>OU015642.1:3762500-5012500 GCA_907165235.1 Zeuzera pyrina | reverse complement strand
GCAAATGTGTTATTATATTTTTTATTTTTTATATTATGTTGATTGAATGGCAAGCAATACCTTTTTGTTTGTTACCTGTTCGTATATTTAATTGTTATTACACTCTTTACCAATGGCTAATTTACTAATTTACTACCAGAATGTTAGGGGGCTTCGGACAAAAACTAATGAATTTCTACGTAATCTTTTGTTAACTAATTATGATATATTGGTAATCACGGAAACGTGGTTATTGGAGAGTATACAAGACAGTGAGCTATTTGATGACAGATACTTAGTGTTTCGCCGTGATAGAAATTATTCCGTAACTGGTCAAACCCTTGGTGGTGGAGTAGCTATTGCTGTTCGCCGTGATTTATTTGTAGCGTGTAATCAAGACTGGCAATCCAGTGCCGAGGACTTATGTTATGTAACAACTGTTAAGCTCCATATTTGTACTATTTATTTGTGTAATCAAAACAAAGGTAATTCTTTCTCCACGCAATTGAACAACTTCCTATATAAATTAAAACATATTATATCAGAAAATGTCACTGACAAGTTTCTCATAATAGGTGATTTTAATATGAGTGATATTTTCTGGCTACCCTCAAATATAGGTACGCAACCCGCAAATTGCTCAAAAGAATTATTTACTAACTTTATTGAAATATTGTATGAATGTAATCTCATTCAGTATAACAGTATTGCTAACCACCATGGCGGTTTACTTGACCTTGTACTCTGTAATGATACTCTGTCTGTTTCTGAGTGCGTTGATGCGTTGGTAAAAGAGGATAATTATCATAAATCTCTTTTAGTTCGAACTACATTTATCGAATTTAATGCGCTAGATATACCAAACCGAATTGCCTATTCCTATTCGCGTGGGGACTATACCAATATTTGTGCAAATCTTTCTAAAATAAACTGGCTAACTGTTCTAAGTGATGGTACTGTTGACGACGCTGTTAATAATTTTTATTCGATTATTAAAAATATCCGAGAGCGATTTATTCCTAAACAATTAGTTAAATCAACCAAATACCCCCCATGGTACAATAAAGCTCTTATTAAAATTATTAAGGAGAAGTTTAAATATTTAAATAAATTTAAGATTTATGGCAATAAATCAGACGAATACACTTTTTACCTATTACGGAGTAGGGCTAAAGACGTAGAAGAGGTATGCTATAGAAAGTATATGCGGGATATTCAAGACTCAATTACAAAAAACCCCAAACTGTTTTGGTCATACGTAAAGAGTAAGCGTCGAAGTGGATCATATCCAGCCATCATGACATATTCCAACCAATCCAGTGGTAACGGCGAAAGAATCTGTGAAATGTTTTCGTCATATTTTTTATCTACGTTCTTAAATTCTAGTATAATTTCTACTTTTGATGGTCCGCATGATGACACTAATTTGGCAAATTGTGATATAGCAAATATTGAGATCAAATCCGAAGAAGTATTCAAATTACTTAAGTCCTTGGACCTTTATAAATCAGCTGGACCAGATACATTACCCGCCATAGTTTTGGTGAATTGTGCCAAGGAACTATCTGTCTCCATTTCAATTCTGTTTAAGAGATCTTTGACTGAAGGCGTGATGCCAAGTATTTGGAAGTCTGCTTATATTACCCCCATTCACAAAAAGGGCCAAATAGATCTAGTAGTAAACTATAGACCCATCTCTAAATTGTGTCTGATTGCTAAAGTACTTGAACGAATAGTGCATAATCAACTTTACGAAAGAATAAAGATTACTTTTATAGCTCAACAACACGGTTTTCTCAGAGGACGATCCACTACCTCAAATCTAGCAATATTTGATGAATTCCTTTCTGTTAACATGAGCAAAGGAAATCAAATTGATGCGGTTTACACCGATTATCCTAAGGCTTTTGATCGAATTGATCACAAAATATTACTTATGAAGCTTCTATCGCTCGGAATCCGCGGTGACCTTTACAGATGGTTAACTTCTTACGTACAAAACAGATCTCAAGCAGTGGTGTTAAATGGTTTTATGTCAACCTGGGTTCCCATTCCATCTGGTGTCCCTCAAGGATCTCTATTAGGGCCTTTATTATTCGTAATTTTTATTAACGACATTAATACCTGTTTCTTAAATTCAAATTTTCTTCTGTTTGCTGATGACATGAAGGTTTATAGGGTCGTAAACAATGATGCCGATGCAATTCTTATGCAAGAAGATCTTGAAAGGTTAAATATTTACTGTCAAAAAAATAGACTAGACTTAAATGTACCAAAATGTTTTATTATGAGCTACACTAGGAAATTTAACCCTACTATTTTTAAATATACAATAAAAAATCAACTTCTTGCTAGGAATAACGAGAACAAGGATCTGGGTGTCATCCATGACAGTAAACTAATGTTTGACCGTCACGTTGAACATGTCGTAGATAAAGCTTATAAAGCGCTCGGCTTCATCATACGGCTATCAAAGTCATTCAGCAATATGAAAGCTATTAAAGTAGTTTATTGTGCATATGTCCGGAGTCATTTAGAATATGCATCTCAAATTTGGAATCCATGTTATAATATACACATAAACAAAATAGAACGGATTCAGAAGAAATTTACCAGATTTCTTAGCTATAAATTTCAAACTCCTTATTTAAATTATAAGGACCGATGTGCTAAGTTTCATTTGTTACCATTAAACTACCGTAGAAAAATAGCTGACGTAAGTTTTCTTGCTAAAATTTCACAAGCGAAAATAGATAGTTCCGAGCTCCTTAGCAAAATTTCATTGAGAGTACCTACTCGATTCCTACGTGGTAATAGGAAGGTGTTGCTTGATATTCCAATTAGTCGCGTAAAATATAGAGAAAATAGTTTTCTGATTCGTAGTTGTGCCGAATATAACAGTTTGCATGAAGATAATAATTTGGATTTGTTTTGTAGTAGTATAAGACATCTCAAACTTTCACTAGTAAGAAATTTCATGTCATAAATTTGTAGGAGAATAAATTTTTCATTAGGGTATTAAACATGTACATATTGATAGACGTATTAACATTTACTATATATTCAACATTTATATGCGGTAGCTTGTAACTGGCAAAATTGTGAATGTTTTTGTTTATAGATTTACATTGTAAACGTTGCTGTAAGCTTCCCAAATAAAATAAAATAAAATGCTTCGTTGAGGCGAAACACGTGTCGATTGGTAGATTTTGGAGTTTGAGCGGAAAATGACTAAAGATTTTATGAATTCATCACATGAAATGGATTTCCGCAAAGTAAAACTTGAAACTATAAAATAGTAGGAACAATAATACAATTTAGTAAATCAGTCTACAATAAAATATATTTATATTTAAAAGTAATAGTTTTCGCATATTGAGTAGAATGGCAGTTCTGGTTTTGTTTTAATTACGGAGTGTGTGTTAGAGAAATTATAAAAAGATTATGTTACATCTGCAATAAATGAAGCAATATAAAAACGCAAAACCAATGAATCCACCATATTGGATTTATGATGGCGTCGCATATGTATCTACCTTCCCCTGCGTATTCCATTTCATTTGATATTCATATTGTTGGTGTTGAACGAAAAAGTTATTTCCTACAATAGAATATCCGCCATATTGGAGTTATGATGACGTCACATGTCCAGAAACCTTCCCTTGCGTATTCCATTTCATTTGATACCCATATTGTTGGTGTTGAACGAAAAAGTTATTTCTTGCTATGGAACATCCGCCATATTGGCTTTATGATGACGTCACATGTCCAGAAACCTTCCCTTGCGTATTCCATTTCATTTGATACCCATATTATTGGTATTGACCAAAAAAGTTATTTCCTATTATGGAACATCCGCCATATTGGATTTATGGTGACGTCACATACATAAAAACCTTCCCCTGCGTATTCCATTTCATTTGATTCCCATATTGTTGGTGTTGAACGAAAAAGTTATTTCCTGCTATGGAACATCAGCCATATTGGATTTATGTCGACGTCACATATACAAAAACCTTCCCCTACGTATTCCATTTCATTTAATTTCATTTACCCATATTGTTAGTGTTTAATAATAAAGTTATTTCCTATTATGGAACATCCGCCATATTGGATTTATGGTGACGTCACATATGTAATACCTTCCCCTGCGTATTCCATTTCATTTGATACCCATATTGTTAGGGTTTAGCATTATCAAGGTCGCCTATAAAGTTTCATCCCCTTTGTCACCCCTTTAGGGGTAAATTTTAGATAAAAAAAGAAAACTATGTCTTTTTAATAGAAAAGGTGTATCTCTGTGCCAAATTACATCTTAATCGGTTCAGCGGTTAAAAATTTCCCATACAAAATTTCATCTCCCTTTTCACTCCTTTGGGGGTAGGTTTTTGAAAAATAAAGTAGCCTATGTTCACCCCCTGGTGTCAAGCTATCTCCATGCCAAATTTTATCAAAATCGGTCCGGCGGTTTTGTTGTGAAAACCAAGCAGACAGACAGACAGAGACTTTCGCATTTATAATATTAGTATGGATTTAGAACATTATCAACGGTCGGTAATAAAACTGTCTTGAAATCAAAGTTGAAAAAAAAAATTGTGGAGCGACTAATTCGAGATTTGAACTCGCAACATAAGAATGATTCTCGAAAATAAAAGAGAATCGCAATCAACCAATCTCAATCAAATCAAATCAATCAACAATACGCAATGTCTACATAATATTATACAATTCGATTGCGTTTTAATTTTATGAGTAAGGTTCCCTGTGATGGTTTGATACGGAGAACTTACGATATGTCGTGGGTTTAAAACTATTTAGAATGATTCTTACTAAGTCATGAATAGTATTTTTGTTACCAATAATATAATATGTATTTATAATTGCATCCCTTTATAAACATGTTTTATTTTATTCGGATTTAACAATACTAAATTTCACAAACCGTAATTTTATGAGGCTTACAAAAATGTAATATGTGGTAAATAAATGGTACTGTCAAAAATTACCGCTAGGCGGCGATTCGAAAAGCATTTGGCCACGCCCCCTCAGCCCGATTCTGGCGCGATGCTCAAGGTCTTTGACGACTACACGCGCCATAATGCTTGCAGGATTTTTATATTAAAGAACAATCAGACATTTTTATTCAGTGTTACCATATTAGATACAGAAATAATACCAAAGCGAACGCTCTTGTGATAGTTTTGAACAAAATTTGTATTCATGTTTTCTAAACTACATAAACCCTGCTTTCCTGCCTTTGTCAACTATAATAGATTTAAACTTTTGTTTTGTTTGTTTGCTTGAGACCACGGCCGATGCAACTCGGTCGAAACGTCAAGCCAGAATAAAAAGGTAATCGCGTTAAATTTCAGATATCTATATATTTATATAGTATATATATATATAGGAGATCCCAATTTTGAATTCACTCATCACGATTTCTCTGGAACCATAAGACCTAGAGACTTGAAATTTGGTAGGGATATTCCTTTCGGCGAGTAAAGATCAGCTAAGAACGGATTTTACGATATTCCACCCGCAAAGAAGGTTGCGGGGGCGTTATATGAAATAACTTATATATCCAACACTAACAATATGCGTATCAAATGAAATGGAATACGCAAGGGAAGGTTTTTGTAAATGTGACGTCATCATAAATCCAATATGGCGGATGTTCCCGGCGAGTAAAGGCCAACAAAGAATGGATTTTACGATATTCCACCCGCAAAGGGGGTTGCGGGGGCGTTATATGAAATAACTTATTTATCCAACACTAACAATATGGGTATCAAATGAAATGGAATACGCAAGGGAAGGTTTTTGTAAATGTGACGTCATCATAAATCCAATATGGCGGATATTATATAGCAGGAAATAACTTTTTCGTTCAACACCAACAATATGGGTATCAAATGAAATTGAATACGCGGGGAAGGTTTCTAGACATGTGACGTCATCTTAAATCCAATATGGCGGATATTCCATAATAGGAAATAACTTTTTCGTTCGACACCAACAATATGGGTATCAAATGAAATGGAATACGCAGGGGAGGGTTTCTGTATATGTGACGTCATCATAAATCCAATATGGCGGATGTTCCATAATAGGAAATAACTTTTCGTTCGACACCAACAATATGGGTATCAAATGAAATGGAATACGCAAGAGGTTTCTGTATACGTGACGTCATCATAAATCCAATATGGCGGATGGTCCATAATAGGAAATAACTTTTCGTTCGACACCAACAATATGGGTATCAAATGAAATGGAATACGCAAGAGAAGGTTTTTGTAAATGTGACGTCATCATCAATCCAATATGGCGGATGTTCCATAGCAGGAAATAACTTTTTAGTTCAACATCGACATTATGGGTATCAAAGGAAATGGAATACGCAGGGGAACGTTTCTGGACATGTGACGTCATCATAAATCCAATATGGCGGATGTTCCATAATAGGAAATAATTTTTTCGTTCGACACCAACAATATGGGTATCAAATGAAATGGAATGTGCATGGGAAGGTTTTTGTATATGTGACGTCATTATAAATCTAATATGGCGGATGTTCCATAGCAGGAAATAACTTTTTCGTTCAACACCAACAATATGAGCACCTTGGGTAACCTCAGTAATCTAAAGAGGTGAAGAAAAATTTTTCCACGCGGACGAAGTCGCGGGTACAGCTAGTATTCTATAATAGATTTATTTATAAAACTCAAAACGAATAAAAGCAATTTTATTTTTTTCCATTTCAACCGTTTTATAGTGGCAATATAAGAAATTGTTGGCAGAAAAATATATTTGTCGTCTGAGATTTGTAATGACTAAGGAGTTTCCTCAGTCATTGGAGATTTATAGCCATATATTTTTTTTTTGTTTTTCATGACATGGCGCACAGATTAGCGCATTTGCCAATGTCACGTATTGTATTAACAAGTAGAATTGTTATCGTAAAACTCCTCCAGTAAAGTAATAGTAGACTTTACTGAAGTTATATAGGACTTTTTGGAAGAGCGCGAGAACTTCAGCTACACATGTTGATAGACCTACTCCATTCTTTTCACTCACACAGAACTTTAAAACACAATATACTACCACTTTTGTACTTTAAAACTCACAAAAATATAAAAAATATAAAATCTAAATAAAATGACAACCTCACTTCTGCCGTTCCCGCCAAAAAGCCTACATTTTTTTTGTACGTAGTTTCATACCACTACATAGTCCTCATAACATAGACCAAAGAGAATAATCATTACGTTTTAATATAGGGGTTGAGCGGGGCGAGAAATCTATTTAGCTAGGTCTCAATTTTGGGAAAAATCGTTTTCTACGTCTTTCACACACTTTCAATTTCTAAACTTTTTTAATTTTGCAGCATTTTACCTTCTCAATAGCACAATGGTACTACTACTGTGACAATGGCTAGACCGTAGGTCTACCAAGCCGAAGTGCGCGGGTTCAAATCGTGTAATGTGGTCAGACCCGGTCAGACAGACCAGGTCAGACCGAAGTTACTATTGTATTAAGGGTCGGAGTCCCCACGGCCCGAAGTCAAACGTAGGCACAATTCCGCACAAGACGCTACGCATATAGTCACAGACTAAACACGCACACATAGATAGTTCCACACGGTGGAACTTATTGCCACAATTGTCACATACTCGTGTCTCAGCATTATTAGATATGACACATTATAATTATAATTAATTTTAGACAAAATTAAATACATGTAGTAGGAATTACGTACGTCTGCACTAACTAAAATGAAATAGAAATACAAAATAATTATGATTTTATTTTGTTGTAAGAGTTCTGTAAACAAATAACAAAAAACGCATAGATAATTTTGTCCTGTTCATCTACCACAGCTATTTTACTCTGAGGCATATGAATAAATAAAGAGCAAAAAAATCAGATACGAGCTTACAGATATCACTTTCAGTGACGTAAAACTATGCCTTGGAAAAAACAAGAATCTTTCAAACACTGGCTTTTGCAAAACACATATTTTTTGAAGACAGGAAAAATAGTCTTTCGTGACGTCACGTATATTCACAATTTTTTTATTATCATGACACTAATGGCCTATTTCACCGAACTCCTCTTCTAGGGATAAGCTAGCGATGAAATTTTCATAGTAGTTTCGATTTTAAGGGACTTTAGACAGCTAAAAACATACGTTACGTCACGTAAGTAATTTTTCCTATCATAATCATTTTCGATTCCATCAATTAAAACTCTCTAATTAGAATTTCATGATTTTGTAAGCATATTTCGCTAGCTAGAAGTTTAGTTATTAAAAGGTAATTATTACAGGCAGTTTTCATGCATGGCAGCACTACCTACAATGTATGGAATATTACAATGTGTTAAAATTTGAGTATGGTATGAACTTTTAAGGTGAAACATCTTTTGCGGGGGGGTCAGTCCGGCTGTAAGCGTGGCGACACTGACGTCACACATCGCCCGCCACATGCTTGTAGTGCGCTCGTATACCTATATCCTATGCAGTGTCGTTATTTTTTTTGTAAATTGACACGGATATCATATTATAGGTCTATCGGCGTTATGATTACGAAAATGATGTTCATTTTAAAATCCAAGATAGCGAATATTATTTTTTTGGATAAATCGACATGGGTATCATATTGTAGGTTTCTCGGGGTGCTGATTACAAAAACGATGTTCATTTTTAAATCCAAAATGGCGAATATTACTTTTTTTGAATAAATCGATATGGCTGTCAAATTCTAGGTATCTCGGGGTGCTGATTTCAAATTTTCAAAATTTTCAAATCCAAGATGGCGATATTTTTTTTTTGATAAATCAACTTGGGTGTCACACTTTAGGTTTCAAGGGATACGGATTACGAAAATGACGACTGAAACGTCATTTTCGTAATCAGCAACACGAAACACCTTGATTTGGATACCCATATCAATTTATAGGAAAAAGTAATATTTATGAATAACTCCACATGCCATAAACACAAGGACATGGTATGCAAATATTCGTTTTCTTTAGAATTTACATTCTAATTCATAATATTCTAAAAAAAAAATATTTACATCTTTATAAAAGATTGAAGAATTGTTTGTTGATTCCAGCTTCAATATTTAAATTCGATACCATTTTATTTAGTTGATGTAAATGGCAAAATAAAAATGTCGTGCAGAAATCTGTAACATTTTGGGCTTTGTTTCATGATTGCCAATGCAATAAGTTTTTCCTCTAAATAAAACCTCCGCCCCTTTTTCTTTTACATACATAGATTAATTTGCATTTCAACTACATAAGTTTTTGGCATACGCATTCATAATTTTTGCTATCTTTTCGAAGCAGTTTTCTTTCTTAAATTTTTGTTTTTGATCTTCCTATGGCGTTTACCTCATAGGATGTAGAGTATCTTTAAGCTCCAGATAAAAGGAACGCTATTGGGTTACTTTTCCTTTGTCTGCCTGCTATTCATTTTGTTGTATTTAACCTGCATTTATCTTTTGTAAATTTGATTGCCTATTTTGCACGGCGATGAAAATCTGCATGCTTCTTTGCTTTTGCAAATTCGTTATAAAGTTCTTTGCATGTGGGAGTAAGTTTATTTAGTGTCTGGATTATTCTTCTCCGACACGACTTTTTTTGGCTCTTGACACAGTTGGTGTTGTGATATCATGCTGAACAGAAGATGTAGGTAAGAGATAAATACATATACATAATATCTTTATTAATAAGTGGTAAATAATTTGAATAATCAAATCAGAGCAACGCCGGCTCTAGCCCATTATGTATCTGGGTGTAATGCAATCAACATCCTGGCGACTTCTACTGGGCGCGCGATCAAAATAGAATACTTACAGTTATATTTACACCAGTAATAGGAAAAATGGTGCAATTATAAAGTATGTCGAGAAGCAATAGCCCGTTTAGTCTCTTGCGGCACATTTGCAGTACACCTCCGTGGACCCGCGGGGTAGACTCGAGAGTAAAAAGTAGTTTTATGAAGCACAACTTTGTCGTTCATTCAAAAATATTTTGTTTAAAAACTAAATGTAAATCACAGGACGAAGTATTATGGATAAAATTTCGGAGACACACACAACTTCAGAGTTCACATTGGTAATTTTAGTGAATAAGTAATACATTGAAACATTTGTTAGCTTAGCATTAGGACAACACAGATAGGTTAAGTATGAACTATATATATTCGATCAGGGGCCTAGACAAGCGGCTCAATTGTCGTAAACGCTAGTAGAATAGAATGACAAATACCGCGTAATCTAGCGTAACGAAGTTTAAATTGGTAGTCAAACGTTATTAACTTTCTTATATATCAAACGAAAGGTAAAGTCATGTGAAAACCGCCGTATAAAGCGTAGCCGCGTGTCACTTTTGACGAGCAATAACGCTAGCAAACGTTTCTGGCTACAGCTCGCAATATAAAAAATTAATGGTTTTGTCGATACAATATACACAATAACAATTTGGTTACAACTTTAATAACTGAAACTTTAATGTGGTGTAATGGCGATAATAAACGCTGGGGAAGAAACTGTGAAGATAAATGCAGGCTAAGGTTTTGATTTGTCACGTTAGGTAAAATTTAGCAAAATTTTTTTATTATTATTATGCAACATAATGATATATCCATAACACAAGGCATTCTATATAAATGTTCAAAATTTAAAGCGTCGCTTCACAAGTTTTAATTTTTTAAGATATTACATACATACATATCTTTACGCTGTATCCCCAACGGGGATCAGAGAGGACTAAGATATTAATTTTGTAATTTCTAAATAAATACTCTTTGATTAGATTATGTTATGTTTAGTACAAGGTCGAGCTGAGCGAGCGCAGCGAGCGTGCGGCGGCAGCGGCTGGCGAAGCGCCAGATCGGAATCCGCTCTATAAGAACACTTATATAAACTTAGTAACTTACACTCGCATATAGTTTCGTAATTTGCCACGCTTACCTTATTAGTTACTTCTTTTCCCATTTCCCTAAACTCCCTTAATCCTCTTTTGTGGCGGAAGTACAGTACATCGTTTCCCGAATACAGATGTAACAACAGGTTTTATACCATTTTTATTATTACTATGTATTTCGCAGCTGTAAGAGACGCAATGGACAGAAACCGGTGGAGGCAAATTACCCGCTCCAGATGCTGACCACGATCCTCAGACATGAGGGACCGACTCCAGAAAGAGACAATGTATTTAGTTATTTTTTTCTTAAATAATCTTAAATCGGAGTGAGAAAAGTGCGCATGGAATTTCGAACCACTTCAGAAAGTTCTTGCCATACCTGTCATGTTCGGTTTCTCGATCACTATCACAGCACCCTAGGATCATCAGTAAAGAAGGGCATAAATGGAGCAGAGAATTTTAAAGACAGTTTAAATGTATTCCATTACTTTTTACATAGCTTCGCGGTCTTTACAGGCTACAGAAAGTTTTTGAAAACTAAACTATAACCTTAAGAAAATCACCTAGACAAAACTAGTGCACCGCCGCCGGCATCGGCCATAACACAGGCGCAGGGTCTTTAGAACGCCGCGAGCGACGCAGGTTCTTTGAAGGCGTCACTTCTGGCGCTCAGCACTCCTTAAGACCCTGCGCCCGTGTGCGCGCACATCATGCACCATAGGTAAAGCTGGCACTGGATCAGAGTGCTGTAAACTAATTGAATATACTCCGATGCACAGAAAATAAGGTAAAGTGAAAAAATAATATAATAACAAACCTATAAGACTATGTGAGGGAAGATTACTACATCCTGGCTGTGACATGATTTGACTTTTCAACCCGTGAGAATCCTTGGCACAGAAAGTAATAATTTCTTTAGAATAAGTGTGGTCGGAATGCTTTACTCTGCTGAGATCCATTTCAACAACTGGTGGATCTGTAAAAAATAGGGTTTTATTTTTTAACATCTATTTACCTACCTGATATTATTGCATAGAGAACTAACAGCATATTAAAGCAGAAAAATACATACAAAAGTAAAAACTGGAAGGCGATTACAGTCCATAAAACATGACAAAACTTTTGTTACCTAATGAATTATTCCCAAAGAAAAAAATAATTTTCGTATAGCTTAACCCCGTGGGAGTGTGGTGACAAAATGTTACGAAGAGTATATGGCAGAGTATGACATACCCACATACAAAACTGACTGTAAAAATTATATACCTAAAAGATAGCACTAAATTAAATGTGTTTTATTGTAATAGGCAAAATTAAATTGTGAAAATTTAATTTAAACACATTCAGCAGTATAACACTTTTTATATAACTAAACGCTTGGTGCTCCGTCCTCTCTGACTATCCCATTGAGGATACAGCGTAAGAATATGTATGTATGTATATAACTGATAAAAAAATTATTGAACTTTTTAAACAAAAATAGTTTTTGATGGGATTTTATGAGGAGCGGTTGGGCGTTTATTCTTATTATTTGCAAATGGGTTGGTTGGGTTGGGTTGGGTCTAAATAAGTGGGGGGCCGAGTGGTGTGGGTGACCCGCCACAGGGGGTGGACCAACAGGCGCTTATAGCTCCCATTAAGTAGAGCCTTAGCCTGCCATCCCAAGACCGCAGTGCGTAGACTTCATGTCTACACCCTTCTCGAGGTGACCCTGTTTCCACTGAACACTGCGGATCTAGACTGGAGAGTCGATAAACACTCCTGAGGGTGGTGCTTCGGCGGCGCCTTCAGTACCGGGTCGGGGCCGATGAGGCTGCAGTGCCGAAAGGGCCTGGCCCGGACCGGTGGGGGGATGTCCCCATTTATGGGGACAAGTTGTGTTCCCCGTCCTCTGCGTGAGGGCGGGGGTCAGGTGTCGGGGTCACTTGCCCCTCTTTCAGGAAGGGTATTGTGACCCCGGAGGTGGAAAGAAGGAAAACTTTTAAAAACCCGTGAGGATACACGTAAAAATCTGAGGTGGAGAGAAGGAAAACTCGAAATGAAACCCGTGAGAAAACACGTTAAAACCAGAGGTGGAGAGAAGGAAAACTCGAAATGAAACCCGTGAGACAACACGTTAAAATCAAAGGTGGGAAGAAGGAAAACTTGTAAAAACCCGTGAGTAAACACGTAAAAATCAGGCGGGCGTGCTGACGCCCCTGCCGTGGTGTAGGCGGGGTGCGGAAGCCGCCACTTCGGAGGCCTGGGGTGTCCTTCGGGGGAAGGCGCCTCATTAATGGCCTTGGGATGGTGCGCGCGGTTGTTCCCGCGCGCCTCCCAGGAGAGCGGGCAGGTAAAACTGCCCGCAATCGGAGGAGGGCCCGGCTCAGGCTGGGCATAGCCGCCGGGGTCGCGGCAGAATGCCAACGCGCTCCCGTTGCCCCGGCATCAAGGCTCTCGAGGAACACCGTCAGGTTTTAGTGGGTAGACTCGGCCTAGCACCCTAATGTCGAGGAGTCCCACATACCCCCCTGCTACCCCCCTACGGCAGGACGGGATGCATAAAGCATTTCCTGACGCAAAAAAAAAAAAAAAAAAGGGTCTAAATAAGTGGGGGGCCGAGTGGTTTGGGTGACCCGCCACAGGGGGTGGACCAACAGGCGCTTATAGCTCCCATTAAGTGGAGCCTTAGCCTGCCATCCCAAGACCGCAGTGCGTAGACTTCATGTCTACACCCTTCTCGAGGTGACCCTGTTTCCACTGAACACTGCGGATCTAGACTGGAGAGTCGATAAACACTCCTGAGGGTGGTGCTTCGGCGGCGCCTTCAGTACCGGGTCGGGGCCGATGAGGCTGCAGTGCCGAAAGGGCCTGGCCCGGACCGGGGGGGGGGGATGACCCCATTTATGGGGACAAGTTATGTTCCCCGTCCTCTGCGTGAGGGCGGGGGTCAGGTGTCGGGGTCACTTGCCCCTCTTTCAGGAAGGGTATTGTGACCCCGGAGGTGGAAAGAAGGAAAACTTTTAAAAACCCGTGAGGATACACGTAAAAATCTGAGGTGGAGAGAAGGAAAACTCGAAATGAAACCCGTGAGAAAACACGTTAAAACCAGAGGTGGAGAGAAGGAAAACTCGAAATGAAACCCGTGAGACAACACGTTAAAATCAGAGGCGGGAAGAAGGAAAACTTGTAAAAACCCGTGAGTAAACACGTAAAAATCAGGTGGGCGTGCTGACGCCCCTGTCGTGGTGTAGGCGGGGTGCAGAAGCCGCCACTTCGGAGGCCCGGGGTGTCCTTCGGGGGAAGGCGCCTCAGCAATGGCCTCGGGATGGTGCGCGCGGTTGTTCCCGCGCGCCTCCCAGGAGAGCGGGCAGGTGAAACTGCTCGCAAACGGAGGAGGGCCCGGCTCAGGCTGGGCATAGCCGCCGGGGTCGCGGCAGAATGCCAACGCGCTCCCGTTGCCCCGGCATCAAGGCTCTCGAGGAACACCGTCAGGTTTTAGTGGGTAGACTCGGCCTAGCACCCTAATGTCGAGGAGTCCCACATACCCCCCTGCCACCCCCCAATACGGCAGGACGGGATGCATAAAGCATTTCCTGACGCAAAAAAAAAAAAAAAAAGGGTCTAAATAAGTGGGGGGCCGAGTGGTGTGGGTGACCCACCACAGGGGGTGGACCAACAGGCGCTTATAGCTCCCATTAAGTGGAGCCTTAGCCTGCCATCCCAAGACCGCAGTGCGTAGACTTCATGTCTACACCCTTCTCGAGGTGACCCTGTTTCCACTGAACACTGCGGATCTAGACTGGAGAGTCGATAAACACTCCTGAGGGTGGTGCTTCGGCGGCGCCTTCAGTACCGGGTCGGGGCCGATGAGGCTGCAGTGCCGAAAGGGCCTGGCCCGGACCGGGGGGGGGGGGATGTCCCCATTTATGGGGACAAGTTGTGTTCCCCGTCCTCTGCGTGAGGGCGGGGGTCAGGTGTCGGGGTCACTTGGCCCTCTTTCAGGAAGGGTATTGTGGCCCCGGAGGTGGAAAGAAGGAAAAGTTTTAAAAACCCGTGAGGATACACGTAAAAATCTGAGGTGGAGAGAAGGAAAACTCGAAATGAAACCCGTGAGAAAACACGTTAAAACCAGAGGTGGAGAGAAGGAAAACTCGAAATAAACCCGTGAGACAACACGTTAAAATCAGAGGCGGGAAGAAGGAAAACTTGTAAAAACCCGTGAGTAAACACGTAAAAATCAGGTGGGCGTGCTGACGCCCCTGCCGTGGTGTAGGCGGGGTGCGGAAGCCGCCACTTCGGAGGCCTGGGGTGTCCTTCGGGGGAAGGCGCCTCACCAATGGCCTCGGGATGGTGCGCGCGTTTGTTCCCGCGCGCCTCCCAGGAGAGCGGGCAGCTAAAACTGCCCGCAAACGGAGGAGGGCCCGGCTCAGGCTGGGCATAGCCGCCGGGGTCGCGGCAGAATGCCAACGCGCTCCCGTTGCCCCGGCATCAAGGCTCTCGAGGAACACCGTCAGGTTTTAGTGGGTAGACTCGGCCTAGCACCCTAATGTCGAGGAGTCCCACATACCCCCTTGCCACCCCCCTACGGCAGGACGGGATGTATAAAGCATTTCCTGACGCAAAAAAGGGTCTAAATAAGTAATGGGCTCGGTTTTGGTGAGGTGTCTGTGGAAGCGGCACGGAAGGTGGCGGGTGGAAGCGGCACGGAAGGTGGCGGGTGGACGCCTGTTGGTAGGCTGGGTCTCGGCCAGCGTTAAACTTTTAGAGCCGAGACCTTTAAGGTGCTACCGGTGCCTTAAACAGGGGCACGTGCGCGCGGTATGCACATCCGAGGTGGACCGCAGCGAGGAATGTTACCGCTGCGGACAACATGGTCACAAAGTGGGTTCGTGTAGGGCGGCGCCGCACTGTACGTTGTGCGCCGCCGATGGGAAAGCTGCGGGTCACATACCTGGTGCGAAAACCTGTACAGAGGCAAAGCCTAAAGGCAAGGGGACAGTAGCCATCACTGCTGCTCGGAATGCCCCTGTTGGTGAGGAGGAAATGTGCACAGACCCGTGCTCATAGTGGTCATCGCCTCACAAGCGACCACCTCGTCCTGCCACGCACGGCAGTACGCCCACCTGAGGCTTGGGATGACTTTCGGGGGAGAGTCACTCCTCAGATAGCCTGAGATGAGAGATGGCGCGCGCGGTGTTGCCGCGCGCCTCTCCGGAAGTCGGGCAGGCATAGGCCCGCCGAAACATGAGATGAAGCCGGCATTGTAGCGCTGGCCGTTGCCGCCGGGGTCGCGGAAGAATGCCAACGCACTCCCGTTGACCCGGCATCAAGGCTCTCGAGGAACACCGTCAGGTTTTAGTGGGTAGCCCGACATTGCACCCTACAGCCGTGGAGTCCCACATACCCCCCTGCCACCCCCCTAGGCGGGACAGGTTGCGTAACGCATTTCCTGACGTAAAAAAAAAGAAGGGTCTAAATAAGTACAGTTATTGCAAAAAAAAATCGCATGCTCCATGCATATGGAGCCTGTGGAAAAACAGGCTGAACATGGGTGTTTTGTTTGATGATCCTTCTTGTTTAGACAATCTTTACATCTAAAATAGCTACGAGGAACATTTTGGGATGATGGACGTGGAGGTTCATTGATCTTGATTGATTGAAATTCTGTGATTAATAAATGTTGGAATATTTTTTGATCTTTCCAAAATCTAAGGTGTTCATAAGCTAAATCCAAGCCTAAGTTAAGGATAAATTTGGTTCGTTTGGTTTGGCCTAGATTTTCCCAAAAGTATGTTTGGATTAACAGCAGGTACATTCAACAATCCATAAAATATGGACATGAGCTAGTGCTTGCTGTTACAAGAGACACTGTAACTACCACACAATTGTCGACTACACCTACTCATACTTGTAGAAAGTAATAATCTCAGGTTTGTTTTGGTCTTCTGTGATATCATCAACTTATAATGCAATGCATGGACTTAAACAGTTGAACAACGTCATTTTCTTAAAATAGTGGGATATTGTCATTCGAGTCGTTAGCATTTTCATCCGATTAGCTTCGTCGTGACCAGAAATCTCTTGTCAGTCAGATTCGTGACCAGCGCTTGCTTCGTCCTAAGTATTTTCTAGTACCTCTTCCAGAATGGATTTGAGTCGCCATTGTTCATTTTCAACATTCATTTTCAATTGAAAATTCTTAGACCTGACATGCTATACAATAGAGATGTTACGGAAGTGGTTTTATCGGAACCGAAGTCGGAATCGGAGTTTTTAAATTTGATTTGTCGGAACCGGATTCGGAATCGGAGTCGGATGTGGAAGCAGAAGAGAGATGAAGAGCAAGTCTAATAAAATAAAATAATACGAACATTATTCAGCCTCTTTAATTTTAGTTCAATAAATAATACACCTGCTTAGGCCTAGGCGTTGAAAATAAAAAAAGTCAAATTTTCTTAACTCTTAAACAGTACTAGTAGTAAATCAAATCAAATGAAGTGACTCCGAAAGAAACTTATTGTATTTAATGAACAAAAGTTTCGCTTCATACAAAGTTTACACTTTGATGAACTCGCACAAACTTCATTGAAACAGTTCCAAATAATACTTGTTTTTGGTTTCATTGTTTAATTTAAATAAATTTGTCACACCTCAAATGAAACACACTAACACTTATTGAAAATTCGGATAAGTTTCATTAAAGCGCAAACAGAAGGCACGTAAGGAAAAAGCTTCCCTTCAAGAGAAACATTCACTTGTTCATACGTGCTGACCATGGTCGCCGCCGCCGCTGTGCTTCGACCTCCGAATATAACCTCCGATTTAAAATTGTCGGAGCCGATGTCGAAATCGGAACTGTAATATAAATCGGAAGTTCCTACTTGTGGGCATCGGAATCAAATCTCCGTAACATCCCTATTATACAAACATATTTGCAAACAATGTTCAGTTAGAAAATAGACACTGTGGACTATGTGGAAGAACTTTAGACCTTATAAAAATTAATTAGGGATTGGAGGACAGCGAGGAGAAGGGGGAAATGTAGCGGATGAAGCAACAACCCCCATGGTAAAGAACAAGTTCGGAAAGTTAATACGGCTAAGCTTTAGAAAAAGTCCGTAAAATAACCTCAAAGACACTTTTTGTCAGTTTTGACATCTATACATAGACTCTAGAAGCAAACCAATGACTAAGGAAATTAAAGGACATGGCATGTTGATCTATTTCTATAGCAACATTTAGTTATATATATTCTAACGCATAACATTCAAATGTAGCGTTGTCTCTTTTTGACTTATGGCTTCTTTTGTGTGTAAGAGAAAACAACAGTACTTTTCTCAAAAACTAATTATTTTATGTGACATCATTGTAATGTCAAAACGTGCCGGTCCGCCATTTTTTGCGACACGCTGACAAGTACACAAAGTGTCAAAACATATCAATGAATTTAATATTTTTTAATGTTTCTGTGATTTTGTGCTGGATATTAGAACTGTTTTGTTAAAGATGAAGCTAGCATAATGCCACAATAATTTCTAAGTGTAGTGTGTTAAGTTATGGCTCGAGGAAAAGCAATAATCAACGAAATCTATAATTGCACTGGTACGTAACTGAAATTCATTAATTTAGTCTGAAGTCGTATATATTTCCATCGTAATTATTGTGTTTCTTAGTTTACTGTATTACAGTCATGTATATTTTTACTTATTAGCAGTTTTTATTGATATAAAACAGTAAATTACTTCATATCAATTTTTGTTGTTGTTGCAGTTAGGGCTGTGCATGTACCTATATTAAAAAAATATCGATAAATACAGGTATCATGTTTATATGTCGTAATTATCTCGTTTCAGATTACCATCATGTATTATTAGAGGAAAAGAGTGGTTTGACATAATCGGAAAAGAAAATTGAACCCACATGATATATACATATATATCGTCACGCTGTATCCCCAACGGGGTATTCATGATATATATTTATGTTATTTGCATTTCGAAGAAGCTTCTTTAATTAGAACATTAAGAAAATAATTTTACGGTATGAAGTATTACCCTCGCAAAGATAATTGGGAATCACAGAGAAAATATTTAGTGGTAATTAATTAATTTTTAATTTCCTGACCATGTAAATCCTCTATTGTGAATAAGTAACAGGAAAATATTAATTGTTTACAGAATGGGGCTGAACTTTGATTTGATGTTTCCGAGAGAGAAAAATCTGCTCATAGTTCTAAATATCTGCTTCTGAATGATGTGAATCAAGACCATGCCGAGTTATTTTTGCGACCAATAAGAGCTTGTAGTGGTTTTACTAATAAATCCAGACGCGGTACAATTTAAAGAATCTTTTAAAAAACTTTAAGAGCAGAAATAAGAGACGAAGGTGTCGGAAACTATTTCATTCTTTTCTTGACGTAGAAAAAAACGACAGCGACATGATGAGTACAATGACTGCTTAAATTCAAATCGCAGAATTCAAAAGTTTCATTCTGAAATTATTTAAAAAAATTGTGCTATTTAGTTAGCTATATTTATTTATTTTGTGAATATGTTATTAAAAATTTTGTGTACTTAATATATTATTTTACAAATAATAATATTAACAAACAGTTCTATTTTTCAAACCCAGTAAAAATATGTTACCATAGGTACATTAGATATGACTAGTCTGACATTGGACACCCTTCCAGTGCCTATAGCAATTTACTGTCTTGACTTTTAAAAGATTTATTCAAAAAGCCGGTATGTTGTGGATTTTCTACGCTAGATAATATTATAAACTATAATATTACTTATTTCTTCACAATGTAAAGAAATAAAATATGTTTGTTTGTATGTATGGGATAACCTCTGGAAGTACTTAACTTAGTTTAAGAATTCTTCGACTAATAGCAGTCCACAGTGTTCTATTCACAATTGAAAAGTTATTCCCAATTACTGTGTGATAAGGCTACTAATTTTTATAAAATTAATTATTCTAGTATTTAGTTTATCAAAGTGCTACAGTACGCCATGGCTATAGATTTGGTCGGTCCGTATGTATGTTTCTCATAGCACTTTAATTTCACCATCACCTCTAGAAGAAGTAACATTATGCATCTAAGGAAAGGAAAGCATTAAAAAGACTGTGCTGTTCTTCAAGTACTTTGACAATGTTCATTGATCTATGTTCATTGCACTGTTCATTAGTCTACTACTATTTTCATTGATCTTCAACATTTATGAAAGCGCTTCATGAAAATATGGGTTTCTTTTAAAAAGCGTTGTAGTTCTGTAATAATCATGGACGTACTATTAAGTATTACAAAAAGAGGTACCTAAGTAATTTGTTTGTATGTAGGGTTCATTTAAAGTTCCATACAAAAATGATCAAAGGACAGAAAAGGGCTATCCTTGAAGGCGACTGTTGCTAATAACACCTTAAAATCTCCTTAAGCGCAGATTCTAACTATATGCCAACAGCATCGAACTACGCCGACTGCTATTTCCAGTTTGAACAATATTTCAGTACTTTTGTATAAATCTATGACATACAAAAAAAAAGCCCTTACTTTTTCTGAAGATATCATACAAAATGAGTTTTATTTCAATACTGATGCTGAAACAAAATTTCTTTCAACAACTGACTTAACGACATCTACATAGTAGAAATTTGGTACATCACTAATCGGCAGCCATTAATTGCGACAGTCGAGGTTTAGGTATGCACGTTTATTTTGTACTTGTTTCATGTCCTTTAGTTTCCTTAGTCATTGAAGCAAACGAATGTTCTTTTTTTTACAATTATCCCATGAAAGAGAAGGCACAGGGATCTATGCCCATATCGCCTATATTTAAGTCTTAAATACAAATATTATACATTTTTTTGTTAAAATAACTCTTTGAAGACACTTTTTGTAGAGTATTGAGTTATAAATCTCTAAACGTAGTAATTTATTGCTTTATAGAGGCAAAGAACTGTCAGTGGTTTTTGTATTATTTAAAAACAGTCTTTTTAGGTAGGTTAGGTTAATAATTTAACACAACGCGCGACCCGAGCGAGCGAAGCGAGTGTATCTCGGCAGCGGCCGACGAAGCGCCAAAGTAGAGTTCGCTCTATGAGAACACTTTTTTTAGGTAGGTTAGGTTAGGTTAATATACTTACCACAACGCGCGAACCGAGCGAGCGAAGCGAGCGTGCTGCGGTAGCGGCCGGCAAAGAGTGAAATTTTAAATTTTAAGTATTTACAATAATTGGCTTCTATTATTAATATTAACATCGCATTAGCGTTAGCACTTAATGTAAAATGTAAGTAATTCCGTAAATTTTTCAAAAACGTATATTACATAAAGTATTAGCTTTTTGAACTTGTTCCTTTACCATGGGGGTTGTTGTCTCCTCCCCTACCTTTCCCTCCCCCCCTCCTCCTGCCCCTACAACCTCTAATTAATCCGGACAAGTCCTAAAGTTCTTCCGTTAATACTTTTTGTAACATGTATTTTCGAAAAATTTACGGCATTACTTACATTTTACTACTTACATTTGACTACCTCCGTGGCGCAACGGCTAAGCGCGTCGGAAAGTAAAGAAAGGTTGCGGGTTCGATTCCCGCCCCCCAAGGTGTTTATGTATAATATGCATTTATCTATAAAAGAAAAGTATTGTTACGAGCTGAGGGTAATAAGATGCCGGTTAAGGGTGCAAAGAGTTTATTTTCCTTCGTACGAGCAGATGTCAAGAACTCGCGAATTTAATTACGGCGGTCCCTAGTCTTCGTAGTTGCCCTCGAAGTAGGTACTCGCATAGTAGTCACCGAAGGTACACGCTTCATTCAATAACAACGTTCCCAAATCGCAGTTCTTTTATCCGAGGTCGTCGCAGTAGTCGTAGTGGTCTATGTAATTCGCCGTAATGTCGCCTCGATGGATAGTTGAGAAACACTGACTCGGCGGCGGACACGGACCCTATTTATAGGCGGATAAAACGAGGGTGGAACTTTCTAGTTAATTACGCTCGCTAACAGTAATTCGATATTGTTCTCGACGTCGCCTGTTTGCATGAGTCACAAGTACATGACACGTCATCGCTCGGGAATATTCGAGTTGCAAATTTGTTCTTCTTTCTTAATTTGACTTATACCATTCGATAGTAGACCTTAAACCTAGCAATGCGTTTTTAGTTCATAACTCTGAAAAGCCTAGGTCTCGAGATATAAGCACTAAAAGTTACGTTTTTAGTTCCATTAAAAATCGACCTTATTCCTTACGCATAAGGTCCAACTGTAACAGTATATAAGTAGTATATCAGTTGTCTAATACCCATAACACAAGCGCTTTGCTTTTTACTTTGGGACTAGAGGGGCGCTGTGTGAAATGTCTGAGAATATTATTATTATTTTACATTAAGTCGGGAAAGACTTAAATTAATTGATTTTCCCGATGAATTTCGAGTATGTGCGGATAAGACCTGCAATGATGAGAACCATAAAGTTGTATTAAATAATCTATATGACAGTATAGTCTCCGCGCTGCGTTTATCAGCTGGGGACGGTCGGGGTAACAGTAAGCGTAAAACACAAAAGTGTGTAGTGGGGTGGAACAAGCATGTAAGAGAGGCACACGGGAACGCTAGGCAAAAGTTTCTACAGTGGTCGATGTGCGGTCAGCCCGCTGATGGCAAAATCTTTAATGAGATGTGTGAAGCTAGGAAAATCTTCAAATCCAGACTGAGATGGTGTCAAAATCATGAACAGCAGATTAAGATGGATATTCTGGCTTCGCATCACGCTAAAACTGATTTCAGAGCATTTTGGAAAAATACTGCTAAACTTGGTACTAAGCCTGGCGTACCCGTGTGTGTCGGTGGACGGACAGAAACTGGTGAGATTGCCGAACTGTTTAAGGAATATTTTTCGATTAAGTCACCGTTGGGGCCTTCTCGGACGGTGCTGGATGCTCGGGCTGGAAGGGAAGTGAGAGTTATATACCGAGCCAAGGACGTTGCTCTAGTTTTAAAATCAATGTCACGAGGTAAATCTCCAGGCCATGACGGTCTGAGTGTCGAGCATCTCCGCTATGCTGGTCCTCATCTGCCACGACTATTAGCTATGTTTTTTAATCTGTGTATTACGCACGTATATTTGCCTGGGGATATGCTAAAAACGGTGGTAGTGCCTGTGGTCAAGAATAAGACAGGTGATCTAGCTGATACAAATAACTACAGGCCTATCTCACTAGCGACAGTGATAGCGAAGGTGTTTGACGGTATGCTTAATGCACAACTTAATAACTATGTACGGCCGCATGATAATCAGTTTGGTTTTAGAACCGGTTTATCAACGGAAAGTGCGGTGTTGTGTCTGAAGCATACAGTCAGATACTACACTGAGAGAAAGACACCCATTTATGCCTGTTTCCTCGATCTCTCCAAAGCGTTCGACCTGGTTTCCTATGATATTCTATGGAAAAAGTTAAAAGATGTTCAACTAGCAACTGAGCTAATCAATATTTTTAAATATTGGTATGGAAACAAGGTCAACAGTGTGCGCTGGGCGGGGGCGACGTCTCGTCCATACGGGTTGGAGTGCGGAGTGAGGCAAGGGGGGCTGAGCTCTCCTACGCTCTTCAACCTGTATGTAAACGAGCTGATCGTGGCTCTCAGCAGCACTAGAGTGGGTTGTCATATTGATGATGTGTGCACCAACAATTTGAGCTATGCCGATGACATGGTGCTGCTGAGTGTTTCGCCCTGTGGTCTAAGAAAGCTTATGCAGAGCGGAACGGTTTGGTCTATAATGCTAAGAAAGTCAAACCATGGTTTTTGAGTCTGGTAGTCAAAAAGTAGATAGAATGCCGCCTGTCTATCTAAGAGGGGTTGCACTGCAAAGAGTGTACAAATTTAAGTATCTGGGACACCTGTTGACCGCTGGACTCAAGGACGATGAGGACATTGAACGGGAGCGGAGAGCGTTATCGGTAAGAGCGAATATGGTGGCGCGCAGATTTGCACGTTGCTCGAGGGAAGTAAAAATTACACTATTCAGAGCATATTGCACCTCATTCTACACGTGCAGTCTGTGGGCCGCCTATACTCAGAAGTCGTACGGTGCTCTCCGCGTCCAGTACAATGACGCGTTCAGGGTGCTGGTGGGGATGCCTCGCTTCTGTAGTGCATCAGGAATGTTCGTAGTGGCTCGGGTTGACTGCTTTTATGCTACAATGCGTAAAAGATGCACATCCCTGGTGGGTAGAGTGCGGGGCAGCGCTAACAGCATCCTAAACAGGATTGCAAACAGGTTTGATTGCAAATATATGAGTCATTGCCTATCCATCTCTCATGGGATGGAGAGGCAATGACTCACATTCTAGATTAATAATAATGTAACTTAATTTAATTTGTTTTGTGTTACTAACATAGCTTGTAAGTATTTTGTCACTAATAAAAATTGATCGAGTCTTTGTTACCTGGTAAATAAATAAATAATAAATAATAATTAACGTGATGATGATATTTATAACAAAAATCAGTCATTATAAATACTCAGAATTTAAGTTTCACTCAACAAAACGTACCACTTTCTAAAATAATGAAATACACATAACTTTCGTAAGCATATTTCTAAGTGTTTTGACATTTAACCACAGACAACAATTTTTTTTTAATTTTTTGAAATATTGGCAATTAAACCACCAGCCAGCCAGTAGCCACATTAAAACCATGTAAGCAAACAAATTTTTTAAACAAAAGGGAAGAGGAAAGTCAAGTTCTATGTGGATTTTGTTCTGGCGCTTCGCTGGTCGCTGCTCAAAGTGTTCTTATCAGGCGGACTCTGTACTGGCGCTTCGCCGGCCGCTGCCGCGGCAAGTTAGCTTCGCTCGTTCGGCTCGCGCGTTGTGGTAAACATACTAAGTCAAAGTCAAATCAATTTATTCAAGTAAACCCAATCACAAGGTATTTTTGAACGTCAAATCTACTTTAGTTCGGTTCAAAGAGAAGAGAAAAGAAAACCTGGACACAGAAGAACCGACAAGAAACTCAGTCAGGTATAATTTTTTCAACATCATATTACAAAAGGTTTATTAAAATACAATATTCAGAGAGCCAATAAATATAAATGCATGTGCAGAGAAAATCATTTCCAGACTATTCTTTTATCTTCAACGAAATCGTTTATTTTATAGTATGATTGTCTAATCAATGTACGTTTTATAACTAATCTAAATATATTTTCTGTTAATTGAGTAACTTCTTGAGGAACTTTATTATAAAAACGAATGCAGTTACCCAAAAATGAAACATTTGACTTATGTAATTTAAATTTTGGAATAACCAATTTATCACGACCTCGGGTTTCCATACCACCAATATCGCCTTTTTTTATAAATCGATCTATATTTTTCCTCGTGTACATAATAATTTCAAAGATGTATAAGGACGGCAAGGTGAGTACATCAATGTCTTTAAAACGATCTCTTAGTGATTCTCGTGCATTCATACCGTAAATAGCACGTATCACTCTTTTTTGTAAAATAAAAATCGAGTTAATATGCGCCGCTGATCCCCACAGCAAAAGTCCATAGGACATTAGACTATGAAAATATGCGAAGTACACCAACCTAGCCGTATCCGCATCCGTCAATTGCCTAATGCGTCTAATGGCATATATCGCGGAACCGAGCTTACTAGCCAATGCCCCGAGATGATCCGCCCATTGCAATTTACTATCTACTGTTAAACCAAGAAAACTGGCAGACCTAACTAATTCTGTTTCCCACCCAGTTCTGTTTTATCATGGATTCTGGGTACATTAGAAAGGGAAAATTTAATACATTTGGTTTTTTGTGCATTCAGTAGTAAATTATTAACAGCAAACCACCCCGCGACGTCCGCCAGGATCCCGTTCACCCAGGTAATATCTAAGTTCTTTCTGTCCAGTTTAAATAGTAATGAAGTGTCATTAGCAAATAATACTATTTCGCATAAGTTCCTGAGCATAAATGGGAGATCATTAATGTAGACTAGAAACAGAAAAGGTCCCAAAATTGATCCTTGGGGAACGCCCATTCTTAACCTCGAACCAACAGACAAAACCCCATTGACACTCACTTTTTGCTCCCGGCCAGACAAATACGAGACCACGAGATCGAGAGCGTTACCACGAATTCCATAGTATTTAAGCTTGCAAATTAAAATTTCGTGACTGACACAATCAAAAGCCTTGGAAAGATCGCAAAAAACACCAATGGCATCCTGAGATCCCTCCCAAGCCTGAAGTACAGTCTTGATCAAGCTTGCTCCCGCATGAGTTGTTGACCGCCCTCTCGTGAATCCGTACTGTTGACCGTGAAACACCCCATGAATCTTAAAATGTGCTAGCATTTGATTGACTATTATTTTCTTGAATATTTTACTCAATGCTGGCAATGTTGACACCGGGCGATAATTTGTTAGATTCAACATACAACCTGACTTAAATAATGGAATAATTTTACTGTTTCATTAAATTGGGAAACACCCCTTGATCGACACTTTTATTAAATATCTCTACCAAAATTGGCGATAATAAAGGTTATACACCAGTCATGACATGAACTGATAATCGCCATAAATCTTCACTTTTCTTTTTATGTAATTGCTTGAAAATTTTTTCTATCTCAAGTGAAGATGTGTACCTAAATTGAAAATTAGGGAAACATTTTCCAACATTTTTTCTCAAAAATGTGTCTGCTGTTTGCGAAGACGCTCCCAAACCCATTCGTTATTTCTATAGGTGTATTCGAAAAATAATTTTTAAAAGCATTAGCAACCTCAACTTTATTAGTAACAACCTTATTACCAATTTGTATTGAAAAATTTTCGTTATTTCTATTTCATTTACTACCAACTTCGTTATTAATAGTGTTCCATGTAGCCTTTATCGCATTGTTTGACTTTTTAATTTTATTCGCGATATAGATCGCTTTCGCGTGCTTTGATACTTTTTTAAATATTTTCGAATAAGTGCGAACATAGTTATGAAAATTTTCATCTGCAGTGTAAGATTTTTCATCATATAACTCATAAAGCCTATCCCTACTTTTTCTTATGCCCTTCATCGCCCAATCCACAAAACGTAACTTGTTATTAACGACTACTGTCTTTTTTTGTGGACAATTCTTATTAAATATTTTGGATACGTTTTTGACTAAAGATTCATACATGATGTTTGGATCATCAACCAGAAGAGCCGTGTTTGTAAATTTGGCTACATCATGAGTAAAATTTTTTAGCCTACTCTCTCCCAATGGCCTAAATTCAAATATTTGTTCTGATTTATGTTACATGTCTTCTATTTTTATTAACTGAGCTTTATGATCTGAACGGATACCACTAACAATAGTATGTTCTATAATTTCACACTTATTCATAAAAATGTTATCTATACATGTCGCGGAATGGTATGTGACCCTGGTAGGTTCATCGAAAGTATGCACTAAGTTAAATGAGAGAAAGAGTGAGATGAGCATATCTTTTTCCTTCGAACTATTTAATATGTCTACATTGAAGTCACCACACGCTATTATCGACTTCTTACATTTGCTGAGTCTTGTGAGACTCTCCTCCATAGAAATTTAAAATTGACTAAAATCAGATGACGGAGGTCTGTAAACACATAAGAATATGTACTGATCCATCTCTGCACATGACATTTCACATACACGTTCAACAGAGAGAGCAACTATGTCTTTGCGCTTTTTATTTTAAGAAAATTTTTACACAAAATTATGCTACCGCCGCCATCCGTCGACGCTCTGTTGTACACACTGGCCACATTAAAATTATTTATATTAAAAGACATTTTGTTTGCCTTCAACCACGTCTCGGTGATGCACAAGATGTCTATGTTATATTTTTCTATTAATAATTCAGCATCCAATATTTTGCCAGAGAAACTATTGATATTTTGATGTACACACGTAATGATAATATTATGAAGTTTCTCTGTTGTTCGATTGTTTAATTTAAATAATTCTTTTCAGCATTCATATTAGTATTACTACTTACTAACCTAACCTAACCTACCCAAAAAGAATGATCTTATGGAGCCGATTCTGTACTGGCGCTTCGCGGCCACTGCTAAATTCGTTGCCTCTAGAAACTATAGAACCTATGTTTAGACGTCAACTTTTTGGCAGAAACGGGAGAAGTGAGGTTGTCATTTTATTTAAATTTTCTATTTTTTACATTTTTAGGAGTTTTAAAGTACAACAGTGATAGTATATTGTGTTTTAAAGTTCTGTGTAAGTGACAAGAATGGAGGAGATCTAAATAAACATGTATAGCTGAAGTTTTCACGCTCTTCCAAGAAGTCCTTTTTAAATTCAGTAAAGGCTACTATCACTTTACTGAAGGAGTGTTAGGGACAGTTAATGTTTTTCTAAAAGTTACGTCATTAGGCTGATGGTCTTGTCACCAATGCCTGAAGAACAATAAATAAAAAAAAATGTTTAGACGTCAAAATTGACAAAAACTATCTTTGAGATTATTTTACGTAGTTCATTTAAGCTTAGCCACGATATATCTATTTACTATGATATATCTAACTTTTACGGTGTTTATATAGTATCTAACCTCAAAACTATATATGGAGAATCAAATTTTAATTATGAGTATCAAGTTTGATAAATTTCTTACTTTCGTCCGCAATTGGGTTTCCGCTCAAAATTTCTTCTGGCGTAAACAACGACGGATATGCACTGCTCAGGAGCTTCAAGCTCTCACCAATAAATCTTTTTTCGAAATGTTTTTGGCACACGAAAAGGTTTTTCAAAGACGACCTTTGAAGGGTATCGTCTCGTAAGGATTGTAACCACTTGTTAGATCTTTTTTCACTGGTTGGAAACTTGTGTAACATAGCGTCCTGTCGCGTACTCATACAATTCCTAACACAACACTTAAAATACATGATATAGCGTCCGATCGCAAAAACAAGAAGTGTCCAATTCGAGAAGAAATCACCAGATTCAGAACTCATTAAAAATGAGACAAAGGTTTAGAAGTTTAGATTATGGATAAAGTTCTAGATTTTTACTAATGTGCGTGAGTAACACAGTCACAGTAAACGATACACAGCCGAATATGACATATTTTAATTACCTACAGTTTTTATTTTTATAAATATTAGTAGACAAACGATTCCACAGAACACATACGATTCACGAGTAACTATTTTGCAACAGTGTTACTAACTCTCAAAAATATTTATCCCTAAAGCTAATGTCAAAAACCCCTAAACTCCCCCTAAAAAAATAATATTCTGTAAAAATAATAATTAATAAATAATATGCTGTGATATTTTTAATACTCTATATTTATAAATTATTTAATACATCAAATATAATTTCGTTTTCTTCCGGAGACTCAGATTTTTTTAAATCATGTATGTTGACATTGAATAAACTTAACATTTTAGTGGATGAATTAAAGGTGGTGCAAGATCCACCATTTCGATTTCTTGTAAATCGGACCATTATCATGCTTTGTAACATTTCAATGGATAATCTATTCCGCAACTTATTTTACGCGCGTTCGACACTTGCGTTTGAAATTGGAACCGTAACAAATGCTAACCCGAATTTTGCGACATTTCCAAAACGTTTACAGACAGCTGCGTCACAATCATTATAAACGTCAAAATAAAATTCAGTTGAAGTAGAAGCATTCGTCCATGCTTTATTACTATTAGCGCCACTAAGACTCGATTTCATTTTTGTTGTCATAGATATGAGTTCGCTGAATGTGATTCAATATTGGTCTTATATCGGGTTTAACTTGAGATGTCGCAACTTTTGGGTGCAAATCAGCAACTATTTTTAACATTGATAAATTATTCCGAAAACCTTTTCTGAATTTGCTCGGTTAGACAACATAAAAATTTCTTGTATCTTTCCCTGACATCCAACAAATCCTTTTCTTCAAGTTCTTGTGATACGTTTTGAAAATCAAAACCGAAGTACATTGATGCTGTATGCAACAGATGCTCCTGGAAATTAAAGTCTACCAGTTCAGAGTCCACCAATTTCTCCAAGTATGAATGTACTACAACTCGTCTTAGCAAGTTTTTGTTTAACAAGTACAAATCCTCAAATATTTAGTAAGTTCAACATTGTCACTTTGAAAAAGTAAATTTAATGGAGTCACATTTTTCAAAAAAATCAAGAAGGCTTTAAAAGGAAGCCTCACATGATATCATAAAGCTGTTCTGCCATGTAACATTTGTCATCGGATTTAGAAATCGAAAAGAGCAGCTTTAATTCTTCCCACTGCTCCAATATTGTGTTTATAGCTTGATAGCGAGCGAGCCAGCGGGGTCCGCTAAGTCCTTGAATTTTTTTCGGATCCTTGTTATCATACATAGTTTCAAATAATATTTTGTAGTAGTCCAAACGTTTAGGGCTGTATGAAAACCAATTATGGGTTTCTCTTACAAAAAATTCCAATTGGCATAGTAATAATTCAGCCGCTTTTTCCGCGCATAAATGCAAAAAGTGACTAACACATTTGACAATAATCAAATCAGGCAGTTCTCTTTTTAATATAGCAGTCACGGAATTATGTTAACCAACCATAACGCTTGCTCCATCAACGCCGATTCCGATCATATTTTCAATTTTTAAGCCATCCTTTTTAAGTTGATTTACAATTACTCCAAGTACACTTTTTACGTCACATTCTATTATCTTTATTAAATATAGAAAGTTGTGACAACTTGCCTTGTCTTGTGTGAAAAAAAGCGCACCATAATGCATAGCACTTTTTGTGTAGAGAGATCAGTGCTCTCATCGATAATAATCGAATACCGAAAATCTCCTATTTCTTCAACTCAATCTTCAAGCATTAATAGACCACAAGCACATTTTTTATTAGCATTGAAGACTTAGTGCGATGAATTTTTAGATTTTTCAGAGCATCTGACGAAGGATCTAACTAAGGAAGTATATTATTATTGTACTTGACATTTTAATATCCTATAATTGTAAATGATTAATTAATATGATGTTTAATTTATATTAAGACATATGGTGCTTTAGAGATACTCTGGAAACCAAATGTTCTAGTGAATAAAATGAATTGAATTGAATTAATCAAATGATCTACCGTTAACAAAGAATAGTGCTCGGTGATAAAGGCAGCGATTTTTGTATTTTCCGATAAGGCTGGTTTATATATTTCAAATATAGATTTAGTTGTGTTTTTTTACGTTTATCAATTTCAGCGGGACTAATTAAAACTTTTTGTGGGCTTCTAATTCCACACGAAAATATTTACAAGTCGCCAATGTGTTATTCGTAACATCAGGTGCAAGCCAATCTGCAATAAAAACATAAATTGTAAATAACGACTCATGACTTCAATACTTACTTACTTATTACTTCAATACAAGTATAGTAAATCATAGCAAATAGGAAAACTTATTTACCCCCTTAATCTGGGGGGAAAACCCCTAAGTTGGGAACCCTGTTTTGCAATTAGGTGGCACAGATTAAATAATAGGTAGTAGTAGTACGACCATAGATATTCTCCCCTAGGAGTGAAAGTAAAGGGATCTTAGCCCATACAACCGACGTCTTCAGTAACAATTAGATAAATATTTCGTATTATTTCATCAAAATGTCGACGTAATACATTTTAGATGTTTCTTAGAGTTTCTGGCGACAAATATATTGAGACAATGTTTCTAATAGGATCCGCTATTAGAAAGACTGTCTCAATTATATAGGCAGATTAAGACACTAAAAAAATCTAAACATCACTCTACTAAATAAGCACTTATTTCAACATATTACATAACAGCACAACAACGTAGATACTTATGACGTAAAACTGCGTCAATTTTACATCACAATATCCACTAGAAACCATTTGCAAACCTAGGGTTATATTTAATTTTGGTATAGATAAAGACTTTTTGAATCCAAATGCAATGTTTAACTATAATTAAATAAAAATCGGAATGGATGGCTTACTATATTCACAGACGCTTCTAAATTTTCAGAGAATAGTTCAGTTGGTCTCGTTGTCTGGGTCCCAAAATACAATATTATTTTAAACTTTAAGTGCCCTCCCTCATCATCGGTGTTTTCAGGAGAAGCCATCGCTCTTTACGAAGCGGTTTCATACGCAGAAGCTCATAAATTGAATAAAAGAATTATTTTCTGATTCATATAGTGCCCTTCAGGACATTAATAAGGTTTCCTTTCATGCTAAAGATAATTTTTGTATCACACTAAAAATAAGAGAAACTTTACATCGATGTTACACTCAAGACATAGATGTTACTCTAGCCAGGATACCCGGCCATTCTGGTATTACAGGTAATAAAATGGCAGATTCTTGTGAAACGGATCAAATTCAAACATGTTGTGTCACATATTCCAAATCAATTCCTCGGGATCTCAGTAACATGGCTAAATCAGAGCTTCGTAAGAACTCGAATGAATTTTGGGGTTCTGCATTTAATAAAAGCAAGCCATATGGGAACATTGAACCCAAAGTACCCGTCAAACCATGGTTTTTAAATTCCGTTCTGCTAGTAAACACATTACTTCCACTATTGTCCAATTGCAGCTTGGCCATATTTGCTCACCAGTCTTTCTGTCTAAAATTCGAGATCACTCCTTGTGTGAGTGTGGACTAGAAGACGGCTCGGCCCTATATAGTGTTCTTCCCCTTCCCATTCCTTTGCCCATGAATTTAAACTGCGTTCTTACATATATTGACATCCCATTTATTTAAATGTTTTCAAAGTTTTTTGCTGAAAACAAAATTTGCCTTTAATATATTTATTTGTACTCGTTTTTGTGCTGCATTTTAAGTATCTGTAATTAACACAATATATCTAATTTTATGTTGAATAACGACTAATTTGTGTTGCCCTTGTTGAATGTTTGTGTTGTCTGTGTTAGTTCCTCAACTGAATCGTCGCTTTTTTTACTTGGGCCAAAACCATATATCATTTTTAACATACCGCATAGTGTCTAATCCAAAAAAGACGTTGGCAAAAATTATCTACGGGTCATTCCAATTATATTTACGGAAAAAAGAAATCATTTGCAAATAATTAAAGTTAACGCCCAATCGCTCTTCATAAAATCCCGCCAAAAATCCCATAACCGACTTTTTTTCTTTTTTTTTTCTTCATGGCATGGCAAACAGTTTAGCGCATTTGCCAATGTCACGTATTAATAGGTAGAATCACAAGTATATCAGTTTTTTATTATTGTAAAACTTCTCCAGTAAAGTAATAATAGGCTTTACTGAAGTTATAATGGACTTCTTGGAAGAGCGCGATAACTTCAGCCACACATGTTTATTTAGACCAATTGCATTCTTTTTACTGATACAGGACCGCCAAAAAGACCATAACCGACTTTTACAAATTAAGTGATAAGAGCCAAGGAGCTTAAGATATAAGAGTCGAGACTTCCATACATAGATATGAAAAAGAGATTTGTATGAAACGTTTACTTAGCTGAAATACCAATGTAAGGCAAAAAATAAAATGGTCGTTTCCACACCTGTCGTACACTACTGCCAACATTACGAAAGTGATAGTGATGTCATGTCGGTGAAATTTTTTATCGATAAAATAATAATAATAATACTCCAGACAATTACACAGATAGGGTGACCCCAAACTAAGCAGTAAGCTTGTACTATGGGTACCGCACAACGAACTCTGGGGGAGTTTCCAGTAACACCCAGACTTCAAGCCAATTTAGAAAAGTTCGTTTCCTAAATTGACCTGACCGAGGATCGAACCCGGGAACCTAACTTGGAAAGCAGATGCATATGCCACTGCGCTAACGGGCCAGTCATCAGTCGTCAGTCAAAATGAAGTTTAATATGCAATAAAGTTTAATGTATAATAAAATTATTTATTTAAAAATAAAATCTCTCAAATATTAAGTAAAGTGCTTTATTTTTATTTGACATAGGTACATTTTATTGAAGAGTTTTAAGAAACTGACATCTTTAACTTGTTTCGTTTCTTTTTTTTTTTTTAATTTATTTGCACAAAAAAAGTACACAGAAACAGTAGTCAAAAACGTAACAATGACAAAAGGTAATGTTTATCTCTTTAAGAGATTTCTTCCAGCACACTTCGGTGATAGAGAAAATGAACGAGGGTAGGATGTGCTTAAAAGTAAATATAAAATCTTTAGGCACATAATACATACATAAACATACACATTTAGGTACACAACAAATATAATGTAATACATACATAACTATCATAAATTATGCACACATAATTACTAATACTAACGCACACATAAGTATAGGCTATAAATAATACATATTATAAAAAAAATAATTATACAAATGACAAAAAGTGTTCTTTTAAGAGCTTTTTGAAAGATGCTAGTGTTTGACAATTTCTTATATATGTAGGAAGTGAATTCCATAGACTGACAATTTTACAACAGAAAGAATCATCACATGCAGCAGTATTATGGATAGGCGATTTTAGAAGGGTACAAGTGTTGCTTCTAAGGTTGTGATCTCTGGGAAAAAGCGGATGGAAACGATCACGGAGATATGAAGGATAAGAGAGATTATGAAGGATTTTGAACAAAAGTGTAAGGACATGAGTGTTTCTGCGAAGACAAATGGGGAGCCATTTTAGCTGTTTCCGGAAACTAGACACATGGTCATATTTACGTACACCGTACGTAAGCCGAATACAAAGATTTCGAAGGCGTTCCAGTTTATCTAGCTGCTCCTTCTTGACGTCCAGAAAACAAACATTTGCTTAATCTAACAGTGGCAGAAGAAGAGTTTGTGCCAACGTAATTTTTGTTTTAATAGGAAGAAAATATTGAAGGCGTCTCAAAGAAGGGCATTCATGATTCATTCGCTTCGAAATTTCATTGATATGAGCCGTCCAAGTAAAGTTAGCGTTCATTAAATGTCCAAGATTTTTAACTGTACCAGCATAAGGAATAGGAACTCCATTTAAAATCACTGGAGGAATTACAGAGTTATTTAATAATTATAGCCAAAACCGATTGCCAATTATCATCGATTGTGTTTTAGTGGGGTTAATAACTAGACCGTGAGAATGAGCCCAGTGATGGATGTTCAGCAGGTCATCATTAAATCCCGTGACAGCTGATTGTAAGTATTCAATATGAAAAGATCGATAAATCTGAATATCGATTGCGTAAAGGTGAAATTTTGCAGAGATAACAAAAGTGATACGACAAATAAAAATAGAAAAAGTGAAGGGGAGAGAACACCACCCTGAGGTACACCAGACGTAAACTCACACCATCTAGTCTGATGACGATCTTCCGTACTTATGCACTGTTGTCGACCTTTCAAATAGGACTCGAACCAATTTGCTGCACTAGGAGAAATATTAAACGACAAAAGATATTCAATAGAATATCAAAATCTACAGTATTAAATGCACTGCTGAAGTCTAAAAGACAAAGTAGAGTGAGCTGTTTATTTTCCATTATATTATATTATATACACACCGGCACAATTAGCGGAACACAAAAAAAAGCAGGATTTTAAAATCTTTTACTTGAGGAACTGGCCAGTTATGATATTTTTTTAATTTATTGTCAAATTTGAAAATAGAAAATTAGATGACATACACTTTTTTCATTCATTTGTTTTATTTTCCCGAACAATACGTTTTGTCAACTTGTTCGAGTAATAACTACGTAATTGTAATTTTTTTGAAAAATTGCACTTAATGGTTTTTTATAAATTTGTTATTCTATAGGCAATTTTGTTTATTAAAAGCTCTTTATTATGCCTGACTTAACATCACTGGAAATCATTAGGGCTGATGAAATGAGAAGAAATGGCCATACCTACAGATCGATTGCCTCAAGGCTTCGTCGACCAGTATCAACGATTCATCGCAGCATCCAGCGGTACAGATCGTCTAATTCTCTTGTGAGGAGGAGGGGTCAAGGTAGAAAAAGATGTACATCGAGGCGAGATGACAGTTTTTTACAACTTGGAGTTCGTAGGAATACGCGATTAACGGCTGTACAAGCTCGAAATGAAGTGGAAGACGTTCGAGGAGTACGAGTAAGTGAGCGTACAGTTCGCAGGAGATTTGAAGAAGTTGGTTTAGGGTCGTATATACCTGCCAAAGGCCCAAAACTTGAGAGACGTCACCGCGTAAACCGATTAAGCTATGCGCGAGAACATCGTCATTGGGATTTGAACGAATGGCAGCAGGTTCTCTTTACTGATGAGTGCAGAGTTCTTTTAAAACAGATCGATGGGAGACAGCGAATATGGAGACGCAAAGGAGAACGCCACATACAGTCTAATTTTGAACACACAGTGGCTTATGGTGGCGGCTCGATTATGGTTTGGGGAGGGATATGTTTGGGAGCTCGCACGGAGTTAGTGATAGTCACAGGAGGGACCATGACAGCAGATCGATACATCAGAGACATTTTAGAAGAACATGTTGTACCATTTGCCCCATTTATTGGTGACGACTTTATTCTAATGCAAGATAATGCTCGTGCTCATAGTGCACAATCGGTACAGGCATATCTGAGCCACGTAGGTATACCGGTGATGCAGTGGCCAGCAAATTCCCCCGATATGAATCCGATAGAGCATGTCTGGGACTTGCTAAAAAGAAGGGTTAAATCCAGAATGCCACCCCCCAACAATCTGAATGAACTTGGAAACGCATTACTTGAGGAGTGGGAGCGGTTGCCTCAAGAAATCATCGATAACATAATCTGTAGCATGCCCAGACGAATGGAAACCGTAATCAGAGCAAGAGGGGAAAACACTCGTTATTAATTTTGCTTTAATTTTATTGTTAAATCATTTAATGCTTACTTTTTTTTATTTTTTGTGATGGTTCATAATCATCTAAAAATTTCACTTATTTCAAATTTCTTTATTTTTCAATAAAAAATAACGAAGACTTTTCAAAGTCGTTGTTAAAAGATGTTAATCAATTTGTTATTTTGTGTCTAATTACATTTTCGTCAAATATATGCGTTATTATCTTATAGTCTCACTTTTTTTTCTGTTCCGCTAATTGTGCCGGTGTGTATATAAGCGAATATCTTCAGTGACATTTAGCAATGCGGTGACCGTACTATACCCGTTTCTGAAACCAGATCGAAAAGGATTAAAAAGAGAATTACTGATCAAAATATCACTCAACTGCTTATACATAAGATTTTCAAATATTTTAGAGAGAGTAGAAAAAATAGAGATTGGACGATAACGAGAATTTCTTCTTCTTTTTAATATAATCTCTATAAGAATATTGGCTGCTAAAAAGTACACGATTGTATAATTAAACAAAAAAAAATACGCCAAAATTAAATGCAGGTGTAATTTTTACTTCATTGCGACCCAGATTTTCGTAGTAATTTTTTCTCTGCCATGGTTTTTGTTTTAAGTTTTAATTTATAACATAAAGGTAAAGATGGATTCTGTAAACAAAAGAAATATATACCGTGAATAATAATAAGAGGTACAAGAGGAGGGTAGTTTGTGGTGCCACTGTAAACATCGAGTCCGTATTTAAAGTAAAAAAATAAAATGGAAAACGCTCAATAAAGAAGCAAAAAGTGAAAAAAATCCGTGAAATTGGGTTAAATTGTTGAGGGACATTATATAAGTCAAAGTGATAACCCAGTGATTTCGAAAAACTTTTCTAATATAACGACGACTTCTGATATAAATATCAGAACTCGTCGTTATATTAGAAAAGTTTTTCGAAATCACTTGGTTATCACTTATATAAAATAATATATAATAATAATATAAAAATAATAACGAATCAAGTGACTATAATATATAAAAAAAGAGTGAAAACAAAAAGTAATAAACTGAACTGTGATCATAAAGTGCGATAAATGAACAGTTATTGAATGGGGAAACAAATAATACAAACATAACCTAAAAGTGTATAATAAAAAGATAAAAATCAAAACAGCACGACAAACTTCGTCTCTATAATTAGCGCCATCTATTAAAGTCCGAAAAAACTGCAATAGTCGCCACGCATCGATCACAAACTTCTCGATATCAGTTTATCGAATGCGTCAATCAAACTCCGTTGACAGAGGGCATTATATACAGTTATATTTAAAACAAGAGAGGGTGCTTCGTTAAGACACGAACAACAACTGTTTCTTATAAATTAGGGAGACACTAAGATGGACAATTACAGTGAAGATAAAGTAAAATGTGAAGGATGTCAACAAATAGTACTAGACAAAGAATACTTACAATGTGCATACTGTAAAAAGTTTTACGATTTAGAATGTGCTAAAGTATCTCATACGCGCTTTTATGGTACCATGCAAACAGAACATAAACAAAACTGGAAATGCCCCGCCTGTTTTTGTAATATGCCTAAAACTAACAACCCTAATACACCGATACGTCCAAAAATTAACGAGAAAGAGTAAATAATATCGCCGTCTCAGAACTCCAACATCACAATTAGAAGAAAAAATACAAATACCACCAATTATTCGATATCATCAGAGGACTTAAGTATATTAGGAGATACCCTTACTACTGACCATACCCAAAATACATTGGCTATGAATATGCAGTCTGAAACAATGCTCCAAAACCTGGAAAAAATTATAAATAAACAATTAAAAGAAAATAACAAATCTATAATTGCAGAACTCCAGAACACGATAGAAATTGAAATAAATAAAGCAATATGTAAATTCAGGGATGAAATTAAAAAAGATGTAACTACTCTAAAGGACGAAAATATGCAAAGAAAATCCGAAATAGAAAAATTAAATACTGTTATAGAAAAATTAATACAAGAAAATGAAACATTGAAATATGATATTAAAAAGCTATCTACGAACCACTCCACTAATAGGATTGAAATTACTGCCGAAAGTGACTATAAAAAGATTGTTCTATACGGATTCTCTGAACAATATAAAGAACATGAATATGATTTAGACAGCAGAATAATAACAGCTTTTCAGGAAATTACAAATGTGGATTTGACCGGTTATATTGAAAGTACATATAGAGTGGGCAAATATATAAACCACCGCAAAAGACCCTTATTAATAGAACTAATAAGCAAAAAAATGGTAAAATATCTATTAGACAAATCATATTACTTTAAAGGAACAGGACTAAATTTAGAAAAATTTTTAGATAAAAATGAACGTCAAGAACGTAAAGAAATCAAAGAAGAAATGCTTCAAGCCCGAAATCAAGGTAAACACGCCATAATAAGGAATAATCAACTAATTATAGACGGATGTTTGGTGTTTGGCACTTACCACCTACTATAAATTGGCTGCATGACCATAACTGAGAAATAAATTTCAATAAGACAAAATTAATGATTTACCATCCACACCAAAAAACAACTATAGACATCAACTTCAAATATAATAACACTTTGATTCAACAAGTATCAGGATGTACTCTTCTCGGATTAGAAATAGATACCAATATAAATTGGAAAGATCACTGCCACAAGCTGAGACTAAAACTTTCAAAATTTTCATACGCGCTTCGAGAAATAAAAATCAAAACTGATTTCAAAACCGCACTTACCACCTACTATGCCTATGCTTATGCTTCGTTAAGCTACGGCGTTATTCTGTGGGGTGGAAGTGTCGATGTGATTCATGTATTCACAGCACAAAAGAAACTTTTAAGAATTTTGGTCAATTTAGCTTCAACAGACACATGTAAACCGCATTTTACACTTCATGGAATACTTCCGCTTCCATGCATCTATATTTTGGAAATATGTAAATTTATAAGAAAATATCCAGAATTTTATACAAAACGTGAAAATATCCCTTCAAATTACTCATTGAGACCAACACGGAATAAACAATTAATACAGCCTAAGTCTAATTTAAAAATGCATTCATCGGGACCTCTATCCACGTCAATAAAGATATATAACCATTTGCCAGAAACCTTAAAAAATGAAAGTAAAGATAGAATATTCATAAAATTACTAAAAGAACTACTAAACAAAAAATGCTACTATACCATAAATGAATACATAACTGATAGATTATAATATAATATTAAAACAACATTAAATATTAATATCAAATATATGATATAAAAAAAAATATTTATAAATTAATAAATAAATAGTAACAAATTTATAAATAAATAAATATAAATACAAGATAGTTAATAATATACATTTACAAATAAATAAATATAAATAATAATACAGACATAATAAATATAATTAATTACACAATATATATATTGGCAGTCGGGTAAAATAAAAATAAAAAAATAAATAAGGCTTCCTCTCTCTTGGATTGCAATACCTATTTCAAGGTCCATTCAATTATTGTAATATAATTATGGAATGCAATAAAGATATTATAAAGAAAAAAAAAAAGATATTTTAGTAGAATCCTAATATTAAAAAGGTAAAATAGATTTTGTTTGTTCTACTTTCAAGCCTAAACTACTGAACTCATTAAACTGATATTTTATTAACCGACTTCAAAAAAAGGAGGAGGTTCTCAATTCGTCTGTACGTTGTTTTTTTTTTTTAGTTTTTTTTGTTGTATGTCTGTTACCTCATAACTCGGTCATTTATGAACCGATTTCCAAAATTCTTTTTTCATTTTGTAGGTAATACTTCAGAAGTGGTCCCATTTAAATTTCACCGATATTAAAGCTTGGACTTCGAAGATACACTAGATAACACGACCTGGTTATAACCTTTATTTATATTGATGATTCTCTTGTATATCGTTGCGCTCCGGAATTAGAAACAAGTTAATTGCAGACCTGCCCTAGATATTTGTTTAGGTCAAGATCACTCAAAAGAAATAAAAAAAAAAAAAATTAAAAAAAATTAAACCGCCTTAAAAAAAACACTGAAAAGTATAAAATAACTATTCTTTACTAATCAAAACTCAAGTACAATTAAAATAACTTTCTAAATACGATACACATACCTATATAATTAAATTTGACAGTTATTGAAGTCGGTGCCAAATCAATGTGCAACAACAGAAAGTCTATTAGTTTGGTGGGCTTGGCACCGACTTCAGTAGCTATCTAATTTAATTATATAGGTATGTGTATCGTATTTATAAAGTTATTTTAATTGTACTTAAGTTTTGATTAGTAAAGGATAGTTATTTTATACTTTTCAGTGTTTTTTTAGGTGGTTTCATTTTTTTTTAAATGATTACGATTACGCTATAAATGTACTGACGTAAAGAATATTTCGATATAATATCAAAGTATTCTTTACGTCAATTACGATTTCACATATTGAAAATTAAAAATGTATATCGTTATGTAAACATCGATAATAAACCGCACTATTGTACTTCGTTATAAATCAATATTTTACGAAAAGCTTAAAATAAATGGCATATAAGAAGGTATTGGGACAATACATATAATAAAAAGAAAGGATATGTATTAACTTGTCTTCGTCTAAGGGAAATTTTGCCATAAACAAACGTTTTTTATCGTTAGTCCAGCCGGCTCTTAAACCACATATTGCACAGATTTTGTAATGCATTTTTCTTAATACAACACCACGGAACACTGTATTACACTTTTCAAAGTTATAAATCCAATAATTATATACGTATATTTGAAAAAAGTTATAAATGTCAATGACTGCAAAGACATAAGACAATGAAATTCACACAGATCACAGAGTACTAATATACTGACGGAAAAGAATGACAAAGATCATTACAAATCGACAGATTGAGAAAGAGACGTTTGTATGGGATTGAATACAACAGAGATAGCCGCCATTAAAGTTAGCGCACGTTTCATACAACCTGTTTTTCTGTGTGGAGTTTCATCAGGCTGATAAGAGCAGTAACACGTTATGATCTATTATATCCATGTGTCTTGATTCTAGCTGATAGAACCACTCGTCGGCCATTTTTGTACTGGAGCGTCATATGTTTCGACCGTCACAGAGCTTTCATAGTCACGAAAAAAAGTTCGTTTGATTTTAAGGTAAATTCGTGTTCATAATATAACGTTTAAAGTAGAGCTTTATCTAGTCTGCGTGGTGGTTATATAGTCATTATAGTGCCGCAACATTGCAAATGTTTTCCCAAGAGTTTGATTTCAAATTACTTATATGTTATCATTGTTTTTTTTAAGTTACGTAACATAAAAGTGATACAAGGCCTTTATCCACAATTGCGACCTTAGAATCATGCGTTTGTTTAAGTTAGATGCAACATGCAACTGTAAAGTAAATTTTTCGTGAAGATTATAGAAAAAACCAATTCACGCTTAATCAAATTAACGTTTGGCACAATCTCGACAATTCAGTAAAGGCTCAGTAAAAGATTAATTTAGGATAGGTAAGTACTGATGTCGTTTATTTTCTATGACAGATGCCTCTCACACCGGCTGAGAAGCAAAAAAAATATCGTGAAAAATTGAAAAGAGAGAACCCCGATAAATATGAAGAAATAAAAAGGAAAACAGCCGAGCGCGCATTGCGTTATTATAGAAGAAAAGCCAGTCAATACACAGAAACCGAAAAAAAAGAGAGAAGACAAAAATGGCGAGATGACAGAAAAAAACTAAAACAATCTGAGCAAGATAAGGCAAGAGTAAACTTAAGTGACTCTAAGAATGCTCAGAAAATGCAAATGGCTAATTTTTTCTCTTCCTCTGTGGCTTGTTGTCTGCCCGATCCCCCACACATCCAAATGATGTGTCGACTCGATCTACGGAGGAAGATGTCCTTGCCGCAATGATTTCTTTTAAAAGCGGTTCCGCGGGAGTTCTCGATGGCTTAACGCCACAACATTATAAAGATCTGATTAGAGGCTCTGTCGGTGATACCGGTAAGACACTCTTATCTAGTTTAACAGCTCTAATAAACATTATGCTGGCTGGTAAGGTGCCCCCGGAGATAACCGACATCCTGTATGGTGCTAATTTATGTGCTGTGAAAAGAAAAAGACGGTGGCGTTAGGCCAATTGCCGTAGGTGCAACTATACGCCGTATTGCCTCCAAAATTTGTTGCCGTCACATTCTCTCTACCGTATTAAACTATTTTTGTCCTACACAAGTAGGTTTTGGCTCAAAGAGAGGATGTGAAGCGGCAGTGCATGCGGCGCGTGCTTTCTTGACACATGATGGAGGTGAGGTACTCCTCAAAGTAGACATAAAAATTGCATTTAATTCTGTTGATAGATCCACCTTGTTGACACAGATAAAACAGCATGTTCCGGACATATATCCCTACCTCTGGCAATCTTACAGCAGTCCTTCAAAATGAATATATAAAGATTATTTATTACATTCCGAAGTTGGCTGTCAACAAGGTTGATCCTCTCGGATCAGCTATTTTCAGTTTGGCTATCCATCCTGCGATTTGTAATTTAAATTCCAAATTTAATATTTTGTACCTTGACGACGGAACAATAGGAGGTAAAGCAATTACTGTTTTAGATGACCTTAAAACCCTGATTCAAAGGTTTAAAGATATTGGCTTAGAATTAAATTTTTCTAAATGTGAACTCTTTGTTTCCGATTCTTTTCCAATTATTACAAAAAATGAAATAATTAATAAATTTAACAATCTGGCACCAAATATTAAAGTCTTGTCAAAAGAATCGCTCTACCTCTTAGGTGCTCCCGTTTTAGATGACTCATACCCTGCTTTATCAATGATCAAATACAAAACTTTAGCCAGTCTTCAGACAAACTTTTTAAAATTAATTCCCACATGACTCTCCTCATTGTCCGCTTTTGCCTTTTTGTTCCAAAATTTACATATGCTCTTCGCTGTTCTCAGCTTTTTAAATTTCAAACGCTTTTAAAATCTTGTAGACGATATTCTAAAAAATACATTATAATATTAAATATTAAATTGCTCCTTTGTTGATGACAGAGTCTGGAATCAAGCCTCGCTTCCTATCTGTTATGGAGGCCTGAACATACGCAAAATCTCGAGTGTGTCACTGCCTGCTTTTCTTTCGTCAGCCTATAGCACGGAAACCTTTTCCTATCTGTTATTCGCCCTTCCTTAGGATCGGTTGAGGTGCCGTGTTTGACTGATGCACGAAATGCTTCGTTAAGTGTTGGTCCGAGTACTAACCTGCCTACCTCGACCTTTTCTCAGAAACACTGGGATGAGCCTCTATGTAAAAATGTTCATTACCAACTTTTAGATTCTTGTAGTACCGAAAAAGATCGGTCTCGCCTCCTGGCTGTTTCTGAGAAGGAGTCGGGACACTGGTTGAAGGTAATACCTTCAAAAAACTTAGGAACCTTAATTGACGATACCACGCTTTCTCTCATAGTATCCCTTCGTCTAGGGGCCAGGACTAACCTTCCTCACCGTTGCCGCTGTGGTGATTTCGTCGATTTATTAGGTCACCACGGTTTAACCTGTTTACGTAGTGCGGGCCGCATGTCACGACATGCTGCCTTGAATGACGTCATTCGGCGGGCTCTTGTCGCCGCTGGCGTTCTTGCAGTCTTGGAGCTTGTAGGTATTGCGCGCAGCGACGGCAGGAGTCCGGATGGTTTGACGCTCATTCCTTGGAAACTTGGAAGATTGCTAGTGTGGGATGCCACTTGTGTGGATACACTTGCTGTTTCCCATGTGCCGGCGACTTCCAAGTCAGCAGGTGCCGCGGCCAGCACTGCCGAGAACTTGAAGCGGCGTAAGTATGCGACTCTCTCTGAGAGTTTCATATTTACGCCCTTTGCAGTCGAAACTTTGGGTCCCTGGGGCCCCGAAGCCCATCGACTGGTTTCTGATATTTGTAAGAGACTGGTCGAGGCTTCGGGAGACCACCGCGCTGGCAGCTTCTTCCGCCAACGAATCAGTTTGGCTATTCAAAGAGGCAATGCTGCCAGTCTGCTGGGTACCTTAAGCAATGACAGCTTTCTAAGCGGCAACTTTGAGGAAGTTTATTATTTAAGATAATGGGTAGTTTAAGTTTGTAAATATTAACATATGTATGTATTATTTTGTTAAATTATATTTGCTAATATTTATTGTTTTGGTGAAATAACTTTCAGTTTTAGAATTTTTTTTGCTTTAAAGCTAAATAGGTACTTGGTTTTTATTCTACCTCCGTGGCGCAACGGCTTAAGCGGAGAATTCACTTAAGCTGGGAATTCACTAGACGGACCGGCCCGCGGGCCGTCTCTCCGGGCATGTCTTTCGCCACAATACACTACACGGACTCATCAGTTTGCTTTGGACCGGCTACGTGATTAGTTGTGTACATTAAGATGGCAAGACAAAGACGAAAAATTAGAATAGTTACTGGTGCTGCGTTAATACTGTTAGATGAAAAGAAAACGAAGAGAATTTGGACCAAAAAATGCTATAAAAATAGAAATAAGTATAGTCATATCAATTTACTTAAAGAATTAGAAGTTGAAGAACCAGGTGATCTGTACAATTACTTACGCATTGATATAGAGTCATTTGAATTTTTATTACTAGTTATCGAGCCTAAAATTACAAAACAAAATACTAAAATGAGACAGTCAGTGACTGCAAGAGAGCGACTAATTGCTACGCTGAGATATTTAGCTACAGGTGCAAACAATGAGTTTCAACGAAAATAAAATATTCTGGGAAGAATTTATAGCTGCCTACAAAAAATATCCTTGTTTATGGAAGGTGAAAAGCAAGGAATATATGAACAGTGAATTACACAATACTGCCTATCAACGTTTAATTGAGAAATGTAAAGAAATATATTCCGAAGCCGATTTAGCCTATGTTAAAAAAAAATAGAATCCTCAAGGAACCCATACAGGCGTGAGTTGCGCAAAATACGTCAGTCAACTAGAACGGGTTCATCAACAGATGAGGTGATTTCATGTCTGCGTATGTTCGACCCGTAGCTAAATATCTCAGCGTAGCAATTAGTCGCTCCCTTGCAGTCATTGACTGTCTCATTTTAGTATTTTGTTTTGTAATTTTAGGCTCGATAACTAGTAATAAAAATTCAAATGACTCTATATCCATGCGTAAGTAATTGTACAGATCACCTGGTTCTTCAACTTCTAATTCTTTAAGTAAATTGATATGACTATACTTATTTCTATTTTTATAGCATTTTTTGGTCCAAATTCTCTTCATTTTCTTTTCATCTAACAGTATTAATGCAGCACCAGTAACTATTCTAATTTTTCGTCTTTGCATTGCCATCTTAATGTACACAACTAATCACGTAGCCGGTCCAAAGCAAACTGATGAGTCCGTGTAGTGTATTGTGGCGAAAGACATGTCCGGACAGACGGCCCGCGGGCAAGTGCGTCTAGTGAATTCCCATCTTTAACGCGTTGGAAAGTAAACGGGGGTTGCGGGTTCGATTCCCGTCCCGGGTCTGGGTGTTTATGTATAATCTGTATTTATTTACAAAAGAAAAGTATATAAGTAGTACATCAGTTGTCTAGTACCCATAACACAAGCGCTATGCTGCTTACTTTGGGATTAGATGGCGCTGTGTGAAATGTCTGAGTACCTATATTATATTATTACTTATTATTAATAATTCTTCGATTATCTCACAGAACATATTTGTTGTTGTGATGAAAAAACTTTTAATTAGAAAATTTTTTTGCGTAAACAAATCACTTAATTTTTATTAATGATACTTGAATTATCTCACAGAATTGTTATATTTAGAAAATTACTGAAATTTTTTCAAAAGTTGCGGAGAAAAGTGAAAGGAAAGCCAATATTACCTGCATATGATTTATTAATTACTTCAAACATCACACGATATAACACCATAATTATAACACCCTAATGTTAAGAGTAGGTAATCAATTAATACAGAACAATCACGTTTATCTTGGAAAAAATATTACAACATTTCATTAATATCGTCTTATAGTACCTCGTTAACACTTCGTTAAACACTTGCCGAGAGGAATTACTTTTGTAGACAATGCCTTGCCGTGTGATCAAAGAAAAGGTTTGAATGTGTGTAAATCGAGCTTCGATTTGAATATGTCTCTTGAGCGAACGGTTGCCGTGACGATTACTTGTCGCGTTTGGATTAAGATAATAGTCCAAAATCCCAGGGCTCCCAGACCTTACTTATTTTCTGATGCACAAAATGTATACAATAGAATAGTGTTAGTATGTACAGTAAACATATACATACCTGCTAGCTTAGGCCGACGGCCCAAGCTAGCAGGTAATTCTCAGGTGCCAGGCGCTACACGTACGTAAAAATATTACTCACTTTACTTAAAGTCTGAGAGCTGATTTCTATGTATGTATGGAATCACAGACAAACTACCCTAGAGACCTGAAATGTTTACGAATTTCTAAGCAAACTATTCTATGAAGGTTAGAGGAATGGGACGTAAGCGGGCGGCACGGTAACGTCACGTACTAGACGAAAAAGTGATGTACTCGTAGATATATATCGATAAGTACAAGAATTATTTTCATAAGCTTATTTTAAAAATAGAAATAATATGAAATATCAGTACAAGATTCTTTATTTTGAAATAGTAACACAAAAAAATCAAAAATTTGGGATGGAAATACAAATCAAATTCGTTTTGGTAGTACGTGTTTTTCCTGATGTAAAACTTTTTAACAAAAAATTAAATTGACAAATTGTGGGTGCTCCGGGGCTAACAATCTGATATTTTAAGCAATAGCGAAGAAGACGTTGAGCTAATTAGACAAATATCTGAGTATTTACCTTTCAATAGCTGCCAACAGTACGAAGTGAACGTTTTGATTCGGGTTTTGGATTTGCCTGTTAGGAAAGTCGAAATATTGGAATCTGTATTGAAAAAAAGGCAAGCTCCTAACACGAAAGTATGTGTACCGAGGGCTAGAGACAGACACTTGCCCAACTTTTTTACAAACACCGAGTCATTTTACTTTTGCGACAAAAGCTCTTGAATTTGTTTAAAAAACATGAAGTAGGTAACTTTTTCTCTGATCTTGTATTTGTACGATAAACATAGTATACTCTAGGTATATTAACTTTATGATTTATACTAATTTTGTTTTTTTTTTTCAGGAAGTGACGTCATTTGGCGTATATAAAGAGGAAATTAAAAAAGGTATGTAATACTTACTTCATGTTAATAAACTACACATATCTAAAAACAGGGTAAATTAACGTTATTACCTTTTATTTGCGTTGACGGCCGAGTTGCCGAGTTGCATCGGCAGTGGTCGCAAGTAAAACTGTGGCACTTCTGTGGCAGCAAACTTCACTCCGTGTCCGAGGTAGATTTTATATCATCTATCACTTATTTTAAACATTTTAATACAACGGGAAAGTTTAAAAGTTAATAATGTAATAGTAATACTGCAGACTATTGACTTCAAACTAAGCACTGACTTGTATTATGGGTATCAGAAAACGAACTGGGGACTTCTCAGAAGACTCAAACCAATTAAAAAAGTTCGTTTCCTATATTGACCTGACCGGGATCGAACTCAGGAATTCAGCTTGGAAGGTAGATGCTCTGCCACCGCGCCAACGAGCCAGTCGGTAGTGGCACAGTATAAATATAACAGTAGGATGTCTTTATAGAAAATTAGCGTACGCAGTTTGTATGTTCGCGCGCTAATACGTACGCGCCGTGGCACGCATTCAACGGCAATATTCTGGGTGAATGTGGATAATTATTGCGGGGTCGCACGTAACGCAAACATGCACACGAACATGCAACCACTTTCATTTGTCTTTAATTCGTTCTTCACATCGTTGCAAATACGAAAATGTCTAAATCACTTAAACGAACGCATTATAATGTCCTTAGATGCCTAAATAATTGTAGTTATTCGAAAACGAGATGCGCTCCGCATCACACTCTCAACACAACAATCCTACTTATCCGGTCGAGAGTAAGCAATTTCGTTACGCGTGAGGCGAGACTCAACCTTTTTTTTTAATAATAAATAATTGTACCTATACCAAATCGATTCTCCCCGACGTTACTATTCTTAACGACTTACTTACTACAATCAAACCTCGCTTTCACATAACTCAGTTCCTTACCAATCATGGCTATTACAAGCAATATCTTCATCGCTTCAAAATCGTAGATAACGATCGCTGTCCTTGTGATAAACAGTCATTGCAAATTTTCTCGCACCTCATAAAGCATTGTCTTAGATTCGGCGCTACGAGAGTTTAACAAATAACACATACGTTTGAAATGCGAAACAATTTTGCAAAACTGTTTCACATTTCATAATTCTTTACTTTACTAAATTGAATACGACCACATATATTCAATGGACATGACTTGACACCCCATTGGTTCAGGACACAGACAAACTACTTCAGGGTGTCGAAATCTCGGACTGACTTTTATCACATTTACACTTATACACTGGATATACTTTGCATTATGTACAACTTTATACAACTCTTCTCTATTTATACAATATAAAAGCGTCTAGCAATATATACAGTGAGACCCAAGAGTAATATACAATTTTATAATAAAATTTATTAGTCTGGTAAACACACCAATACAAGCTACCCGAAGAGAGGGAATGTATTGTATCCCTAAGTAGTCTGTGAATGTATTCCAATAGCATTCCCTCAATCTGAAAATCACAGACAATCTATCTCACGAGTGCTGAAATCGTGATTTAAAAAAAAAAACTTTTTTTTTACATATTCTGTGGTAGTGGCATGGAAGTAATAAGTACTACGTACAACAGGAATGAGCTGTTGTCGCAAAATTAAAGCCGAAAGAGAGCTCAGTAACTGTACCTCTTATCCCTCTCTGGCGATGGTGACTATATTGAAATATGATTTAAGGACAATAATTATAAAAAATGATTTGTGATCTGACGTCAGCAGATCATTACTTCAGATGGATTTTAATCGAAGATGCTAATGATAAACTTGCCCTTTGCGGCACTATACATTTCCTGTTTTTGCTTGCTTTTCACACTCGCGTCATATAGGTAGGTATTTACCTACTGGTCCTTGTGGGACACGACATGCAGCTAGACTGACATAAAATTACGATAAGCTACCTATTGTGGTATATTTAATTAATTAGGTAAGAAAAAAACAGTTAAGTTTACATTTAAGTTTACATTTAAGTTTAATTCTAAATCAGAAATTGCTAAATAAAACAGTCGTGAAGTTTCTGCCACAAACCCAGCTTATTCCTTATATGTTTCATTGATTCTAATTTTGCATTATGAGTTAAACGTAAATTGAGATATGAATGCGCTAACGCCTTCACCAATTGAATATCATGTGGATCTTCAAATATAGATTGAGGAGGATGTTGTGGATCTAACAATGTATGTAGTTTGCTATAAAATTCTTGGACAACATACATGATAATTTTATTTTTGTGTACGTTTTTTAATGATTGATTTGATAATGTAATAAACAGTTTTTCAGTGTACTTCAGAATTACAAATACAAATCTGGAAACATGCTTAAGTTTTCCTCGATCAATAAAAGCAGTAAATGCAGAAAATTGTGATATGTCGACACAGTAGTTGTGATCTATGGTCTTGTGATCCAATAACACCACACGACAATTTGAACAAGAAATTTTGACAATCATCCCCTTCACGATATATCCAGCAATATAATAAATAATGTTCAGTTTAAAATTTAAAACATAAGCGTTAACTACGAGATCCAACAAATCATCTATTGATGTCGACTGATCTTTATTACATTCTTCCACAATAGCCCTCTTTTTGTTCCTAAATTCGAGTACCTACAGGAGTCAATTCATAATCATCAGTGGTGCAATTGGCATTTATGCAGGGCTTAATACTATTTTTGTACAATAACTTTCGCAAAATATATTGTTACGTTTGGACGATTGATCGATTTTTAATGAAGCTCGAAACATAACTTTTAGTGCTTATATCTCGAGACCTAAGCTTTGCAGAGTTATGACCTAAAAACGCATTGCTAGGTTTAAGGCCTACTTTCGAATGGTATAAGTCAAATCAAGAAAGAAGAACCAAGTTGCACCTCGAATATTCCCGAGCGATAACGTGTCATGTCTCATGCAAACAGGCGGCGTCGAGAACAATGTCGAATTACCGTTAACGAGCGTAATTAACTAGAAAGTTCCACCCTCGCTTTATGCGACTATAAATAGAGCTCCGTGTCCGCCGCCGAGTGAGTGTTTCTCAACTATCGTTCGAAGCGACATATCGAGGCGACATCAAGGCGAATTACGAAGACCACTACGACGACTACTGCGACGACCTTGGATAGAAGAACTCTGCGATTCGGGAACGTTTTTATTGAGTGAAGCGTGTACCTTTGGTGACTACTACGCGAGTACCTACTTCGAGGGCGACTACGAAGATTAGGAACCGCCGTAATTAAGTTCACATGTTCTTGACATCTACTTGTACGAAGAAAAATAAACTCTTTGCACCCTTAACCGGCATCTTATTAAATTGCATTGCACTGGGGTTATCATTTGCTCCGCCGCGAGCTCTCACGCAAGAAAAGTACATCTCTAGATGGTCCTGGGAACATTTATAGGTTAAGAAATATTTGAACTCATCAGACTGTAATAAATCCATAGCCAAATTTTCGAAACTAGTAATATTCACAATAAATCCCAGTACCGGCGTCTTACGTCGATGCTCTAATATATTTTTACCATTTACTTTTAACGTTAACAAATACGCTTTTGTTTCTTTTAAAACATTCATCCAAACATCTTTGTTTTGAAGTCGTAGAGACGATTTAAATCTTCTTCCAAATGGATTTTTACAGTTCATGAGGTCGAATATTCTATCCAATATCGTAATATACTCAACTGTGGCTTCACTACCAGCAAATACGGAATTGCCACTTTGTCTCATAAAATCTATGGTATCCGCCACTGAATTGCTGAGCACCTGAGCGGCTAACTTAACGCTCATTTTTTTATTAAAAAATTTACGTGTGCGCCACACAGTTTATTCGCCAGACGTAATCCCTCTTCTTCTTGTATTTTATGTAATTCTTTTACGTATTTGAATTGTATTGAGCCATTATTGGGCCTTGATAATTTTAACATGTGTGGAGGATCGAAAAGGCAATAAATCTTGATATCCCGTGAGGGTGTTTGAAAAAGGTGCACATTTCTGGTAATTTAAAGTTACAGCCCAAACATTCGTATGTTGAGACATTTGTTGCTGTCCCACCACATGTGAGTGATCTGACTATAACATTTATATCACTTAATAAGCGCACGGCCGTCAAAATCAATTGCGCTTGCACATTCGCACTGATTTTATTAATAAAGAAATACCCTATAGGGCATTTAAATCGTCCTGACAAAGAAACTATTTGGAAAACTAAGACTTCTGTAGCTAGTACTTCTGCGTCAGCTGATGCAATGCCTCCTAAGTCTACGTAACCCCAGTGCTTGTCACTGTTCTTGTCATACGTAATTTGTGAGCGAATTGCCATTGCATCAAATATTAGCGCTATATTCCGAAGCGAATCATCATTCTCAACGGCACATTTAATGAATTCTAATACTTCACTCATGAAATCAACATTGCATTCGTTGGTGGCTAACATTTTTCGGAGAGTGGCTGGATGAAGTAAGACAATATGATTCCTTAAAAATACATAAGCTTTTGCAGAGTAGTAATACAAAGAGAGAGCGAAATGTTTCATTTCAGCACTATATCTGATGCCTTTATTACTCTTGTCCGTGTTAATATGTTTATTTATGTCTATAAAATTATTTTTTAACACAGTTTGTACTTCATCGAAATTACTACATTTTGGATTTTAAAATCACGTCTACGTAATTTTTGCATCAGAATTCTCATTTTTTGCTTTAGCAGTTCACTCTGCAGATCTTTTTTTTCAGTTTGTACACTGGCGTCTTTCAATTTCAAGTTGCTCTTAGGTTGCACTTGATAAGATTTCTCAGCCAGAGGCTCTGCCGTTACGTTTATAAATTCCTGCTGAATACAAGGTTTCTTGGACGGAGGTTCTAGTGATAGCATAAGCTCGTCAGATTTGCTACTACAGGGTATCTGAATATCACATAATACTCCTATCTTCTTTGTTGCTGGCTGTAACAGAAATCATCAGGTCAGATAAGTATACTCACTTCTATGATCACGATGAATAACGAGGTAGGTATCTTAGTACACAAAATAATTGGCTCATCTTCTTAATGCGGCCTTAAGATTTTTAAGCTACTAACGATTTTAATCGATAGATATTGACGAATAGTAACCAATTTCAAAAGGTATTGTGTGAGCAAATTATTAGTTGTTGAGAATTTTACATTTTAAATTTCCATACAAAATAAAAAAATCAAACATTTTCTATTCTGGTTTCGCACACCAACAGAAAGGGGGGACGGGGGCGAAGCCCCCCACCTGGGGGGCCTCAACAATTTAAAACACAGAAATCCTTACTGTTTAAGTTGTTTAGGCTAAGCTAAATTTTTTTTCCCGAGCGGAGCGAGGGTCGCATCCTAGAAAGACTTGGCCTCAGGAGTACTAAATATACCCCGAAAATAGTGTTTTTAGTACCAAAATAACCTCAAAATTTGTAATTTAAATTAAAAAAAAAATTGCGCGCAAAATTTCCTTTAAAATAGGTTATAATTCATCAATATCTATTGATTAAATTCGTTAGTAACATAAAAATTTTAAGGCCGAATTCAAAAGACCCCAAATAATTTGCAAAGGACGACTGACTGATGTAAAGATCGAGTAAAACTGGTTAAAAATGTACGACGAAATTAAGTCTCAAATTGACAGAATGACGAAATTATTAGGGAACCAAGTATGAAACTACTGGGCCCTGGTCCCAGTTTGAATAGGGCCCAGTAGCCCCCTAATCCACTTTTAAAGGCCCAAACGACATGTTATTATAATAACATACAGGCACACGGACGAACGAACACCGAATTCTCACATTAGGGCACCTTTTACCTACAATCAGATATAAAATCCTACAAAATTACTTACCAGCAAAAAACGGAGGGCACTGCATCACATTTTAATACTGGTCGTGATAAACAAGCAACAAAATCTTGAGCTTTAAAATGTTTGTTACATACAACTGATGCATCGGTCAGTTTTCGGGTAGAGCTCATGGGTATAATATTTATCCATATTTTCCTAACATTTTTTAATGTAACTTTATTAATAAAAAGTACATACATATGTTAATATTTACAAACTTAAAACTACACATTATCTTAAATAATAAACTTCCTCAAAGTTGCCGCTTAGAAAGCTGTCATTGCTCAAGGTACCTAGCAGACTGGCAGCATTGCCTCTTTGAATAGCCAAACTGATTCGTTGGCGGAAGAAGCTGCCAGCCCGGCGGTCTCCCGAAGCCTCGACCAGTCTCTTACAAATATCAGAAACCAGTCGATGGGCTTCGGGACCCCAGGGACCCAAAGTTTCGACTGCAAAGGGCGTAAATATGAAACTCTCAGAGAGAGTCGCATACTTACGCCGCTTCAAGTTCTCGGCAGTGCTGGCCGCGGCACCTGCTGACTTAGAAGTCGCCGGCACATGGGAAACAGCAAGTGTATCGACACAAGTGGCATCCCACACCAGCGATCTTCCAAGTTTCCAAGGAATGAGCGTCAAATCATCCAGTCTCCTGCCGTCGCTGCGCACAATACCTACAGGCTCTAAGACTGCAGGAACGCCAGCGGCGACAAGAGCCCGCCGAATGACGTCATTCAAGGCAGCATGTCGTGACATGCGGCCCGCACTACGTAAACAGGATAAACCGTGGTGACCTAGTACATCGACGAGATCACCACAGCGGCAACGGTGAAGAAGGTTAGTCCTGGCCCCCAGACGAAGGGATACTATGAGAGAAAGCGTGGTATTGTCGATTAAGGTTCCTAAGTTTTTTGAAGGTATTACCTTCAACCAGTGTCCTGACTCCTTCTCAGAAACAGCTAGGAGGCGAGACCGATCTTTTTCGGTACTACAAGAATCTAAAAGTTGTAAATGAACATTTTTGCATAGAGGCTCATCCCAGTGTTTTTGAGAAAAGGTCGAGGTAGGCAGGTTAGTACTCGGACAAACACTTAACCAAGCATTTCGAGCATCAGTCAAGCACGGCACCTCAACCGATCCTAAGGAAGGGCGAATAACAGATAGGAAAAGGTTTTCCGTGCTGTAGGCTGACGAAAGAAAAGCTGGCAGTGACACACTCGAGATTTTGCGTATGCCCAGGCCTCCATAACAGATGGGAAGCGAGGCTTGATTCCAGACCCTGTCATCAACAAAGGAGCAATTTAATATTTTAGATAATGTATTTTTAGAATATCGTCTACAGATTTTAAAAGCGTTTGAAATTTAAAAAGCTGAGAACAGCGAAGAGCATATGTAAGTTTTGGAACGAAAAGGCAAAAGCGGACAATGAGGAGAGCCATGTGGGAATTAATTTTGAAAAGTTTGTCTGAAGACTGGCAAAATTTTTGTATTTGATCATTGATAAAGCAGGGTATGGAGTCATCTAAGACGGGAGCACCTAGGAGGTACAGCGATTCTTTTGACAAGACTTTAATACCTGGTGCCAGATTGTTAAATTTATTAATTATTTCATTTTTTGTAATAGTTGGAACAGAATCGGAAACAAAGAGTTCACATTTAGAAAAATTTAATTCTAAGCCAATATCTTTAAACCTTTGAATGAGGGTTTTAAGGTCTTCTAAAACAGTAATTGCTTTACCTCCTATTGTTCCGTCGTCAAGGTACCAAATATTAAATTTGGAATTTAAATTACAAATCGCAGGATGGATAGCCAGACTAAAAATAGCTGGTCCGAGAGGATCACCTTGTTGACAGCCAACTTCGGAATGTAATAAATTATCTTTATATATTAATTTTGAAGGACTGCTGTAAGATTGTCAGAGGTAGGGATATATGTCCGGAACATGCTGTTTTATCTTTGTCAACAAGGTGGATCCATCAACAGAATTAAATGCATTTTTTATGTCTACTTTGAGGAGTACCTCACCTCCATCGTGTGTCAAGAAAGCACGCGCCGCATGCACTGCCGCTTCACATCCTCTCTTTGAGCCAAAACCTACTTGTGTAGGACAAAAATAGTTTGATACGGTAGAGAGAATGTGACGGCAACAAATTTTGGAGGCAATGCGCCGTATAGTTGCACCTACGGCAATTGGCCTAACGCCACCGTCTTTTTTTTTCAGGGCACATAAATTGGCACCATACAGGATGTCGGTTATCTCCGGGGGCACCTTACCAGCCAGCATAACATTTATTAGTGCTGTTAAACTAGATAAGAGTGTGTTACCGGTATCACCGACAGAGCCTCTAATCAGATCTTTATAATGTTGTGGCGTTAAGCCATCGAGACCTCCCGCGGAACCGCTTTTAAAAGAATTTATTGCGGCAAGCACATCTTCCTCCGTAGCTCTAGTCGACACATCATTTGGATGTGGGGGATCTGGCAGACAACAAGCCACAGAGGAAGAGGGATGCTTTGATCTGAGAGCAAAAAGAGTCTCGGCCGTATTCGGTGCCAAAACATCGCTGGAAAATAGCAAGTGAGCGGCACCTCTTAGATCGCCGTCGCTAATTTTTGTTTCTATTTTTAACCTAACCTAACCTAACATTAGGATCTTTAGGAAATCTGAAATTGAAACAGTTATTTTAATAGAGAAAGGAATAAAAATTGCATAGGTATTTAAGTTATTTGTTCTTGAACTAGGATTGGATAGTCATGCATGGTCACCGTAATTCTTCACTAACAAATTATGTTTAAAACTATTACCTGTGAAAAAATAAATCACAATCAGGATAATATTCGCTTCCGCAAGCCTCCACGACATAAATTCTCCCCATTTTAACTAAAATTCTTCAAAAATATCAAGAAATCAAAAAACACTTCGCCATTAACGTCCGAGTCGGCGATTTCATGTGGGGTTGTCAGGTCAGGTGTCCATATTTCATACAAATAAAAGAAAACCTATACGCCAATCGCAAAATTTTTGCGTTAATAAGGCTTTACACGTAACAACAAATAATATTGCTTTAACATGTCGGTAATAAATTATTATTTATATTTAGAAACATTTTAGAAGTAAATGTTTTTACTTCATTACATTACATCAATCGCATATTTTTCTACAAACAACGAAAGGATTGAAATCAACTTAACTCTGGTAACTCTAAGTCACTATTAGAACGGGACACAGCGTTCAGTGGTTGCCCTCTCATTCGGCTTCATTTTTATTTTGCGCGCAACAAGACTCTTACGACCTTAAAATAAGGTTTTATTTTCTTTATTTTAGCTGCAAGATGCACAGATAGGGCTCATTCTTGTTGTACGTAGTACTTATTACTTCCTTGGGTAGTGGTCGATGTGGGCATAGAGTACTCAACTAAACATAAAAACTAGGCTCGTTCTTAAGAATTTACTTAATACATACTGAATTCATAAATTATTTTCTTAGTTGTGGGTACTTTGAATTGTACCGTTATTGCATACATTTATCTTGGCTATTTTGAGTTAATCCAACTTTATTGCAAGCTAACAATGAAAGGTTCTGGATAATATATTTTTACTTATGTGGCTAAATCTTCGTTAAAAATTTTATTTAAAAAAGCAAGACGATTGCTGGCTTCACTATATTGTAACGTAGAAATTTGTTACATGAATAATACTTATAATTTATGGTATATTATATCCTCACACTGTGTCTCTAACGGGGTGGTCACAGGGGACTGAGCGCCAAGCGTCGCATTTTTGTATGTTTCTCTTACCTCCTTGAATCTCATCTTTTTCTTCACGCGCTTTCGCCGGGATGTGCAACTACTTTTGACATGTCTATCAGCTTACTCTCACACTCACTATATTGTCTTAATATATTTATAAATCATTATTTGCAAAAGAGAGGCCTACGAATTTTATTTATTATATGCATAAATGTTGTAGCGGTAAACGATGGATTCGGGAAGGACCGGGCGTGTTCGAATGGTGTCAGCGCGACAGTGGATACGCCGAAGGTTTGACCTTATTCTCGCTCTCGGGACTTTTTGCTGCTACCGTTTTGTTGTGTGCACACTTATTTTACGTACTGTTCATCACTATTTATTTGAACGTTATTTTTATTTGTATTTAAACAATTTATAAAATGTGATATATTACGCGAGACAGTGCAGTTTTCTTACCTGCATTCATTTTCACCCCGTGATCGGGTGTGTTGTGCAATTGTGTTTTGTCAATATTATAATAGCTTTTACTGCTTTCCTAATTTAAGCATTGTAACGGTTATTTAAAAAAAACAGGCGGAATACTATATATTTTTTTTTTGCAACCGCATTTATTTGTATGTATTATTTCTTATTAGAATCGTTGTAATTAAAAAAATTATTTTTTTTTCAAATTGCTTTTTGTTTGCTGCTAATGCTATTGTGTAAACTCCGAGCTTCTTGTCGGGACCGCTACTTCACCGCTACGTCTTCTGCTTTGCTGTGAGTGTGGTGGTTCTGATCGGTGGAACTCCAGGAGTATCATCATTGCGGCTCGTTCCAGGGTCCATGATTAGGGTTGCGGCTTGACTAACCCATCTATCTGCTGCTCGGTCTGCGTGTTGTACGTATACCGCACACCTGCCTACAAGACACAGACGCCACTCCCGTTTCCGTCCTCCAGAGCTGTATTGCTTTCCGCAGGCCGACCATCTGCCACCTCAGGGAAGTGGAGGAACCTCGGACGTAGAATCAGACGGGCTAATTTTTTGTACAGACCTCACGATCCTTCATTCTTATTTTAATACTTCGTTAATATAAATTCATGTTAACTGAGATTGTTGTGTTTAATCAGAACCCCATGTTACAACATTCAAATCATTTCAATTAGTCACCTTTGACAATTTTGTGGCATTTTAGTAGCAAAAGTGGGCTTTAGATGAGGCTTTATAAAAGAGTCTGACTTAGTCTTCGTGTAGTAGTTATAAAGTAGCAACAAGCGATCGTGTACAGTTTATTTGAATGGAGGTAGTCAGAGATAATTTAATTATACCCTCCGCCATGCGCTGTGTTTAAGAAATAATAGTTTTAATAGGTGGTGTAATGCTGTAAAATTCAATATTTAAATCACGCTTTTGTTATGTTGTTAATTTGTAGATAAGTTCTGTTATAATATTCTAATAAATTGAGGTTTTCTGGGACAAATAGTTTTTCGTTGTCTTCGTTGCAAATATTGGTCCAATCGCGCCGGATAAATAGTAGTGTTGTAAAAGTCAGGATTGTCGTTTCGTTCAAATAATTGTGTCGTTGTTGTCTGGTTTGGTTCTCGGATTGTGTTGTTGTTGTTGTTGTCTGGTTTGGTTCTCGAAATTGTAAAAACTTAAGTTTCAATTTAAAATAATTGAACAAATTTTTATTTAACTTTCTGGAATCGTAATATAGAAATTTGACACAGAATAATACCTTGAATTGAATTAAAGAATACAAAATGGAAAGTCATCAGATTAGTCTGTTAGAAACGTATGATTTAATAAAAAGGTTATCTGATAACTTCAAAAAGAGCCCCAAAGATAGGCTAACGCGTGCATACTTGGATACCAGATTAGAACTATTAGAATCATATTGGAAAAAATTGCAAAGTAAGCATGATTTTTTGGCCGCAGCTTCTAAAGAGGAGAAGTCTCAAGTAATTTATTTCAAAAATAACATGAATGACAGTTGTTTAGAATTATATTTAGAACTCAAGACAACTATTAAAGAAAAAATAAACTCACTAAATGTCAAAACAACAGATTTCACAAGTTCGGAAAACATGTCGGATTCGTTAAATATAGTACAATCTCAACCTATAACAAAATTACTTCCTATTCATCTACCCACATTTTTGGGAGATTATAAAGATTGGTTACCGTTTCATGATATATTTAAATCACTAGTACATGATCAATACGGCAACGGCCGAAACTTAAACGCTCGTAATAATTATTTGTCTTAAATAAAATATTCGCATATATACCTAGAAATATTGACATATCTACAAATAACCAGTGATATAACAGTGAATTGAATAAAAAGTGACAGGAAAAATGGCTCCAACTACCAAAGCGGCCATCGACAGGTTAGTGAACGTTGTAACCGAAATACAATTAAAAATTACAGCTATGGATCAGCATTTAAATGACTGCTATGGCATAATTACTACTCAGCAAGAGTATATAAAGAAACAAGAAGAAAAAATTGACCCTAGTTGGGAGCAATATAAAAGATATCCTTCAACTACTCTCTGTCAAACACACAAATAATCAGAGTCCAAAAACAAAATCTAAGCAAAAGAAAAATAAACAAACCAACTTACCTGCTTCTAGTCCACATAGCCATAACACAATTACTGCAATCCCACTAAAATTATCCGTAACATCACCTCATAATGACTCTGGGCCTCAAGCCTTAACAATGATGGATAATTTTCTAAATGACACAGTTATCCAAGGCACATCACATCAGACCATCCAGCAGCAGCAGCCACAAGTACGTGAAGTGGTTACCTCTACACCTGCCACCCAGGTGTGTACTCAAATAATTGACAAAAATTCTGCATCATCAACGTTGACATCTAATACAGAGAACGAGTCCTGTATCCCACTAGGTCGATTAAAGGCAGCCCCCCCACGTAATAGCAGTCTTCACCTTTTAACTTCAGCGTTGAAACGACACCAGATGATATCACCAGTCACCTGAAGTCCCGTCTCCGCCTAAGTGACATTTGTTGTGAGAAGTTGAGAACTCGAGGTGACTATTCTTCTTTCCGGCTCGATGTTCCGACTTCCAAGGTCAAAGTGGTTTCAGACCGGAAACTGTAGCCGAATGGGGTCTCCATAAGAAGGTTTCGCGATATTAATGCAAAAAACTTCAAGAAACCAGCCATACACTCAGACCGATCATAACCTCAAACGCAAGCAACTTATGTTTACAATCACAAACACAACTATTGATAATCCACCAAAATGTACGATCTATTACTAGTAAGACCGGACTGCTCCAAATACTATTGAGTAAACAAAATATCGACATAGCTGTGTTTTCTGAAATTTGGTGCCGATATAATGAAATTAAATGCGTAGGGCTATGTGGGTATGAACTCGCAAACAGCTACTGCCGCTCGCGCATCCAGCACGGCGGTGTGGCGCTGTACGTACGTAGCGGAGTTATGTACAAGCAGAGAAACGACCTACAGAGCCTCGCTGTCGAATATCACTGCGATTTTACCGCTATAGAAGACCTAGAATTAAAACTAATTGTTGTTGGTTTATATAGAACGGGACTGGGCAATTTCGCTATATTATATTTATTATATATAGACAATGATGTAGAAGGCACAACTGTTGCACTAACACCTGGTCATTTTTTAATAGTTGAAAATTCTATTGTAGTTCCAGATGAAAATTTGGAGAACGCTCATATACCTTACAATAAAAGACGGATTTATTTACAGCAAAAAATTACAGTCGTTTTGGAGAAAGTGGAGTCAAGAATATTTGGTTAATTTACAACAACGTAGTAAATGGACTAGAGAATTCATGATAACGTTAAAATCAACGACGTTGTGTTGATTAAAGACGAGCGATTACCCCCAACCAAATGGTTGATGGGTAAAATTATGGATACCCTGGTATTGATGGTTTAACCAGAGTGGTTAGTATTAAGTGTAAAAGTTCAGTAATTAAACGACCTGTACATAAACTTTGTTTACTGCCGACTGAACCTGATGATATTCAACCATTATGTAACCCATAATCATAGTTGGATACAGTCCACACGCAGCTTATTTCATTTAAGTAATTTATTATACTATGTATCATCATGTTGTTCATATTGTTTAGTGTAAGAAAATTTAAATCTAGTTGTTTAACATATAAAGTTCTCCCCCCCTAGATTAATTTAGTAGTTGGTTATTTGAATAATAGTTTATTGTTTTAACTTCGTTTTACGAATAAGCAGATGTTTTTGATTTTCAATTGTTTAACTTTCAGAGTAGGTATGTTTTGTTTGAAAGTCCTAACGTACTTTGGGGGCGGAATGTTTAAGAAATAATAGTTTTAATAAATGGCGAATGCTGTAAAATTCAATATTTAAATCACGCTTTTGTTATGTTGTTAATTTGTAGATAAGTTCTGTTTCTAATATTCTAATAAATTGAGGTTTTCTGGGAAAAATAGTTTTTCGTTGTCTTCGTTGCAAACACGCTGTTAAATAGAAGTAGTCTAGTGCAATCACTATTAGTATATCTTTATCTGTATCCGCAAGCGGTCGTTGTTAAAATATAGTCAACATTTGTGTTCAGTGAGTTTTATAAGTTGCGTTTTAGTGGGTTTTATAGTGCATTAATTATACGTTTTGATTAGTGTGCTTTTACAATGTTAAGAATTCGTTAAGATATTATATGGTGGCAGAGCCATGCTGCATTGCAAAACGCTTTGGGCCGGCTCGCCCGGTGAATCACCCGCTCACAGAATATTGGCGTGAAATAACAGAAACAACGGACTTTTAGGCGGGAACGGGAGAAGTAAGGTTGTCATTTTATTTAGATTTTCTGTTTTTTGCATTTTTAGGAGTTTTAAAGTACCACAGTAGTATATTGTGTTTTAAAGTTCTGTGTAGGTGAAAGAAATGGAGGAGATCTAAATAAACATGTGTAGTGAAGTTTTCGCGCTATTCCAAGAAGTCCTTCTTAACTTCAGTAAAGCCCACTATGACTTTACTGGAGTTGTTTCTCCAAAAGTTACGTAATTATACTGATGGTCTTGTTACCAATGCCTTAAGTAATATAAATAAAAATAAATACATGGGAAACAGCTCCCCATAAGTAGTCTGTGGAAACCACTGAAAAGTGAAATAGCAATGGAAGTTAATGATAAACACTTTTGAAGTGAATCGTGAAATTCGGGAATACAGTGAACTTGTGAAATTCACGACTACTTACTGTTCCATTTCTAATTGGTTATCATTCGTCACATTCACGTCTCACATCGTCACAAATACAAAAATGTCTAGGTCTACGTCAAACAAACGAAAATATTGTTGTGTCTTCGGATGCCGAAATAACAATTATTTACAACCAGGGTTATCGTTCTTCTCTATACCTACTGAAAGCGAAAGGTGAGTTTTCCAGTATATATTGTTCTGTGGGTGACTCGTATCTAAACAATTTCTGTTACAATGTTATTGTTCTAACCCTCATATAAATATAACATCATTGGTTCTAAGGGTACAAGTACCTATATAGTTAAAAGTATCAAAGTCGATAGTACACATTTATGATGTATTGTGATTAAATTCAATACACATTGAATTTGAATTCAATACAAATTGAATTGTACTTAGTACCCTGTTTTACGGTTTTACTTTTGATTTTTTGAATAATCAAATCCTTTTTATTACTGTCCGTTTGTAACGTATAGATTTGAAGTATTTCGAAGTGAATTAAAATTAGTCCAATCAAATAATGGTTGAAATTGAAATTTCAGCATTATGACTGAATTTTGATGTGTTACACATACATGTGATATTTTAACACCCTAAGCACACGTATATCACCTGTTCAGCATATGACAATATGTGAAAAAGCTGTGTGTTAAATGTCGGACCAAGTAAGAGTGGATGGAGAATATGCTCTAAAAGTGTGTCCTTAAAGTGCCTTTTTTGTTGACTAACTCTAGATTTTAACTAATGTGTGCGACTAGGGAAGGTCACTAAAATGTTACACAGCTGAACATGTCACATTTTTATTTTTGTGAATCATGTAGCCAAAACACTTCCGATTTATGAATATTTTACAAATAATTATTTCATGTCCTAATCATAATGACACAAATTACACTGAAAGAGACAGGAAAAATTGTTTGATACATGGTGGTAAGTGCGCCATCTTATGATTCCATTCTTTATGTTTCTTCTACCGAGTGCTAAATATAGGAAAAACAGTGAAGAGAGCTTTTCAGTTTTAGGTTTTAATCATAGAACTATAACAAACATGTTTAAATTAGTTTTTGGGTGAATAATAACAGCCTAAACAGTACCAATAAATAAACAAAGTGTGTCAAATTCTACTTGGGTAAGAATGGACATATAAATGCATAATGTTTGCTTCATGAACATGTCAGTAGGGAGTGTGGCATTAAAGGACAAATCTTTAGAGTATGTGGTACAAATAGAAATTGGAAAGAGAAAAATATAAATTTAGTGAACTATAACTTTAGATAACAATGATACTCTGTAAGGAAAATAATAATAATGTGACGAAACTGAAATATTTGATATTTTTTATTTTAGTTATAAAGAAAAAATTCCATCTGCTAAATTGCAGATTGCAGTAAATAGAAAGATTTGCCGAGTTTGAGGTTGTCACTGGACCACATGTGAGTACAATTGCTATTGCTAATAAACAACAATACAGCATAATGCAGTATTCACTAACTTCAACCTGTTGACATCGACAATGACGATTGAAAAATCAGTTATGAATCTATCAATGTACTTAAGTAGCCAAATATTGTTTGTGGTAAAAGATGCATTGCCAAAAATAATAGGCAAAGATTGGCTCTCTTCTCTCGATTATGGCATCCAAAATTTAAGCAAAAAGTGTAAGATTTCTTAACATAATTAATAAAAGGTCTAAAAAGTGAGTACTCCATCTTATTTGAACCAAGTATTTGTATCTTATTTTGTTCCTTAAATGATACAGACTGATCACTACTGTTTACCCACAATCTATATAAATATTGTTTGTTCAAAATCTAAATCTTGACCAATAATTAATGAAATAAATCCAAAGGTGTTCATATTTCGCTTTGAAATTTCGAAGACAACTGTAAATCCTGCATTCAAACAATATCACCTAGTCTGAGGCGTCTTATGCCTCTGAGCGTGTGATATCATTTACAATATGAAATTCGATAGTCAATTTTTTACATTAAATTTTCGGATGCTATTTGGGCGTGGATTGAAGGTGTACTCGCGTGCTGTGGGTTTGGAGAGAGAAGTATTTTATTTATTTATTTAATAGAACAGACAAGCGGCCACCGCTGATGTACATCTATATTTCTTGTTCATTCCCACTCCAATTTCACCTGATATTTAAATGTTTATCCAGGCTCGAAACACATTTTCGTTTAAGTTATTTTATGCATTTTATAGTTTTCCAGTTTTGCGTTATTTTGACCAGTGAATAGTGCGAACTTAGAAGAACATGGTAAGAACATCAAGTCATCTGATTGAACCCCTCATCTAAAGGAATGAACAAACTAAAATCATTAAAAATGTGCACCTACAATGTAAGAACACTATCATCAACAGAACGTTATCTTGAACTCTCTTATGCCATAGAAAAAATAGACTGGCACATCTTAGGGACTGGCCAAAGTAAGAAGAAACGGATGCGAGATAGAGGAACACGAAAACTTGATATTCTGCTACAAAGGAGAAACAAATGGGACTCTATGGCGTCGGTTTCCTAATAAAAAAAGAATTCAAAAAACACATTGTGAACTTCACAGGAATATTTGAAAGAGTGGCTTTACTCCAACTTCAGTTCAATGATATAACTTTGTCCTTGATACAAGTATATGTTCCAACAAGTGAAGAAGAAATTAATACATTCTATGAAGAACTATCAAAAGCCCACAGCCTTGCAGACCAGTTGGTATTGGTTATGGGAGACTTTAACGCCAAGATTGGACACCCACAACCAAACGAAAATTGCATAATGGGAAAATATAGATATGGCGTTCGAAATGAAAGAGGCGAAAAGCTGATCCAATGTGCATACGAGTACAAATTGTCTATAATGAACACTTTTTTCAAAAAGAAACAAAGCCGAAAATGGACATGGCTATCACCGGATGGGACGACAAATAACGAAAGAGATTTCATTCTAAGGAGCAACCAAAAACATTCTAAATGTGGAAGTGTTAAATAAATTATGCTTTACCTCGGATCACAGACTAGTATGAGAATCAATTAACTTAGAGAAACCTAAACTAAACAGATCATCTTTTACAGCAACACCATGACCACTAAGAAAACAGAAAACGAAATAAGAAATTACAAAGAAAATCTAGAAGAAAATATGAAAAACCAAGTAGAAATTTTTCTAAATACACAAGATGTACAAAAATACTATGACCAACTCGAAAACACAATTATCACAAGCCTAAAAGCAAAACCTTATAATAAAACCTATGAAAAAAAGGAACATAAAATATTCAAGAAGAGCACTTTAGACCTGATAAAAAGACGCACTGAATTAACAATTTGCAAAAATAAAACAAAAGAAAAAAAAATGAAATAAAAAACCTTTACAAAATAACCAGCAAAGCAATCAAGGAAGACTACAATCAACATAGAAGAAGTATTATAACATGGAATCTAACGAAATATAGAAGCGTGAAAAAAGCTAACAAACAATTAAATACACACAAAAACTGGATACAAACATTGAAGAAAGGACAAGACAATACGAAAACCAGACAGGAAGTATTAAAATGTGCTACTACATTCTACAAGGAGCTATACGCAAGATTGCCCGAAGACACTCATGATGAAAAAATTATAGACACAGACAGACAAAATTTCGGTGAAATTAGTGCAATAACAGAAATAGAAGTGCTGCAACACATGAAGAAGCTAAAATCCAAAAGAAGCCCTGGCCCAGACTGCATCACTAATAAAGCCATAAAGATAGGAGCCCCTATTATAGTTACATTTTTAACAACACTCTTCAATAGGATACTTGAAACAAGAATAGTACCCCACCAATGGTGTAAGTCGGACATAATACTCCTTTACAAAAAAGGAAGCCCATTAGATATGGGAAACTACAGGCCAATAAGTCTACTTCCCAGTATATATAGGCTATTCTCATCCATTATACTGTCACGAATAACAGAGAAGATAGATAACAAACAGCCAGTTTAGCAAGCAGGTTTCCGTTCAGGATATTCTACACTTGATCATATACATACCTTAGAGCAAGTTATCGAAAAATTTAAAGAAAAAAACCAACTCCTGTATATTGGCTTCATAGACTATTCAAAAGCGTTCGACAGCATCTCCCATGTCTCAATATGGAAAGCACTAGAATCTTGCAACATAGAGGAAAACTACATATCTATTCTGAAAAACATCTACAAAAACAACTCAAGCAAAATAAGGCTAGAGACTAAAGGAGAAGAAATTGCAATAAAAAGAGTTCGGCAAGGTGACCCCCTTTCTCCTAAACTTTTCATAGCTGTACTGGAGGATGTATTTCAAAATATCAATTGGAACAAAAAAGATATTTGGATAATAGATAAACATTTAAGTCACTTAAGGTTTGCAGATGACATTGTTATCTTTGCTAAGTCAGCCTCAGAACTGCAACAAATGATACAGACTCTCAACAAAGAGAGCAAAAAGGTAGGACTGCACATGAATGCAAGTAAAACGAAAGTGATGACAGATGGCCAACAGAAACCAATCCAAGTAGACAACAATAACCAAATTGAATATGTCAACGAGTATATCGTCGCCATAGAGCGAAAAGTCATTAAGTCGAAAAACTCTGTTTCGAGATATGAGCGGTTAAAGTTTTCGAAAATATAAATCGTCAAAACTTTTGTTTGCCTTTACATATTTTTATGTTCATAGGTTTATTTTGAAGGAAATAATATAACAATTTTTATATAAAAGCTGTATAATAACCGAAATCTATTGATAACAAATAAAAGTAAGAAAATTAAAACTAATTACTAATTCTCTATAAAATCTCTGACTTAGACGTGAATTAGTTAATTGTCTACCGGAGTTAGTGATTTTCCACTCAGTTCCTAGTTATTTAAAAAAAATAACTAGAGTTAAGTAAAATGGAGCTAAACATTAGATGTACGAAATGTGTATAGTAAATACTACTTAGCTGAATATTCGAAGCCTATGTAATAAGTTTTGTTTCAAATATGTTTTAAATAAAACGATAAATTATTTTAATAAAATTCAGTAAATTTAATTAGAGGAAATAAAACGAAAACGCAAATAACATAGTTGCAAAAAAGTGCAAGAAACTTATGGCAACAAATTGAGAAAATAATAGAAAATTAAAAAGTAAACGAAATCTAATCACTCAAACACGTCTTCTTCCTCCTCTGTTATATCTGGCTCCAAAACTCTGTCAATTACGTCTTTATTGGTGGGTAAAGTCTCGTACCATAAATGGAGCTCCTGCGGGATTATTCCTTTTGTACATAAATTAATAAGGTCTTTCTTTTTTGCCTCCGATATTGGTAATGGCGATGAGTAAGCTCTCGGAATTACGTATTTTTTTAAATCTTGTTCCAGTTCTTCTGCCCTTCGTTTATGTTCATCCGTTTGTCCTTCTTGTCTTCTCCTGTTTCTAGTAACATGATGCGTAGATTTTGTTTGATATTCAAATATATCCAACTCTAAATAGGGACCGTCGTGTGAATATCTAAATTTTACTAGACCGGGGCGTTTTCTTTCGAAACGAAGACACTTAATTTTTAACCATTTGATTTTGTTGCCTTCCTTGTCTCTGCTTGTATTTTTTACAATTTTCTCATTAAGTGCTCTCACATCAATCATTTCCGTGTAGTTTAATTCCTTAACAATATAAGGTGCTGCTGAATCTCTGTCTTTTAGAGCGAGCCCGTTCCATGATAGACTTCCAGTCAATCATGGAATATACCGGCGTATGTCTTTGCTGTCTTTCTATCGCACTGTGCATTGAGTCCACTTCCATATGAGTGTGACCACTCTCTAAATATTTCTGTTCAATAACTTCTAGCTGTACATCCGATCTTTGAATTAAATGAACCAAAAATGCTGTGATAAATTGGTTTCTATTTTGACCAGCGCATGTGTCGCTATAAATAGTAACTTCTTTAGTATTAGATGGTATCTGACTGATCCACCAGTTCATTGCGCTAGCAATTTCCACGCTGCCCCTTTTACCATTTATCTCATTCCAGGTTATACAGAATGCTGTGTGAGGTGGTTTGGATGTGTGAATTGTATAATTTTGAACATTTAGTTTTCTGGTGTAATACAAAATACCAACACCGCTGACTGGTATATGCAAAGTAGACTGCATGTCGGCCGTTACGACTAGGTAATTTTCATCAATAATAGAACGTTGTTTGTCAGATTCTTTCGCTTCTTGTGCTGCATTCTTTCTTGCAATATGTAAATCATATTCCTTGTTCAAATATTCCGGGCGTCCGGCACTATCATAACGGGTGCATGTTATGCATAAATCCTTTTTTGGGGTGAAAAATGACAAATTAAATTTAGAGCCAGAGATTGTTTTATAAACATACAAAGAACATGGTTCTTCATTGGCCGCTGTAAGTTGCTCTTTATACAATTCGTACATCTTGGCAATTGAGAGTTTGCTGTCAAGGTACTGTCTCTTAGATTTTTTCCTACAGTAGTGAGATTCGAGTCGAGGAAAGGAGTTAATGTGATCAATAATCTTTTGTTCTGATCCTGAGCTAGTTTTGTTAATTGGGACTTGAGAACCACGCCCATCCTTCCCTGTATAATTTCCGAACTCATCTCTATTTCGCAAAGCTTCATTCACTGGTCCATTTGAAATGCATAAAGTTTTAAAAAAAAAGTCTTTGCAGACTCGTTTTTTGTCACCCTTTTTTTCAAAATAATACGCATAGGAAGCAGTCCGGTTCCTTTCACTCGGAATACCAACTTTCTTTGTTTTTAGAGGCTGAGTCCCCACTTTTTGAAGTAAAAACTGTTTCTGTGCATTGAAGTCGGAAATTTTCCAGTAGGTTTCACATATTCCAAGTCTATCATCTTCTGAAAAACTATTTTGACACTGGTACCGGCATTTAATATAGCATTTTACGACTTTAGGTGTTTTTGCGGGCATGAGATGGCCTTTTTTACCCAAATAAGGTAAACCATTTTGTTTATTAGATTTAGCTACATTTTTTTTCCATTTGCTGGGATCACTTTTCTTCCAGCGTGTAGGTTCAGCATTATTGTTTGAAGTGACAGTGATCGTAGCTGACTGTTCGGTTGATTGTTGGATATCTTTAGTGGTATTAATAATATTACCTATAACTTTAGAGTTGGAAGATGGCAAAGCAGATTTTTGCAGTACAGAATTTTGACGACTGCTTATTTCTATGTGGTTATTGATATTCTCAAAGTATTCTGTAGAAGGCCCCTGATTATTATTAGCTAACTTCGACTGACACGAGGTAGCGCTACCTCTGCTTTGGTTTTTATTTTCGTGAAGAAAATATTCTTCATTGTCGCCATCACTAGAAGACATCGCAACGATCATTGGACTTTTCTTTTTCGTAGGACGATCTTCGTCGCTATTTGGGAACCATGAAACGCTTGAATCAGAGAAAACCCGAAGAGGAGAAGAACTAGACGTATCTAACACTTCGATGCCGCTTATTTCTGAGTATGGACTTTCAAAAGACTTTTGGGCTTTGTTGATGTTTTGGTGTCTTGTTTGACGTGACAAATTTTCTTGTACTCTCGTATTGTTCTCAACGGCGACAAGATCATGATATGTTTCAATCAACAAGGGAGCGGAGTGTGGTGGATTAATAGTTGGTAGATCTCTTTTTGGACTTAATACAGACGGTGGAGCAGACTCATATACATTGTTTTGGAACAGATCGTTATCCAATTTTCTCTCGTCAAGCAGTGCAGTTTCCTGAAATAAATAATTTAGAGAAGGCATAATAATCTTATCGAGGCTTAATAATCTCTTTAATGACGTAAACAAAAAAAAAGATACGATTCAATTAAAGGCATTATAATAATGAATACAGAGCGAAAAATGTTAGTTAAATGTATAAATCTTGTGTTAATTTTGCTAATAGATTTGAGTTTTAAGCTGTACGCAATACATGTAATGAATAAAAAATCGGACTATCCCAGTTTAAAATAACTGAAATTAGTAGCTAGAAAGCTTACGAATGTAATTAAATAATAAAATTAATTAAACAACACCAGTTAACCCTATGCTATTCTGAACAGAGCGTTTCTGTTGATCGTAACTAATTCATACAAAGAATTAATGCTGTTTATGATTTGAAACTAAAACCTTGTTCAGACTAGCATTTTTGGTTAGCTAATGGGTACACCTAGCAACATAATTGCGAGAGAAAAAAACTTCGCGAGTAATTCCTAATATCGCTGAGTGTACTCATTGCTTTTAAATCAAGCATTAAAAATAACCCACGCAACAAGGCAAATAATCCAAGCATATAACAAATACCCAAATATAATAATATTTACTTTCCCTATAGATCTCGTGAAGTCATCATCATCTAAGTAGATTCCTATAAAATAACGTTATTATTTATCTATGTTCTCGAATGTCATACATTAGTTTCAATTTTAAAATAGTTACAATACACATAAAAAAATATTATCTTATAAAATAATAATAAAAAAGTTATATAAAAATGTAAGTGGTTACCTAAAATGCTTACCTCTATAATAGTTTTTTCGTTTTGATTCAATAAATCAATAATAAACTTAGAACGACTCATTGTTACACAGTAATGTCTATTTAACAACAAAACCCGCACACTTCGGTCAAAGTCGATGCCGCGAATGAAAGTCACTATGTAGCACGCTTGTCGCTCTATCCCCGAAAAACTCACTAAGTCTGCAGAAAAATATACCTAATTGTAACGATAGATGTCGGACTTGTGTACATAATAATCAAAAAAGTTTAGTAATTATTCGCAATAGATCTTATGTACCACTTATATTACAGAAAAAATCTTTAAAATAGTTTAATGAATTCTCGAGTTTGTATAATTGAGCAAATCATTAAAAAATAAATGGTGAGTAGTCACTAAGTCGAGTTAGTTAATTTTCGCCTTCGTGTATCGTAACGAACTGCTGATTTTAAAACTTTCTAAATCATTTTAGTGATTTTAAATCTACCTAGACATATATGTACGCATTGATAATTCAATAGAAAAAGTAATTAAGTCGTTTTAATATCGACTTGTGTAAATTTGTGATAAATACATAATAATTAACATTATTAGTTAATTCTCTTATTGTGTACAAGGATCTAAAAGATAGACTTAATTATTTTTTACATATTATAAAACAAAAACAATGACAACTACAAAAACGAGGGTCATATAGGTACTTAGCTAAGGAAATGGTGATTATAAAGACATTTATAACTAATTTTGGTCATTTTTGGACTTAATGACTTTTTGCTCTACGGGGACGATATATACCTTGGTAAACAAGTATCTTTTAGTCCAGAAAGCAATGAAAAAGAGGTTGAGAGAAGAGTCGACTGCTCATGGAAAATTTTTTGGGCCCAGAAAGAAATTCTGAAGGGGAACTACAGCATGCCACTAAAAAAGACTGTAATAGAAACTTACATCTTTCCTAGTTTAACATATGCATGTCAAACATGGGTATTTACAAATAAAATAAAAAATAAAATAATTACAACTCAACGTGCGATGGAAAAGAGTATACTGAAACTAAGGAAAATAGATAAAGTAAGAAGCGAAAAAATAAGAAAGAAGACAAACCCAACAGACACTCTCAAACATGCCATGAGGCTGAAATGGCAATGGGCAGGACACATCACCAGGTACACTGACAAAAGATGGACTTCACAGTCAACGAAATGGTCTGGACCATTGGGAAGAAGAAGAGTAGGAAGACCAAAGAAACGATGGACAGATAACATAAAAGAAGTTGCAGGCAAGAACTGGTGGAGTCTCGGCGCAGAGAGAGAAAAATGGAAAAGGATGGGGGAGGCTTTTACCCAAAAGGGATCCATTTCTAGTATTTAAGTATTTAATTAAGTTTTTACCTACTAACATTAGAATATAATATTAATAACTTATTAACAACACATGTAAATAATAGATAAGAAATGGAATAATAAAGCTTTATTATTATTATTATTTTATGCATTCACAACACTATTTGTCAGAAAATTGTAATATGGTTTTTTCATGACGCTAATCTTCTTTGCAACTTGTCATGTCCATGAATTTTGGTGTTTTGCTTGGTAGAAAACCTTGTATCAAGTTGTGCTACATCATAATAGTTGTTTATGATCCTTTAGGTCTCTATAAGATCTTGTTTTCTTCATTTATTAAATATATTATGATTTATGATGTACATTAGGACACAAATTATACTGTACAATTATACTATAAAAATAAAAGGGTTGTACCACCGTGCATACTATATTTTTCCTTAGTTGTTTACATCATCATTTTTTACATTGCTAGGCATGTAACACGTCTGTGTTACATGCCTAGCAATCGCCCTGTTTATTGGGGAAAATGAGGAAAGGCCATATATGCAAAATTGCGAATCTTTTGATCTCTACGGAAGGAACAGTTACTAAAATAGTAAAAATAATATGAGTGAAAACTTAATGCACATATAAATTAATTCCAAAAAATGTATACATGCTATCAAATTGATATTTTCTTCATTTTTAGGACCAAAAACTGTCTTTAAGGACCATAATGTCCGCAGTCCGGAGAAGGTTCAGCACATCGCTCCAAGGAATACCTTGCAGTTTTTGAATGCAGTAGGACTTGGTAGTGTTTTGTAACATAATGGCGATCACAATAGATAAATTTTGGTCACAGTGATACAGGTCTGTTGCGATAAGACCTGCATAGCCACTTAATCTAAAAAAACAAAACCAAAGGGAATGTAACCGTCGTAACTCCGCTAATTATACTAAACTTATGACAAAAAGATGTAGAAACAAAAGGGATGTTTCAGAATTGTAAGGGGGTCCTGACCATGACATTGTACAGTATCACATACCGTAGCTAATGTTGTAATGGACACTGTCTACCTATTAGTTTTGGTCATATTTATTCGATTTCCTGGTAGTATATTAATTTCTAAAGTACTATCGGCCAATCTCATGCCTGACCACTTTTTAATATTGGTCCTTTGCATGTGCCGCTAGGCAACAACCACGCCCCTTTTCCAATTACACGCTTAGAAAATGCAACTAAACGAAATGCACATAGGTGAAATATTAGTCGCAACTCGCTCTTCGCTAATTGTTGACGTCCCGTGTGTTCTTGCCATTTTTACCGATTTTACTCTCGCGCTCGTTTCCCGGATTTTGTTGTATTTGTGTTCTGGCATATCTAATATTAAAATTTGGTAAGAATACATAATCCGGTATGGAAATACGTGCGTTTGTTAAGAGTGGAAAATAAATAAAAATATATCCGTTAAAAACTTACAAAACTCATTCGGACAACATTGAAGTCCCACACTTTACAATTGCATTCATTACCAGCTGCCAAAAAAAATCGCCGAGTTGTAAATAGTCACTTTTTAATTAATGTCGTTTTATTTTTGTATTAAGTGTATGTAATATTTAAGATTTGATAATTAACACCGTCAGAACAAATATTTACTATTACTTCGTTTAATTTTATAGTTATAGAAAAACGTGTAATTTGTTATTTCAAAATTATCAATATAATAGTATATAAGTATGTAGTATTCGGTGAGATACTAATTTATTACTTACTTTAAAAATATTTATCTTAATTATTTTCAGAATTTAAACGCTTATAAAACGAATATCTTAAAAAATATATAAACCTACTTACTTTATAAAAATTACTCAAAAGAAAAAACAAGGACATTAATTTTAAATAATTTTTAAATTTAATTATATATTTCTCATCGAAACAGTTGCAATATTTACTGTTTTCTAATATTACAGTTTTTAAACTTATATATGTATTAAAAAAATAAGACATATGTGTTAAAAACTCTTAGCTTTAACTTTTAGAATAATGCTTATTGGAATATTAAATACACCTAAGAACACATTTGCGAATAAGGTGTTAACAAATTTTTAAGTTTAAATAGATACTTATGTTTTCATAAGATATCCTTGAGCATTTTAAAGTGAGATCAGAGAATATTAGACAATAATTTTTTTTAAATTAATTGAGTTGTTAATTGTGCTTAAAACTACAATAACATTTAGTAGTTTTAATGATTATAAGTTTTTATTATGACTCCAACTATTAAAGGACACGTTGGAGAATGAATAAAATCTTACTTTATTTGTAAATTTGAACAGTTGAGTAGACATACACGTTGAAATGGAAAAGAACAACACTTATATTTTAGTTTTATTTATATTTTAGATTGTGACAGATGACTTTTTTTAGAAGTACTAAATAATTATTGGAACAATCTTCTCCTCAGTATTTTTCTTGTTTATTACGTACACTGCATATAGCGATGGCAAAAAATGAAACATTTAGAAGTGAAATTTTACGTTCCATAATTTTCACTTGAAACGTTTTTGTCTGACTTACTGTTGTAGTGATGAGAAAGCAATGTTTTTTCTTTTTGTTTTATCTCGAGCGAACCCAGGATGTGAGCGTGTTAAAATTTTTCATGCACGTTTAAAGCACGTTATTTATGAACATTATAGGTATCAGCAATTCAGCCTTGATGCTGAAATTTTGATTTCAATTGCTATATGATTGGACTATAAAACTATACTTATAGATCAGGAGCCAATTCTTGATTGGTTACATATTCATTTTTACGTACTTATTTTGAAAATGTAACTTATTCAGGTCAAAATAGTAAAAAAATTTGCTCTATAGACCGGGAGGTAATTTTATCTAAAAAGGTTTTTAGGGTATCATTATAAAACAAACTTACATGATAATCTAATCAGCCCATCCATCTACCCGTGGGTTCGTCCGTCCGCCTGTTCCAGTGTGTTACACCGTTATAACATTTACAGATAAAACTGAAATGCATGAAATTCGGTACAACAATACCTTAACTTGTTTTCACAAGAGGTTCTGCGTTTCCAACTGTTTATTGCATTTCAAATTATTAATGTTGTTTTCAGGCGCTTAGAATGGTTGGAGTTAATGGGACGCGAAGATTTGTTACATAAAGCTTCAAATTATCGTGTATGTGAAATACATTTCAACCCACAACATATCAAAATGAATATAACTCGCAAATCATTACTGAAGAATACTTTTCCATGTTTTCATTTGCCTAATTTTCGTAAAGGAGATAAACAGCCACAAGTCGATATAATTACAGTCAATGCTTCAAGCCAAACAGAAATAAGTAATGTTTTTTATTATATATTAGTTGTGTTTAAATGAACGACATTTCTATTCATCTCATGCACATACTCTTTATTATATTTGTATTGTATTATATAACTCATAAAATCATAGCACACTACTATTACTAAATTAGTGTTAGTGTGGTATGATAATTTTATATTATTTTCTATTTTTTTATCACATTAGAAGTATTAATGACACGAAGAGAGGACGCTGGTGTTTATTATTCAGGGTTCTCCCTACTTTAAACACCAGCTCCGACATTGTAATTCTAACCCTATCCCATATTTTTCCTTTCTTTCTTACATAACATGATTGTAAATATTAACCGAATAAATTATTAATAACTAGCGACCCGCCTCGGCTTCGCCCGGGTGAGATGTTGAATGCTTGCAACACACAATTTTTTTTTATTGAGAATTTCATACAAAAGTACCATCTAAATTTCCAACATTTTCCGTGGATTTTCCAAAAATTTACTTTCATACGAATCTTGTCATGACATTTACGAACACAACAAAAAAGAAATCGGCCAAATCGTTCTCAAATGATGCTCCGTCATACATGTGGGAATTAATTTTTATTTATGTGGATACGGTTAAAAAATAGCATGAGCTCCCGGTCTATGATTAGAAAACAACTATCCTTGATTATGTACGTACATTACAATATTTTATGTAAGACAAAACGGCGTGCATACCAGGGCTATCCTACGTATCCGGTAGAGAGTGTAATCCAGTCGCGCGGAGTGGGAGTCGGCCTTCTTTTATATGTCTACATAATATATTCTCTGGCAATGATCTTGACTATAGAAGATCTAAAACAAGTCATTTATTTATTTATTTATTTATTATTTGTGAGACACAGGTACAGTCACAATTCAAAATCTAGATATTGACAGTTCGTATAGATATATACAGTAGACATAGGTTACATATTATGTATTCAACCCGGCAAATTCGGGACGGACCGCTAGTATTGAATAAAGAACACATGAATAGCCTACATAGACTTCTATTCAAAATTATTGGTCTTAGTATAGTAAAAAATAACATATATGTACTTATAAGTATTTCGTAAGTGAGTTTAGCTGCACGGACTCCCCACTACTACTGCTTGTCAATTACTATCTCTCGTGGTGCGGTCTGAGATAAATACTTATTATGACATACCCATACACATGAGCGTATGGGTAATGACCATACATATGAGTGGTGGGTACATCCTGACTCCGTCGTAGTCGGATAATGAATAGCCTTGTACATAATTAGAGGTAATGTTACCGTCCACCTAATTTACTGATGTATTGTTTTGATGTCCTGCAGAATGGAATGACTGCTCTGAAGATAAGTCTATTTATGCCGATGACAATGAACGGACAGCCGACGACGATGTTGGTGAGTTGTCTGGATCTGGATGTTATTTTTATGTTTATTAAAAAAAAAAGTGATATTCTTAAAAGTTACCAATGTCTTATTTAGCACCTGTTTAACACCGCATTTCTTGGAGTGGTTACAATTTGTCATATGGATTTTCCATGCAACTTATTATACACTCACTTACCAACTCCATTTGTCTTTGCAACGCCTCACTTGCAAGCTGTCCATATACGGAAGGCGAGTAAATCACTCGTTTACCCGTCCTTGTGTCGGTAGCAATATGCAATTTTTGAGTGGTCCATTTGAGGTTTGATAGTAAAGGAGATGTTTCATTTCTGGCCATCACTGTGTACAGTGTACATAGGAATCAAGAAAAATACCGAGAAAGAGATTGTTCCAACAAAATATTAATCTATTGCTGATTTCACTGGTAGTAAAATATTTTTGAAACTACTTGCGAACTACAGCAACAGCCACACTCGTCTTTTTTTAAATTTCTTTCAAGCATTAACATCATAAGAAAATAAAGAAAAATATTATTATCTGTGACAATCTAAATACTTAACTAAAATATCATGTTGTTCTTTTCCATTTAGTTTTGCATATCTGCACAACTGAAACTGTTTAAATTCACAAAAAAAGGAAGGCTTTATGCGTTCTTCATCGTGTATTTTCATGCTTCAATAGTAGAAATCATAATTAAAACTGTTATAATACTTAAAACTATTCAGTATTTCCTATGTTCCTACTTATTATTGTGTGAAATTTGCAAAATTCGCAAAGGGTACATCCAAATAAAAAAGAACAAGTTTCCAAAAATAATTCAATATTTAACATCATTAACGTCACTGCACTGACGTTTCGTCTTAACATCGTCGCTGTGGACTGGGTAAACGCCATTTGTTGTTGTGTTGTCGTACGTACTTTAGAAATTAGTTTACGGAAAGAAGTTTACGGAAGGAAAGAAGACTATGTTCAGTACAACATTCCTTACGTTATGTGATATTGTACAATGTTATGGCCAGAATCTCTTACAATTTCGGAACATCTTTTTTTCGACAATGAGTCGATCATACGGCGTCCTCGTTAACGGCAAGGCGTCAACTGGCCGTCAGCTAGTCTACCAATTGTCAAGTGGGCGCCGAGCGGCATGGTGGTGCTTGGTCGAGTTTCGAGCGGTTATTCCCTTCGTCCGCAAATCTCTTACCACGGTTCTAGTCTAGGTAGTTGCTACCTTCTACCTTCCGGTACAGCCTTTACCCTTCTGGTCGTCGTAATCACTACTCATCAGTCATCACGTATCACATCACATCACTAGCGAAGCCTATTTTCTTATACTTCTAACTTAAAAGATATTCAAAATGTGTTTATACTATATATACTCCAATTTTGTCACATTTCTGCCCATCAAAGTATTTAATATGGAATACATGCATATTACAATATGTACATTGTAATATGCATTTTGCATAACAAAATTATTATTATGCGATTACATGCATATTGTACTCATGCATTTTCCTCATAGTCCAGCTTCCTACAGAAAGTATATAAAAACTCACTATTTCCCATATTTTTATTTTCCTAGTCTTATTACGTAGGAGTTCTTCGATCTGTTTGGTCCGCGAAAGCTATTTTGTTACCCGTCAGTGCTTCGACCATTTATGTAACGCTTTCCAGGGATCCCAGGCCACTCCGAGAATATAATTTGCATTTGTTTATTGGAAAAAGAAACTTAAGTTATACAATATACATCCCATTACACCAATACAAACAAATATCGGGCAAATATTTCTATACATTAATGTTATGACTTATTATGTTATTAATTATTAATCTTGCGATATACAGATGCAGAGAGCGCCTGGGAAAGTTATTCTTGCAACGAATGTTGCGGTCTAATTAAAGGGTAAGGTTATACGTTATACATATTTATACAATTAAACTGCAGAAACTTAGAATTTTATTTTGTAAAATCCTGACAACAGTGCACAGCGTTGCCATTGTGTGTAGTGGCTGCGTGCTAATGGCGGTGTTGTGGTTGTGTGCACGCAGCGGGCGGTTCGCGTGCGCGCAGTGCGTGGACTACGACCTGTGCGCGCAGTGCGCGGGCGAGCGAGCCGCGCACCGCCAGCACTACCTGCTGCGGGTGCCGCCGCGCCGGCCGCCGGTGAGTCGAGACACGCGCGCACACAGGCACACGCGCGCACACAGACATACACGCACACACACGCACCGCCAGCACTACCTGCTGCGGGTGCCGCCGCGCCGGCCGCCGGTGAGTCGAGACACGCGCGCACACAGGCACACGCGCGCACACAGACATACACGCACACACACGCACCGCCAGCACTACCTGCTGCGGGTGCCGCCGCGCCGGACGCCGGTGAGTCGAGACACGCGCGCACACAGGCACACGCGCGCACACAGACATACACGCACACACACGCACCGCCAGCACTACCTGCTGCGGGTGCCGCCGCGCCGGCCGCCGGTGAGTCGAGACACGCGCGCACACAGGCACACGCGCGCACACAGACATACACGCACACACACGCACCGCCAGCACTACCTGCTGCGGGTGCCGCCGCGCCGGCCGCCGGTGAGTCGAGACACGCGCGCACACAGGCCCACGCGCGCACACAGACATACACGCACACACACGCACCTCCAGCACTTGTAATCTGCACCATTAGAAATCTAGAATATGACACACATGTCGACTCATAATTATAACAACACTTCATAGCTATAGGTATATGAGCTCAGTACAAGCACCTGGCGGGCGAAGCGTGACGTCAGCATCGCCACGCCAACAGCCGGTCTGCCCCCCGAAAAAGATGTTTCAACCCAAAAACAAAGAAGATCATACTATACTCAATTTTGACACATTATAATATTCCATTGTATGTAGGCAGTACTGCCATGTATGAAAACCGCCTGGCTGAAAATTAGAAATTGCGTAACATTTTTAATTTAATATTAATAAACGTTATAATTACCTTTTAATAATTTTAAACTTCTAACTTTAGCGAAATATTATAATAATAAATTAACGGGTTCTTACTGCGATATTAAATATTTTGAGTTTCCCGATATTTATTATTTAACGAAATATGCTTACAAAGTCATGAAATTCTAATTAGTTTTAATTGATGGAATCGTAAATGAATATGACAGGAAAAATGACTTGCGTGACGTCACGTATGTTTTTAAGCCCGATTTCACCAAAGTCCCCTAATTCTTAGCGAACCCCTAAAATCGAAACTACTATGAAAATTTCATCGTTAGGGAATCCCTAGAGGACTTTGGTGAAATAGGGCATTACTCTCATGGTAATAAATAAACAGTGAATATACGTGATGCTATGAAAGATTATTTTTCCTGTCTTCAAAGAAATATTTGTATTGCATAATCCAGTATGGTTGAAAGTTTCTTGTTTTTTTCAAAGTACAGTTTTACGTCACTGAAAGTTATAATAATATCTGTAAGCTCTTATTTAATTTTTTTGTTTGTTTATTTATTCATATACCTCGAGAGTAAAATAGCTGTGGCAGACGAACAAGACGAAATTATCTATGTGTTTTTTGTTATTTGGCTACAGAACTTACAACATTTTGTACCTCTATTTCATTTTAATTTGTGCAGACGTACGTAATTCCTACTACGTTTAATTTTGTCTAAAATTTAATTATAATTATAATGTGTCATATCTAAATGCACAATGCTAAGACACGAGTACACGACAATGTGGTTCCACTGTGTGGAACTATGTAGTCTGTGACTGTATGCGTAGTGTCTTGTGCGGAATTGTGGCTACTTTTGACTGGGCTGTGAGGACTCCGACCCTTAAAAACTAATTAATGTAATATTAAACATAGGCTAAAGTACTTATGGATAGAATTTCGTAGACCCACACACACACACACACACAACAGAATTCACATTGGTAATTTTAGTAAGTTTAAACAGCACCCGAGCGATGACGTGTCATTGGTTAGTAAGAGTTACGCGAGTACCTAATTCGAGGGCGACTACGAAGATTAGGAACCGCCGTAATTACGTAATTAAGTTCGCGTGCTCTTGGCATCTGCTTGTACGAAGGAAAATAAACTCTTTGCACCCTTAACCGGCATCTTATTACCCTCAGCTCGTAACGATATCTTACATAAAAAACATGTAATCCCTATAATTGCATGCGAAGTCGCATGCAAAAGGTAGTACTATATATAAATAATGAATAGCAGTGTCTCACGTAAGACCGTTTATGATTGCAGGATGAAGTCGATATGGTGTTACAAACGATACGGTCGATGTTGGAAAATAGCGAAGCCTTCGTCGCATTGCCAGCCAACGAAAGCGAAGACGAAGACGAAGAAACAGTCTCGTAAATATCTAAATTAAGTTTTTACTGATTTTTGAATGATTTTTATGTGATAACAGTTACCTTTTAGTCAACGGAAAGCAGTGGAAAAAAATTTAATGGCGCTAAATAACCAGAAATTGTTTGTAAAGAAATCTATGACATAAACAGTTAAAGCGTAGTCTATATTTGACAAATTTTTAAACACAATCGCTATAGCTGGCAATAGCGCTGCCAACGTTCACGCAAAAAAATTACACCTGCTTAATTCTTACGATTCGAGATTGAGTCATTTTAAAATGATTTCTTTAACAAATCGCCGTTGGATTGCTGACCAAATTCTTTTGTATAGAATGTTGCATAACCTTGTCGATTGCCCTTTGTTGCTTGAAAAAATTAAGTTCTCTGTCCCTCGTTTTGGATTGAGACCAGCTAATTACCATCCCTTTGCTGTCATTGTCTCGAACACTAATGTTGGCCGTCATAGTGTTATTTCTAGAATTTGTAGGGAACACAATAGTTTCTACAAATCAAAAAGAAGTGACATACACTCTTTATCGTTGCCAGCTTTCAAGAAAGCGGTATTCTTATACAAGAAAAGCCTAAGCCAATCCACTTAATTTATATACGGGGACTTGCTAAGTTATAGCTGAGCATCTCATTTCAAATGGTTACTGTAATGTTGTGTGATTTTAGTTTAGCACTCTAGTCATAAATATCTGTACTAAATGAAATGTCGAGTTTGCCTATAATTGGGTTTACACTATGTTATGTGATATGAAATTGTTTAACTTTAAGTCTACAGTGTAATATCTGTTGGCAATCCAATAAATAAAACAAACAAACAAACAAACAACTTAATATCAAATAAAATTTAATTTCAGGCAGACAAAGTCGCGGTTAATAGCTAGTTGTCGATATTTGTGACTAAATATCACAATATTATGTAAAATATTTCCGATCTCTAATTATTAAGTATACTTAAAGAAAGAAAGAAAATAAGAAAATTAAAGAGCATAAATACCTAAACTTAATTTACGGAATGATATAGAGTTACTATAACGGGTCATAAAATGTTGCTGATATTGCGCGCTATTTATTTTATGAATAAGACAGGATTGTAAAAATACATTAGAACATGAAATACTTATTTCTTGTAGTTCTTATCCAAATTTATTACGTTTAGTTGTTTTTAATGCATTGCGAAACTTAAATTTAATCGAAATCTTGAACTCTTCAATTTTCAAAACTAAGAAATATAATGTTTCAATATAAGGGGCCCCTTGGGCTCTGGCTACTTGTTAATTATTATATTGTTACGAGCTGAGGGTAATAAGATGCTGGTTAAGGGTGCAAAGACTTTTTTTTTTCCTACAAGTAGATGTCAAGAACACGCGAACTTAATTACGGCGGTTCCTAATCTTCGTAGTCGCCCTCGAAGTAGGTACTCGCGTAGTAGTCACCGAAGGTACACGCTTCACTCAATAACAACGTTCCCGAATCGCAGAGTTCTTCTATCCAAGGTCGTCGCAGTAGTCGTCGTAGTGGTCTTCGTAATTCGCCTTGATGTCGCCTTGATATGTCGCTTCGAACGATAGTTGAGAAACACTCACTCGGCGGCGGACACGGAGCTCTATTTATAGTCTGATAAAACGAGGGTGGAACTTTCTAGCTAATTACGCTCGTTAACGGTAATTCGACATTGTTCTCGACGCCGCCTGTTTGCATGACTCATAGGTACATGACACGTCATCGCTCGGGAATATTTGAGGTGCAACTTGGTTCTTCTTTCTTAATTTGACTTATACCATTCGATAGTAGGCCTTAAATCTAGCAATGCGTTTTTAGGTCATAACTCGTTAAAGCCTAGGTCTCGAGATATAAGCACTAAAAGTTACGTTTCGAGCTCCATTAAAAATCGACCTTATTCCTTACGCATAAGGTCCAACCGTAACAATATGAAATGTTAAAAAATACATAAAAACCTGATATGTACATTTAGAGACCAAAATATTTGATAATTATTGCCAACATATTTGTATTTCATAATTTTTTTCTTCATTCTAAGCACTCGAAACGTTTTTCGTCAAATGTCATCGTAATCTCAAATTTAATCGCAAAATGTATAAAGACAGTTTCTATTTATATATTTCAGAGAATTAATTGGCAATATTACATTTACAATATCAACAAATTAAATTGGGGCTCCCATAAATCCGTTTTAGGGACTCGTTTTAGCAACTCTATATCATTCCACAAATGAAGTTTAGTTATTTATGCTCCCTAATTTACGATCTCTGTTAATAATCGTCTATAGATGGCAGCACTGTCATCGAAGGTGTTACAATTAGTGACCGACCAAAACTGAGTTTTAGAACCAAAACCAAAATCCAAATTCAGTTTATGTTTTACTCAATTGAAAGATTGAAAATATATGTTATGTTCATAGAAGCAGCTGTTTTATAATTTAATAGTTTTGTTGCTCTAAGTCTAAACAGTTCTTTGTAGTCTATTTAAAGGTCTGATAAATTTCCTAAAATCAAATTCGGATATCATTTGACTGATTTTTTATTTGTTTTGGTAAAATATCAGTTAATAGAACAGTTAATTGTCTTTAAACAATTGTAAATGTATTTATGTACTCACTAATTATTATATTTTTTCCAGGATAAAATCAGAAGTCATAGACGAAGTAGAGGTATTCGAGGAGCCCCTCGGATGTGAGGTGAAACAAGAAGTACAGGAAAAAGGAGATAATTGTGTAAGAGATGATTCAGTTGTTTGAATATTCAGTAATGCTTCTCCAGACAACTGTGTGACCCCAAACTGATCACTAAACTTATGGGTACGACACAAATAATTGGGGGAGCAGTCTCCAATAGCACTTAGATTACGAACCAATTCAGAATTTTGTATTAATATTTTTACTGAGCCATCCGGCAATCACAATTGCATAATCAGAATCACACATATTGTATAATCAGAAATTTGTCGTTTCGTCGCATAAGTTCTAACACTGCGGAAGTTAAAACTCAACTTTTCAGAAGGGCAAACTGTAAAAACTGTCTCTTTTTGTATTACCACAGTACAAGTAAGGAAGCAGTATTCTATCTTCATACAAACGCTCCCAAACGACGAAATCGAAATCTCGCCATTTCTCGGCATACAACAGTCGCGAGTGCGCCGCGGTTGTCATCGGACGGTGTGAGACGCGCCCGCGCATTTATTGACGAAATATTATAGCATCAAGTTTTCGAGCATATTGTTCAATGTATGGATGTTTGAATACATCTATATCGAAACCGGAAATATTTCTCTGTTGCTCATTTGTAGGAAATATATTATCATAATGATCTAGTTACTTTGTTGCTGATTTTTAATTATAATGCAAAAAAAAACACAAAATGCAATTTTTTTGTCCATTTCCACCATACTAACTCACAAACTTGAAACTAGAAATAAAATACTAGTAGAATTATATAAATAAAAACTTATTAAATTTGCAATAATATAAAATGAAAAGATAATATGACACTAATATAGTACCTGTTATCAAATACGTAACCCAAGAATAACAGGTAGTCCCAGTTGGCAGCCCTATTGCGTGTTTACGTTCTGCCGAGGTATAATACTGCTTGGTTACTTGAACTGTGGTATTACTTAACCATTCAAATTTGTTTACTTGTTTTAAAAATTGAAAAAGAGTTTCTTATTTAGATATATTTTATATGAAAATTAATTAATTTTATCCTTTTAAAATGTCTATCAAATGACATACTTAACTCGTACTGTCAATTTTTTGTTACACGGTGAATTGTACAATATTGTAAAAACGATGATATTATGTAATAATATATATATTTTATTAACCCACTTATGCTGCACTAATTAATATTTTAAAATATTAAGACGACAATTAAAGAAGACACAAATCGTGTACTCATACTCGTATCCTCTTACCCTGCCTTACCCACCACCCTCATTTTATGCTTCTGAGATGTTAACACACCAGTTTCAAAGACAGGCAACTATTCTAGCTTATTTTAATGTATTTTCACAGGAAACATTGAAACGCCCCATCCCACAGAGTAGTGATATTAAATATATGACAAAAAGGTGCAAACAAGAGACACGTGACGTCACTAGCGCGCCGCCGGTAGCGCTGCAGTCGAGTTTAGTTGGAGGAGCCACTGCTGCTGCAGACTGCACTGTGGTGTCTGCACCTGTTGTGAAAAAGGAAGTTGAGCCCTCGCAGCAAACATTCCTGTACGTTCCAGTCCTGCCGCGCCCACCTAAACCAGCCGTCACAAATACTAGCAGTCCGACTCGGGCGTCCATACTCGTCACTCGACCAACTTCTTGTGCCGGACAGAATAATTTAGTGGCTAAAGTCCCTGAAGCCGCCGTAGACTGGCCAGGGGAGACGCTACAGACAGTACCGGACACTCCTGCTGGGACGTCTCTTGTACCAAAACATAATTTGGACATAGAAAACATGCAGATACATGTGGCTGGAGATCAGTCTGATAAAGAGGAAGGTAAATATTTATCAGTGATTATAATTACAAGACCTGGATTCATTAAAAAATTTACAGAACGATATTATATTATGACTCTTGTCGGTTCTTCTGTGTCCAGGTTTTCTTTTCTCTTCTCTTTGAACCGAACTAAAGTAGATTTGACGTTCAAAAATACCTCGTGATTGGGTTTACTTGAATAAATTGATTTGACTTTGACTCAATTAGGACCCAATAAAAATCAATATTTTTTGACAGATTCTTTAAATCTGTAAAAGTTAAGTTTGTTGACATGACTCATTATGCCCAAATAATTTTCAGATTTGTTGGAATTGTTTTAGTTGAAATGAAATATATATTAAAGGGTAGCCTTAAAATAAATATATACATACATACATATATTTATGCTGTATTCCTAACGGGGTAGTCAGAGAGGACGGAGCGCCAATCGTCGCGGTCCTTACATTCCTCTTTCGCTTCCTCAAGATTTGAGGAAGTAAATGTATAGCGTCATATAATTATGTCTGTGAATTTAATTACAAAACTATATTCTTGTGTTGTCTTTATTTTCAGATGTGCAACAAGTATCAGACAGAGCACAGGGTAGCACAAGCAAAAGCTGACAGATATTAGATAAATGAAATACAGAGATTTAATACTAATAGATATTGCGAACTGCGTTGATGGCCACTATAGTCTCTCGCTATAACGACCTTTGTTTGTCAAACCGGCTTTTACAGCCTAAAATACTGCATTCTATCATCACACCCAAAGGAATCTCTATTTCACACATATTTACAAAATTTTATATCAATTTTTATTTGTATAATTCAAAAGTAATTAAAAAAACTTTAAAGTGCTGACGAATAAAGATTTGTTGTGTAATAGCTCTGTCAAATACTCAGCATAACAGTCCTAAAATATTAAACATACTGATAGAGACAAAATATATGTATTCCTCTCCCTTTCTATTAAAGGCTTACGATGTCTCATGGACCAAGCTTACGCCATTTATTTCTTTCGGTCTAGCAATTCGTGACATGTGAAAGGCGATATCTAATAGTGGTAAATCCGTGATAAAATATATTATGAATTTTTTCCATGTTTTTTTTTCCTATTTTATTTATTTTTATGTTTTAAGTTTTAAATAATGATTGTAAGTGAAAAGTATCATTCCCTCTTGCTTATGTCATTAATAAATGAATTTGTATAAATTTTTTTAACAATTTGTAGACGTGTTTGGACGTGGTAAAGCCATGCTGCATTTCAGCACGAATTGAGCCGGCTCGCCCGGTGAAACACACAGAATATCGGTGTGAAATAACAACATCTATTGCTGTTGTATTTCGTTCGGTGAGTGAGAGTTCCGGTGGCCCATCACCTCCTATCCCTTCTTTCTCTCCTTTCCCTATTTCTATAAAGGCCGTGTTCACTCTCCATCAGGTGACCCGCTTGCTATTTTGCCCCCACTTTCATAAAAAAAAACGTTGCAATAAAATTGATTTTATGAATATCAAATATGAAAATGTCTGACACAAGTTTTTTTATAAATTATTCAAGAAAGTTATATTGTGACTTATAGCTACAGCGAGGTAAGACAAGACCTACCCATGTAAGGCATAATCAAATCAGTTGGGTTATCTCGGTATTAATTGATTAAAAACCTATAATACAACTTGTATTGCGTAGAAGTATTTTTGTAGTAGGCTGCAGGTGCAGGTGCTAATCGGAGAGACTAGCACACACTGCCTACCTCCTTTAGAGTATGATCTTTGTAGTAAGTGTTACGAGTCTTAATGGCAATGAGGCCTTAGATGCGAACTGAAGACGACATTTGAATTCATTTAAAATGAAACAAAATTTGTAACGGATAATAAAGAATAAAGCGCGATGGCATCCGAGTAAACATAATCGATGTTCAAGGTCAGCGCGAGATGCATACCTACTACAGAAAATACACCGAATGTAGGGCACTACTCTGCACAGGCGCCTTAAAACGAATCGAGTCACAAACTCTTCCGCTTATTATGTAACTTGCAGATAGCATGCGACAGCCAATATCGCGCGATGTCTGCTGTCAAAATGAGAATTTGTGTAATGTAATTTATATAGTGGCACTAAATCAACCGCGAAAAGTGCATTTTACATTCATAGAATAATAGATACGTAATCGTTATACATGATACCAATTTTTTTATTACAATTAGTCACCGGTCGCGCAGTGATCGCGTGGCTGTCACTGCAAATTTTTAGGTAAGAACCCCGCAGATGCAGAACATTAAATGCATCCGAGTACACAATGCGCATCTAATGGCAAAATGCTTTCAATGCTTGTGTGGTAGCCATGCTGCATTGCAGCACGAATTGAGCCGACTCGCCCGGTGAAATATTACCCTCTCACAGAATATTGGCGTGAAATAACAGCAATTTCGTTCGGTGAGTGAGAATGCCGGTGGCCCATCTCCCCCCTCTCCCTCCTTCCTTTAAAGGCCGGCAACGCACCGATGACTCTCCGGACGTTGCGTGTGTCCGTGGGCGGCTGTGATTACTTTCTATCAGGTGACTCGCATGCTCGTTTGCTCTTTTTGTAAAAAAAAAAGATTCTGAGGAATGCATCCATTACACTAAAGAGCATTCAAAATTGATATTGAAAGCGCGTCCAGAATCTGGAGGCGTATACGCTTGCATTATGTACTTACATTAATTAAGTAAATTGTACTTTTACTTTGCTGATGCTAATATGCTGAATTGCAATTAAGTAGAATATAATGCAACTTGAACGCGTGGCTCCCCAGTCGCTTACATATCATCGTCCTGCTATGCCATGGTTCTGTGTACTTGTTAAATTGTGTGAGAAGAAATATAAAGTTTGACACCGACATATAATTTATTTGGATTTATACTTAATGAAGAAAATGAACATTAAGAAAAATCCCTAAATGATAATTCCAATTTTTTTTCTTTGTTTTTAGTCTAGGAACGGCATGTTATTTTTTTACGTTAATCTTTTTTACTGTTTCAAATTGTTTCATTGTTCTCAAATATCAAGTATCTGACAACCTACCTAACCATGATCGAGGCGATCCTCCATAGATTTAGTATATCATGATTAAGTTACTAAAGTAATCTGCAGTAAATATCCTAAGATCTTTGTGCAAGCGCTATATTACCAGAGCACGCCGGCGACTTAGATGTGCATCTATTAACTTCAAAAAGGTTACTTGGTGCGTAATTATTGTTTAATGACTTCATTTTAGGCCTTGGTTACTCTATCTCTATCGATGTAAATCAAATTTTACCTCAGCATTGACATCTGTTAATTACATTTGAATTTATTGCCATCTGATAAATATGAGCTCTACTACTCTGAACAACCCTAAAGCGATATTATTTTTCAATAAACAGCTTATAGTAGATGTCACAGACAAATGGATTTAAAAAATTAACAGACAATTACGAAAATTGAGAAAACGGAACAAACGACCTATAGTAACGAACACGTCGATAACGCATTTTTAGGGGTAGATATATCAACTTGTGTTTGGGGAGAAAGATTTTTAGGAGTTATGCCCGATTTCACCAAAGTCCCCTAATACTTAGGGAACCCTTAAAACCGCATAGGGCTCCGCTAATCATGAAATTTTAATAGCAGTTTCGGTTTTAGTGGTTCGATAAGTATTAGGGGACTGATGAAATTGGGCATTACTAACCTGCTCGCCATGAGCGGTCAGATGGAGATAGTCAATCTTTACAGTAACAAAACTTAACGATGATAAATAAAAAAATTCAGTTGAGAGATTTTAGTATCAACACGTTCAGACAGGATTTGCCGAAGAAGCTATGACAAGACTAACTGAAAAATTAGCAATTGAACCAGTATATATCTATATGCTCTTGTGGAAAAGAAAAAAATATGTAACAGGTGAAAAAAATTCAAACAAAAGGCTCCAAATATGAAAACTCAAATATTATGGGAACCGGTGTGGATGAAATGGAAACAAAAAGCGTATATTATATTTCAGAAATTGTAGGTACTAGCGTAGTGGTACTAGGTAGGTACCATCGAAGAAAGCTTTTCGTTTGTCAAAGATAGGCATCAATATTTAATAATGCAGATTTGTTTTGGATATGATGAATTGGTCCAACCACTATTAGCAACGATCGCCGATCATACTTATTGTACTATCCTATGAAATTATAGTTTACGCATAGCCATGTTGAGATTTTTTTACTTATTGTTATTATTATATTAGTAATTAAAATATTCCAAAATTAATGTGTATCGCAAATAAGTTTTTTTTTCCGAACGATGGCAATAAATAAAATGTACCCGCGTACGTAACAAAAACAGATTCCTCGCATGCGTATGCGCTATACTCTTTTGCATTTGAATAGGTATGAAATACATATACGGCCGTCCGCGTCGTCTGCATCAACGGTGGATTGAGTAGCTTGAAAATAATATTAGGGCATTGCCCCGTCAGCCATCAGACTATTATAGTCTTAAGCTGCGACCGTTTTTAAAAAATGTGGGATAAGCTATGTAAACAACATAGGAAAATAAATTATAATTATAACTACATAGGTACCTAACTATATGTAGGAATAAAATAAAATAAAATTCTAGGAGTGTTAAGAATGTTGTTGTCTCTGTCATGATTGTTCTCTTTGGATATTACATGAAGGATGTGCAGAAAGATCTGGGAAACATGAAGAAAGAAAATCAAAAATGTTCGTGAATATTAAGGTTATCAGTACCTAGTATAGATGGAAAGGAAAGTAATATAATAAAGAAGAAGTAGGTAGGTACGTAAGAATAAGCAATTATAGTTTAAGTATCGCATAACTTTTAACTCTACATTGAAATACTTAACATCTGTCGAACTTATCTTTAATTTTGGATCAATTCAAGATAAGCTACAAGACTAATTGAAATACCGCGGCCCTAAGACCGAATACCAAGGCCGAACTCAGTTGAAATGAGAGATTTATATATTGTTAAATATGATATGTAATAATATCACTGATCACTATGAACACTATCAATTCTTCATCACAACTATTATGTACTTGACTATTCGACGGCTTCTTAACAACTGAACTCTTACAAGACCAAAATCAGGCTTTTATGCAGCCCCACTACACGCAGTAAATCCATTCTACTCTCTTTCTTGTTACTATACTGTTACATAATATTACATGTGTGTAATTTATGTGATTAAAATTAATGTGGAACTAACAATGTTTATATTTTTAAAATAATATGGCGTCCACCATCTCCGCTTTTGTTTGTTTTTTCTTGCTCTTGCCATCTCGTGAAGGCATATACACAGTATACTAAATCTATGTATAAAACTAACAATTTTAATTTATTCGTTGTCAACCATGAGCTATTAAACACCACGACCACGTGAACGTAAGGTCCCAACGATCTGCAGCTCAAACCGTAGTGGTTACATTCTCTTTGGCTCGAACTACAAATGTATTTGGACGTGTAGGGACATTGTAAGTGTGTTAGAAAAGACGAATCAGCGGTTTTGTGTGGAAGCGTGATGTATGCGACCGTCGACGGCAGTTACTGCGCACTGCCCTATCGGAACGAACGCGACCTAAATTGGGGTTCAGTTGGGACAATAAAATTGTACGGAACTATCTAAATTTACATCTTTATTTCTGCCAGTAATTCCCAGTATAACTCATATAAATAGGAATATCCTAAAGACGTATTTTATTTGAAGGTCAACGAAAGTGTAGCCAACGCTGAATGTCCTTCGTTGGCAATCGTTCGGACGATGTGTACGCAGCTGAACACGCACGCGCCATGGACTATGACACGCACACAACGACAAATTTAGCATGATTATGAATGTGTCAGTCGGGGTCACACCATCGCATACCGTAGCGTGTATTAGTCACGCACGCGTAGGTATATGTTGCCGCGCGCCGCTCCGCAACCATATCTTTTTAATTGATCGTCACAAATACAATAATGTCTACATCTACGTCACACAAACGAACATATTGTAATGTTTTTGGATGCTTAAATAACAATTATTTGCATCCAGGGTTATCATTCTTCTCTATACCTACCGAAAGCGAAAGGTGAGTCGTACATACACAATCTCTGGTATATAATAGTAATGAAACTTCAAGTTCAAAGTGTTTTATTGTAGCCTGTTATGCCTGTATATAACCACAGTATTAATTTACGTTAGTAACTAATTAATCTGTGACATTAAATCCATATATAACCTATGAAGTTGAAGTGTTTTCTTCAACGTGAACTGAAATTACATTATTCAAATGACGGTCGAAATCAAAATATTGGCAATAAGGCTGAATTTTAGATGTTCGAACATGTATGTCATGTTTTAACACTAATCCCTAACGCCCCTACAACCCAGGTTGGCTCGAAAAAATAGAAGTAAAGGCATCCATTGATTTCATTACATTCAAAATCGTAATTGTTGTATATAATGTTAACCAAAGGGCAGCATCTGTTCTTCAGTTTTTCCTTGCCAAGTTGTTCTACTGAATAAAAAGGGATGCATTTAATGGCACTTCAAAATTGGTGAAAATATAGACAAAATTGCTATGAATTGCTATTAAAAAATATAATGTTATATAATTAAATGTTACTCCTTTATTAAAATTTTTAAGCAATCATTTAAATTAATAAATTGAATTGCGCTATGAAAATTAACATTTTTTCTAAATTATATACCTAAATAAACTTGACAAGCTGTCATCTTGACAACGCCGACATATCCGGCACAGTCAATGACTAGGCACAGTGAATGGAGTTGGTGCATGTGTGACGTCTTGGCGACGTCTCTTCCTAAAAATAACTCTGAAATATACCTCCTAGCAAATATAAGGTTGCTATGTACACATATTATATCAACAGGAAAAGATGGAAAGAGAAAGAGCATTATAGAGACGTTTCGAGATTAAATTTCTCGACATCAACCTATCTCTAGAGTGCGGAATCCTGTTTCAATACTGCTCTTGGAAATAACTGAGAAATACACCTACTAGAATATATAACATGGCTATATATAGATATACCAACAGCAAAAGATGAAAAGAGATGGAGGATTGTAGAAATGTTTTGAGATTAAATTTCTCGACTTCAAATTTCTCTTTAGTGCGGACTCTTGTCAGTCAGAAATATACTACTAGTTTAAATAACATTGCTATATATAGATATACTAACATCAAAAGATGAAAAAAGAAAAGACGAGAAGATTTTTCTCGACTTCAACAATATAGGCTTAATTGTCATAAACGATAGTAGAATAGTGGTAGAATAGAATGACAAATACCACGCGATCTAGCGTAACGAATTTTAAATTGGTAGTCAAACGTTATTAATTTTCTATTCAATCGAACGAAAAGTAGTCGTGTGAAAATCGCCATAAAATAACGTAGCCAAATGTCACTATTCACGAGCAATAACACCAGCGAGCGTTTCAATTGTATGAAGCGTTGCCCACTTGTCTATAACCGTACAGGCTCGTTCGTCCTCCTGTTCCAGTGTGCAGAGGCCACAGAATACTAATAGCAGAGGCGGCCTAGCAGTCTCGGCCGCCCTAAGGCCCTAAGCCGTGTTGTAACAGCCCCCCACTTCTCAGCTCCATCATGGCTCCGTCATATTTTACTGAGACCTATAATATAAACTGAAATTTAAAAGCGATTTTCCCATTTATTTAGTATCGTTTCGTTGTTTTGTTCGGTGTATTTTTTGCCACAATTAGCCGACCCTAATATCTGGCCACTCTTGACCCGAGCTTAGTAGGCCTTATGGGAAATCCAAATGGGTACAAAATACCTTAATTTGTTTTCGCAAGCGGTTTTATGTTTCAATTTTTTTGCATTGCATTTCAAATTGTTTTTGTTGTTTTCAGGCGCATAGAATGGTTGCAGTTAATGGGACGCGAAGATTTAATAAATAAAGATTCAAAGTATCGTGTATGCGAAATACATTTCAACCCACAACATATCAAAACGAATACAACTCGCAAATCATTACAGAAGAATTCTTTGCCATGTTTTCATTTGCCTAATTTTCGTAGAGATAAACAGCCACAAGTCGATATAATTACAGTCAATGCTTCAAGCCAAACAGAAATAAGTAATGTTTTTAACAATACATACATCGTGTTTAAATTAATGGAAATTTTATTCATCTCATGTAATATACTTATTTTACTATTTATTTAAAAAAAAAATTAAACCGACTTCAAAAGTTAACACTGAAAAGTATGAAATAACTATCCTTTACTAATAAAAACTTAAGTGCAAAAATAACTTTATAAATACGATACAAATACCCATATAATTAAAGGAGACATTCCACGAATGTATGGAGTTCCGGACTGCACTTTGTACACTTAAAATTTAGAAACTTTAATATTAATAAAAGTGTTTTAATTACGGTTTCAGTATATATTAGCCTAGTTCTTTCGTACAAAAGTGTTATATGCACATATCATAGGCAACACATTGCCTTAACAAGATGGCATCAATGACATATTTGACGTATTCCACTTTTAATAGTTAATTAATAGTACTCTTTGTAACAAATTGTATTACAGGTCTCAACTCTTGAAACCTATTTAAAATCTCAAACAGTGGCCTGTTCACAGTTTGAACCTATCCACGCTGCAGTTTAGGGTGTAAAAAAATCAACAGGAAATGAAATCTTTGACGCCTCGGGAAACAGATCAACCAAATCAACTTTTCTTTTGAGAAATGCAATATAGTGACAGCAAATGTTAAGTCAACAGATTAAATAAGTTCTATTTTATTAAGTTTGGTAAATAATATGGGTAAAGTATAAGTACTTTATAAAAAAATAACCCCGTTTGAGGTACAGGTCAAAGTTGAGCGAAATTAGAAATAAACACGCCTTTTTTGATATATGAAGTTCTAGTGCGAATTGTAGAGATTTTTAGTCAGTACATCAAAGATGGTGTTGTATTTTATCAAGCTTCGTTATTATGAGTAATAAGTAGGCGATGGTAGCGCCAAAACGGAATACATAACAATTACGGTAAAGCGACTGTCGCATCTGTAGCTTGCTACAAATACTTAATCTGTGCTCCATAGTTTTTGACAGCGTTTTGACCGATTGATCCCGTGACGTGCGCGACATTCAAAGTATATTCATAATCACAACTGGAAGACATTTTGAAAGACAAGACTACACATGTTTTCAACAAAATAAAAATAGTTGCGCTGAAAGCTTTTTGTAAGTAGGTATTTTTGTTTAGTAAAGAATAAATTAATGGATGAGATTTTTTTATCATTACTTTGTTAATAATATACCTACATATCACATGAGTTTGATAGTAAATTGAATACTTCGCATTTAGTTTTGGAACGAACTCGTTGTGGCGTACTTGTTGTCTGTATAGCCTGTTAAATAATAAAATATTGCTATTGTACTAAAAATATATAATAAAAATTGCAATTTTACTATTTTTTTAACAATTTTTAGATTTTTCCTCGATTTTCTAAATAGCGTACAAAGCGCGAGCCGAAAATCTAACACCTCCTTTGACAGTTACTGAAGTCGGTGCCAAGCCTACTATACTATTTAATAGACTTTGTGTTGCCGAACATTGATTTGGCACCGACTTCAATAACTGTCAAATTTAATTATATGGATATTTGTATCGTTTTTGTTAAGTTATTTTTGCACTTAAGTTTTGATTAGTAAAGGATAGTTATTTCATACTTTTCAGTGTTATTTTTTGAAGTCGGTTTAATTTTCTTATAAAAATTTTTTTATTTCTCCCTTTTGAGTGATCTTGGCTTAAATAAATATCTAGGGCAGGTCTACAATTAGTTTATTTTCTAATTTTTGAGCGCAATGTGTTTGTAATTAAAATGGCTTTCAGAACTGCAGCACTTAATTGTGTTTTGTCACTTGACCATATCTTATTCATTAGGGAAAATGGTCTGTTCGTCAAGGTCATAATGGTGTTAATTCTTGTTAAAGGTCCTAAAAATATGAGCGACAGCTCATTGGGTTCGGAATGACGTCTAGAAAAACGCATTTTAAGGATTTTACGCCACATAAAAAATTGCAAGTTATATAAAATCTTTTTTTTACATTTCCATTGTTTAAATAATTAGTTAAGAAATTATTTTTTCTTTAAAAATCATAATTGGCATTTCTCAATATCACCTGTTTATTAAGTTAACAATTTCTTGTAAACAAATTCTGACCACCATTACATTTTTTTTCTCAAAATAAAGAAATTACAAAAACAACCATAATATGTACACAATGGAAATATAAAATAAACGATTTTAAATAATAAAAATTTTTTTTTAAGAAAAACAAATCATCAATAGTAAAAAAATTTTTTTTAAAATATTAAACATCTATTTGTTTATAAAAAATTTATCAACAAAAGACGAAAAAAAAATGTTTATCCACCTTACCTTATGCCATTGTTAGTTAATAAAATAGCAATAACATAACATTTGATTAAGAAAATTTTTTTAACCACATTTTATCGACATTTCATTGTTTGTTTACTTTAAAAAATTATAATACTCAAAATATAAAACTTTTATCTCGTGATAGTATATAAGAAGGGCTCCAAAAAGCAAAAAAATTTTAGACCAATTATTTAAACTTTTATGTCGCCTTTTGAGAAAACGCAAGTTCGCGAAAAATTACTTAGTTAACAGTTGTATAACTTTTTGAAAAATCAACGTAAAAATTTGTTCCAACAGGACTTTATTCTTTGAAGTGTTGTGATGACACTATAATTTTTCATATTTATATAAATTATTTTACGTGGTATACTCTCTTCAGCGACGGTGCGCCTATGCCGTACCGACCGCGCGAAGCCCTATTTTCAGCGTTAAATTAAAATTACAAATAAAATAGAGGTAGAGTCCGAAAGATGAGACTTCTTAGGAAATTTCCTCCTCTTTAAGAATCTCTTTTTGAATTTCTTAAATATTAATAGTTTTTGAATTATAGGTGAAAAACTAAATACCTTTTTTTTCATCTTAATTTGTTAATAACTTGCAATTTTTTAAGTGCTGTAAAATCCTTAAAATACGTTTTGCTAGACGTAATTCTGAACCCAATGAGCTATCGCACATATTTTTAGGACCTTTATCAAGAATTGACATCACTTTGAACTTGTCGAACAGACTAAAAACTCTTTCGACAGGTGCGTTACTTCCACAAACTTCCTATAAGTCATATACATTTCGAATGCAATGAATATAGGTAGGTAGGGGTACCCGTACGGTACGTAGGGTAATACTACTATTAATACGTACCGTACGGGTACGCCTACCTACCTATATTCATTATCGTTTAGTCTGTTCGTAAAAGCGGGACATTTTTTCTCTGGCTGGGGACAACGGGACAGACAGCCTGAAAGCAGGACTATCCCGCCTAAAGCTGGACGTATGGTCACGTTATGTATATTCAATATACAATCGTATATACCTACTCTTTATTATTATTTATCATATTGTGTGGGTATTGAATTGCATTATACACAACAATAAGCAGCCTGGTACAGTTAGTTACAGTTCAGTAATACAATGTTACTGCTCTCTAATCTACCTTAAAATCTACTGACGTATTTTTTTAATGTCCTGCAGAATGGAACGATTGCTCTGAAGATAAGTGGATATATGTCGATGACAATGCACGGACAGCCGACGATGACGCTGGTGAGTTGCCTGGATGTTATTTTTATATTTACTAAAAAAAAGTATTGATATTCTTAAAATTTACTTATTTACCATCCAATCACCGCTGCCTCTCTTGAGTGATTACAATTTGTTATATTGATTTCCCATGCAAGGTATACACTTACTTACCAACTCCGTTTACTTCTAGAATGCTTCGCTTGCAAGCTATCCATATGCTGGAGGCGAGTGAATTACTCGATAACCCGTCGTTTAGTCCCTACTTCGTTAGCAATTAGTGAGTGGTCTGCGCACTAGCTTCCCATGTAAGGTTTCATAATAATCATGCGGCGTCCACTCATTAACAGGTATGCGTCAAGTGGCCATCACCTCATTCATAACGAGGGGACGCCGAGTGATATGGCGGTGTTGGTCGAGTTCCCATTATACGTCCCTCGTCCGTAAATCTCTTCCCATGATCCTAGTCTAAGTAGTTGGTAGATGTCTTCTGTTACCTTCCGCTATAGCCATTACCCGTCTAGTTGTTTAGTCTACATCAGGACTAATCACGACTCACCACGTATCTGAAGTCTGTACCAGCGTAGCCTATTTTCTCGAAGTTTGTCTATTATACTTCTAATGCTACAGGTACTCAAAACGTGTTCATACTTTATTCTATCTAATTTTGTCACATTTCCGTCAATCAAAGCATTTTAATGTTGGCTACATTGACATTCTGCTTATCTACTTTCCTCATAGCCTCAGCACTCAGATCCATTTGTCGTTGCAGGTCTTATGACTCTCCTATAAACATTTTCTTCTACTCTAATACGTACTTTTGGGGTCATGTAATACTTCTAACATGGATCTTCATTTCATTCATCTCGTTTTAAATTTCTCTCTGTGGTTGCATTGGTGGTATCACAGATTTACCGCTAATAGATATAGCCTTTCGCACGTCACGAATTGTTAGACTGGAAGAAATACCTATATGGCGTAAGCCTATAATAGAAAGGGATGGCAATACACGTATTTCGTCTCTATCGGTATACTCATTGTTTCAAGGGATGCAACAGCTTAGCAGACTTGTAGCCTCACATCCTTACTCTTTTTAGTGATAACTAACCACCGGGGTCGCTTCTTATCTAACTACATTCGATATAGTCAGATAAGAAGCGACCCTGGTATCGGTTTGTGCAAGCTTTTCGCGATATATCATATTCATCATAAGTAGAAGTTTAGGAGGCTCAGCATTGCCGCTTGGTGAACTTCTACCCTAAATCCGAAATCATCGATGGTCCCAACTTTTGTCCTTATGCGCTTATACATAACTTTTACAAGAGCAATATTATATCGTTTTGAGATTAACTGCTAATAAAGTCTGCCACTTGAGTTGTGAAGGTATAATCTGTGTAGAGGTTTACGACAATTAATTGTAGGTGTTGTTGTTATTCATATTTTTCTTGCAAAACATCAATGTACATTATTAATTCCATCTATGTATTATATTGTCCATTCCACTTGTAAAGCCGTACTGGTTCGGTACGATACTTTTAGAAAGTATAAACACTCACTCTTTCCCAAGTTTTTATTTTGTGTAGCGACTTATTATGTAGGATAGATCCTACTCCGACCTTTGGTCCGCGATAGGTAATTTGTTATTTTTCAACCTTTCGACCATTTACGAAACCGTCGATGAGCCTCTTCCATCCGGCACTTGAGGACGTTTTCTAGGCATCCAGGCTACCTCGAAAACACATTTTACATAATAGTCTTTATTGCAAAAAAAAACCATGGAATTATACATCTCATAAGAGCAATACAAATAACTATTTTTTATTGCTTAATATACACACCGGCACAATTAGCGGAACAGAAAAAAAAGTGAGACTATGAGATAATAACGCATATATTTGACGAAAATGTAATTAGACACAAAATAACAAATTGATTAACATCTTTTAACAACGACTTTGAAAAGTCTTCGTTATTTTTTATTGAAAAATAAAGAAATTTGAAATAAGTGAAATTTTTAGTTGATTATGAACCATCACAAAAAATAAAAAAAAGTAAGCATTAAATGATTTAACAATAAAATTAAAGCAAAATTAATAACGAGTGTTTCCCCCTCTTGCTCTGATTACGGTTTCCATTCGTCTGGGCATGCTACAGATTATGTTATCGATGATTTCTTGAGGCAACCGCTCCCACTCCTCAAGTAATGCGTTTCCAAGTTCATTCAGATTGTTGGGGGGTGGCATTCTGGATTTAACCCTTCTTTTTAACAAGTCCCAGACATGCTCTATCGGATTCATATCGGGGGAATTTGCTGGCCACTGCATCACCGGTATACCTACGTGGCTCAGATATGCCTGTACCGATTGTGCACTATGAGCACGAGCATTATCTTGCATTAGAATAAAGTCGTCACCAATAAATGGGGCAAATGGTACAACATGTTCTTCTAAAATGTCTCTGATGTATCGATCTGCTGTCATGGTCCCTCCTGTGACTATCACTAACTCCGTGCGAGCTCCCAAACATATCCCTCCCCAAACCATAATCGAGCCGCCACCATAAGCCACTGTGTGTTCAAAATTAGACTGTATGTGGCGTTCTCCTTTGCGTCTCCATATTCGCTGTCTCCCATCGATCTGTTTTAAAAGAACTCTGCACTTATCAGTAAAGAGAACCTGCTGCCATTCGTTCAAATCCCAATGACGATGTTCTCGCGCATAGCTTAATCGGTTTACGCGGTGACGTCTCTCAAGTTTTGGGCCTTTGGCAGGTATATACGACCCTAAACCAACTTCTTCAAATCTCCTGCGAACTGTACGCTCACTTACTCGTACTCCTCGAACGTCTTCCAGTTCATTTCGAGCTTGTACAGCCGTTAATCGCGTATTCCTACGAACTCCAAGTTGTAAAAAACTGTCATCTCGCCTCGATGTACATCTTTTTCTACCTTGACCCCTCCTCCTCACAAGAGAATTAGACGATCTGTACCGCTGGATGCTGCGATGAATCGTTGATACTGGTCGACGAAGCCTTGAGGCAATCGATCTGTAGGTATGGCCATTTCTTCTCATTTCATCAGCCCTAATGATTTCCAGTGATGTTAAGTCAGGCATAATAAAGAGCTTTTAATAAACAAAATTGCCTATAGAATAACAAATTTATAAAAAACCATTAAGTGCAATTTTTCAAAAAAATTACAATTACGTAGTTATTACTCGAACAAGTTGACAAAACGTATTGTTCGGGAAAATAAAACAAATGAATGAAAAAAGTGTATGTCATCTAATTTTCTATTTTCAAATTTGACAATAAATTAAAAAAATATCATAACTGGCCAGTTCCTCAAGTAAAAGATTTTAAAATCCTGCTTTTTTTGTGTTCCGCTAATTGTGCCGGTGTGTATATTTATGTACTTATTCCGTAATAATATTATGACGTAATTTTGTTTTAAAAAGTAGTGTGCCTTGCGATGTACAGATGCAGAGAGCGACTGGGAGAGTTATACTTGCAACGAGTGTTGCGACCTAATTAAAGGGTAAGTCTATACATACATATTTACACAAATATACTGCAGATACTTAGAATTTTACTCTATAAAACGGCGAAAACACTGCACAGCGTCGCTGTTGTAGTAGCGGTGTGGTAATGGCGGTGTTGTGTTTGTGCGCGCAGTGGACGTTTCGCGTGCGCGCAGTGCGTGGACTACGACCTGTGCGCGCAGTGCGCGGGCGAGCGAGCCGCGCACCGCCAGCACTACCTGCTGCGGGTGCCGCCGCGCCGGCCGCCGGTGAGTCGAGACACGCGCGCACACAGGCACACGCGCGCACGCAGACATACACGCACACACACGCACCGGCAGCACTACCTGCTGCGAGTGCCGCCGCGCCGGCCGCCGGTGAGTCGAGACACGCGCGCACACAGGCACACGCGCGCACACAGACATACACACACACACACGCACCGCCAGCACTATCTGCTGCGGGTGCCGCCGCGCCGGCCGCCGGTGAGTCGAGACACGCGCGCACACAGACATATACGCACACACACGCCGACTGCACAAGATCTGTCTCGATCCCGAACCTACGTGTATTACGTTCAATTAACGTAGATATTTACTTCATAGATTTATTTAACAATTCAAGATTATTCAACGCAATTTTAGTTTTCTTTTTCCATACTGCCGTCTGTTCTCTAAAAAGTAACTAAACATAAAATTCCCTATTTATCGCTGTGGTCTCGTAAGTCGTAACCGTTACATTAGTTTACACAGTTTAAATACTTTCTCCAAAATGTGTATATTTTTATAGAATAAAATCTATAAAAAAATACACATTCGAATCTATAAAACATATTTTAAAAAATCTGTCAGATCTCGTTTAAAAAATATTTATTAAATGGTTAAAAAAAATAATAATATGAAATATAAAACGAAAAAATTAGAAATGATTAATTTTTGTAATTCTTTTTATAATTTTCTTGATCTGTGTTAGTTGGCGGATGAGGAAAATTAAACTTATATCATAATGAATTGGAAAATGTAATAAACAAAAACAACAGTTACATGAGAAAAAACACACTACTATTAAATTATTGTACTGAATTTTGACACATACAGTTAATAACTAAAAAAAGGTAAAAATATATATTTTTTTACTTAAAACTGATTCTGTACTATCTGTTTCTCTTAAAATAAACCAGCAGTTACAATAGTCCCCTAACATAATTTAGTCTCAAAACCCTTTATATGACTTCAAAAATTTTAAGATCTTGGTGAAAACGTTCGCTCTGCTCATCACTCACGGCGCCCAAGTTCTCAAGAAAATAGTCCAAGTGTGAATGGAGAAAATGTATCTTGAAAGACATGTTCGCACCCTTTTTTAATAAATCATCTATATTTTTTTCATAATTTTCATCTTTATGATTTCCTAAGAATCCATGGACGTCCATTTCAAAGGAATCCCAAGCATCTTTTTTCCTTAGTACGTGGATCCATAAAATATAATTTTGCCACCATTAAACATTAAATATAGTACTAAGGAAAAAAAATGCTTGGGTATCCTTTAAAATTGAGGTCCATGGATTCTTAGGAAATCATAAAGATAAACATATGTATATTTCACATTTATTTTTCCGGGCATAAATTCATTTCGGACAGGCCAATATTTTTTAGTATGATTCTTTTGGTCGACTGTCCGATAGGCACAAAAAACATGAATATTTGGTATACTCGCCATGTAATACCAGTAACATACCAACTACTTTTAAATCGGTATATATTGTATTTTATGTTTATTATTTGAATCCAAGCCTGCATTTTTTGTCATATAAAAATAACAGTCATTTTCGTGATTTGAGGGTTCTTTCCACAGCATTAGTGATCCATATTAGAGATACATTTTTTCTCCCGAAGCCTATTAGAGTAAGCCTACAAATTTCACAAAAAACATGTGGGACCCACTTTTTATCTTGATTACTCACTGAGAATCAAGTAGAAAAAAATGCGAACATGCTGTTTTAAAACATTTTTTCTCTTCGATCACATATAAAAGCAAGATACACAATCAACGCTCCAAAAATGTCCGAACCAAATGTGCACTCAAACGAATATTTGAGTGCACTTTTGTTTTAGTAGTATTCGAAATCTCTAACAACAAACATGACAAAGTGCTCCTTTATAAATTGTAAAAACGACACGTCTAGAACGCTAAAAGAGACGAGGATTCTTATTTTCGGTAAATAAATAATTTTATTTACGTGTTCATTATTTCATTATAATAATGTTATTACATACCTTTTTTTATATATGCCTTATTCTTGTCACCTTCACGTATCAAATCAAAATGACGTAAATAGCGATGAAAATGTATTAGGTGAATTATACTTTAAGTATGAAACGTAAGATTGCATTTTAATTATTTTTTTTAACAAATTTCATTTCAATGTCATGTAAGAATCTTTTACCAGCTTTTACAACCTTATGCTTTGACGGTAAGGTTTACTTTAAATTAGCACAATACTACGGATAATACTATACGATATTAGAAACCTATTGTTAAATATGAAATGTAACGGGAACACTGATCACTATGAACACGTTATCAATTCTTCATCACAACTATTATGCACTTGACTATTCGACGGCTTCTCAATAACTGACCTCTTAAGAGACCAAAATCAGGCTTTTATGCAGCCCCACTACATGCAGGAACTCCATTCTACCCTCTTTCTTGTTACTAAAATGTTACATAATATCACATGTGGGTAATTTGTGATTAAAATTAATGTGGAACTAACACTCGGCCTTTCCTGACAATACAAATTACGTCCTCGTAATAGTTTTTTTTGCGTACAATCTCGTACAATATTATAATTTCTATCCCCAAGAGATTTATTTATAAGATTCGAATCAAAATATTAAATGATTCAAATTAATAAAGGTAACAATACGTTTATCATAAACTGTTTTGTCGATACCAGATATGCAACAATCCTCCTAAACATCTATTAGGATGAAAACTATTGAGAATAAATGTCAGCACACGATGTATAAAAATATGAAAGTTCGTGTTAAAACAATTAACCCTTTCAGCATCGGCCTTCCTGATTACTGATTACGCCCTCGTAATAGAATGGTTGGCAAGTAACGATTAAATACAAAAAAAAAATACTACTATATTTACAGATGCATAAAATTTAGATTGGTCAAAAAAACATTTTTTTTTTACCCACTAATCAAAAATTTACTTTCTAATGGATCAGCATACCCTCAGATTTAAATAATGGAACGTTTTCTCTTTTGAGAAATAGTTTTATTTTCATGATCAAATAAATTTATTCCAGAAATCCAGTTACAAAATATTCTGAACGTCAGCCAATTCACCAATACTTTGGAAAGTTAATCCGAGAAGAATTGACGAGAAATCCAGACAAGTAGTATCACTTTTAAATAATTAATTTAGGTTGATGTAGCTGTGAAACTCACCTTTTACTTCGACTGAAATAGAAACCCTTTTATTGTCGCTGTAAGACACCTATTTTATTTGCGGGACACACCCTTTTAATTGCGGGACACACCCTTTTAATTGCGGGACACACCCTTTTATTTGTAGACAGAATACACTCGCATAGTAATGTTCTTGTATGGCCATTGGCACAAACCAAGGTCACAACTAAAACACTACAGTGGCACAACAAGCAGAACAATGTCATCGTACAATCAGAATTTAATCAAATACATAGAATAATATTGGACATTCATGTTTATTATCCAGCTACTTTATTTTGACATTGCATTGACATTACATTGAAACTACAATTCAAGATATTATGGTTTAAGACAAAAAATTCATACCGTGACTATGTGTTAGGACTTTTGTTACTGAAAAACTAACGTCTATGAAATTTAATAACACAATGGTAAATAAATGTATTTGAACAATGTTAATAATTCCAATAATGTTAAATACCACCTGTTTTTTTTTCTTACACTGATAAACCTTCGGCACCATTGTCACTTTAAACAATGTGATGACAAGCAGAATAACCGTTCGTTAGGCACCTGGTAAAATCACACTTCTGATATGTTAAATATGAAATGTAACGGGAACACTGATCACTATGAACACGTTATCAATTCTTCATCACAACTATTATACACTTGACTATTCGACGGCTTCTCTATAACTGACCTCTTAAGAGACCAAAATCAGGCTTTTATGCAGCCCCACTACATGCAGGAACTCCATTCTACCCTCTTTCTTGTTACTAAAATGTTACATAATATCACATGTGGGTAATTTGTGATTAAAATTAATGTGTAACTAACACTATATATCAATTCGGACAATAATTGGTTTAGATTTTACATAAGATTGTATTAGACTCGCTAGTATTAAACTCACTAGTATTAAACTCACTAGGCACTTTGAGATTAGTAGTATAGGAATACTAGACACTGATATAATATTAGATAGAAACTGTAGGACTCGCTACATACTTTTAGGTAGATATTTTATATCGAACTGAAACAAGACATTTTAATTATGACTTGCTTTATTAAAAGCTGAGGAGATACTGCCGGTGCGCTCGTGATATCGGTCTTTTATAGGAACAGATATCCCTTCTCTACAATAAAATAACACGTGCGCACAAACAGCCTACATTACATCGACAACAATATTATTTTATATGTGGGTAGGTTATACAATACAGTAATAATTATATCGACTTGGCAACAATATTATTTTATAGGTAGGTTATACAATGGTTATTTGACATATGCTAACAGTCGGCCTTTCCTGGCACCTTCACGTCCCGTGAAAGGAATTAACCAGTAATAGCCCGATAAGTAGCGTAACGAATTTTAACAATAACTTTTTTTAAAACTTTTACATTACTTGTGCTAATTATCTTAATACTTAGTTATATTTACAAGCTATGTTATGTTGATTATGCAATACAATATTTAAATTCTAGAATTATTTAACTTATACTATCTCGACTTTGTTATTTAGTTGTGTAGCCTCTACTTATCTATAGCAACTTATGTTGTAGCCTCTACGTATCTACAATACCCTATGCTGCAGCCTCTACATATCTGCAATATCTTATGCTGCAGCCTCTACATATCTGCAACATCTCACGTTGTAGCCTCTACATATCTACAACGACTAATTCTATGAATGTTGTAGCCTCTACATATCTACAACATCGCATGCTGCAGCCTCTACATATCTGCAACATCTTATGCTGCAGCCTCTACATATCTGCAACATCTCACGTTGTAGCCTCTACATATCTACAACGACTAATACTATGAATGTTGTAGCCTCTACATATCTACAACATCGCATGCTGCAGCCTCTACATATCTGCAACATCTTATGCTGCAGCCTCTACATATCTGCAACATCTCACGTTGTAGCCTCTACATATCTACAACGACTAATTCTATGAATGTTGTAGCCTCTGCATATCTACAACATCGCATGCTGCAGCCTCTACATATCTGCAACATCTTATGCTGCAGCCTCTACATATCTGCAACATCTCACTAAATTCATTTCATTTTCAATACAATTCATAAATCATTGGTTTACACTTTGCAATAATTAAATTCGAATCACAATTTTTGTAAACTTTTCATATAGGGACAATCGCCTTTTAAATCATTTTAATTCTAACATTGCAATAAATCATATTCATATTTCTTAACAAACGAAATTAATAATTGATTTCAAATCACATTATAACCTAAGTACCTAATCAAAAGATGCATTTAAATATCCTCACTTTCCTCCGAGTCAGATTGATCGCTTCTGTCTTGAAATACTAGCCAGGGATATATTTTATCCACTGAAAAAATTCCACGGAACTGTCTGTTACCCCTACGCGACAGTGGAGTATCTTCAATAATGTATCTGTCGTTGTCCAACACTTTGGAAACGCGATACGGTCCTCTAAGTTTAGGAATCAACTTTTTGCTTTTACCAGATGAGGGAATTTCTCTCTCAATACGCACTAAATCCCCAACATTAAAAGCAACAAGTTTGCTATTTTTATCAAAACGTTGCTTTTGAGCTATTTGGCCTTTTGCTACATGGTCAGATATTTCTCTTCTAATAGTTTGTACAGTCTCATCAGTCAGTTCACTGTCGTCAGTTACACTCGAACATAATAAAGAATCAGAAGAACCTGTCAAAGTAATACCAAATAATGCTTGTGCTGGTGTCTTTCCGATGCCCTTATTTAAAGTGTTATTTAATCCCCATTGAATTTCAGAAACGTTTTCATCCCATAGGTGTTCGGGTCTACCATGATTGCTGGTTGTTAAAGCCGCTAGAACTGTACGATTGTAGCGCTCTACCTGGCCATTAGCGCGAGGTGTTGCCACCGCATTTAAAATATGTTTCGTGCCGAGAGACTGCAAATATTCTTCGAATCGTTTAGATGTAAAAGATGTACCCCTATCCGAAATCAGCCTCTTAGCTGTACCAAAAGTATGAAAGTAACTTTTTAAAGCCTTAATAGAATGTACAGTTTTAGTACTCTTAACCGGAGTTAAAATTAAAAATTTTGTATAAGCATCGATGATTAAAAGTAAATATGAGTTTTTCTTTTTGCTACGCACAAACGGGCCTAAATGGTCTATATGTATAGTATGGAAAGGACAATTAATCTTTTCTATTGGATGCAATTCACCAGCCTTCTTACCAGCAGGGGTCTTAGTATATGCACACTCCAAACATGAATCTACATATTTCTTTATGAATTTTCTCATTTTTCCAAACCAATAGTTATTTTTAATTTTATCATATGTTTTGTCGAAGCTAAAATGTCCAATATCATCATGATTGGCTTTCACAATCTGCCATCTTACCCCTTTCGGTACAACCCAGCGATCCCCTTCATCAGTTTTACGGTACAGCAATCCCTTTTTTATTACAAAGTTTTTTTTTATTTCAATCACTTTTTCCATATTTTTGTCATTCAAGATATTAATTGTTCTCTGGAGTTCAGGGTCACTGTGTTGAACCGTTGCTATCCAATCAGTATTGATGTTTCTAACTTCTAAACTATTTGATTCAGTCATCACGGGATTACGACTAAGTGCATCTACGTGGGACATAATGGCACCTGGTTTATATACAATATTAAAGTCAAATTCTTGAATCGTACTCCACCAGCGTGCTACCCGTGGTAAAATATCTTTTTTATCAAATGTGGCTCGAAGAGAATTACAATCAGTGACAACAGTAAAAGTTATTCCTAATAAGTAGACTCTAAAGCGCTGTAATGACGCAATCACTGCTAAAGTTTCAAGATCATATGATGAAAAATGAGATTCTTCGGGTGACGTTTGTCTACTATAATAAGCAACTGCACTAAATGGCGTATCTTTATGAGGCCTTTGCAATAGGATGCCTGCAATTCCTACCTTAGAAGCATCGGTATGTAACTGAGTTTCGTAAGTTGGATTATATAGAGAAAGTATAGGACGTTTGACTAATTCTTCCTTTAAAGATAAAAATGCGTTATTTTCTAAATCACCCCAACGCCACTTGGCTTCCTTTTTCAAAAGGAAAGTAAGAGGTTTTGCAATAGATGAGAAACCCCTAATAAACCTCCGAAAAAAACTCGCTAATCCAATAAATTGCCTAACTTTGTGTTGGTCAGAAGGCACAGGAAAATTTTCTACAGCATCTATTTTTCTTTGGCCAGGCCTAATACCGTTTTCGCTAACTTCAAAGCCTAAATAGTCGATGGATTGCATAAGGAAGTTACATTTTGATAATTTAAGGGTTATTCCAGTATTATGAAATAAGTTAAAAATATCTCGAAGTCTTTGAATACCCTCTTCTATTGTTTGAGATGGAATAATGACGTCATCCATATATGCAAAAGCCTCTTTAAAACGGGCATTTCCTAATATATTATTAATCATCCTTTGAAAATTAGACGGAGCATTAGCAAGTCCGAAAGGCATGCGATTAAACTCAAAATGTCCGTCGGGTGTTACAAAGGCAGTTAAATGTTTGGAAGCATTTGACATAGGTATCTGGTAATATCCAGATGCTAGATCTAAGGAAGTAAAATATTTATAGCCAGACAAACTATCAAGTTGATCATCAATCCTAGGTAGTGGATAATGCTCCTTTACCGTTTTCTTATTGAGTGCCCTAAAATCTACACAAAGACGATATTCACCGGTTTTCTTTTTAACTAATATAATTGGCGACGCATATTCTGATGTGGACTGTTTTATAATACCAGATTCCTCCAATTCTTGTACTAAGCCTCTAACAACTCCCCGCTCTGCATAGGACAAGCGATAAGGACGATATACTACAGGAGAGTCATCATTAAGTTTTATGTTCATCTCGACATTTTTGACACACCCCAATTCTTTTACTGAAAATGCAAAACAACCGCGGTACTCGTTTAATAGACCAACTAATTCCTTATGATAAGATTGATCTATGTTTTCGTTAATTTTAACAGTTTTCATATCAATTACAGAGTCAGAAAACTCAATAGGACAATTGTTAATCCTATTTACATCTAAGCATTCTATTTCAAACAAGGGTTTCGCGCGAGTTAATAAAGTACCTATTGTCAATTCGAACCCGGACTGTACTAAACCTTTGATTACGATTTTTCCTGTTCCATTAGTTACCCTCACAACGCTTTGTATAATTTCATAACTATTTTGCAATGATTGACACAAACTCGGCTCAATAAATAAATTGCCGTTATACGCAGGTGTACAAATAATAGCTATTTCTGTATACCCTTTGACTAGTGTAGATTTAGAAACATGCAGTAGTATCTTTTTTGGCTTTTGTGTTTTATTAAAAATTTGTAATTTATTTTGGGTTTTGTAAACCATTACATGTTCTTGTTCTGTAAAAGTTTGTCCTATGAGTAACGGTACCCGCAAAAGACTATCAGGAACAATAAAAACTGTTAGGTTAGCTTTTACAGTGTCTAATTCAATCTCGACATCGGATTTACCGATACAGTCCACTACAGAATTACCAAATCCTCTTAACACTGGTAAATTCGTTGTTGACCACGTTTTAATTACAGTATTAGCTATAGACTCCTTTAACATAGTACACTGGCTACCAAAGTCAATGAAGCAATCCATTTCCTGACCATTAACTATAGCCTTCTTAAAGTATTTTAAATCATTGTCTAGATCTTGTGATATACGTAATACAGTTTTATTTATGTGGTTGGTTTTATTAAAGCAATCATCTGTTAAATGACCTATTTTATGGCAATTATCGCATCTTTTGATTGGTCGTTGACATTTAAAGTAAGGATGTCCTTCCTCTTTACAATTGTAACACTTAGTTATAGTTTTTGTAAATCTTTTATTTTCAGAGTTGCTTGTATGTATAGGTAGTGAACTCCTTTCAATTCTTTTTGAGACTTTTACATTTCTAAGGTAGACTAATAATTTGTCTGGTTCTACATATTGTGCTGCTTCTGCGCTAGTTCTCACGAATTTATCTTCGATACCAAACAAAATGCAATCGATTGCATTCCTACCCGAAATATTACATCTGTTTAATAAAACCATCTTTTCATAAAAATATTCCACTAAAGAGTCTCCCATACGCGCTTTACAGGCAAGCATCTCTGTTAACAATTGAGCGTAGTTCTCATCGCTAGGAAAGGCTAATCGCAATTTATATTGCCACTCAGCCCATGAAAACAATATACTAGGTAGTCCTTGATACCATTTTTCGGCTAAACCTACAAGCTTAGGCAAGGCATAGTGAACGATTTGTTTCTCCGACCAATTGTATATAGTAGCACATTCGTTAACTTTTGCGATCCAAGTTTCAATAGTTTGGTTTCGCTTAGATGGGTCAAAATCAGGAATTACATTGATAGATGGATATCGTTCACTATTCCTGTCCGATTTCATAGTCTCGATTAAGTCTTTAAAGGTATTAATCAGCTGGTCAGAACTAAAAGATAACATACCCGCACCTCCTCTAGGTGCGTTTGCAGACGGCCCTGGTGCATCGTCACAATCCGGCAAAACCGGAGTTGTAGTCCTTACTGGTGACTCCAATTGTTCTCTGCTCCTACTCCGCGAGCGGCGTGAGCGCAACCTTCTTCTCGATCCTTCTTCTCTAGCTTCATCACAAATCAGTGGACTCCGGCTTCGTACCGGAGACTTCACGTCCTGCCTTCGGCGGGACCTTGCAGCTTTTTCCATAATAGGTATTGGATACGATACCTCAAAGGTCAATTGAGGCAATCCCACTTCTGAACTATTAGACTCGCTAGTATTAAACTCACTAGTATTAAACTCACTAGGCACTTTGAGATTAGTAGTATAGGAATACTAGACACTGATATAATATTAGATAGAAACTGTAGGACTCGCTACATACTTTTAGGTAGATATTTTATATCGAACTGAAACAAGACATTTTAATTATGACTTGCTTTATTAAAAGCTGAGGAGATACTGCCGGTGCGCTCGTGATATCGGTCTTTTATAGGAACAGATATCCCTTCTCTACAATAAAATAACACGTGCGCACAAACAGCCTACATTACATCGACAACAATATTATTTTATATGTGGGTAGGTTATACAATACAGTAATAATTATATCGACTTGGCAACAATATTATTTTATAGGTAGGTTATACAATGGTTATTTGACATATGCTAACAATTGTGCATCTAGTTTTTTATTTGTGAGCGAAGATTTTTCTCCTTCCTTTTTTTGCGAATATAAATTGTCCCCAAACGAAACAAAAACGATCAAAATATAATTTATCCTTTACATGAGACTTTTTATCAAAAACAAACCATTTTAGTCCATTAAAACACAAGAAAACGGAATATGGAATCCAAGTTGACAATGCGGGTGGGTAAAAAAAGTTATTCTCATTATAAAAAAAAGTGACGTGATAGATTTTTTCCAAATGCCGCCTTTCATTAGTAGGAGGTAGTATAGTAAGAAAATAGGTGTTTCATCAAAAGTGTATAAAAAAACTTAAAAATTGTAAACTAGTGTTATTAATATTTTCCGATATACCCACACTGCGTAGTGCATACTTAGGTATAAGCTGTAAAATGTTAAAATGTGACTAAATCACATTTCTATTCGTGGCTTAGCTACCTTATAGACAAACGCGGTAATCAAATTAGACATCATTTTTCAAACGATTTTTTGTATTTCGAGAAATCAATAATTGCCTACATTGCATAAGGAAGTTGAAAAATGACAAGTCTCCAGACTTAAGTGTTTGTACGTTAGCGTGTCAGTCAGTGAGCCGGTCAGTTTCTTTTATATGTATAGGTAGTTAATACGAGAGCTGCTATTTATGTATCCGGAATAACAAAGTGAAACAAACATATAGCATTTATTATAGTTTTATTGCTTTTCAAAATATTCACCATGATGATTGATGCACTTTTGCATGCGTAGGAACCAATTTTCGTAGCACAGACCGCCCACGATTAAACTCACTAAACCAGTGATACACAGTAGTTTTCGATGGTGCTTCGTCCCCAAAAGTCGAAGTGAGTTGATCGATGCACTGTTTTTGAGTTAGCCCTCGCCGAAAATCGTAAAATCATAGCACGAAAATTTTCACGACTTAAATCCAGGGTGATAAAGACTCGCAATTTTCAAAATGACGCCACAAAAGATAAACAAATGACAGCTACATGAAACAAATTGTATTCTTCAGCCAAAGAGTTCCATTTTTAAATGTTATAATTACTTTTTTAATATTGTTCTGTAACTGGCCAGTTCCGGATACATAAATAGCAGCCCTCGTAGTAGTGTTTCACGTATTGTGATGTATGTTTATGATTACAGGATGAAGTTGAGAACGTATTGAAGACGATACGGTCAATATTGGAAAATGGCGGAGTCACCGTCCTATTGCCAGCCGATGGAAGCGATGACGAACAGCCAGTCACGTAAATATCTATTTTATAAGGCTCAGTTTTTACGGATAAAGAGAAAAGCGACACCTTTATAAGATCTCTCAGTACGTAACGTATACAATTTGAAGGGCATAGTGACAGTGCGGAATAAAACTAAAAAGGCGTTAGATAAATTGTTTGTAAAGAATCTATGACGTAAATAATTAAACGTAGTCTATAATTGACAAAATTTTGAAACTCAATTGCTAAGCTGGAAACAGGGGTGCCAACATTACTAAGCTTGAAATTTAATTTCACGCGAACGAAGTTGCGTAGTTGTCAATATTCGTAATTAAATATTACAATAATATACTTAATAATCATCAATAGTTGGCAGGGTGTTACAACAAGTGATGAGCCGGATATCCATATCCGTATCCGCGGATATCCGAGGGAGAAGAATAACGGATCCGTATCCGTATCCGTTACTTTTTTGGCGGATCCTTTACCTTATTGATTTTCATTACATAGATTTAATTCTATATAAGTCGAAACATGTCCTGTCATGCAAGACGTCAAGTAGCGTCAACTATCGTTTCAAGGTCACGCGCACCGACACCGATCGAGTAAGAAAGTTAGGATTCGTATCCGTATCCGCGGATCTTGACACCAAATAATTTTAACGATCCGGCACATCACTAGTTACAACTAGCAATCGACTGAAACTAGTTTTTACAACCGAACCAAAACCCAATTTCGGTTAATTTCTCTAAACTTTAACTAACTGAAAGATTAAAAATGTACGTTCATAGAAGCAGCTATTTGATAAATTAATAGTTTTGTAGTTGTAAAGTTCTAAACAATACTTTTTAGTGTAGTAATTATAGGTCTTATAGACCCGTAATCAAATTCAAACATTTATTCATTTTATAGGTATTATACAGTGCCCCCTGTGCGTGACTCAAACTCGCGCTTGACTGATCTTTTAATTTATTTTGTGAAATATTAGTTTGTAGAACTGTCAAATTAGCTAATGTCTGTTAACGATAATAATTGTAAATGAATGTTAAGCGCGCGTCGTCGCGTCGAGGGGGCGCTAAGATTTCTTACTTTATTGTTTTTAGTTGTATTCTGTTTTATTACTTTATTTACTTAGCGGTCCCCCGACGTGACGACGCTTGTATATATTACTACTACTATTTTTATTACAACTAATCATAAACCTAAATAGCCAATAGGTTCATATAATTTTCTTACATTTTAGAGGTTTATTTTGAGTCGGGAGTTTTCTACAATCGACACTCTGTCCCCACATTAACACAAATACTATCTGACACGCTAATTACGTAACTTGCAGCCAGCATGCGACAGTCAATATCGCGCGATATCTGCTGTCAAAACGAGAATTTTCGTAATTATAAAAGTGCATTTTACGGTCATAGAATAATGAATACGTAATCGTCATACATGTAACCAATTTTTTATTACAATTAGTCACCGGTCGCGCAGTGATCGCGTGGCTGTCGCTGTATGCAAATTTTTAGGTAATAACCCCGCGAGATGATACGCAAAATTCAGACCTCTCTCTGTCTATAGCCTATTCATTGAGACCGTTCCAATGAGCCCATACACGATACCTTTGCTGTAAGTTTGCGGGGAATTGGGTATCCCGCTGATTCCAGATGATGCTCCAGCATTAGTTCAAGACTACCATGTCATTGCAATATCATTGAAGTCACGAGATACTAAATTTCGAATCGTTCAGGCCAGTATAAGCTGCTCACATCCCGTCAACAACTAGAAAAGAGCTGATGTTTTTCAAATAGCTGAACAGAATTTTTTAAATTATAACTAAGAACACTCTCGATCAAGTCACCTTTCAAACAAAAAAAACTAAATCGAAATCGGATCATCCGTTTAGGCGCTACGATGCCACAGATAGGTACACAGATACACACTTTGAACTTATACACCCCTCTTTTTGTGTCGGGGGTTAAAAATACCACGTTTACAAATTCACTAAACCACAATATTTATTCATATCTTTTTTTAAGAGTTGAAGACAAACACTGCGTTCTCTAATTTAAACAACGATCGTTCGCGGATAGAGCTAAATATACTACTAATTACTATAATACTGATTGCATTAGAGACTAATTCTATTACAGCAAATGGCGTAGGTTATAATTAATTATCTCTGACTACCTCCATTCGACTATACTGTACACGGTCGCTTGGTATTGCCACTTGGTGTTTGACAACAACTATACAAAGACTAAAGTCAGACTCTTAAAAGCCTCATTAATACGTAGGCGTATTTTAATCCCACTTTTACCATTATAATGTTGCAAAAATGATTACGGATGGCTAATTGACGTGATTTAACTCTCTAATAATTTTTTTTTCCAGGATAAAATCAGAAATCATAGACGAAATAGAGGTATTCGAGGAGCCCCTCAGATGTGAGGTGAAACAAGAAGCACAGGAACAAGGAGATAATTGTGTAAGAGTTGAGTCAGTTGTTTGAATATAATAAAAATACTCCAGACAATTACACCAACTGTGTAACCCCCACACAGTGCACTAAGCTTGCGCTATGGGTATTGCACAACGACCTAGACTACGAACCAATTTGGAATAGTAAAAAAGACTCCGGCTTGGAGGCAGATGCCTCGCAACCGCGCTAACCAAGAATCCTTCAATCTAGCTGGATACCGCACTCTAAAGAGGTCGTTGAAGGCAAATTGTATGACCTCGAGTAACCTTTGCTCACTAACGTTTCATTTCTGCTTCTAACTGCTGGAAATAACTCCGAAATACACCTCCATGTCGTTCACTTGCTACAACAATATCTTATCTCAAAAAACATGTTTTTTCAGAAAACGTGTTTAAAGGTTTCAATAGGGTGTGCTGTCTTATTCTTTAAAAATTTTACTATAATGCTTTACTGTGTAATTACGCTTATTAATTACGCTTCAACTAACGTAGTTTTGATGTGATTAGAAATGACGTCTATTTATTATAAAAAAAAGACTGTTTCAATAGGAAAAAGTGCAAAAAAGCACGTTTTATTACGTTGTTCCTGAATAATTTTTTTTATTTTCTTTCTTTTTCTTGATATTTTACATGGGCTTTTACAAGATGGCACATTTTAGGTGAGAGATTCTGTCATTCTTTTGTTACTTGTTATAGATTAAAACACAGTCATGTTTGTCTATATTGTCTATAATTTTCTAAACCGGTTTAAGTCGTTAACCCGGAACCGGAGTTGATTGCTAGTTGGGTTAAGGTAATCGGTATTTTAACCGGTTACTTAAGAGATCGGTTTTTTATATGTTCCAGTTCTGTTAACCAAAATTAATCAGTTTTTTGAGTTGCTTCGTGTATACCAAATTACATACTAGATTTTGCGCGCCGTCTTCGTTCACGTTGTGGTGACTTACAAACAAATACAAATAAGCGCGTGAGAATGGGACGAATGAACCATAGCTAACGCGTACAGAAAAATGAAACAACGCGTCGCATGACATGACGTTGGCGCGCTGATGGGCGGAATGCGTTGCGCTCGGCTTTGATAGATCAAGGCAGGCAACGTGCATCTGAATAAAACCGGTTAATTTAGGGTTTATTATCGATTTTAATTTCGTTTTCTTCAAACAACCGGTAACCGAAATTATTTCGGTCTATTCGAAACCGTTCCCATCATTAAACGGGTAATCAATGAACGGAATTATGACCGATTAAACAACGATACTAACCGCTGTTTCGAAATCGGTTCCGAACCCTGATTTAGTTTCAAACTTTGAAAATAACAATAAATAGTTAAACATAATTTGAAATAACAGTGTACTAGTATAATATTTATGTGTTTCTTAATTTACCTAATATTATCAGTCTCCTTAGATAGTAAAATCTGGTGTTCATTTCACATAGTATGGCACCAAAATATAACAAATACTTATACTAGTTAAAATAAATCACAAATAAAGAAATTACAAAAACAAATAATTTTGGGCTTTAGTTTTTTTTATTAGGAACTTTAAATGTTACAAAATTATATTTTGTGAAACACAACACCAATCACGTTAGTTCGAATAGTGAAAAGTAGGTGCTCAAAAATCGATCAAAATAGAGAATGTTAATAAAACACGCTACAAATTATAAAGCTTCAAAGAATGGCCCGTAATATCTTGGAACGAGATTCTTGTTTACTAATTACATTAGGTCTGCTTTTTTCACTCTGATATTAACATTTCTTTGTCTTTTTTCCTTTCTTGGTCGGAGTTACTGTATTTGAAAGTGCTGGAATTGTTGTTATGTTAGTTAATTCTGAGCTTTGTTAAACTTCAGTAATAAACGGAAACGGGTTTTTCCGACTTGTAGATATAGAAATTATGCTTGTTTTAGGCGGCTTTCTTTTCAGAAGGTATTCTTCATCATCAGAACTACTCTCGATATGTACATTATGTTGTTGTACAATCATATATAATCTGGGTCTTTAACCGAATCGTCGGTGTTCGAAAGGAAAAATAATTCATTGATTATTTATTAATTGTCTCAACCGATTATATATATGTACATTGTAATGCGTACACACACAAACTATATATGCACAAACATACACTACACATCACGCAACAATAACACAGTCGCCATCACATTTGTGCCCTAATCTTCACCATAATCGGATGAAACACTGCCATTCCCACAAAAGACGCCATATTATTTCTACGAATTGCAGCTAATTGAAGTGAGGTCGAGTGTGAGATATTATTGCAATTCTCTTTAAGAATCAATTACATATTTTTTGAATTTACTCCTAAAACTACCCATAGTTTGCGAATTGCTTATAGGTAGATCATTCCAGCACTTCGAGGTAGAATATTTAAAACTGCCATGAAATACAGCTGTTCTATGTCCGGGAATTACCAACGAGTAGGTCAATAGCTGCTCTAGTATTATAAGAATATGCAGAATGTTTCCAAGTCCATTTTTCATACAAGTATGTAGGTACTGAACTGATATTTGACCACTATAAAAACCAGAACGGCAAAGTGTAAATTACGCCGACCCATAAACAGCGAACCATAATCGAGCACAGGCATTCTGCGCTCTGTGCAATACCTGTTTGGTTATTGCTAACAAACAAGGCCCATAAACAGTGTCACAGTAGTTTAATCTAACTAAAACCAGAGACACATAACTGCACACGAAGTTTTTCATTGATCAAATTGCTACTTCCTTAAAGCAACCTCAATCTATAAAAACAACTAACCACTTCCGCCACATGGCTTTCAAAATGAAGAATACAACCCATAACCACTCCAAGATTTCTCGTTTCTGTTACCCTTTCTATCAATTGATATCGTATAATCAGAAACGACGTTAGGCGACGTACAAACATCATTTATATATTATGAGGTACATTTTATTAACCCACGCGTATGATCCACTTGGATCCACCAAATTAATATTTCAAAATACATAGAAAGAAATTGTGTACTCGAACTTGATTCCTCCAACCCTTTTGTCTCTCCACTGCTCTAAGATTTCAACACGCTAGTTTAAAAAACTGGTAATAGCTTATTTTATTTAATTTCCACAGGAAACACTAAAACGCACCTTACTGCTAAGTAACCTGAGTAATGACAATGAATGCGTGGCGAAAAGGAGGAAGCAAGAGACAAGTGACGACACTAGCGCTCCGCCGGGAGCGCTGTTTTCGAGTTTAGTTGGAGGAGCGACTGCTACTGCAAACTCTGTTGTGAAACAGGAACAACACGAGCCCTCGCTGCAAACTTTCACGATCACCCAGTCTATGGCCCAGCCACTAATACCAATGCCGTCGGTAGTGGCCAATACAGGCGGCCAAGTTCAGACGCCGATACTCGTTAATGGACCACCTTCTTGTGCCGGAGAGAATGTTTCAGCGGCAACAGTCTCTGAAGCCGTCACCGACCGGTCAGGGGAGACACTACAGACAGTACCAGTCAGTGCTGTTGGGAGGGCTCCTGTACCGAAACACAGTTCGGTTATAGAAAACGTCCAGATAATATGTGGGGCTAAAGATCAATCTGATAAATCTGAAGGTAAATATTTATCAGTTTCTGTTAGAGACCTACTCGCCAAAAGAATGCAGACTTGATTAGAACCCAATAAAAAATAATTTATGTATAAATAATTATTCTGTAATTTTCAGATGTACAACAAGTATCCGACAGAGTACGGCCCAGCACGAGCAAAAGCTGATAGATACCTACCTATCAGATTATTATATTCCTAGATTGTTATTATTATATAAATAAAATAATTACGAAGCTTTATGTGTTATTGTAATGCTGGGGTCACACTAACGGGAAATGCCGTTTATTATCGCGATGATGAACGTTTAACGTAGGTGTAGCCACGACTTAACGCGACAATTTGACAACGGCATTCTATGTCATTGTGCACCGTGAGCGCGACCATAGATAATACATTATAATATATTTGGTATAGATGTGCCACTCCGATCTCAATACTTTACAAGAGAAAACTTAGGGCAATGTCCAATAGATGGCACTGTAACGAAATAGTTACAAATGGAATTAAGAATAATTTCAAAATAATGCAAATTGTTAAATAAGCATTCCAATAAATATATCGGAATGCTTATTTAACAATTCGCAGTGCTTTGGTCCAGGGTAACGAGATTACTATAAAAATAAATACTTCAGTGCCATATTAAAAACATTTATTACTTTGTTTGTTGTCTTATTTCTAAAAGAATATTTACAAAAACAAAATTTTAATTTAAAAAAATTATAATACATGACTTAATAATTAAGAATATTTACAGATTTGCAGATGAAATTAAAAATTAAACCCAGGGTAAGAAAGTTAAATATTAACGAAAAAATTATAAGTTAACAGACATGTATCTCCAGAAGTTTTGAGATATTAAAACAAAAACCCAAACAATTTTGACCTGCAGAAAAGAGATTATTGATATTAAATATGTTGTCTCCAGGCCATGGAATAGTATTTAAACTGGAGGGCACAATCTGAGGAGGTACTTGAAGTCGAGAAATAAAACAATGAAACATCTCAATACCCCACCATCTCATTTCATCTTTTGCTGTTGGTGTATCTCCATGTTATAGCAATATCATGTATACTAATAGGTTTGTTTCTACTAATAGGAGTTAGAAACAGACAGAAATGAAACGTTAGTGATCAAAGGATACTCGAGGTCATATAATTTGTCTACAAATACCTCTTCAGAGTACAATATCCAGCTAGATTCAAAGATTCTTGCTTCAGGTTTATATTAGTTAAATATTAAAAATAAAAAAATGAATATAAAACAAATATAGATACATATCTTCACGCAGTATCCTCAACGGCGTAGTCAGAGAGGACAGAGCGCCAGGCGTTGCTATTATGTACATAATAAATAATATAATAACAGGTTTTCATGGAATGGTATAAAAGAAAATCAAAATAGGAGATTTTATAAATGTTCGTTATTATTCTATTAAAATTTAAGGCAATTTTTATGTAGAATTAGTTCTATATTAAAAATTTATTCCATTTCTCCTCAATAAAGAACTTTAATGAATTGTAAGATTAAAATTATTATGCAAAAAATAGAAGATGGACCATATTATTGTTAAAATAATATCCACGAAAACATCATTTAAAAATAATTAAATAATGGATGACATGCCTGAATCAATAAGTATATTTCCAGAATTCTAAATGAAATAGAAAATTAAACCCAAGGAAAGAAGATTCAATATGACAAAAAAAGAATGGCTCTTAGTAAATATAAACAAGCAATCCCCAAAAGGTTTCATATATTTAAGAGAATTATTTACATTACCATCGAAACGAAGTATATTGAAATTATTACATAGTGTCCATAAAGTCAGGTATAAAACCAAATATTTTAGAACATTTAAGACTAACAATCAGCAAATTACCGGAAGAAAAGAGATTGTTCACTTAAATATTTGATGAAATGGCATTATCTTAAAGCGTTTATTACAATCAAGAATTAAAAGAAATAACAGGCGTTAAAGATTTTGGACAAAAAAGAACTCAAAAAAATAGCAGACTATGCACTTGTTTTCATGATTAAAAGTACAAAATCTAAATCAAAACAGCCTATATATTTAACATTTTCCAAAGTCCTACAAAAAAATACGACTTAAAAAATCTATTGAACACGGTAATCAAAGAGTTAACAGAAACAAGCATAATTAACATTGCCACTGTCTGTGATCAGTCACCAACTAATATAACAGTTATACCAAGTTTCCAAGAATACACGAAACGGAAATATTTAAAAGAAAATGAAGCAAATGATTCTACAGCTATTGAAATCAAAGGAACAAAAATATTCCCATTATCAGACACGCCTCATTTCTTAAAAGGGGTACATAACAATTTAATTCAGAAAAACTAACAATTGGAATGAAATTAAACACTAAAAAGAGCGAAAGGGGAACATCTTCAGAAATTATTGTATTAAACATAACAACATGTACGAATTTTATCACATTTACAGAATCGTTTACATGGGATAAAAAAAATCTAAAATATTGTAAAAAACAATGAAATCAAATGGAAGTGATGTTTCGTTATCACAAACGAAAAAATATTTAATTTATAATATTAAAAATTTTAAAAAGAGAACGTGTAAATATATTTCTTTAAACTGTGAAACTGCAAACCGATAAAAAAATATTCATTACAATGTAACATATAATAAAATAATAGAAATGCAGCACAAAAGTGTAAATTAATATAAATGTGTAGGTAGTTTTTTATTATGTAATTATTTATTACATAGTAGATCACAGGTATTATGATATCACCGCATTTTTATGTCATGTACATTCACTTTCGAACGGTTTTGTATTTATTGGCAGTTTTTCAATTAAGAATAATAATAACACAAAAAATACTCGAGTGTAATATGAAAATACATGCATACATATCTTCAAGCTGTATCCCTAACGGGGTAGTCAGAAACGACGTATGAATAATATAAAAATATGTACTATTTATTGCTTTGTTTCATGGATTTTGTAATAATCATATGATTGACATTTAATTCTATCATTTCGATCAAAATTAGTTATTTTTTGAACAAAAATTTGGTTAACCCCAGTGCACCGACTACTGCTAAATAAATTAATTCGTAAAATGTGAAACATATAGGCTGTTTTGATTGAGATTTTTTACTTTTAATTATAAAAACATATGCATGGTCTGCTATTTTTTGTTCTTTTTTATTCAAAATCTTCAGCCTATTTCTTTTAATGCTTGATTGCAATGAACGCCTTAAGATAATGCCATGTCATCAAATATTAAAGTGAACAATCTCTTCTACCGATAATATGTTGATTGTTAGTCTTAAATGTTCTAAAATAATTGGGTTTATACCTGGCTTTACGAATTGCTTATAGTTATATACTAAGAGCCATAATTTTTTCGGTAATATTGAATCTTCTTCCTTCGATTCCTGTCTGGTGATTGTTAGTCTTAAATGTTCTAAAATATTTGTGTTTGTACCTGACTTTACGGATTGCTTATATTTATGTACTAAGAACCATATTTTATTCGGTAATATTGAATCTTCTTCCGTTGGGTTTCATTTTCGATTTCATCTGCAATTCTGTAAATATTCATATTGATTCAAGCATGCTATCCATTATTTTTTTTTTAAATGATGTCTTCTTGTATATCCTTTTAGCAATAAAATGGTTCTTCTTCTATTTTTTGCATAATAATTTTAACTTTTCTTTTTTCAGAAAAGAAATGTAATAAATTTATAATATAGAGATGGAATAAATTCTACATAAACATTGCCTTACATATTAACAAAATAATAAAAACATGCATAAAATTCAATTTGTATTTGTATCATAGAACTACAGTATGTGCGTGTGCATACAACAAGAAACCGACTTGTGAATACTGTATTACTTATAACTATGCAATTGATGGCATTGTTCTTATAGACACTGACGTCATGTTCAATTTGACCAACAGCGTTGTGTTTAACTATTTTAAAATTTCCACGCATTTTTTGGAATTTTTAGTAAGTAATTATATTCATAATCAAATATGAATTAAAAAAAATTGATGCAGGCAGATAATTTCATGGCAATAAAGATTGCATTAAAAATATTTGACCCAATTTTATCGAATCAATCAATTTATTTTAACAATAGCAAGAACAAATTACAATATGCAGAATATAATCTCAAATGGTGCACGAATGTACAATTTTACCTACACATGTTGAACACAGAGTTATTCCATACATTATTTGAATAGAATTTGTTTAATTATGTGATTAATATTGTTTCAATTATTACTAAATAGTTTTGATCTAGGCTTCTATTTGCTATGAAGAATACATAGAAAATTATTTTTTGTTAGTTTTCAAGTGTTGTAGATTTATTGATCACTACATTTTACAATGTACAAGTAGCAAAATTTTTCCTACAATGTTCGCATTTTAAATGACTGTATAATAACCATAATAACATTACATAACTTCCAAAATAATAAAGTTACCTGAACTTAATACACGTTTTTTACCATTTGACCTGTGGAAGTCTCACATGAACCAGAGGCTGATTTTTTGGTGCTAGTGTTTCCGGATAAAATTAGATGTTGATGGTACAACATTGGTATAATAAAAAGAAGAAGCCGAGATTTCACATATGCTTGACTCATGCCGTGACTGAAGAAGTTCTGAAATTTAACAAAAACGCTGTGAGAGTATACACATTTCCACAAATCGATAAGTAAAATATCGTAACTGGACTACCAGATTAGTGTTCACAATACTGGGCAATACTCATAACTCAGTAACATTCAGACTCCAAGAAAAATTTATTTTCTATTATAATATAGCTGGGATTCGAACCCAGTTTTCAGATACAGACAAAGAGTGCAGAAGTATCTTGTCACAGAAATTAAAGGTCATGAAAAATGTTTTGGAATTTACACTAAGTACTTGTTTATAACATAACATATTCAAAAGATAGAGTCCACGAGAAGGTCCTCTTTTTGTTTTTAACATAATAAATTTAGTTTCGCTATCTTTTCTATCAGCTTTTAAAACTGTTTCCTTATGAGTATTTTGTTATTTCTATAAATATAACAAATTTGAATTTGAAATAAATTTAAATGTAAAAATTGTTTGAAATATAAAAAATTGTTCTAAATATTGATCGAATATTAGCTTCGATCACAAATATATAACAAGATACACAATCAGCGTTCCAAAAACGTCCGAACCAAATGTGCGCGCAAATGAGAATTTGAGTGCACATAGTCCTTAGTAGTATTTGTAAACACTAAGGAAACATGTCAAAGTGCTCCTTCAAAAATTGTAAAAATAACACGTCTAGAACGTTAAAAAAGTTAATTTCTTATTTTCGGTAAGTAATTAAGATTATTTTATTTACGTGTTCATTATTTCATTATAATAATAACGTTATATAGCACTTTTTTATTAAATTCATAATAATATTTTTCAAATGACAGCTACATAATACAATTAATTATACGATCGTGAATAAGACATTGAGAACAATATTATCGCATTCAGATTTTATTTATTCGGATTATACTTTTATCTCTAAAAAATTATAAAATAATTATAGAATGGAGTTTTCAATCTTACACTTTTATTTTTTTAATATATTTTTGGAGTTGAAATTACAATTATGACTGTAGTATAGGATTTGCTGCTAATTATAAATTTTAATGTAATTTATGTAATTATGTATTCTTTTATAAACACTGCAAGTTATTGCAATTTTTTTCTCGAAAATATAAAAAAATATATAGCTTTCCTCGAGATCCTATCCGATGTGAAAAATAGACTTCTATAGTAGCACGCCAAACGTGCGATGAATACTTCATACCAAATGAACGAAGCGTAGTTTGCTCTAATCACTTTTTAGAAAGTGACGAATATATCACAGCGAAAGCCTTAAAAAGGTGACATAATATTACGTATTTACTTAAACCTGCACTGCATTTTTATTTGACAGTAAGTTATTATTTGTATTGTGGCATTGTTAGAAAATTAACGTTGATTTTAGATCCTTTAGTTGTTTTTTATCAAAGTTGAGATTTCTAGTCATGACATATGTATTTCTCTGACTACCCCGTCAGGTATACGGCGTGTTGATATGTATGTATGCATTAAATAATGACTAGCATACGATTTCGTATTGAAAAATTAAAAAAATGTCAGCACTTTATGCGACTTCACTCTGTACTTCTAGATTACGTCATTGCCTGATATCCAAAATTTTTTGCTTGTCTCACCTAATCTAAATCTAAGTCTAATCTAAGTCTTATCCTTGTCACGTCCACGTAACGAACCAAAATGATGTAAACAGCTATGGAAATATATTACGTGAATTATACTTTAAGCACCGAATCGTAAGTTTTTTGACAAACTTCGTTTCAATGCCTTACATGGATCTAAACGAGCTTTTACAAATTTATACCTTTAAGGTCCTTTAAATTAAAAAAATATTACCGATAATACTGTACGATGTTCAAAATATATATTTCAATTCGGACAGTAATTATGTATTTAGATTTTAAAAAAAATTGTGAATTATTATTTGTGATCGAAGAACCAAAAATAAAAAAATATTAATAACCGTGTAACAATGCTGCTTATTCTTACATTGCGTCTGAATATGTCATTGCCTGACATGCAGCATTTTATTCCTTGTCTAACATTATAATTTCTATGTGTCTTATCCTTGTCACTGTCATGTAACAAATCATAATGACGTAAATAGCGAAACAAATAAATTACGTGAATTACACTTTAAGCATGAAGCGTAAGATCGAATTTTCAATATTTTTTTGTTAACAAACGTCGTTTCAATGCCATGGGAGGATCTTTTACAAGATTTTGCAACCTTTATATGCATTGATAGTAAAGTTTACTTTAAATTAACAATATTGAGATAATACTATACGATATTAGAAATGTATATGTCAATTCGGACAATAATTTGTTCCAATTTTATCTAGTTATATATTTGTGATCGAAGAATATTAATGAACATTCATAAAACCCTACTTAATTTGTATCAAAGTAAAAGTCAACAATTACGTAGGAATAGATAATTTATTTTACCTACTATTACCTATTTTTTTTTAATTAATTTGTTTACCTGTAATGTTCTTTTTTTTTTATGATTGAGTATGGATAATTAAAATATGCCAGCTAGGCTCATTCAGTTTAGGTGAGGGTCGCATAGGTAACGCTAGGTAGGCTAAACCCGGTTAATTACAGTTAAAATATTCATTATATTCTTATTTTAAATATATTTTTTTAGGCGCCACATGCGATAACGGATCCAGACCGATGAAATATTTAAATTTGTAGCCCGAAGTATTCTAGTAAGTATTATACATGATAATAAAATTGTGAGTGAGAGTACATACGATTCGTAACGGGAACCTATCTGAAGTAATAACAGCATAGGGGACTGCAGGACTCTGCGATGTTATGACGGCCGCAGGACGTCCGTTAGGCAGACAGCACCCCTCCACTAGAAACCTGAAATTCCAACAAAGTTAATATTATTAAAATACTATGCGAAAAAGGAAGGCCGGTGCTAACCAATACCACAGCGTTAACAAAATAAAATTAAACCGCCTTCAAAAAAAATACTGAAAGGTACAAAATAACTATATTTTAATAATCAAAACTCAAGTACTATAAATATAGCTTTATAAGTACGATACACATACGGTGCCAAATCAATGTGCAACAATAGAAAGTTTGGTAGGCTTAGCACTAACTTCAGTAAATGTAAAATTTAATTATATAGCTGTGTGTATCACACAAAGTTTTTTCCCCGTTTCCATCCCGTTATGAAAAGATTTTTGATAAACGAAGCAGCCTATGTTCGACTCCCGGTTTCAAACTAGATAGTTTGAAGTTCGATTCGATTTGGATTTCCAGTTCGATTTTGATGGCACGGAGATCCATGCCATCAAAATCGAACTGGCGGTTTAGCCGTGAAAACGTAACAGACAGACAGACATACTTTTGCAAGAATAACACTTATTATTATGAGATAGTATGGATCATATAGCATACTATGTACATTTTATGTTTAAGAAAAAATATTATTTTCGAGGGATGGAAGATGTGAGTTGGATGTGGAGAGACGGGTAGCAGCTGGCAATAAAGTGAACGGTGCTCTGTCCGCATTAGTGGGTAGTGTGAATATATCTAACACTGCTAAAATGGCCATCCACAATGCGGTGTTGGTGCCAACTTTGTTGTACGGCAGTGAGGCCTGGATATGTCCGAAATCGAGTGAAAGTATGATAAATGCTGTGGAGATGCGGTCTCTCAGAAATATGTGCGGTGTCACGCTTGCGGACAGGATAAGCAATGATGAGATACGCAGTATGACAGGGTTGCACAACAGTGTTATTGTAAAAATGAAGAAAGGAATGCTTAGATGGTTCGGGCACATGGAAAGAATGAGTGATGAAAGACTGACGAAGAAAATATACAGAGCGAAAGTGAGTGGTAAAAGAAGCCAAGGAAGACCAAGGCTGACTTATGAAGATCAAATAGCCAGAGTGTTAGCAGACGGAAATGTCAAAAGCACTCGCATACCTAGGCGAAAATGTGTGAGGAGAATGATGAGATTTGAGGAAGCGAAAGAGGTGTGTAAGGACCGCGACTCCTGGCGATCCGTCCTCTCTGACTACCCCGTTGGGGATACAGCGTGAAGTTATGTTATGTTATGTTATGCACCGGGAGCAACTTCAAAAATGACACCCATATCACTTTACTAAAAGAATAATGTCCTCCATCTTGGATTTTAAGATCAACGTCATTTTCGTAATCTACACCCCGAAAAACCTTAAAAATGACGTCTATATCAATTTATTGAATACCTATAATAATGTCTACCATTTCAGATTTGAAAATAGAATTTTGTAAGCAGTATTCCGAGAAACCTCGAAAATGATACCCATGTCATATCATTTAAAAAAATTAACATGCATTATTAATTTTTTTTAATGATGACAAAGGCGTCGATTTGAAAATAGATGTCTGTCATAATTAGTTCCCCGAAGAACCTAGAAATTTCACCCATTATCACTTTATACAAGAAATTAATTTCGGCCGAGTACCCAGCATGTGTTGCAGATCACATAATATACAGAAACCTCCTGTGTTGTCCATTACATTGGATACCCATACTATAGAAGATCTTAAACAAAAAGTCGCTTCCTATCGCGTAGCATTCGCTATATTGAATTTATGATGATGTCACATGTTCAGTAACCTTCCTTTGCGTCTTCCATTTCATTTAATACCTATATTGTTGGTGTTAAACAAAAAAGTTAGCCATATTGGATTTATGATTACGTCACATACACAAAAACCTTCTTCTGTGTATATCTTATCATTAGATACCCATATTGATGGAAGTCTTGAAAAAAAGTTATTTCCTATTGTGGATCATCCGCCATATTGGCATATCATATTGTATATGATGACGTCACATATACAAAAACCATATAATTTTTTAAATTACAAATTTTTTTGAAAAAATAGTCTACATTTGCTTTCGGGCTATTACTATCTCTGTACCCAATATCATCATAATCCGTTCAGTGGTTTAGCATTACCCATACAAAGTTTCATCCCCCCTAGGGATAGATTGAAAAAAAAAAGATAGCCTATGTCCGTCCTCTGATGTCAAACTATCTATCGGTCCGGTGGTTTAACAGTGAAAACACAGACTTTCGTATTTATAATATTAGTATGGATGTAGATAATTTTTTATTTATTTCGATTCAGACAAAACACAACGCCGTCTCAGTTTTATTTCCAAATATATTTTCATTGTACGTACTACATTTTCATTGTACATACATATACGAAAAAAGCACTTCCTCCCGGTGACGTGTTGCACGGTGGTCTGTGAGGTTTCGATTTCTTTTAATCTTTTGATTGAGTGGGTCGATTTCGACCCTATATGTTAATAGACACAAAATAGACACTATATGTTACTCAGATAGAAGGTTCATTTTTTTCAGAAATTAGATTTTTAATTCAATAAGTGGTATATGCGTGATGTGATTACAAATGAAGACAGTCTACGATTTTATTACGTATATAGATTATTAAAAAAAATGGATGCAAGTGGATTTTGTTTCAATTAATTTTATTTTGAAGATGACTTGTTGGACGTAAACTAATTATTACTAAATTTTGCATATGAAAAGAAGTATGAAAAGATAATAAAAATAAACGTAAACTAAAATGAATATACACGTATACATACATACATATCTTCACGCTGTATCCCTAACGGGGTAGTCAGAGCGGACGGAGCGCCACGCTTCACGATCGATACATACTTCTTTAGCTTCCTCAAATACGCGTAAAAAAGAGTTAATTGTTATTTTAAATGATGCTTCTTTAAGCTCTATAAAAACGTTAGACTATGGTTAGGACAATAAATCGCTTTTTTTTAAATCACTGTCCTTTAAAGTCAGTAAAATACAGATACGCTGAATTTTTGTTAAAACAAAAAAATCTAAATTATATTCCGAAAAAAAAGAAGACATAAAAGTCTTTTGTTTAAGCAGTACTCATCATTCACCGACATCCCGTCTTAACTAAATTTTTATTTTATTGGAAATATATTCCAATAAAAATTTAGATGACAGGATTTCAAATATTAAAAACAGTTATCATACGCAACGCTAATTTCAACGCTAGTCCCGTACCTGTATCGCCCGCCCCGCGCCGCCCGCATTCCCCTCGCAAGACTAGTAATTATACGTACTTTTTATTTACAAAATAGACTAGGTTCCGTAGTGTTTTCAGAGGTTGCGGTCACAAAGCAGTTGGAATACGACCTATAAATGTGATATAAGCAATAATATTGACCATTAATTTTGCTGGAAGTAGAATTTTGAAAAAAGTATTTTTTTAGGGTTCCGTAGGTCGCAACCGGTTGCAAATTTAAAACTAAGTATATTAAGCTAAAACAAGTGTCCGATGAGTTCGCAACTAGTACCACAAATTTTGCCTAGGAGATAAAGACGAAAAATCACTTTTTTTAAATTTAGGTTTGTTTCGTATGTCGCAATCGGTCCAAATTGCTTGAGTAGGTAGGTATTCCTACTACAAACACGTGGTATTCTCGCAACTAGTTTTTATTTTAGAATTATTCAAAAATCCAAAATTTTCTCAATTTTCACCATTTTCCGCACTTCCAAATCGGATGCAAATTTAAGGTAATCATACACAGACATAACTCTATCGATGTGCCAAAAATCATTAGTACCACAATGCAAAATCATGCCTTATTTTGAGCTAATTCTACTGGACTAATTATGTCCTCATTATAGGTGGCTGCGTTGTTTCATGAGAATGTTTTCATAGTATCTAAAATTATAAACTTACCTGGACTTAGTCCATGTTTCTTCATGATTTGATCTGAGAATGTCGCACATAAACCTGAGGCTAATGATTCTTTTGGTGCTCTTCCGTATTAAAAGTAGATGTCGAAGATACAGCATCGGTGTAAGAAAAAGAAGAAGCCGAGATTTCAAATGTGCTTGACTCATACTGTAACTGAAGACGTTCTGAAATTTATAAAAATACTACGTGAGCTTATAAATTTGTACCAGTGGCTTCTGAATAGGGCAAGCCCGGCATAAAAATATATTCTTTTTAATTTTTGTAAAAAAGGCTAAAATATTCATAATTAATCAAAGGCAGAACCGGTGGACAAGACGACAGGAGAGAAATAGCGCTGCTCGCGTTATTTTTAGCAAAAAAATGTTGATATTATAATTTGCTATTAAAAATGTAGTACATGTACCTAAATTACTATACGAAATCATTGCGTTCATGTGTTTCTGTGAACTTGTCTTTTTTGGCGCCAGTATAATGGTTTAAAATCGTCATAACCAGAACTATTATAATATTTTCGTCATTTGAATAAAATATGCAGCATCAATAATAAATAATACTTACCTATAACTTGTTGGAAGAAAAATCAAAAATCTAATGAGTTTCGTAAACTGATTAAATTGACTTATATGTGGCTTATTAGTCAGAAAATCAATGAGTTAGTTTTGTACACTGATTTATCGTCTTTTATGCAATTTACTAGTCCAGTCTTTGAACCGAATTAAAGTAGATTTGACGTTCAAAAATACCTTGTAATTGGGTTTACTTGAATAAATTGATTTGACTTTGACTTTGAGTAATACACAAATCAGGCATAGGTTTTAATGAAGCAGTGAGTTGTTTTTTTTGCGCAAAGTTTTGAGATTTTACATTTACTTTACTGATTAAAACTTGTATACTTTTTAAATCCACAATGAACAACTTTATTTATTGCTATATATATAAATACTCAGCAATAAAGTAATAAATAAATAAAGTTTAATATATATTATATATAATATTAAACTTTATTTATTTGTTGAGTATTTTAGTAAAGCAAGCCGGGTTTTTGGGCTTGTATGAAGGTACTCCCACTGATTTCTACAAATGTACACATTATTACAAAGCGACAATAAAAAGTCGCAAGTTACTAGATTACATACATACAGTAACATTCAGACTCCAAGAAAATTTCATTTTCTACATTGATATAGTTGGGAATCAAACAGAATTTTAGGATGCATACAAAGATTTAAAGAATTTGTTTCAGAAATATAAGGGCCGTAGCTTAAACTGCTTTAAATGTAATACTAGAAAGTACTTGTCTACAACATAACACATTTACAAAATAGAGTTCAAAATTTTAAAGTAATCATATGATTCAAACATTTCTTACCATTAATACAAAATGTTGGAATTGCATTTGCTGTATAGCTTGGTTGCTCGGTAAACAAAATAACATTCTTGTGTCTATTAAAAAGTTGAACTTGATTGTATATGTAAACGTCATCTTCTTGCATTGTTTATTGAAGTACTTTTTTCCACAAATTTCATCTTATTTACTATTTATTTCATTTGATACAGTGTAAAGTAGGTACCTGCAATATTTAAACCGAAATATATAGATCAAAATTATTAAATTATTAATAAAGAATATAATATAAAGTTTTTAAATACATAGTATTATAATTTATAATACATGCCTTGAACAAGATAATTATAATGCATTATTTCTTAAAAAGTACAAAACAGTGGACTCTTTAAGCAAGTTGCAATGAAAGTTTATTAATAAATAAGTAAAAATCTAAGTTTACAAATGCTTTAAATTTAAACCTACTTTCCTTAATATTTTATCTTCGCTTTTTCAAAAATTCGTTTTCTATAAAGAATAGGGCAGCTTTTTTCAAAAGGCTGTTAAACACGACAAACTTCGATAATAAGCTTTTATATAACAAGTAGAAAAAAATATAATCACTATTACGATGCGTATGTAATTGCAACACGAAATATAAATAAATTTAACTGTGGATTACGTTTTGTCCGCCATATTGGAATCTTCGTAATTTTATAACTAATATTCAATCAGTATCCTTTAATTTATAATGGCTATATTTATAATAGTTACTGATGTTAAAATTATCTAATTATGTCTTTTAACTTTGTCCATAAAAATCGCAATTACATTAATCCAATTAGAACATCCATTAATATAGTGAAACAATTTCTAATAGGTACTTATCCTTACTACTTATATATATGGACAAATAACTTACCTTTGCTAGCACGCACATCCAAAATAACATTTAAATCGTAAATTGAAGACATTTTCAAAAGCACCGGGTAAAATAAAACGTTAAAAATTATATTATGTCCAGAAATCAAAGCCAGGTCAACGTATTTACAGTAATCAAAATCTCCATCAAACAAAGACGAGTCAACGACGAATGCGATTTAATCAAAGTCCAAAAACGAGTAGTAAAAGTTACCGTAACTATTAAACAAACCAAAGTCCATTATCACACCAAATTAAAATAATTAAAAAACACTTGCGAAGTTCGTATACAAATAACAATGTCGAATCTCAATAAGTACCGGAAACGGATAGAAAAAAACCATAGAGCAATATATATAGACAAAACACAGATAACAAGTGAATTAGGTTTCAAATTAGAAACTTGCCATAAAAGAAATTGATTCCGATGGTTATCATGTTTTTTTCTTTTAAAATATTTGTTAGTGAAATAAAAAGTAATTGATTTAATAATCACAATTACTACATTTAGTAAATTATTGGATGTTTATATTTTAAGTACGGATGAGAATGCGACGCAAGTGACATCTTATGGTATTCGATAGAAAACAGTTGCAATTTTTGTAAAGCCATGGCCAACAGATGGCAATTTAAACAAAAACGAGTTGCACCCCCCTGAGCGCGACGGTATCGCACCTGTTTGTCTTCTTTAAATACCTACTGTGGCTATCGAGTGAAGTAACGAAAAAGTAATTGCGTTTCTCGAGATTCTGCAAACAGATGGCTCTGTTTGTGGGATCCGAGACTCAAAACTTTCAAGAATCGTAAGTCGCAACATGATGCTTGGCGACGAATAATGGAATTATTATCTTCTAAAGCAACTATCGAAGAAATTAAAAAGAATAAGGAAAGCCTAATGGGTTATTATAGAACCCATTTAAACAAATTTAAAAAGTCTTTGAAGTCCGGAGCTGGCAAAGATGATAAAAATAAAAATAAAAAATAAAAATTTACACTCATCAAATACAGAGTAGCGGCAATGTCCATTTTGCTTGAAATTCAAGGAACATTAGCGCCAATTTTATCGCCGAGAATGGGCATTGACGTTGACCGTTCAAGTGTAGCCACTCACTTTATCACGTTATATTTAACGCAATATTTATCGCGAATGATGGGCATTGATGTTTCCCGTACTGTGGCCCCACCGTAATGATTAAAAGTAAATGAATCAAAGTATCATTCTTGCTTACTCACACAACATTAACTATATATTAGGTAAGTTATTTAGGTATATGTAGACGATTCACGATTGTAATAAAATTGGTAGTATACGATGTTTATGGTGTAAATTTAACCTCGATGGCGCTGTGGTATAGATGTTGCACCAAGCGTGGAAGGTTCCGGGTTCGATTCCCGGTCGGGTCAATTTGGGAAATGAACTTTTCCAGATTGTCTCGGGTCTGGGTGTACTGGGAGACGCCTCCAGTTGTCGACGTTTGGTTCTAACAGCACAGGGAATACCGTAGTTTGAGAAGATAATATAATAATAATATAGATAAATGCGGACATCAATATCAACATCAATGTTTTTCTCAGTTTCAAACTATGGAAGTTTGTTAGTGAAAATAAAAATTCAAGAGATTGAACGTTCCTTAGGAGTTTTGCGGTTGGGCGTTTTATTTTAATTTTAATTTAATTTTTTATTTGCAAAATGTTTACTAGTGCATTAGGTCACACTAGTGACCAAGAGCACTACGGCGCAAACATTTTAGCTGAAGGAAATTACCTAATATATTATCGCTACCTACATTTTTGTTGGTTATAATATATAATTATTTTTGACTATCCTGTTAGATACTTATACTTATAATATACCTAGTTGTAAAGCCTACTATCACTTTACTGGAGGAGTGATGGAACTTTCTTTCTCCGAAGTTTCGTCATTAGACTGATGGTCTTGTTACCAATGGCATGGCTTAATTTTTTTTTTAATTATTTATATTTCTTAAGGCATTGGTAGCACGACCATCAGCCTAATGACGTAACTTCTGGAGAAATATTAACTGTCCCTAACACTCCTCCAGTAAAGTGATAGTAGGCTTTACTGAAGTTAAAAAGGACTTCTTGGAAGAGCCCGAAAACTTCAGCTACACATATTTATTTAGATGTCATCCATTCTTTTCACTTACACAGAACTTTAAAACACAATACTTGTACTTTAAAACTCCTAAAAATGTAAAAATAGAAAATCTAAATAAAATGACAACCTCATTTCTCCCGTTCCCGCCAAAAAGTCCGCATGGCATAAGAGGTATAAAAAAAATTATGATTTTGAATTTTTGGCGGGAACGGGAGAAGTGAGGTTATCAGATTAACTTTACTTGTCATTTTATTTACTACTATTTTTTACACTTTTAGGATTATTAAAGTACAAAAGAAATAGTATATTGTGTTTTAAAGTTCTGTAGAAGTGAAAAAATGGAGTAGGTCTAAATAAATATATGTAGCTGAAGTTCTCGCGCTCTTCCAAGAAGTCCTTCATTTTATTACTTCAGAAAAGCCCACTATCACTTTACTGGAGGAGTATTACACATGGGTTTTTCGAGAATTTTAAGATTAATTAATACGTGATATTGGTAAATGCGTTAATCTATGCGCCATGGCATGAAGAAAGAACGATGTTAATTCTTTTTGATAATTATTTCGCACAGATTATTTTGTGATCCAGATGGCTGGTGAATACGAAATTTTCGAATTTTTGGAAGCAGATAATGCGGCAGAAAATTCACAAAGGAGACAGCGTCGCAAACGATTGCGTCAGGGATGTGATCCTTTCAATATAGACGAAACGGAGTTCGTTAAACGATACAGGCTGACTAAGGAACTGGCGTATAGCCTATGTGACGAAATAAGGCCATTATTGAAGAAACCTATTAAATCTACAGATTTGTCTGTAGAGACGAAGGTAATTTATACCTACAAAATGTTATTGTCAGAAGAATTATTCGTAATAACGAGTTTTGCATGATTTAGGTACTGACCGCTCTGTCTTTTTATGCAACCGGCTCATATCAACGTCCTATAGGCAACATTGAAGGGCATTTCATGGCTCAACAAACGGTTTCTTCAGTAATTGCACAGGTTACTGCTTGCCTGAACTCTGTAAAAATAAGGCAAAAATATATCCACTTTCCAGCAAATGAGAAAGAAAGAAACACAATTAAATCTGAGTAAGCAATTTATTGTAATACAGTTAATTTATATACATAAATTCACATAATATGTAGATGTTATGCACCTCCATTAATTTATTGTAAGAGTTAATGCACACTACATTTTTTGTGGCGATGACCAGTGGACGTCACTAGTAGCCAAGCCGAGCCACTAGACAGCCAATTTTTACATATTTATGTCATTCATGACTGAATGTTGAATTACTCTTGATTGCATTGGTACTTATCATTTGAAGATGCAGAGCATGCAGAATTTGTAAACATTGTCCAATTTGTACATCATACAGTAGTGTGAGAATGTTTATTCATGTAATTGTGAAAAATCTATTTATTAATTTATTAGTTTGATTCATTGTTGCAACATTTCAAAACAAAATCTCAATATTACGAATTTGGTCATTTTCATAATAAGGGTACCATTATGTTAGCAAGGCCTTTTGTTTGTAGGTCTACTGGCACCAAGAAATGAATGTCATGAAGATTAAGAAATGGAATTATGATTTTTTTATATATGAATATGAATTTTATTATTGTTGTAAATAAAATAATAAATAATGGTTAATAATTTGTTTTAGATTCTACAATAAGTGTAACATTCCTGGGATATTGGGATGCATAGGTTCTACTCATGTGGCTATAGTACGCCCTGTCCTCGATGAAGAGCGCTACTTTTGTTGTAAGCGTTACCATTCATTGAATGTTCAATTGGTAAGTTATAATTTTAGTATATCCTATTCTTTTCATTTTCGACTATAATGTTAACAAACAAGAAACTGATCAAAATTTCACTGAATTTTCAAGGTGGTGTAGTATTACACATAGCACTTTAATAAACACTGCTTTTCTGTTATATACAGGAAACTGAAACATGCACATATAACACTAATATTATCCAATATACCCACTGAGTAAATAATCACTGTGTTTAAGATACCTAGTACAGCATTGAAAAAAATTGGGTTATTTGTCAAGCGTTTTGTTTTTAATTTGTAGTGTTACATAGAGGTTAACTATGTTCCTAGATCAAATTAGTATCATATCAGTTTACTCTAATATGCGAGTGACATGATGATGTAAGAAAGAATAATAACATAATAATGTTATTGTTTTCGATGTACAAACAACGATAATCTCCTATTCTTTATGTTTAAATGTTTTTTAAAAATACAAATTTTACACTTATCATGATGTCTACTATTCTTTTAATTCTTGGTGGTTCTTATTGAAGTACTAACAACACAAATGGACGAAATTCAAAAAAAGTTTGTTTTACTAACAAATAATAAGTATGACAACGAGCAATGATGTTATAATACAAAAGATGTAGATAGGTTACATGCACTCGAAAAGTGGCACCCCCAAAACTTTGCTAATTAGCCAACCCGGACTTGGTCAAAGAATAGAAAAGTAATGTTACAGAACCAACAATGTCATGCAATGCCTATTGCGCATTCAAAATTCTAAAATCTTTTAATAATCCAAATGTTTTTTGTAATATACACGATCATGTGATGACGCAGCCGCCCAGTTTTAATCATCGTTTACATTTATTAAAAGCAATAATCTATAATTCATCATTTTCAAATTTATAATTAATAAATATTGGCGATCTTTTTAAATAAATATGTTCTCATGTACATGATTCTAGAAAAACGAAATTCGAAAAAAAGCAAACATCATTTTTTACTATCTAATCTCATTAGGTATCAATCATATTTTTTTTAAATGTCTGTTCTGTGGAATTAATTACTGATATTCTATGAATTAGTCACGGATTCGCTTAAAATGTAGTAAGAAATTGAAATTGACCAATCACAATGATTTAGAGAGCTATGTGATTTGTTACTTTGAAATGCAATTATTTTTACATTGCATAGCGACGCAGTGCAATGTATATTTGTCTCACTTTGTAACGTTATAACTGGAACAATATTTTACTTGGATTAGTACTAAAGTAACCTCTCTACCTCTTTTGTATTATAATATCATTGACAACGAGTCAATCATAATTTGTGAACTAGCCTGTCTAGTTATGTTATAAATGTCAGTCGCCACATTTGTTTACATTACAGACAAAAATGAAGAAAATGAAAAAATAAACATATCTACAATTTTAATGGGGGGGTGTATAAACATTACATATTTTTTATTTAATAAAAATAACTTGACAGTGTACACTTAATTTCTTTTATTTACTATAGTAATACTGTAATCATACACAGTGTCTTATAAAATTTAAAATTTAATTTTCTCTGGGAGAACTTCCTTTTGGTCAGCACAGACAGAGAAGTGAAGAGATTTTGTTAAATTATAACGTTGTAACATGATGAGGTTTGTGGAAGCGAAAGAGGTATGTAAGGACCGTGATGCTTGGCGCTCCATCCTCTTTGACTACCCCATTTGGAATAAAGCGTGAAGATATGTATGTATGTTTGTAACATTTTGGTAAAGTACAAAAAAAGTTGATCATTAAAATAGGATGTTTGTGTGCAATTGAAGACCGTGCGAGTGAACAGTCTTGAAACAATGCTAGCCTGAGGCTGCATACCGATGCTTCAATATTGCTGTAGAACTTATAATTTCTTCTGTCAAAAACACAATTATCAAGAGTTTACCGTGTACAGCATATCCTAATAGCGATTAGACTACAAGCTGGCATGCTGCATGTACGGTAACCCCAAAGGGTATGCTAGTGTAAGCTCACATGGTCACATGCAGTCTTGAGCAGTGTTTAAGAGCATGCTCAACACTGCATAAGGATTTTTCGATTTGGTCTGCACTGACATAAGGCATACATACATTATTGTTTCGATACAGCAACCAATTCCTATTTTGAAATGATTCAAAAACAATCTTTTAGGGCGCACAAACTACATACAATAATAAAGTTTTGCTTTTTGTAAATATCAGACATTCATTCTAATATTCCAATGAGATTTTGCAAATTTACATGTTTTTATTATTTTTCAGATATGTGACGCAAACATGCAAATTACAAGTGTAGATGCAAGTCATGGTGGTGCTACTCACTACTCTTCCATATGGGCTAATCATCCTCTGAGAGCTCATCTGGATGATCTCAGCAATATAGATAGCACTTGGTTTCTTGGTATGTTTTTTGATGATAACTAATAAACATGGAGCACTTAACCTATAGAGTAAAAAATATCATTTATTTTGTATGAAACTAATTTACGTCTAAACAGTGCTGTAGTTATTGCACGCTGATTAATTAGGCCAATATATATATACATATATTTTATTTCATGTAAGTGGCTATGCAGGTCCTACCAGACCTGTATCGCTGCGACCAAAATTGATCTATTGTGATCGCCACTGTGTTATAAAACACTGCCAAGTCCCACTGTAGTCAAAAGCTGCAAGGTATTCCTTGGAGTGATATGCTGAACCTCCTCCGGACTCAGAAAATACTGGCCGAGGCAGGATCGACGAGTACGCATCAGTGGTCCGCAGTCACACAAAATGTGCATAGGCGTTTCATCCGCTTCCCGGCAGTACCGGTACATTCTTGTGTTGGAGAGCCCCATATTAAACATGTGCTTATTTAAGCAACAATGCCCAGTAAGTGCTCTAACCAAGATACGCAAGCTGCTCCGGCTCATTGCCGTGACACTAGAAGCCACCTTGCGATTATATGGCTTTATTAGGGCTTTGGAATGCTCCTGGCCCGGTATATTTTTCCAATACTCGCAAGACGCTTTGAAGCAGGATTTCCACAAAATCCAGGAACCCATCTTAGAATCACTCTGTTTTTATTTCCCAGAGTGTTTAAAGTAGTCACGCAGTTATTAACTAGCCTCGATGTGATTACATTCGAGGCCAATGCCAAAAGAGCTGCCTGACTATCAGAGTGTATGTATATAGTTTGGTTTACGTAGTGCTTTCTAACGTTAATGTCCGCACATTCAATAATGGCGAACATTTCAGACTGGAAAATGGAGGCGTACCTCCCAAGATTCAGGCTCCTCTTGAAACTTGGCCGCACTCCAAAAATTCCACATCCTACGTCGTTATCCGATTTTGAGCCATCAGTGTACCAAAGTAGACTGCCAGGTTTCCAGGTCATTCTTCCTTGAATCCAGTCATCCCTGGATGGCATCTCTACTATAAAACGTTTTTCGAAGGTACACCGCGGGAGCATAACGTCAGTTGGCATACTCAGAATCGGAATATTCGTTACTGAGTCTTGAAAAGATCTCAGTTTCTGCGATAGCCATTTCGTTCCGTCCTGGGCGGATAATTTGTGAATACTGCTCCCCACCTCCTTTAACACATACAAGTGAAGGGGCGGTAGGTTCAGTAAAGCATTTAACGCCGCACCCGGCGAGGTCGACATGGCTCCAGTTGCTAATAGACAGGCGGTTCTCTGCAAGCCACCTAGCCTATCTATCACAGTCTTCTGGTGGGCTTTCTCGTACAAGATCACAGAGGCATAACCAATTGTCGGCCTCACAATGGCTGTATACAGCCACAGAACAACTTTTCGCCTCAGACCCCAGTTGTTCCCTGCCATCCGACTGCAAGTACCTAAGGCAATTTTTGCCTTTTGCAAGGTACTTATGATATGACTGTTCCACGTCAGTTTTTGGTCAATTCTAACGCCCAAATACTTAACTTCAGTGGAAAAAAGTATCGATTTACCGTTTAGTCGTGGAGCTACCAACCTATCCAGGCATGGCTTCCTCGTAAACGGCACAATTACTGTTTTATCAGCATTGATCGATAACTCGTTCTCTCTACACCATTCAGTGATAGTGTCGAGGCCTCGTTGCATAACACAAGAAATAGTGTTTAGGCTTAAACCTCGGACTATAACTACCAGGTCATCTGCATATCCCTGAGTGTCAATCCTAAGGTCAGCCATTTTATGCAAGAGCTGGTCCACTGCGAGGGTCCATAGAAGGGGTGATAGAACGCCACCTTGAGGACATCCTCTCATTGTGGAAAATGTCAAGGCTGTTTGACAGAGGGCTAGTTTGGCTTCTCTGTTAGAGAGCATCGAGCGTACCCATCTAGTACTTGTAGGGTCAACCATCTTGGATTCGAGACCCCTAACTAATGGTACTGATGGGGGTATTATCTAAAGCTCCCTCTATGTCTAAGAAGGCACAAAGTGCTACTTCTTTATCTTCGACTGCCTTTTCTATTCTGTCAATGAGACTGAGCAGAGCAGTTACTGTAGACTTACCTCTACTATAGGCATGTTGAGTATGATGAATAGGTATTGTAGCCAATGGCCCATCCCTAATAAATCTGTCTAAAACCTTTTCCATGGTCTTTAACAGAAATGAGCTAAGGCTAATGGGCCTAAAGGACTTTGGTAGTCCGTAGTCCCTTTTCCCCGCTTTAGGTATAAATATTACCTTTACTGTAGATCATGAATCAGGTATGTACCCCCAGGCATAACTAGCTCTGAAGATATTAATAAGGTGCGGCAGGAGGACCTCAGTCCCTTTTTGTAGGTGTATGGGACGTGCACCATCCTCTCCGCAAGTTTTATGTGGTTTGAAAGAGTTGATCGCCCACTTTATTCTGTTAGCTGTTATTAGTTTGACCGCTCTTTGCCAGTCCTCCTTCTGAAGTCTATGTAGGGCGGTCTGTGGTGCAGAGTCCGATCTTTTACGGATTGCCCCAGGAAAGTGGGTCGTTGTCAACAACTGTAACGTTTCACTTTCACATATTGTGAATGAACCGTCTGGCTTTTAAGCAGCCCAATTTGATTAGGTTTGGATTTAGCACTCTATGGAGTCTTGCTCCTTGAGGCATATTATTAATTTCCTCACAGAGCCTCCTCCATGAAGCTCTCTTTGCCTTCCTAATTTCTATGTTGTAATCAGTTAAGGCTTTCCTACAGGCCTGCCATTCACGAGTCCTTTTAGCCTTATTAAATAATTTGCGTGTCTTTGCTCTAAGCTTCGCTAGCTTAGAGTTCCACCACGATACTTCTCTTTTGGAGGTCTTTATTTTTAGCGGACAACAGTCTTCATAGGCATTTTTGATGCCTTTCGTGATCATGTGCACTGCTAAATCTAGACTCTCCCACGTTTTAAGACATTTAGGAATTATTTCCAGGTCAGCACCTAGTCTTTCATTATACAAGTCCCAGTCCGCTCTCTTAGAATCCCTATATGTAATAGTTTGATTAGCTAAGGAAGCCCTGATATCAAAGCGAATATGTCTATTATCAGACATAGAGTTCTCGTCACTGACCCGCCATCCAACTATGTGTCTGGCTATGTTGCCAGTGGAAAAGGAAATGTCTAGCATTTCCTGTCTGACACGCGTAACAAAGGTCGGTTCGCAGCCTATGTTTAACGTGTAAAAGCAGTTAACCGTCAGAAAATCATACAGTAACTCACCTCTAACATTGATGTCCGAGCTCCCCCAGGTGGTATGGTGAGCATTGGCATCACAGCCCACCAGAAGCTCAGCGTTATGTTTCCGAGCGTAAGCCGCTACACGCTGTAGGTCTTCAGTTGGATCTTCTTTATCTCCAGGCAAATAGGCCGAGCACAAAATTACTCTAGCCCCATCCCACCCTTGGAGATTTACGAACGCTGCAACCAGATCGTCAGAACACAACTCTGGAACAGGTAATAGATCAATTTCTTATTGAAAATGATACAAGCTCTAGGCTTTTTACTACCGATATTATAAAGTATATTACCGGCGGCATTTAGACCTAGGATTTTTGAATTTACCACCCAAGGTTTTTGAATCAAGGCGAGGCTTACTTTGTCTTCAAGAAGACAGCGCTCCACAACCGCTGATGCAGCAACGGCATGGTGAAGGTTAGCTTGGAGGATCCTCACCGATTCTCCTTGGGCAGTATGTCATAAGCCAGTAGAGGGCTTTGGGTTTGCGGGCTTTGTTCCCCTTTTCTGCGGACGTGGTCGTCCACGAGAGGGAGGTAGCCCGGTCGCCGTAGCACCTCTAGTACTTGCACCGGAGCCTCTATTTGCACCCCCGCCCCTTGCTGCCGGTCCAGAAGGCGTTTTACCCAGTTTGACCTGGGGTTGAGGCGCTTTACTTATCAGCTGCGTGGAGTCACTAGAGGTGGAGAGTTGTGGGTTCTCTGGTGTGTTAGCCGTTGACTCATTAGTATCATGGCCACCCCTGGCCTTAAAAACAATTTTTCTAAAGCCAAGGCTGACCCTGTATTCTGTGGCTTTGAGAGCTTCAGCAGAAGGGTCGTCAATAGAGAAGGTCGCAAAGAACCCACTCTCCTCGCCCCTAACTGCCAATGTCTTCCAAAGCCGGGTATTCAGCCCCTCATTTTGTATCCGAAGCAGATTGAGGGCGTCATTTACAGACTGCACGTCACCGCTCGGTACAAAAGTCGAGACAACAACAGGCTTAGGCAGCTCGCTTTCCGATATCACAGAAAGTTCCGCCTCAGGCAACGGGTTTGTTTTTGGTATTTCATTCATCAGCCAATCTTGGCTGGATTGATTCTCGCAAGTAATCAATATCCAGCCTGGCCTGTGCATGAAACCCACAAACTTGGGTCCCGCTCCACTGTCCGAAATCTTTGCGATCTCTTGTATCAGTGTGCTACGAACCTGCTTCATTTGGTCCTCGTTCATGGGAGTCGTGTTACGAACTACCACTCGCGAGGACACAGCGATCTCTTTAAAGTTTGGTTTTGCTTTATTAGCAAGTTCCACTTTCGGACCCATGTTAGTGTTATCCACCTTCGGAGCCTTGCCACGTTGGTCCATCTTTGGAGCCTTGGTAACACTCCCCGGAGGGGATTCCTCCTCCGATCGAATTCGCTTGACCGCCTTCGATGAAGGAGTTTTGAGCTGCGGCAGATTGGCCATAGGCTGACGGCACAAAGTTAGGGCCTCTTCCGCACCTACGTTTGCAGCCCGTAGCCTCCTAAACCGTTTCCGCACGGCTCCCGATAACTTCCTCTTTCGAGGTACGTATGTGCGTCCCCGCTTTGGTTCGTCACCATTTGTGAGCCGAAGTCAACTGCTACAGTTTGGCTCGTCCCAGCGCTAGACGAACTAGTACTGGGCGTTTGGGTAGCCATAGGCTCACCCTCCGACCCAGCAACTTGCCGTTTTTCTCCTTCAGATTTCACTGAAGGAGAAGAAAGGAGTAAGGAATTTATTTGGTTTATATCCATATAAGTCCCACGAGTAGCTAGGGAAGTAAAGATCACAACCGGCAGAGCCCCGCATGCCGGATGAAGGGCAAAAATACTCTCCGAGGCGCCCTGGTATCGGAGAGACACCGTTCACGACTGAGCTCCCCCTCAGCCACGCATCCATCGGCACGGTACGTTTGACACCTTGGATTGGAGATAATCTTTTCGCCCACTACTAGCAAGAGTTCAGTATTTACCAAAAAGTTACTAGTAGTGGCCCAGGGTGCACCGGCTAGAGGGTTTACGTTCCAACAAGGCGTACCGTATTGGACTGAAAATCCCCATCGCACACGTGGAGGTAGATCATCTTTCGCACTCCAGGCCAAATTATAACAAAATCTGTGTATCCGTGTGTATGAGTAGATTGAAATAAAGTAATAGAGGTGCACTAAAGCGAAAGCGAGACGCATAGATACATGTCATCGAGCACGTCATTTGATAATATAGTTTAACTTAACCCATGATAAAATGAATGTTATTTGTACTTACTAATGAAATAAGATTGTGTCTGTTTTATACTTTAATTTTTGTCTTTCTTCTTTCTTTTCGCACCACCAAATAGAGCAGTAACCAGTAGGCCATTATATAAGAATTTAAATATATGTCGGAATATTCGGAGACGTACACACAGGTTTAGTAATTGTTATGTACTGTTTTAATGCGAGCAAGAGTTAATATTTATTAATGTCAAAAAACTGAGCAGTGATGAATATTCCGATTTTTTGGCTCTATAGATTAATCGCTCCATCCTAATTTAAAAATTTAAATACTTTTTGAGCAACACAGTTTGTAAAAACGTGGTAATCTAAGATCCAGCTGTGAGACTACTACATTCATCTAGTTTTTAATCAAAATCTAATTTTGACATATATTTAGGAATAATAAAGATGATTCTGATATTTGTAGCGATGAAAGTGAGAGCAACAAGGAATCAGATTTTGAATTGTATATTTTCAATATGAATATTTAATTTGTAACTTATTATTGAAAACGCAAATACAATCGAAACATTTTCTCTAACATTACCTGCATTACATTAGGTTTTATTTTTCATAAATACTCATTTTTTTGTTGTCATTGTATAAAGAAAAGGCAACAAAATTTTTTATTTAAGAATAAAGGTTATGTAATTTTAAATACAACTAAACAAAAATTTCTTAATTATTATATTTTTTTTGAGTATTTATGAAATCGTTCAAACTACTGTTTGCGCCGTTGGTTAAAAACACAAGCTTTCAACGCATGCCGCATGCGTAATGGCTTTAAAAACTCATACAACTGGCTTTCACTTGTAACTTTCACTTTAGCAGCTCTCTTTCACTCTAATCTATTTTTTACAGCTAGCCTATTCACATAGAAAAAAATTAGCTTTCATTTGATATATAAATACTGAATATACGCCATGAACCTATAAATGTAACGTAATACCTTTTTACACCTCGCTGCGAAAAGGATGACGCGAATGTCATTTTTTCCGGAAGATCAATTGATATTATTTTAATTAAAAATGCTAGTGGCCACATTTTGATAGGCACCTCAGTAAAAATATATTCCTCCATTCATAAATATATGTAAAAATTAGAGTTGATGAAAAACTAGATGAGCGTAATAATCTCGCAGCCGGGTCTCGTACTATGGAATGCACTACCAAAGGATGTCGTTTCGGCCAAAAGTATATATGAATGCAAAAATAAACTGGACAGGCATATACAAACGGACAATTCATAGTACAAATTATAATAATAAACAATACTTAAATAAAAAGCTCACTTCCCAACAAGTAATAAGTAACAACATTTTTAAATTATAGGCGACTCCGGATATTCCTTGAGGAAGAGCATGATGACGCCGATACTGAATGCAGCTCCAGATACACCAGAGGCACACTACACAAATTTGCATTTTCGTGCAAGAAACATTGTGGAACATACTATTGGGCTTCTTAAAGCACGTTTTCGTTGCTTGCTAGCACACAGATGTTTGCATTACTCGCCAAAGATGGCAGGCTCTATTGTAAATGCTTGCATAATATTGCATAACATTTGCAATAAGACAAATACTCCTGTGCAAGAGTTAAGTGATGAAGAGATGAAAGGAGAAGCTCGATTGCAACTTAATCATAATGCTGAAGCTGTAGAGTCTCCACACATTCACACCGACACCACATGGGAGGAGGGCTGGGCTACTCGCTCTAGTCTTGTCCGGCAGCTCTGGGATAAACAGCACTTATAGATTTGTAAATTGAATAATTATATACGAAGGGCGGCTGATAAGTTCGCCATCTAAGGCACTTAGGGATGATTCTTCATCTCCTTACTAATAACACTAGTTGTGTGACTCATTGTTAGTATAAATAACACGACTTTTTTCATTTGGTTCATTAACACTACATCCCTGGAACAAGCAACAATACTATGTCAACAGAAACTGGAAATTTGCTGTAAAAAATTTGTTAAAAAGGGAAATACGCCGAAATAAATTTTTGAAGAGATGTCATCGGTTCTTTAGGATTCTGCACCTTCATATACGATGGTAAAAAAATGGGCTTGGCTATTTCAAGAAGGAAGAGAGACCTCTGAAGACGACCCCCGCCTGGACCGCCCAGTGACGGTCGTGACCGAAGAAAATGTCCAAAAAGTCGATAAATTAGTACTGGCTGATCGAAGAATTAAATTGTGGCAGATAGCGGAAGAACTACAGATTAATAAAGAACGAGTTGGAGAGATTTTACATGAACATTTGCACATAAAAAAATTGTGCGCGTTAGGTATCGCGAATGCTTACACCGCTCGACATGCAGCGACGATTGGAGAGTTGTAAAGATTTTTTGGAGTTGTGTCAAAGTGATTTGGATGAAATTTGTAACCGCATTGTGACTGTTGATAAAATATGGATTCGTCAGTACCATTCTGAGTCCAAATAAGAGTCGATGCAGTGGATAAAAAAGAGAAAGGCCACCAAAGAAATAAAAAGTGGAAAAGTCGGCGTCGAAGATTACGGCTACCATTTTCTGGTATAGCGGAAGAAAATTTTTAATTGATTACTTGCCTAAAGGGACTACAATGAACGGCGAGTATTACGTTAATTTACCGGATCAGGCATGTGAGGCAGTCGTACAGAAGAGACGTAGCAAGTTGGCGCGTGGAGAGCTATTGCTGCAAGACAACGCGCCCGTTCACACCACTCGTGTTGCGAGGGATGCCTTGAAAACTACGGGATTTACAGAAATTGACCACCCACCCTGTACAAACCTGGCATCCAGAGACTTCCTTTTTACAAATTTAAAAAAGGAGTTACAGGGACGAAGATTTTCGGACGACAGTGAGATGAAGGCGGCAGTAGAAAACCATTTTGAAGAGAAATAGAAAGAATATTTTTTCAACGGTATAAAGGCATATTATCTTCATGATACGAAAAGTGTATTCACTTGAGAGAGATTACATTAAAAAATAAAAAAGGTAAAACTATACTTTTCATTTATTAAGTGCCTTAGGCCGCGATCTTATCAGCCGCCCCTCATAGGTCTATTATTATGTAATTTTACGTTAAATACCTTATATAGTTTCTTATTATTTTAAATCCTATCTTTAAAATTAAAGTACAATTTATTTCTAAAATTTTATTTTCTTCACATCTTTAATCTGTATATAATAAAATCGTAGACTTACCAAGTCTGTACATCGAAGATTTTCGCAAAAAAGTAACGAGGCACATAGAACATAGGCAAAGAATAGAACGTAAACAATTTCTGAAATTTTTGTCTGTTGGTTTGATTGTTCGTTTGTAAGCGTATTACGCAAAAACCACTTCCTAGATTCAAAATCCATCTGGAAAACATGAACGTTTACGGTACTGTAAGGTACTTAAATCTGTTAATAGTGAAGAGACTACGTCGCCCCGGCTGCCGAAAAGCGGGATCCTCGAATGCCCGAAAACTGGGACAGCCTGTCCCGCGCGGGACATTAATTTTGGGCAAAAAATCGGGACGTACACGCAACACTGGCTGTGACTAGGGTTGCCAGATGGTCGGGATTCATTTGGATTGTCACGATATTTGATATAATGTCCAGACTCGACAAAATACAAAATGTCCCAACAAAAAACTTGTCGTAAAGTTCATAACAAAACAGAAAATTAAAATTAAGTGGTTTCAAAATGATTCAGTCTTAAAAGTTAAGATTATTTGTCATTATTTTAATTTTAAGGATAAAAAGTAACATTTCGATTTATAATATTTATTTGTTGACGTGTGTGGTGTAGTGGAGGACGCTCTTCATCTCGTGGGTGTGTGTGTCCGGAACGAGGTAAAAAAGATTATCATTTGGTGATCCTACATTTAATATGAGTATGATGTGGAATAGTATCCTTGCATCACACTTATCGGTGAATGAGAGAAGAATAGAGTTGAGTTGCTTTATCTTCCCATATTTAATATTATTTATAAAAAAAAAATGTAAATAGAATTACTTAAGTAAGTAAAAAAAAAACTATAATATTTATGTAGCCACAATAGAGGTGGCATGTTCTTTTTAAAAACGAACCTAAGATAAAGAGAAAGAAAAAATATTTTCCCGAGATTTTGAAGTTTTGCCTAGATATTTTTGTCTTCTTATCTAGCAACCCTAGTTGTGACCCTTCCCCACGCACATTAGTAAAAGCCTAGACTAGGTCAACAATTTGCAAAAAACGGACATGGTCTCAGAGAAACTGATTCTTGGACCAAGCTTTATTATAAGTTATGAGTGGTGACGTCGACTTGGGACTTATTCATTTATATTTTCCTGTATCGTGATTAGTGAGTGTCTCTATATCCAATAATTTTTTCAAAATTTTACACAGTAGTTGCGGGGAGGGGTTTTTGATTTTCGTATACCTATTTTCTTTATATTGTTTATGGTATATCTTCAAAAGTTATAAAAAAATTTAGTATATATTTATAGGTAACCTTTTCTAGCCTTACCTCATAAGGAGCCCTTTTGTCTGACATGTTACATAATGCACTCGGTAAAAGTTTCCTTTTAATTTTCTAATCTACCCTAAAAAATTAACTCCTAAATTCAGAATCAACTTTTTTAGTGGCGGTGGGGCAAAATTTTCGATTTGGAAATTACGGAAAATTCAGGTAAAATTATGAATTATGTAACAAAAACAGGTTTTGGGTGAATCTTAGAGATTCATACATACGAGGCCCTTATGTATTTAGGCGCTTAAAGTTTTTTTTGACTATGCACATTTTCTTCTGCTTTGAGTGTTTGAGTGCTTTGACTGTCAAAAATGTTACTGTCAGAGTTCACGCACTGTTGGCGGTTGACTTTTAAACCATTCCCAGTTATATTATAATAGTTATATATAGCTAAGAGCGTCGCGTCGCATTTGGCTCTACGTGCCTAATATACAAATACAGTGATATTCATAGTTAAGTATCTATAAGTACGTTCTAGACAATATGACTACGTAATGTATTATATGAATATAGAATGTATATGAAAGCCCTATAACTATAAGTTTTGAATACAAACAATAAGTGCCTATACAATACAATAATTACAAATAAGACAATAACTATCGACGGTTTATTTCAAATCCACCCGAATGAAGTCGCGGTGAAAAGCTATACTTAATTGTGGGCTTTGATTTGACAGATTTTGATGAAAGGTATGGAGAGATCTAGTACATTGTACAGTATGAACTTGATATGAACCACAGAGAAAATTGGTATGAACAATTCAACACATTTATTTAGGAACCTATTACTGTCTTTTTTTGAAAATACACACAATAAACGCGTGTATCGTATATAGAGGTAACTACTTATTTATTTTATTGCATCTGAATTAATTTTTTTCAAACTATTTATATACCTCTTACATGGTTATACCACAGTACAAGTAAGCCTATAGTATTCTATCTTCATACAAACGCTCCTAAACGACGCGCCTCGAAATCTCGCCATTTTTCGGCATACAACAGTCGCGAGTGCGCCGCGGTTGTCGTCGTACGGTATAAATCAGTGTCGTACGGTGTGAGACGCTCCCGCGCATTTACAGATGAAATATTATGGCTTCAAGTTTTCGAGCATATTGTTCAGTGTATGGATGTTTGAATACATCTATATCGAAACCGGAAATATTTCTCTATTGCTAATTTGTAGGAAATATATTATCATAATGATCTAGTTAATTTATTGCTGATTTTTAATTATACTGCACACAAAATGCATTTTTTTTGTCCATTTCCACCATACTAACTCACAAACTTTTGAAACTAGAAATAAAATACTAGTAGAATTATATAACTTATTAAATTTGCAATAATATGAAATGAAAAGATAATAACAATTTAATGTAGTATCATATTAAATTGTCATATAGTATCATATGAAATTGTCATAGTACTGTTATTAAATACGTAAGCCAATAAAAACATTCAGTCCAAGTCGGTAGCCCTATTGCGTGTTTACGTACGGAGCGACCGTAGGTAATTATCTCTAGGACACTGCCGAGATACGTTAAACCGCTAACCTCAAAATATACATAGTATATTGAGTAGTTTTTACGCGTACCTATTATGAAGATAATTTTGAGGTCAATTCTGACCAAGGTTCTGACTTCTTGGTCCTAGAATATGAATAACAGAGATGACGCGACGGGCATTGTACAAGTAATAGTAAATATGTTGAATATAAGGTGTAAAGAAGGCTTGAAGAATATTTGACGAATGAGGTTCTAATAAAGAAGAGGGATTAGTTTGAGAATTAGAAGGGGGCGCGGTTAACCAAATTTGGTTAATTCACCATTTAGTTAGAAATAACTCAATAAAAATAAATACTGGAATCATCGTGAGGACTCCAATACAAATACTATATATTATCGTGATACCCAAAATTCAAGTTGCCTTCCATACTCCATCAAGTTGCAGGTTTTCTATTCAGTTTGGGACTATCCAAACATCGTTGCCGATTAGTAATTTAGTTCGCATCACATATTAGTTATATTTTTTTTTTACAAGAATTCAATTTGTACTTTTTACAAATACTACATATTTAATATAAGTACTTATTTAAATTTCTTTTTAAAATGAAATGATAGTCGCTACACGTCAAAGTCCGTACTCCATGGTGTGTTACCTTAACGCTGTTTTTAAATTGCATTATTTTGTTTAATAAGAGCATCGATGTTAACAAAAAAAGAATAAACGGTAAGAGCGCTTGGCGTACGTAAGTAATTCTTAAATTGAGGGGGAAAATCACGATAGCTCACAATCAGAAACGGCCTCGATCAGTCGCAACGTCGCAAGGTCACAACCTGTGTGACATCAGTGCTACATAAAAATACAAAAATGCCTTCATGTGTTTTCTTCAGGTGCACAAATGATTCAAAAAAGAAAAGCAGTAAGCAAGGCATTACTTTTCACTCGTAAGTTACATAAAAACTAATTTCTTTTGAATCTCTACTGTTTTATTTCGTTTCATTACTTCGCTATTTGCAGAAAGGGACAGAAATATATGATAGATGAATGTGCGAAGAGTGAATTGAGAGTTGGATTATAAGGTATACTCGTAGCGTCCGTGCCGCGTTACTGCGGTGCCACGGATTCCACGCACCCGCGCGTATCGATATCATAGCATAGTAGCGTCAACAAGATAATATGTCACCCAGTTTGTAAATTAAATTGAATTAAATCGTAAAGATATCATTAAGGATAGGGACAGTATACAATGTATTATGTTTATTTTAATTGTAAATACTTACATTCCACTTCTATGAATAAATTATTTTTGTAGATTTCCTAGAGATGAACTGTGGAGAAATAAATGGCTTGTTGTTGTTAGAAAACAGAGGCGAGAACCAGACTGGAGGCCAACTATTTATAGTCGAATATGTTCAATGCACTTTAGAACAATAGATCTGTATACTACCGATAAAGGATATACAAAAATATCAAAGAACGCAGTGCCGTTTTATCGGGTAAACCTTAACATTTTATTTATTTATTTCCTAGTAGTACCTAGTGCTAGTGGTTACCTACATTAAAATAATTTTCCACAATACGGAACAATTAATACACTAAGCTATTAGTACGGTGGTTTTTGCATATTCTTTCTACTTTCCAAGGTAAGTCTGGGTTAATGGATAATGGATGGTTTTTCTTTCATTGTGAGGTACAATAAGGTCAGTGTTAAGTACGATGTCTTAGAATTGGTGTAATTTTCAGAAGTTTATTGTTATAAAAATACAATGTTTCCAAAGTTCTACTAGAATGAAAAAACCGGCCAAATTTCGATAAAGTAAAAAATATCTACTTACCTACTTAAATTAATAAAAAATATCTACCTACTTACGTAATAAAAAAAATCTACTTTAAAGAAATGGGTCTAGAAGTCTAAAATACGTAAAATATGTAAAGACAACGGAACAAATCAGTCGTGGTGATAAGGGCAGATAGAAGGAAATGAAACTATGAGCGTTCCGTTTTTGTCTACGCTAGTAAATTATAATCGTAAATTATAAAAAGTATAAAGTTTACGCCAACTATGTATGTGTAGTTTAAGCTAGCAACTATTAACGTCGCTAAGAGATCGCTAGACGCCGGCTTCGCTCTGCTAAATACATAAAAAATAGGCGTAAAATCTTGTCGAAGATGTCAATTATTCAGTTCCTAGCTACCGTTGCTGGCGATTTCATTTTCAGAAATTAATTCTTTTCCATATTTATTAACTTTAATACTTTTTACCGTTTTAGGGCCCGATTTTTCAAAATCATTTAAATATAAGTTAATATGTTTCGTTTTTAATTTGAATTTTGGGTTTCTGTCCAGTTACTATGCGTATTTTTCCCAACACATGTGTTTTAAACTACTTACTGGGAGGTCTCCACAAATATTTTGTAAAGAACATTTTCGGAAAATAAAGAAATATTATTATTATTAAATTGTATTTCTAATCGTTTTATCTACAAAAAAATGAAAGTCGAAAAATCATTTTGATTTTTACTTATTTGAAATTCCAGGGATAAATCATTCATTCACATAATAAACTTGTAATATGTAACTGTAGGGTTTAACGACATCTATTCTTTAATTTTTTTAAGGGATTCTATTTTTTGGGATTGCGACAAATAAAAAAGTAGGTTAGAGATAGTTTCATAGGATTTTTTTGTTAACCCTATTTAATAATGGTGAGTTGCCGACACGGCACGGTGTATTACTATGCCGTGCACTGTGTTGTGTGATTGCTATAATTGTGATCTGTCATCTGTGTGTTGTATTTTGTGTACGACCATAGATGCGATCTTGAGTCCTTATAATACTCTTGAGTCCTTGAGTCGAAACCAACGAAACAACTTGAAATTATACGAATAACAATAGCTTGTCTCATTTTCGCTACAATGTATGCTAAAAACTTTGATTATTTACTTGCTACAAAATATAATTTATATAATACGTATTGTTAGATCTTTTTTGCTGCAGCCTGTGTAGGCTGCAGCTGTCGTTTATATATTTAAATCATAATTAAATTATGTACACACCTACACGAAGACTATTACCACAGATCTACTAGGTACGAATAGAATTAATTGAAATCGCATCTTACACGTCAGGAATTGTTAGATTGAATAAAATATATTGCGTAACAACATATAATAGAAAGGGATGAAAATATGCATATTTTGTCTCTATCGGCATGAAGAATAGGATATTTTAACCTAGATTAAGGGGAAAACGGAATTGAAAGGATAACTTTAGGGTATGAATTTAATTAGTGTAATTTTAAGGGTCAGTAATTTAGGGTATTTTTCGGTGAATAAACTTACTGAGATCTCTACCATAACGAATTATTAATTTTATCAATAACATTTGTGAAATATTTTATTTTACGCTTTAATCCCATAGACATAGACAAACTTCAAACTGAATAGCATTTTCTTTTTTTACGACAGAGCTGCTATTTGTCTTCTTATTATGTGTTCGATTAGATAAAAAATCAATGATACTAACATACCAATTAATATTTTCATAAAAATCGGATATAAAAAGATTCGACTCATTGACATAAGGCACATGGGTTTCAACGCGCCCATGAAAACTTTTTACTTCACTAGGACGCGTGCGCACTAAAGCTTACTGATACGCAAATAGCAATCGTAGAAAAGATTGAATCGAGAAATAAATAGTCTAATATTAAATGTTATATAAAAGTGGTGGTGTATTTTTAGTTCAATGTCTATGTATTTGTTATTTATTATATATTTCAAAATATATTATATATTTCAAAAATCTATGTATTTTGAACGCCTTTTTACCGTTTGTTGTCAAATGAAATTGAGCTGCCAATGTTAATTCGTCCACGTAAGTCAAATAAAATGGCTTCGTCGTCGTGAAAAAATACAAAGAATCAAATATTAATCAGGGTAATTTTTCAAAGTAACTCAAAAATCTAGGGTAAATTGAGGTCAAGGATAGGGTAAAGTAAAATGAATACCTGGCAGCACCAAGACCACAAACCATCGCTTTTGACAGACTAGAACCAAACAATAAATTAATCTTTGTTCGCTGATACTTCCGAGTCGCAAAATTGTTTTTGAACTTTATAAGTGAGAAATTAAAACAAAAATATTTCTAAATATATGTGTGATAGACTTTTTCGTCCGTGATGGTAGGATGCAATATTTTAGGCTGCAAAAACCGTAGTGAGAAAAGAAATCCTGGAGTATCGTTTCATTCGTAAGTACTCCGAAATATTCACAATTTCTGAATTTTTTTTCAACTTTAATAAAAAGCGTAGATTGTGCTATTCTGTTTGCATTTCCTTGATAGATTTTGCCATGTTATAGCCATAATGAAATATTTGTTTGTGTATAGTCTCTATGTATGTAATTGTTTGTGTTGCCTTATTATGCTTATATTTTACCCCATTTTATTCAATTTCATTTGATGTTTTTAGCTTTCCCGAGGAATCTATAACACGCAGTAGATGGGTAGAAGCAACTGGTCGTTTAGGATGGCAACCCAAAAAATATTCTAAAATCTGTTCAAAACACTTTGAAGATAGAGCATTTCTTATGATAAATAATAGAACATTTTTAAAATTTGATGCTGTTCCCAGTTTATACGTTACAGTGAGTCTAAGTTTTTTTTATCTTCGTATTTGTTTGTGTTCAATACTGTGATTTTTGTCCACAACAAATAAATACAATTTTTAATGTTTTTCTACAATCAAGCATGTTATGAAATGTACATTGTTTAGATTACACAATCATACTATGTATGTAAAATAAACGATTTCGTCGATGACAAAACAATTTGGTAATAATCTTGTCTGTAAGTGCATTTACTGGTTTTCTGAATATTGTATTTTAATAAACCGTATATAATAAATTGTAAAATGATGTTTAAAAATGATACCTGATTATGTTTCTTGCCGGTTTTTCGCTGCGCGCAGGTTTTCCTTTTGAACCTAAGGTAGATTTGACGTGTAAAAGTGCCTTGCAGTTGGGCTTACTTGAATAAATCGATTTGATTGTGACTACCTAAATGTATTTATGTTTAATGTTGGTACATCTAACTGATTTAAAAAATACAAGCTTAAGTTGTATATTTTCTTTAGTTTTTATAGTCTTTAAGAATACTTAACAACATTTGATTCCGCGAATTGTTATTGTGCTTCTGTCTTAGTTGTCACACTTATATACTTTTATAGATACTCACGTACATAAATAGTGTAATGTTTAATTGATATACTGTTGACATGATAGCAAAACTAGAAACCTCATAAACGATCTCTACAAAATCATAGAAACTTAAAAGCAATTTGATTATTAGGTACATATTATTTAGGTTACGATTACTGGATTACCTAAAAATATTTCCTTGAAAGCAGATTTATAATGATTGTATGACAACACAGTTAATCAAAGCGAAAGAGACTGTAGTTGTTACATCAACGCAAAACGCAATATTTATTAGTAGTAGCTCTGTGACGTACCTACTTGTTAATTTATGTACCTATTTATGAATTATGAGATATTGACTCGAGTATTACCCCGAGTGTAGCACATTGTTCTAGCCTAAAATAAAAAAAATGCAGTGTCTCTGGACAAAAAAAGTGAGGCTCGTACATAACTCTGTGAATTCACCAAGTTGTTACGTCATTCGCGTCATTCCGTCATGTATTATCTGATTCCGTCGATGGCGGCCGTATGTTGTTAACGTTTTTATGCAAATTTCGTGTAATATTTAAGTACAAAATGCCAGATTGTGTGTTAGAAACGTGTAAAAACAGAATAAAGAAAGCGAATAAAGCCGATGGAGTGACATATCACATGTGAGTACCCTTTAAAATTTGTTTTAGAGTTAAATAAATAAAAAGTAAAACTAAAAAATGAATCGTTTAGAGTTGCCATATTTCTCGTTAAATTTTTTTACACATTTTTTCTTTATTGCAACAGATTAAAAAATTAATACGATAAGAACAAAATAGGAAGATGATTTCTTTATGTAATAAGAAAACCGTGTATATTTTGCTTCTTATTCTACGTGACTACGTATTAAACTTTTCCATACTTATATTACATATTTTAACATGAAATAATAATATCCGTATTTCAGGTTTCCAGTCAATGTTGCTATACGGCAACAATGGATTGACTGTGTCAGAGAAAATAGGGGAGATGCGACTTGGTTGCCAACCAAGCATACTGCATTATGTTCGTCACATTTTGAAGAGCATTGTTTGTACACAAGTAAAAGCGGCAAACTACGCGTTCTTCGAAAAGATGCTATTCCTACAAAGGTCCGTAATTAATATTTAATTTCCATAAAGCGACGCATTGGTAAACAATAATTGAATTTAAAATAAAACTTCTGCACCATACAAACGCGCGCGCTAACTTACGCAAATTACGAAAAAACGGTTATTTTAGTTTATTTTAAAAACTATAATTAATTTTAAAAAATCCAACTGCCATTTTGAAGAATATGTTTAGAAATAAACTATACAAAAAATTTAAAAACATAAATCGGTTCCGTTACTTCGAAAAATGTAAATCTCTATTTTAAAAGAGGTTTCTTTGCCATTTATTTTTGTGTTACTAAAGGTAATCAATCGCGTAAATCAATTGGCAAAATAAAGTCAATGAAGTGAAGAATCATGTTACCAAATATGACTATCATACGTTTTGTAGTCACTTAAGAAAATTGAGATCCCTGCCGTTAAAATTTGACGAAGATCCCATGGACTTTTTGATTGAATGAAAAATAACAAGCCGATACTGACACGGTGTACGACGGCAACCCGGATCGCGTGATTTTTCAAAACCGTTTGTACGCCGTTTAAGGGGGAGAGTTGAAAAGTGTGTTATATGATGTGATAACACAAAACGTAATTTTTGCTAACAATCCGAAAATGCGATATTCGTAAAGATATCAAAAAGTTTTGTTCTGAAGGTGCAAGTTTCGGCCGGTTTGAAAGTGTGGCTGAGGCTGTAGGTTGAATTTAGCATGCCACCTGAAACTTTATATTTTCTAACAAGCCGAAATTTATTCTAATGTCATGCTCTTGTCACAAGACACCTATAAAAAAATACCGGCTGAATCTAACGTGAGGAACAGTGTGTACTGTTCCCCACGTTTAATGACCTGTCACAGAAGTTTCCAATAAAAAAAAAATCGGCCAAGTGTGGCTACGCACAGCATAGGGTTCCGTCGTGCCTGTCACGATAGTATGCGTACTTAATAGAAGCTGACTTTTTGGTGCTATGAGCATATTAAGAAATTTTTACTTATCTTAGTAAGTACGTTTTGTAAGTTGGTTAACTATTTTTAACTATAGTTTTCCTTTTAACTTCATTATAATGTACTAGCGACGCGCCCCGGCTTCGCACCGGTAGAATTTTTTTATTAAATAAAATACAATTTATGTTACTCGCTGATAATGTAGCTTTCTATAGGTGATAGAATTTTTTAAATCGGTTGAGTAGTCTTTGAGTTTATCCATTACATACAAACAAAGATTACCTCATTATAATATGAATATAAATAGTATATATTACAATCATTAATTTTTTCACATATTCACATGTTATAAAAACAAGGGTTTAGCTGGCACGGGGAGGGGCACGACTTAATAAAAATGGCCACTTTAAAGCTTAATATTTCGCGAACTGATCCTTGAATCGAAAAATGTTCTTCACATACCCAATATTTTTGAAAATCTTATCCAACGCACACACCGCACACAATGGAATAGAAAAGTAAAAAAATTCATCCCCGTTTTACGTATATGACAGGTAGCCGAAAACAAGATTTTTTCAAGATTTTATTTTCCAATTTTACGACGTGATTAGTACATAATATACGTATACGTATGTATAAGTCTCTGGAGTTTTTAATACTTTTAATAATTAGACTCTTGAGTATCTGAAGTAAACTGCGGACAGACGGATATAGCGAAACCGTAAAGGTTGCTTGTTTATCACGGAACCCTAAAAATGGGAATTTATTTAGAAAGTTCCATTATAAAAAAATATCGGGAATTTATTTACCAATATTCCCAATTTTAGATTTTTGTTTGTGAATGGGCACATCTCTAATGACGCTGGCTTGCCTCGGTGGCCAAAACAACATAATATGCATAGTATACAGGAAAACCTTCTTAGGAGACTAGACTGTATTCACAGATTTTGGGAAAATATTGTACAGTCAGCAAGAAAATAGCCATTTGCATCAAAACTTTTTCTGTGCCGTTCGATCTTATTTCTTATAAGGATCAAAAAAACTACGGAACCAACAGGGGCTGGCTGGAGTGCTAGAAATTTCAGTAAACACTAAAAACTTTTTCCATACATTTAATTTCCAACTTCGATACTTATAAAAACTTTTTTTCTGTATAGGCTAGCCGCCACAAAAAAGAAATGGTCACGAAAAACAATACAATTTTAAACTTCGAATTTCAAATGTGTACGGTTTATTTCGAGGTTTATTTGTTGTGAAAATAAAACTCTAGAGTATTTGTTGCTTGTGATTACTTGTAAGCTTCTGTGTAAAAAATTTCCTCAAATCGAGAACATTCAGACATGCTACCTTATATTTTTAACCGACCTTTTTTAAAAATAGAAAGACGTTCTAAATTCGTATGTGTATTATATACAGTATGTCCCAACAAATAGTATAAAAGCCAAGCGTAGAGATGGAACACCCCTAGAGGGACCTAAATAACTCCTATGTATGTTTAGCGATTTTTCGTAGTTTTCGAATTATGATTTTTTAACGCACTAATTATTGAATACGGCTTTACTCACGTGTAATCGGTATAGGTACCGACTAGTTTCGGACCTATTGGAGGTCCATCATCAGGGTGAGTGGGATGAGTTCGCGGCCGCGCCCCGTCTCGCACTGCGCGCCTGAGCTCGCAACGCGCGGCTTGACAGGGTGGGGGGTGCGGGGTGCGCCGGCGATGGTGACGAACTCCGCGAGACCGATGCGTCTACGTCAATATTGGTGTTTATCCCGCCTAAGGATCGGGACCCTCTGGATAGCCCTGGCGTCTACGAAATTCCATGCGATTGCGGCAAAAGCTACATTGGAGAAACGGGACGCAACATCAATACGAGGCTCACCGAGCACATCCGCAGTATGCGTAAAATGGACAGCAACACCTCGGCGGTGGCAGAACACGCCCTCAACTCCGACACGTCACATATTAGGTTCGATAAGGTGAAAGTGTTGGCTCGTGAAAAGAACTTTGTATCACGCAAGCTCCTTGAAGCCATCGAAATCGACCGCCGGCCTAATTTTAATAGAGACAAGGGATGGGCTCTGCCGCTTACTTGGAAACCCGTGTTGATAAACACGACGCGGAATAAGAACGATAGTGCTGACGAGTATGTAGCGGACATCGTGAGTACATTTTGTGCGCCCGTAAACACCAATATTGACGTAGACGCATCGGTCTCGCGGAGTTCGTCACCATCGCCGGCGCACCCCGCGCCCCCCACCCTGTCAAGCCGCGCGTTGCGAGCTCAGGCGCGCAGTGCGAGACGGGGCGCGGCCGCGAACTCATCCCACTCACCCTGATGATGGACCTCCAATAGGTCCGAAACTAGTCGGTACCTATACCGATTACACGTGAGTAAAGCCGTATTCAATAATTAGTGCGTTAATAATGTCTCACGAAAGTTTTAATAATTTAATATGATTTTTTAATTTTATTTATCAATTTCTGACTCAAGATAGTTTTGTTTATAGTGATGTTGATAGATAAGATGCAGGCTTGATTTTTTTCAACCGACTTCCAAAAAAGGAGGAGGTTGTCAATTCGGTTGTGTTTTTCTTTTTTTTTATGTTTGTTACCTCATAACTCCGTCATTTATAAACCGATTTGGAAAATTCTTTTTTTTGTTTGAAAGGATACACTTCCAGATTGGTCCCATTGAAATTTCACTGTTATTGAAGCTTTGGTTTCGAAGATACACCAAATTTTAAATGTTCGAATTGATGCCACTAGGCAGCGATGTGACGATCGGTGCCTAGCGAGCCAGGTGCTCCGTCGTTTTGAAACATCGTGTTCCTCGTCGTCATTGGATCTACGTCTTCCAGTAACTCGTCGAGATTTTTTTCTAAGAATTGTAAATAAGATCGGCTATTTAACCGATCAGGTAGTTTGAATGGGCCAATAAGCTTCCCATTTAAAATCCCGCACCACAAATTTCCACTAAATCCTTCTTGGAAGTTGGATGCACGGGATAAGGGCGGATTTTCAAAACTTCATGAATGATAATAATGAAAATATACATATATGCTGTGCTTATAGCACCGTTAGAGGCGGAGCTTGACCAAAGGACTCGTATCCAGCCATAAATAAATTAAAAAAAAAAATAGAGGCGGAGCTGCAGACACTAGTTACGTGCCTGAAAGAAGACTGTGAAGTGAAAGGATTGAACATGAATGTGAACAAAACTGAAGTTCTGGTGTTTGAAAGGGAAGATGTACAGACAATTGTGAAATATGGGTAGATGGAAAACGTCTAGAAAAATTGAACGAAGTTGTATTTCTGGGTAGTGCGTTTTCGAGGGATGGACTCACATCGAGTTGAATGTGGAGAGACGGGTAGCAGCCGCCAATAAAGTTAACGGTACTCTGTCCGCATTAGTAGGCAGTGTGAATATATCTAACTCAGCCAAAAATGAAATGAAGAGTTACGCAGTATGACAGGGTTGAACGACAGTGTTATTGTAAAAATGAAGAAAAGAATGTTAAGATGTGGAATGCACATAGAAAGAATGAGTGATGAAAGACTGATGAAAGCGAAAGTGAGTGGTAAAGAAGCCAAGAAAGACCAAGGCTGACTTATGAATCAAATAGCCAGAGTATTAGCCGACGGATATGTCAAAAGCACTCGATTTGAAGAAGCGAAAGAAGTATGTAAGGACCGCGACGTTTGGCGCTCCGTCCTCTCCGCCTACCCCGTTGGGGATGCAGTGTGAAGATATGCGTGTATGTATGTATAATAATTAATAATGGATATTAAATATCCCACATCGTTCAAAGTGGGATTCCATGTTTTTGCTGACTAGATTTTTTGCCAAATTTTGTGAATGCAGGTCATAATATCTTTAAACATTAAGGATAGTCTCCTAAGAATGTTTTCCTGTATTTACAATTGCCGTTTAAAAATTCCACCCTCTGGAGATTTATGGTAATACGTTTGACCTTATCAACTGTGTTATTTCTGCCACAGTTTAGATACATATTAGAAGACTGATTTGGTTCATTTTGGCGAAAATAACCTGACCTTTTTTTTTCAGTTTATATCAAATGAAAAACGCAACCAGTGGTTTGAACGAAAGCGGCTTCTCACCGACTCTGTTAAGGAAAGATGTTCAGCTCTTGAGACAGACTGCACTTCTTCAAATTTTGAAAAGGTGCTTTACGAGACTCTTAGAAAGATAAGATTGAGACACCTTGTAGTCAAGTTGAAATAGCTAGAAAAACAAGCTAATAAATTAAAAAATATTACGACAAAAAATAAACGTACTTGAATTCAAGTTGTGATGTGTAATAGACTAAACTTATAACTACAGGTATAACTACATATTCTATAATACGCAAATACTAAATGTTATATGAGAATTAAGAAACGGAACCTGACCGACAGAATATTTAATTTGGTCAGAGTAAAATTACTTTATTTTATGTACATAATTAATATTTACTATTTATTGCCAACACACTGTCGGTATCCAGATTTGTGAAGGACATCTTCAGAATTTTACAAATGGACGTCTGTCATTTTGTGACTTTCGGTTACTTCTGGATCATTACGCTTTTACGAATATACGCTGGAAAAATATCGATTTCAGCTGTGATAATTTCGGTGACAAGCAGCAGCAAGTTATCTTATCATCGTCTCATAACACTTTATTTTAGTATGTATTATAGTTAGAACTTAGTATTGTGAGATTATAATGACGGAAATACAAACCAAAGATTTACAGGGTCATTGGTAATTCGACGTATTCCCGTTAGGAGGTGATAGGGGTGACTATTTGCGATAATTTTAACCCCCATATGCATTATGCAAAAGTGAACCATTTTTGAGTTATCATGTTTTTTAGCTTTTAGCAAAATAAGTCAAAAATGCCACATCAAAAATTTATTTAAAAAAAACTATCAATTTAAATCTCATTTTTTCTTCTGATTTATAAAAGCGATTAAACACTGGTTATTTATCAATATTAAAACAACAATTATCGGTCCAAATTTAAGAATGCGAGACGAAAAACGATATTAGTTCAATATTTTTTTGAGATTTGTTTCCACTAAAATGCCTTAAAGACAAAAAAAAACATTTTGAAACTTGGTCTGCAGATTATTTTAAAAACATAACCGTTTTCTTAGCTCTCCACCAATGCATAACAACTAGGAACTTATTTCAAAGAAACTGAAAAAAAAAAGATCACAAAGGAAGCAGGCGGAAATTCGTATTCGAACTAAACTTAAGGTCGTTCTTTAAAATTTCCAGAAAATTAATTAAAAACAATACCCAATGTAAATAAAACAAAAAATACAAATTCAAAATAAAATGTAGAACCACTTATTTTGCTAAAAGCTAAAAAACATGATAACTCAAAAATGGCTCACTTTTGCATAATGCATATGGGGGTTAAAATTATCGCAAATAGTCACCCCTATCACCTCCTAACGGGAATACGTCGAATTACCAATAAGCCTGTATATAGATTGTATGTATGTATAGTTCTTTTTTTAACTGGGACAGTATGGGGAAATCCGAATCTATAAGACAAACCATTTGGCCTTTTTTTTGTGATAACAATTTTGGCATTATCGATTTTTTGGTCAAGCGCGAGATATTCACAAATATTAATAAAATTGTCTAAAAATTTTTTTAATGTAGTGTGACTAAGTTTTATGTACTTAAGCATTATTTCATTATATCGGAGGAAAAAAATCTGGACAGTAGGAGTTGGTAAAATTTAATAAAATATTTTTTCATGTAGTATGCTACAGTATGAGACATACTAATTTATAGGACATACGAAGGAGCCGTCTTAGATACCATTCAGTCTCTTTTGTGAATACAATTTTGTCATTGTCAATTTTTTGGCCAAGCGTGAATAGTCCATAAAAATGAGTAAAATTGACTAAGTATGTTTTTCTTTTCTTAATGCACATCGACTCAGTTTCACGTAAGCGTCATTTCATTGTATCGGACGACAAAAATCCGGACAGCAGAAGTTAATCAAATTTAATGAAAAATTTTTCATGCAATAGAATAATATTCAATGTACTAAATTACAATGTATTTATTCGAAAACAAGACTTTCGTATGCAAAAAAGGGTTCCATATTTGAATTTTGGGGAATACGTATCGACACGAAATTCAGTTATGGAACACTTTGAATGAATTGTTCCCGAATAAGTCGACATTGGATTGGACATACATTGGATTCTTCCGTTGCATGAAAAGAATTTTTCATTAAATTTGACCAATTTCTGCTGTCCAGATTTTTTTCATCCAATACAATGAAATGACGCTTACTTGAAACTTAATCTGCATTAAAAAAAAAGAAATAGTCGATTTAAAAATTTTTATGCACTACTCACGTTTGACCAAAAAATATATAACGCCAAAATTGCATTCACAAAAGGAACCGAATAATCCCTAAGACGATTCCTTTGTATACAATCCAAATACATATATATATATATATATATATATATATATATATATATAACAAATACCATATAACAAACCAAAATATATTTCTACTGTTATAGCATTGTATAGTAGTTTTCCATGTTTGTGGAAGGTGAAAGAGGATTGTTATCACAATAAGCGGTTAAAAGATGAAGCTTACCAAGAATTATTAACATATACGGTATTATAAAACAGTAATATCTACCTATGGCCATCATTGATACTGTCAAACGCAAAATTAATAACTTAAAAATTACTTTCAGAAAATAAGAAAAAAAGGTAAAATATTGTTTATTCGATTCTTTTTGTGAACACAATTTTAGTTTTTAATTGAATTTTATCAATTTATTCTCTCTATTTTCAAGTTACAACGCAAAAATCAGGATCTTCAGCAGACGAAAAGTACCTATAACCCAAGTTTTTTGTATGAGTATTTTGACCTTTTGATGTTTACAGCAGATCAGGAATCGCCAAGGATTAGTATCGCAAATGACCGTAATATGGAAATGGATCAAAATGATACAGTAAGTTACATATTTTCAGTTTAATTCACGGAATTATTTTGAACGATACAGCCCCATCATGTATGAAGTAATATTTATATTTGCCCCCATTTAATTTTGCGGCTTCACAAACAATTCTGATATATTCCTGTTGTAAACTGTTCCAAGGGATCTTTGCTTAAATCTCCATATACGACATTACTGAAATTATAATTTTCAATAACCAACGCTCTAGTAGGTAGATAATTAGCTTTCTCTTGTTTCTTCAACAAATTATGAAAGCAACATGTTGCCAAAACTATGTAATCAACTTTTTCTGATTTCATATTGATTTCTGTATAGAAAACCCTAATTCGGCTGAATAATATTACGTCAAAAGCGTTTTTAACGGTGCGACGAACTCTGCAGAAGCGATAGTTAAAAATATGCTCTTCACTTCACTTCACTTAAATTTCTTTGTGGATAAGGTTTAAGAACATTTTCATGTAACGCAAAAGCGTCCTCGGCTACAAATACAAAATTTAATTTCTTTTTATTGCTGTCATTGGGTGGTAGATTCAATTGCTTGTTCTTTAACTTCTTATAAAAATTAGTATCTGATACTCTCCCATTACAGCCAACATCAACACAATATAAATTTTTACAACTGCCTTCAGTACAATTAGTGAGATTCGTTATTTGCTGGTTTTCGAATTCTAATATGTTTTCCATCAATAGTGCCCCCAAAATTAGGAAAATGCCACCGATTTTCATTCCCTTTAGCAATCTCTTATCATTGTTTGATGGATTATGGTATCTGAAACAAACAAACTAAAATTCTTTTCTTTTTAGTTTTGCGAAGATAAAAGACCACCGTCGTTTCGTCTCGCGCGCCGCTGCCTCTCGCCTCACCACATCAATTAACGACTTCAATATCACCCACAAAATCAGCAAATAAAAGAAAAAGTGCATTGATTAATAAAGCCTATAAAGCCTTAAAAGAAGACGATGTATATGATAGCATAGGATTAAATGTTGCGTGTAAGTTACGACGTATAAATGAAGAGCAAAACATGTGCAGAACTATTGATTAATGAAGTAATAGTATATGGAATAGGGCGAAGGCTGGAAGAAGAAACTAATCTTACTGGTTTTATACTGATACAGTCTCAATTTACAAGCCTAGATCCTTCATCGCAGTTGTCACAAGTAGCTCCAACACCTACTGGAACTATTTCGAAGAGAACTTCAGCCAATAATAATTAACACTATTCCGTCAAATCTATCTCAGCCAATATTGTCTCCAGTAGGAATTGGAATTATTTAGAATAATGAACACCAACCTTCTGAAACTATAATGATATATTATGACGAACATTTACTTTATACAAACAAAAAATGAATAATTTTGTATTCTTCTATGTATTTATCTGAAATAAAGCAATTTGTGCTTACATAAATGTTTATTTACCGTCATAAACAAATTTTTCAGCACGACAAATATATTTTGATGTTTCGGGGATAACTCCGGGAGACTGGTGAAATTATTGTGGGAAATTTTATGTCCTCAATGTTTTGTCTTGTTACCAAAAACCTTCTAAAGTCTTCCGAACATTGACGCATTTTAGTGTTCATTTTATTGATGTGTGGTTCGCATTCGCAAGTAGTTAAATAGATTTTCTTGAGGCGAATGCTCGTTCTCGTACTAACATCGTGCGAGATCTTGCCTCTCTTTCTTCATGCCATTTTTTCATCTATAGTATCTTTTTTCGATGATGAAACTAAATGGAGTAGCAAAATAGAACATCGTTTTTTACGTAACATTACCGATTCTTAGTGAACTGACGATTAAAAACTTTCGAATGTACAGTACGCGATGGTGGGGTATCAAACCGCCAACTGCTATCTGTTAGTGTGTGGACATTAGAGTTAACACAGCCGGTATTTAACTATGATCAGCAGATAATAATCGTTTTAGCGAGTGGGTTATGTATAGCTAGGATGTCAGGCCGCCTATTAAGACAGGAAACTGCAGATAAACTGTTAATCAGTGGGACCCTTTAGGGATACAGCGTTAAGATATGTATGTATGTATGTAATATGTTTAATAACATAGATCGCAAACTTTCATTGCGAAAATCAATTTTATCGCCGCTGTTATAAGGCCAGGCGATGAAGAACGAGATCACTCGCGCTGGAGTGCATAGGCAAGTCTTTGATTTGAGATTCAAGCATATTTACTTTTTGTTAAATGAATAAGAATGCAAGGTTTTCGAGTTTCGATACTTAGATAGACAATTCTTTTTTTTTCGACAGATAATTATTTATGTACTTACATTATCTTTCTACGTTCGATATGATTTTCATTATTAGGGCACTGTATTTGATTTTAATATTGTATTTTCAATTTCTTTTTGTTTTGTTTCAGAGCAATAACAAACCAGAGACTGTACAAGCCGTCAATAAAAGTGACCAAAATGAAGGTAATACTGAATGCTTACTTGAGCTTTCGGGGTCGAGGGTGTTGTCGTTTGGGCGCCATGTCTATTGGAATTAATGTTGCTTGATTTATGTTACTTACATGTTATATTATTGTTATATATTGTTTTTAGGGTTCCGTAGCCAAATGGCAGAGAACGGAACCCTTGTAATTTCATTCTGTCCGTATGTCCGTCTGTTTGTCCGCATGTCACACTTAATTTACTCGGATAGTGTTGGTACTATATAGACGTTTGAAAGGTAGGTTATGGTTATTCGAACCGCTATACAATGGTTGATTTTTGAAAAGATATAGGTAATACTAGGAGTGCATAGGCAGATAAATTATAACAAGCATCCAAAAATATTGTTCTACGTCACAATTATGCTCTTTGTTATAGATTTTTGAAATTGCCTTCTTTTCATTTTGATACCCATCATTATGGCTAGGGATGACTCTTTTTTAAATATTTGCTTATTGTAACAACCTAGCCTAAACGAGTTACACTCATATTGCGTGTTATTTAGGTTTATTTCTTTATGACATTACACATACTTGCTTACCTCTAAGTGTATACATGGGTTTGCATGGATTACAATAATGAATGCGCAAGATAATGCGGAACTAATGAAATAGAAAGAGATAGTTATCTACCAAGAGTTGCGATTGAAATATATGTCCAAACTGTTTTTATCACACTGTTGTTACCAACATTATTGAACTGGGGGAGCTCCCACTAACACCCGAACTCAATCCAATTTAGAAATGTTTCCGAAATTGATCTGACCAGGGATCGAACCCGGACCCCGATTGGAAGGTACCAGGCCAGCAAAAACCAGTTTCGAGTACAACTAGAATCAAAGCAAAGCAAGAGTAGAGTCAATTTTATAAATTTAACGATTATATTATTCTTGTCGCTTTGTAACTTTTCGTGGCAGTGCCGCATTATCATGAATAAAGTACCTACTTTAGTCAAATATATGTTTAACGTATTTATATAACTCATATAACGGCGGAAACAATTGGAAAACTTTAATAAACGTATCGCACGTAAAGACTTCTACACATATCTACCGACATAGACGCGCACAGGTCCTTATACGCACCAAACGCACACCACACGATCTTATCTTACAAGAAGGGTTGTCTAAACTTAGAAAAAGCTTAAATTAGGTACTCTTAGTACAAGATCCGGGGGCTGATTTCTGCAGATATCCGTTTTTTAATGAAACTTAATTCAATTGAATGATTGATGACAATATATCGCAGAATCATTAGTTACTAACTTAAGTAACACATTGCTGCCGGGTTGCCTATCAAAAGTTACCCGCTATTTTACTTTTAATTAAATATACATACATATCCCTAACGGGGTAGTCAGAGAGGACGGAGCGTCAGGCGTCGCGATTCTTACATACTACTCGGTCCGTTGAGCTAAGTTTGCACCTCGCTGGAATGCGAGGCCCCCTCGCGCTTCCCCGCACTGCCCCGCGTTCGCCCTGTGGCGTCAGTGTGCGTCAGTAGTAGTCAGTACGGTTTGCATCACTTTTGCATCTTTGTTACCGTTACGCGCGTGTTCATTTTCGTTACCTACATACCTGTTTAGTTTTAGAATATTTTTGTTAAGTTTTTTGTTGATCGTTGTTGTTGTTATTGTTTTGTTTTGAGATTATTCTTGTTAAGTTGTATATTATAGATGTTTAGTCGTTGTTTTGAATTCCTTGAAAATGAAAGGAAAAGTTATCCATAGTGAAGGAAGGAACATCATATTAAAGGTTCTGCATTTTTTTGAGCTAGAAAAGACTAATAAACGAATGACCTACCCCGTGGATCAAGTTATCAATCGGACTTGTGCTGCAACCGGGATATCAAAGAGAACTCTCATGAACATAAAAAAAGAAATGAAACAAGCACATTGTTTTATCATTCGTAAGTATTTTTTGCTATACCTACATACCGAATACTTTTTTTTGATATTTAGAATATATTTAGAATTTATCTCATGTTTTACAAGGTAATAATTAGATTGTGATGACTCTTTTCATATTTAATAAATTTGTATGAATAAATAAGCATTTTTAATAAAATAAATAATATTTCATTTATTTTAATGAATTCCAGCTATAGGTATGTTTTTTAAATTGATTATACATGATTTGAAAGAAAATGATGTGAAAATGTAAAAAAAAATTGTTGCCAGTTCTCAGTTAGCCGTAACTTTTAGGTTACGGCAAATTGAGACGGTATATTATTGTATAATTTGAGATAATTTGTCAAAAAGACTATTTTTATTATATTTGGTTAATTTTTATTATCTATTGATAAAGCGGAGTATTGAGTCATCTAAAACAAGGGCACCTAGGAGATACAACGAAAAAGTAGATTATATTAACCTGGCATTATACGACTGTCTTGATGACTACTTCAAGATTATTTGATAGCTACTAATATCAACACGGAAAAGACTTTTTGGTGGGAACGGGAGAAGTGAGGTTGTCATTTTATTTAGATTTTCTATTTTTAAAATTTTTAGGAGTTTTAAAGTACAACAGTGATAGTATATTGTTTTAAAAGTTCTGTGTAAGTGAAAAGAATGAAGGAGATCTAAATAAATATATGTAGCTAAAGTTTTCGCGCTCTTCCAAGAAGTCCTTTTTAACTTCACTAAAGCCTACTATCACTTTACTGGAGGAGTGTTAGGAGTGTTAACTAAGTCCAGTTGTAAGAATAAAAAACGAATTTTCATTAAATATATGCTCAATGTGTTCGTCATGTATTTTAACATACAATACCGTGACGTGATTATAATTTATAACAAGTGTTTTTCGTTTCGAAATTTCGTGATTAGGCTGATGGCCTTGTTGCCAATGCCTTAAGAAATATATAAAAATATTAAGACGCAAAAAAATCTCAACGACTAAAGTCGAACTTCGGCTAACGCAGTGGTCAATTATCTGCATAATATAATATGGCACCAATAATACGCAGACAGCCAGAAAGATACTGATGTATACTTATTTAAATCTATTTATTACTAGGAAAATTGGTTTGTTAGACTTCGACATGTTAATAATACTTATTGTTAGAATAATAGCGCTTACGAACAGATTACATTAAATTCACAAAATGCACAACGCACGCAATTTACTTGGAGCCATAAATGGCATCGTTTACTAGGCGACGACCCGTTAGTATTCAAGGTCAATGCTTGTCGATTGCATCTCCTTGAAAGAAAACAAAGAATGACGGTCTGTGCAGTGAAATGGTGTCATAACAAATCTGAAAAACAAAAAAAGGATTCGAATATTACATTCCATAGGTAAGTTTTAATCGATATTTTAAACGTAAAACATTAGATAAAGAAAATTAACATTGTTTGCACGTCAGAGTTGCCTGTATTAGTAAAGATATTTTCCCCATTTATTATTTTTTCTTGTCGATATAGTGTAAATATACTCGTACATACGTACTTTAGTATTGTTCTTGCGCCTGACATATTAATTATTATCGAGAAAGATATTGTGAAATCAATTTTATCTTTGCCATTTTTAATCATTTGTCAAAATTATTTATTATAATATCTTAATTTTAGATTTCCTTCCGATCCGTCTGTTGCAATTCGTTGGATAGAAAAGTTAAGGCTTAATCGCAATGAAGAGAGTTGGATACCAACAAAAAACACAAGGATATGTTCAATACATTTCAGCGATAGTGACAAATATTTCAGTAAGGGTGGCTTGTGCAAATTACTCCCTAACGCTGTGCCTTCAAAAGTATGTAAATTCATTCGATATTCTGTAGGTAGTTTAGTACATACCTATGGCATAATTATTCATTACTTATAATTGTTCCAGGAACTACATATTGCTTGCTCCAGGCAGTACATCAGCCATCACTATAAACGTAATAATGACTTGCCACTTTTGCATGAAATGAATGCCTACTTTCCTATACGACAGATTCAAAATTTGAAGAGTTTGTCCCGTATTTCAGAATGATACTAAAGTGTGAATCTCTGATTAAAAACAGTCAAAAAGGGTTACCGCTACATGCGATCAATAGAGGCATTTCTTTCTATTCTCAAGTAGAGATTCACACTCGAATATCGTTCCGAAATATCTTAAACTTGAAGACTCCTTTGCTTACTGTATTCACCGGACTTGTTCTAGCAGATAACCATTTCTTTCGAAATATGAACAGTTTTTGCAAGAAAAAGTGAATTCATTTAAGTAAAATCGTTATTAGGACTTTAGGAATCTATTGATACCCGTCCACGAGCTTTGTAATAGTAGTAGCACAATTAAATATTCGTGAAGAATCGAAAGTGAAACTGGCCCGTTGGCGCGGCGACAGAGTATCTTCCTTCTGAGCCGGGGCTCTGTGTTCAGTCCCCAGTCAGGTCAATTTAGGAATAGTACTTTTTAAAATTGGCTTGAAGTCGTCACTAATGGCTTCTCTAGTTCATTGCGTGGTACCCATAATACGAGCCTAGTGTTTAATTTGTGTAATTGGCTGGAGTATTGTAATATAAAATAATGATAAATAAATATGGCTTAATGTTTCAACTTGCATAATATTTTAATAGTAAAAATGACATCGTTGCCATTTTTTTTGGCAAACAATCCAATATATTTTAAAATAAGATTCTTCACAAGTTACCCTAATTTCAGAAAAAACCTTTCCAACTGGCAACATTATTTTGCGAACAACCGCTCGTTGCCGCTGGGGTGTTGAGCCAGAGCTACTAACTAGCCACTACGAAAGATTGCAACAACGGTTGTTCTATAATAACGAATAACAGTGTTGTGTTGTTTTAAAAAAACTGTTGTCTGTTATCCTTATATATTGCTGTTTTGCAAAACTATAATGAGTTAATTCATTACAATGTTATATTATTATGTGTTGTTTATACGAGTATGTTACTGACAAAAACCAACAGTTTTAAAACAAAACTGCAACATTGTATTGCCGATATGTATTCAATATGAATTTGTCAATACTAATTATTGTCGCAATCAAAAAATTTAAATGGATTTAACTTCTAAGGTAGAAAGTATAATATGTAATAGTAAATTAATAGATAAGAAAACAATATAAAATAGATGTAAATAGATTTTATTTCATTCTGTGAAAAATTAAATCATGGGGTGATATACGTGGCTTGTGTGTATCGCTATCTCTCACACACTATTGTTCACTCGCTCGCTTGCAGCAGTGGCAACAGTGAAAATAATAAAATTATAAACGGAATTTTCAATAATGTGTTATTCATTGCGTAAAATTTTGCATTGTATTATCCATTATTGTAATAACGACCATCGTTAGCTACTTAACACACATACACATGCAGCGGTGCTGCTTTACGCAACAACAGCACTATTACGAAGCTATTTTGCTCATTGTCTCCGTATTGATTGTTAGTAAACAATCCTTCTCCTAGTTCGAAACGTTAGTACTTATTCATTTCTATGATCACTGTTACTCCCGTTATTTATTTCATGAAAATGAGAAATATATCGTATGAATACCGTTGACGGTTGTTAAATTATTTAAGATTTTTTTATTTGATTTCAGTCAGGTTGTTTCGTAGTCGGATGCTTCTGGGTGCTCCTCTCAAAGCGGTACACATACAAGTCTAGTTTGTAGTTTTAGATTCATATAGTTATAGTTGAAGAGTTAAACACTTAAATCTGTAATTTTCTGGAAATTATTATTTCCAAAAACGTAAATTGTTTTAATTCAAGTGTTTACATAATTGAAATTAATCTTTCATTGCTCACGCAATTACTTCAAGGATTTACAGTTATTTCATCTAGTTTGCAAGTTTTATTAGATGCGTAGCTGGCTTCTCACAACTTATTTTTATTTATGTTTTTAAATAATTATAACAAATATTGTTCTTTAATAAGTACTTGTCATTATATGTTTTATATACCTACGTTTTTCTCATGACTCATGTGTCATATATTTTTAAAACGGCCGTCACCCGTCCTTCAGCTCTAAACTTGATGCCTATCGTGGTGGAACCGATGACATTTTTTGGAACGAATTATCTTAACGCGGCTTGGGGGAGGTGTGAGTTGGTAGAAAACGGCACGTAACGAAAAAGCGTTATGCCCTCTCCATTTGACTTTCGGCGACTCTTGTTTCTTCCTAACACACGCTATTTAATTGAGCAACATGGGGCGAGACAGCTAGGAACCCTCGCGGCGCTAGGTTCGTTAGCTTAGATTGATCAGCGATCTTTCTATCTCTTTCTATCATTTTATATACGGAGTGTGTGTGTTGCGAGTATCGAGATTCGAGCCAGGGTCTTTTTAGCTGAACAAATTGTCGAACATAGAAAATTAAAAACTTCAGACGCCAGTATATTAATAGCCTGTGATCAGGATCAGTGTGTGTGCTACATACAGGCTTGGATTTCGTACTACTATAGTAGTATTTACAAAGGTGGGTGTTAGGAATAGAACGTATTATTGTTCCTGTTGTTTCTCGATATCAAGAGATGGTGCTAGTTGTCGCGAGTTTAGCTTATGTTTTTTTGACATGTGGGTAATTTAGTGTGTGTAAAGTGAATGTGGTAACGGAGAAGTCTAAATAGGCGTCGGTCGCTTTGTGATAAGAAAGACAGAAAGTTTTTGGAATATTGGTTGTAAATCTCAATTATCTTATTTGTTTTGAAGCTAAAGGAAGTTCTGTCGTGTTGTTGTGTGTTCGCAGACTGAAATTAGCAGTTGATTGTATTGTATTACATTGTTACTTTATAATCCAAAGGTGGTAGACCAAAAGGTTAGGTAGGTGAGAAGCGTATATCTTCCGTTTTGTGACTTTACGGCACCGGAAGCCACCTGCGACTTCCACCATCCTGAAGACTAACGGACATTTAATGGTATTTATATTTTATATTTATATAGCATTGTTGATCAGCGCCGCGTATCGCGGTCGATGTCGGCGCAGTTCCCAGCACGTCTGTTACCATGCTGAAAATTATAAAGGGTCTAGCACACGCAGTGGTCGTGCCTGGAGCTGTACCGCACAGTGGGCATTAACTCGGTAATCCGTTAATCGTTAATTAATGAAGTTAACAATTTGCTTAATGGTTTAACTTTTAAGTTAACTTCAAAAAACTTTAACGCTCTTGTTAACTTCCGTTAAACTGAACTTTCGTTAACTTAAGTCCGTTACATTGGTTCTGTTGACTTATTGTTTTTTTTTGTTTGACTTTCGCGCCACACCACACGTGCGTTCAGTGAGTCGAATGGTGAAAAATTATATTATGCAAAGTGCGCGTGCGAGTGTGATGCATTTAAAACTGTTATGCTAGACATTGCGTGGGCGTGAGTAGGAACACTAGAGTTGTTGTGGAGTTGTTGAAAATATTTATGAAAGGCAACATGCACCTAAATTATGATAAATTTGCTATTTACTACTTTATTCCTTATATTATCAGACCGAATACTGAGGAATGCAATTGATACGTCGAAAAGACTTCGAACAAATGAGATCGCTGCCAATGGACGACCTCCATTAGTACCTAATAAAAGTAATGATCGAAGCATTGAATAGAGTAACACCTGATGATATCAATTTCAAGCACAAGAAATTAACAGATGACACTCTTAACCTCGTAGAGAAACGCCATCAGATGACGCTGGATAATCAGGCAGGTACTCCAGAATACCGGGCTCTAATTAATGATATTCGCTTAAAGAGGATTTACAGCCAAACCAGGAAGACAGTATTTCAAAGGCAATCGAAATGAACACCAGCAAATAAGTACTGCGTGTGGAATTATGTAATGGTAGAAATGCGATATTCCAGTTATTCGATGAAAAAGGCGATATTATCACGAATAGATAGCATCTGTTATACAAGTAGTGACAAATTTTTAGAAGGCCCTGTACAAAAGTAAAATATCATTGTCTGGATCGCAGAGCGATAGAGGCAGGCCACCTGTTACTAATGTCGGTTCTGAGGAAATTCCTGACGTGTCTGTAGAAGAGATACAGCTAGCGCCGAGTCAAATAAAAAACAGAAGATGTCTAGACCGAGATAACATCATACCCGAGATGTTGAAGCTGGGATCAGAGACGCTGTGGAGAGCTCTAGCACTGCTGTTTACAAACTGTATACTAAACCGCAAGGTACCTGAGGCTTGGCACAACGCAGTGATAATCCTGCTCCACTAGAAAGGGGACATTCGAAAGCTGGATAACTATCCCCTTAATAGTCTGTTGTCTCATATTTATAAACTATTTACCAGAGTTATCCTAAATCGACTAGCTAATAAACTCGACGATTACCAGACGAGGGAGCAGGCCGGTTTCCGATGTGGGTACGGCACAAACGACCACCTGCAAACGTTAAAGACACTAATTGAAAAGTGCCATGAATACGGAAAGCCAATCATCATCACCTTCGTTAACTATGAGAGGACGTTTGACTCAATGGAGGCTTGGGCAGTTGAGTGCGTTAGTAGACTACAGAGTTAACGAAAGGTACATCCAGCTTATGAAACATCTACCGCAGCATGGGACGTCATTGGCCAGTCTACAAAAACTTACAGACCCTTTCAAACTGGACGAAGCGACACGATTTCACCAAAATTGTTCAATGCTACCCACATGGACATCTTCTGAAGACTCGATTGGAGTGACAGAGGCATTATTATCGACGGAGAGAGACTGAATAAGTTGTGATTTGCTGATGATATCGCACTGGTCGCGGATAGCGTTGAAGATTGAAAATGAATAAGTCAAAAATTAAGATCATACCAAACATCCCAGAGGCGAAAAATAACCAACTATCACCCTTAGCATGGAAGACCAAGTGGCAGAAGCCGAAAGACGTATCACACAAGCATGGCCAGCCTTTGGAGCAAACAGCTCGATCCTCCGATCAAAAAAGATTCCCCAAAACCTAAAACAAAAGTGTTTAATCAGTGTGTCCTGCCAGTTTTCATGTACGGAATAGAGACAGCAACTCTCACCGAAAGATCTGCTGAGAAAATCCGAGTTCCGAGTTACGCAGTGGGCGATGGAGCTACTGATGCTTGGAATAATGCTGATACATCATAAAAGGAATGATTGGATCGATGGAAGTGGATATGGTCAGGGCGCATTGCCAAAATGGACTGCGGTCGATGGGCGAAATATACTTTAAAGTAGAAACCCCGCGCTAACACCCTCGTGAATGCTATCGTTCTTACATAACAAACAAACAAAGCATAGTGGGTCTTTGGTGCAAACAACTCGCTTCTCCGATAAAAAAAAATTCCTCAACACCTAAAACGAAAATGTTTAATGAATGGTGACAGCACTGAAATATCTGCTGAGAAAATTCGAGTTACACATAGGCCGATGGAACAACTGATGCTTGGAATAACGCCCATACATCATAAAAGGAATGAGTGGATCAGGCGGAAGACGAAATTTAGAGACGTGGTAAAGGAGATTGAGCGGCGGAGGTGGAGAAGAACAGGGCGCATTGCCAGGATGGACTGCAGTTGATGGGCGAAAAAAACTTTGGAGTGGAGACCCTGCGCTAATATCCGCGGAAGAGGTCAACCATCTCAGAGATGTGTGGATGGCATCTGACAACATACAGGCATGAACTGGATGAAAGTGGCGAAAGAAAGAAAGCAGGTCCATGTCCAAAGACGGGCGCAACAAGGGCTGATATAGATAGAAATTCTTATTACTTTATTATTATCTATCTTACAGCTAAATAAATGTGTATTTAATTGTTCATTCGACATTACCTATAATAATTCTTCTATCCACTTATTTTTGTCTTATTTACCTAGTATGTATTCCAACCCTAAGGCACTATTACTTTTGGATGGTTAACCCTTAACGGTTAACTTTAACTTGCGTTCGTTAAAGCGTTAAATTTTGGAAAATTTAACGCTCTAACTTTTTAATTAACGAATTAATGAAGTTAACTTTTGAATTAACTATGCCCACCTATGAGTATTTATACCACAATTCCATCCTTTGTACTACATACTACCCAATTCTCTGGATAGTACGTTAAAATACTACCGTTTAACTACCACTGCAATTTCTCACACGATTTGAAAGCAATCATGTCAGAGCGTGTACAACGCACTTTACTTAACCTAAAAATGGATGAATTTCACCACCGACACATAAAAGTTGGTATTTTATGGTATTTTAGAGTACCTAGTATGTGTAAACGAAAGAGGAATGAGTGCCGTAATCTTAACGTAAGGAATTCCCCCAGTTTACATTTTGTGAAGGCTTCTTGGGTAATAGTGAGAGAGGAACACATGCTCGCAATGAACAGTATCCCGTTGAGAATTTCGGTACCTTGGAGTAAGATTATATTTCGAATGAAACATTTTTGTGTTTATATTTCAATATTTTTTGCCGCTTAGAAAAAATACTCAATATTAAAAGTAATAATTAAACTACTACTATTTTCTTGAAATATTACCTTTTTAGGTTCCAAATACTACTTTTTTCTGTCAAATTCCAAACCTGGCTACATATTACCTATATGAACTCAGCTACCGTCGCTACATAATCGTACAATATTATGTAGTATCACAGACACATCACAGACTACTTATAGATTGTAGTATGTTTAAACTAGCCAATTTTGTTAAAATATATTTGTTAAAATATAGTTTTTGTTTTAAATCATACGTGAGATTTATTGTCTCATTATTGCATTTAAATTTTGCGAAATGGAAACTATAGAAAGTATGTGTAATACAAATTTAGAAGGGTAAGTTATTAAAATCGTTTAGATTAATATACCCAAGTGTATACTATTTACATGATATGTTTATTCTACACAATATGATAACTTTTAGTGAGATAAAAATTGTGAAAACAAGTGCTCAACGTCAAAAAGAGTATCGAAAGCGAAAAAAAATTGCAAAACAACTTCAAAGCGCAAAACGAATACCAAAAACAAATGCTCAACGCCAACAACAATTCCGGCTCAATCAAAAAAAGATATTACAACAAAGTGAAGAGTTAAATCGTGCTAGGTACGGTATATCTTTAGCATGAGAATAAGCAACAACTATATTTGTTTTTCCATTTCTGTTTTAACTAAACAACTATAAAAATTATATTTAATTTTATATCGCATTTTTCAGAAAAAAAATGAATGCTGAGCGTGCTAAACGGTATAGAGATAAATTAAAATCAAAAAAGCGACATTCTGAACTTGGTTCTTTACTATCATTGAAAGAAGATTCCTTACAAACGTAAACAATTTACTTCTCCGCATATTATTTTTTTTCAAAAACAAAATAATAAATTCATTCATATCTGTCGTAGTGTATTTAACGAAAATAAGAAAGAAACTGATCAAGATACAAACTGTGAAGAATTAATATTTAGTCATTTTCAAATGCAGACAAATCAAACTCAACCTTCAATGAATAATGAAGCTCGGCAAGTAATAAGTCCAAGTTTTCAATCATTTCAAGCCCCATATGAGGAACATGGTGAATGTTCAATGCCAAACGCCTTGTTTCGTCATGAAACATACATTGCTAGCCACGGTAACTGCCTATTTTCATCTCTCATAAGAATTTTACATCTTGAAATCAGATCTTAAACAGCATCTTATGATTCACCATACTTAAATGATCTCAAAACCAATGTAATGCAAGAGAAATACTTAGTAGTGAGTCTTAATATGGAGATTTAGATTGTTTATTCGTATTTTCCAGAACATTCAAGTAAAATATGCATGCACTTTCATGATTTTAATAATAATACAAAAAGAGAAGTTTGTTTATGTTATTTTAAAGTAAATAATTCAATACATTTTTTGCATCTTCATCTCTGTAATACACATTATACACTGTACATTGTGGTTCAAGAAATAATATCAGATAAAATATAGATATATGGGTGCTGTTTTCTAACGAAATAGCGACCAATCAGCGTATCTGATAGTAACTGTGTGTCGTATGTACAGGTGAGTCAGCTTATCTGATTTAGCTCACCGTTGCTGCTCCAACAGGTCGTCTGGCTTTGGAGTTATTGAAAAAGTAAAACTAAAAGTCATGGAGAAAAATCTATTATTTATTTTCCTGAATAATGAATTTAATGTTAAAGTTCATGGACTTCCTTTATTTTAAGATACTATATTATTTGAAAGAGTAGTATTATACAAGCAATATTTGTATATTTATAATCGCTTTCTCAAAAACAGCTCTAATGATTTTGATGAAATTTGCAGTATAGAGCTTTAGTGTGGTCAAAAATCGATTTAGCTAGGGTCCAATTTTGAGAAAATTCGATTTCACTATATTTTCACACTTAAAACACTTAAACTTCTGATTTTACAACAGAGTTTACCTTCTCAGTAGTATTACTCGTACTGTGGTAGTGTAGTGGCTAGAGCGTAGATTTACCAAGCTGAAATACGCGGGTTCGAATCCTGCAATGGGATCAGACTCTTTTTATTATTTTTTTTGTAAGACATCGAGTAAAGCTCATTCACTTTAATTTGAGTATGAATAATGATCCATTGCAGTACTCAACAAAATACTGTACCATATTTGATGCTGTTTTCTTTAACTTTGTCATGCTCATGAGGTAAACAGAGGCCACATTGGATATAAACAGTGTTAGGCAAAATGTAATTGTAAAAACAATTACAATTAAAAATTGTAATTGTGAAAACATTTTGTAGGCATACAATTACAATGACAAATTTTAATTGCAATTCTTTTTGCAATTACGTTTTGCCCAACACTGGATATAAATATGACTTTGATACGCTGCTTACGAAAAACGGACTATAACGCGCGTAATTGAGACGAAGTTAAGATATCTCATATGCTGCTAAAATCAGAACCCTTCTTGCTTCGCATTGTTAGGTTATAAACTCTTTTACCGCAGATTATACAACCGTATTTTATTTTACTTTATACGTTACTGACGTCTGCTGTTGCTGAATTCCTGAAAAAAATTGCGGAAAATTTAGTTACCTAAGCTTTAAGCACATATCCCATCAATATGTTAAATTAACTGTTAACAATATTTCAATATTTTTCCCTACTTCAATGGTTATCTGGTTATCTAAGAGACAAAGCATTTGTCTTTTGTGTTGTCCCAAGGATAATTTTACAATTTTTTTTTGAGGTTTTTTTCCGATTTTATAATAATTCCTGTTCATAAAAATAAATCATCACGGAACGGATTTATGAATATTTTAATTATTGTCTATACTTTTCAGTTACTAAGGTAATAAATAAGTTAAATAAAAAACTATCTAAGTAACCAGCAGCCGACTAGTATAAAAGTTGTTGATCAACCCTTAAAACAAATCCCAACCGCTCCAGATAAAATATGTTGGTGATCGCTGGCTGGTGCGTTGGGTAAGTGACCTTAGCTACAGGCAGTTCATCCTTTATGTCTGACTTTGTCCGCGTGTGGGCGACTTATAACCTTAACGTAAATACCTTCTCCATGTAAAAATACATACACTTACCAACTTTCATGGTGATCCATCAATTGGTTTCGGAATTTAGCGATTACATACATATATACAAACTAGTGATGTGCCGGATTGTTAAAAATGTATGTCCGCGGATATTTGGTGTCAAGATCCGCGGATACGAATCTTAACTTTCTTACTCGATCGGTGTCGGTGCGCATGGCCTTGAAACCATAGTTGACGCCACATGACGTTTTGCGTGACAGGACATGTTTCGAGTTATAAAGAATTCAATCTATGTATTGAAAATTAATAAGGTTAAAGATCGGTAAAAGATCCGTCAAAAAAGTAACGGATACGGATCCAGATCTTTCTTCTCCCTCTGATATCCGCAGATACGGATATCCGGCACATCACTAATACAAACATCATTTTTATATAGGTATGCAAGAAAGATTATACCTACGTATACGTATAAATGACCTTCCGGGTTTCGCTAATTTCTTATATTATATGCTTATTATAAAATATTTGTTCCAGACACTGACACAACTGAAACTGAAGTCGCTTCAGAAGGTGACATTGGAGAACTTTCAAGTGATAATTTGTATGAATTTTCGTCTCATGGACCAGGTACGTATCGTAGTTCACATGCAGTTAACAGTTAGGTTGGAGGAAAACGATAACAATAAATGCCATTTATCGCTATCAAAATATAAATAAGTATTTAAAATGCTCTACAACAAAATGTACTACTTCATAATAGTACATTTCGATACAAGTGTGGAAAGTATGTCATTTCTTCACGAGTCCCGGTTTGTTGATCCAAGCCGAATGCGCGGGTCAACGATAGGGACGAGTGGAAATGACAATTCCGCACGTGCATTGAACGACGTTTTTTAATACATTTGCGAAAAAAATATAAATAAATAAAAAAATGCAGAAATGACGATTGGACGAGTGGAAATGACAATTTCGCACGTGCATTGAACGACGTTTTTTAATACGTTTGCGAAAAAAATATAAATAAATAAAAAAATGCAGAAATGTAATTTCGCGGGAGTAAGTTTTTTTTTTAGAGGATATGGCAGGGCAACGGTTTCTATGCATTCAGCCAATTCAATGACAATAATTTATCTAAATTCAAAATAATTTTCATTGTGTTATTACTTATTATTTACATTACACCTATATATTAAAAAAAAATTTTTTTTTTAATTTAATTCATGTATTACTAGTATTTACGCTGTAAAATAGTAATTTCATACAAAAATGTACAGAAAACTTTTGATTAAAAACCTCCTTCATGCATTTGGATTTTATATGCAGGAGGAAAACAAAAAGCACTAGTGTGGAAAAGAATAACTTTCCGTACGCTAAACACACATGGAAAAGTCTACTTTTTGAGCAAATGTATTAAAAAAAATATACCTACTTACTAATTTGAAAAAAACATAAGAAACACCAAAACATAAACTTTATAACTCCAGATACCCTGTTCAGTAGTACGAAGTGAGGCAAATAAATTATAAATTTGTGGTAACTGTTTTCTAACGTGTATTACCCGAATTTTGTAAACGGATAAAAACTAGCTATACATACTACATTCCCTATACGTTAGTCAGATAATATGAATAAATAGTATTTTGTTTTGTGGCTAGTGTTTCCCATCTAGTAGGTATAAATATTTTATTTAATATTTCACAGAAACAAGAGGCTATTCCCAAGAAAAGTCATTGTATGCCGATGACAAAGTTCAGAAACCCAGCGGCAGCGGCACCGCGGGTGAGTTGTCCGTGATCCGGGTGGGATCCGGATGTTGTTTTTATGGATACCATAGAAAGTGATGATGCAGGCAGTGTCGTTCAATTTGGTATTTATCCATTGTGACCACATAACCTATAGTTTTATCCAATATTAGTTAATTTAATTTAAAAAACTTGGTTTATAATTCTTATTTATCAGAACTAATTAAGTAGGTGGTATTTTAAATGTCCTCGTAGTTAAAGTAATTTGAAATTAACATTAAAATATTATGTAATTATTCTTAATAAGTGTACCAATATCGAAAAGAAAATAAGTCATGACCAGAGATCGGAAATTAGGGAGCATAAATACCTAAACTTCATTTGCGGAATGATATAGAGTTGCTATAACGGGTCATATTCGGAACAAAGCAAAAAATATCTGCAAAAATATTATTAATATTTTTTTAATAATAGTCTGACTTATCAATATAAAAAATATTGAATCTGCAATATCAAAGAGAAGTCCGTGTGTCTGATCCAAAGTTGTCAAGTTCAAGAAGAATCAATTATCTTTAAACAAGCCGAAGTCAATAAAATAACCTATCACAATCAAACACAAACTGAAACAAGCGCTCTCTACGAGCCAAAGCAAGAGAATAGGTAGAATTCTTGCCTTTATGTGCAAATGGAACTACCTAGTCATAAAAACGTCTACACAACAAAAGAACCTGTATTGAAAGTGTTGTATAAACAGTTTTTTTCCGGGAATTGGCTGTATTAGCACCACTCAAGATGAATTTTACTATTAGCTAAATAGCGTTGACTCTCTTGCACAAGGGCCGCGCTGTACTTTGTAGACATAAAATATTGTTGATATTGCGTGCTATTTATTTTATGAATAAGACAACGATTGTAAAAATACATTAGTAGATGAAATATTTATAATTTCGTGTATTCCTTATCCAAATTTAATACGTTTAGTTGTTTTTATGCCTTGCGAAACTTAAATTTAATCGAACTCTTGAATAACTCCATCATTTACGAGAATACTGTATTTTCAATGAAACAAAAGTCCTTGGTCCAAAGTATTTTATAGATTGGAATATGTGCGGTGTCACCCTTGCAGACAAGCAATAAAGAGATACGCAGTATGACAGGCTTGCACGACAGTGTTATTGAAAAAATGAAGAAAGGAATGCTAAAATGGTTCAGGCACATGGAAAGAATGAGTGATGAAAGACTGACGAAGAAAATCTATAGAGCGAAAGTGAGTGGTAAAAGAAGCCAAGGAAGACCAAGACTGACTTATGAAGATCAAATAGCTAGAGTGTTAGCCAACGGAAATGTCAAAAGCACTCGCATACCTAGGCGAAAATGTGTGAGAAGAATGATGAGATTTGAGGAAGCGAAAGAAGTATGTAAGGATCGCGACGCTTGGCGCTCCGTCCTCTCTACTACCTCGTTGGGGATACGGCGTGAATATGTTATGTTGTTACGTTATGATAACTGTTTAAGGTTACTTATAAAACACAAGCTAGAAATATTTGTGAATCAAATTATTTGTACGTTTTTTTAAGTATCCGTAAATTGTAATAGGTACGTTTTTTAAATATCTGCGAAACACAAACAGAAATTCGATCGCATAAATTTAAAAGAATAATTTTAATGCGTTTAAAAAGCGCTTCAACAACTTTTAAATGCCAAAACTAAGAAATATAATATTTAAATATAAGGAGCCCCTTGTGCCCTGGCTATTTAATATATGAAATGTTAAAAAATAACATAAAAACGTGATATGTGCATTGTACATTAAGATACCAAAATACTTGATAATTATTGCCAAAATATTTATATTTTATAATTTTGTTCTTCATTCTAAGTACTCGGACGTTTTCCGTCAAATGTCATCGAAATCTCAAAAATCGCAAAATGTATAAAGACACTTTAAATTTGTATATTTAAGAGAATTTATTGGCAACAGCACATTTACAGTATCTAGAAAATAAATTGGGGGCCCCGTAAATTCGTTTTAGGGATCCGTTTTACAACTCTATATCATTCCGCAAATGAAGTTTAGATATTTATATGCTCCTTAATTTCCGATCATTGTATTGTAATAACACCAAATAATATTACATTTGATATTTATTCTGTACATTAGAAAATAATATTTACTGTAGTTTGACCAAAACCGCTGTACCGCGCCTTAGGCATGCGCCGTGAGGCGGGGGGCGGGAAGGAAAGAGCCTGAACTCACATGAGATCAATAGTGTGGGACAGATCTATCTCGAATAATCTATCGGACGATATCGAATTACAATATTTTGAAGCTATAGAGCTTATTTATTATGAAAGTACTACTACAATGTTTAGTGAAATAAGTAACTATGTTATGTAAGTTATATTGAAATTGTGATTTTTATTAGGTATTTTTTGTTTCATGAGAAAAAACTGACTAACACTTCAAATCAGAATCAAAATCAAACTAATTAAAATAATATACATTAAGTTAGTAAACTACAGTTGTTCTGACATAGATTCTGTTTCATCTTCATCTTCTATTTCGTTGTCGGAACTTGAATCAGAGTAATCCTGCAAATTTATTATTATAGGATCGATAATATTATCGAATCTGTTCTCGCGATCCCAGTAATCGTTTTCATTTTTTTAGACGTGCTTATTATGATCTCTGTCATTTTTCCGCCGTGAACTCTGAAAATGATAAATTCAGTAAGTTTATTTTTTCATCTAGAGAACAGTTATTTTGGGCTACATTGTTTTTAATATCAGCCCAGACCAACTCAAAGAGATTCAGGTCTGGATGGTATGGCAGTATACTCAGGACAGTTTGCAGTTGAACTTTTGACATGGTTTCCGAAAATTCGCACATTGTGGCGCCGCAACCAGTTCTGCATTTCACTTTTGAGTGAAATGGTTGGCTTCTTCTCAACTTGAACGCTGTGGTAACCATCACAACAACAGAATTCGGTAGCAACTTATCTTTTAACTTTACATCCACCTACATATAAAAAGTAGGCCTGTTCATAATCTCCATAGTGGCCGATTTTGGCATCTGATTTAAAGCCATTTCCACATCCAGCGTAATGAAGTACCAAACGTCGTTCTTTGCCGATGTCGGTGTGAATTCCAGGTTCTGATCATGATTGCCAACATTTGCTGACATCGTGACTGGCGTTGATATATGTTTCATCAAGGAAATATATGTTGCAGTTTTCAGTTCTGTAGTTTTTGAGTCTTTTCCATTTACATTTTTTGAAACGGTAACCCATTGTGTGTAAAAGGTTTCTCAGATATTCTCGTCCACAATTCAATATGCCATCTTTTTTCAAACTTGACAGTAACTTACGGACACTTGGCACTTTTTTTCGAATTCGTAAAACTGATGAATTTTTTTCTGATAACACTAATAAAAATCATCAACAACATGTTTTTTTTAATAACTTTTGTTTTTTTTTTTGGCGAATTAAATTTCAATCAGCCCAAATTTTCAGTTGATGAATTTCCCGCAATTATCACATTTCTTACAGTTTTTTCGCAGTACCCTGTACTTTTCGCCACAATTTTTGCGATATTTGCGTTACTTTTATATTCAAAGCTTTCTTTGTCTGCTTTTCTTTTCTTGAAATGTTAGGCCACTTTGAAAATGACCGTTTGATATCTCGAGATAACGCACGACCCATCTTAAGATATTTTATCTCATGTGCGTCTGATATAGACAGTACGGTACAAAATACACTAGTTGCCGCCGTGAGCGACGACAGCGAACTAACAGAGCGCAGTGGCCTACTCTGCCCCGCGTCTCGCTGCGCACATACATAAGGCGCGGTACAGCGGTTTCGGTCAAACTATATCAAACTTTAAAAAAAGTAACATAATATAATGTTACATTATCTAGATGCAGAGAGCGACTCGGAAGGTTATGTTTGCAACGAGTGTAACAAGCCGATTAAAGGGTAAGCGACGTATTTACTTTACATAATATTAAGTACCTGTTTTTAAGCTTTAAACTGCTTTAAATCATCTATCAAGTAGGAATTCCAATGTAGCACGGTTTTCAATACGATCAAATTAATGACAGTCTGGTGGGATCCGGTAACTATTTATTACCTATTCTTGTATCTATCTATACGTATTACTAATCTAAATAAAATACTAACAGTTTAATATGGGTCCTTACATATGAAATTAGCGTTTTGTCGTACTGACCACTTTGATCTGAAATATCTCCTCTTTCGTTAAGAATTCCAAATTCAAATTTATAAATTCATTTAGCTGGTACATTTGAGTTTTGAAAACAGTCATTCATTTGTTTTTTTCCTCATTATTTTTTCTTTGGCGTCGCTTATTACCGCACAATGGAAAACATGAAATATCGGTATATTTACGAGTACGAGTTCTACCGTGGCACCAGTGCTGCAGAAAGAGCTCGAAGGATTAATGATGTGTACGGCGCTGGTGTCGCAAAAGAAAGCACGGTACGTTTTTGGTTTCAACGTTTTCGTTCTGGAAATTTCGACCTTCAGAACGAACCACGTGGACGGCCGGAGACCAAAGTGGAAAATGAAGAATTAAAGGCTATTGTGGAAGCGGATCCATCACAAAGCACTTCAGAGATAGCTGCAGGCTTCTGGGTAAGTGACAAAACTGTATTAATCCACTTGAAGCAAACGGGGAAAGTAAAAAAACTTGAACGATGGGTACCTCATGAATTGAGTGAATCGAACTTGCAAACACGCGTCGACTGCTGTGTTACTTTGCTCAGCCGACACAATAATGAAGGGATTTTAAATCGAATCATTACTTGTGATGAAAAGTGGATACTGTACGATAATCGGAAGCGCTCGTCGCAATGGCTGAACCCTGGAGACCCAGCCAAATCCTGCCCTAAACGAAAATTGACTCAGAAAAAGTTACTTGTGAGTGTTTGGTGGACTAGCGCCGGTGTCGTTCACTACAGCTTTCTAAAATCTGGCCAAACGATTACGGCAGATATCTATTGTCAGCAACTGCAAACCATGAAGGAAGAACTAGCTGATAAACAACCGAGATTGGTCAATCGCTCTAGGCCACTGCTGCTTCACGACAACGCAAGACCACACACTGCACAACAAACAACCACTAACTTAGATGAGCTACAATTGGAATGTCTGCGATATCCACCGTACTCCCCGGACCTTGCTCCAACAGATTACCGGAATTTGGACAACTTCTTACAAGGAAAAAAATTCAACTCTGATGCGGCAGTCCAAACCGCCTTCAAAGAGTTTATTGATTCTCGCCCCCATGGTTTTTTTAGTAAAGGGATCGATGAACTACCTATGAGATGGCAAAAGTGCATAGATAACAACGGTGCATACTTTGATTAATTAAATATATTTTACAAAAAAAATTTGACTTTATATTCCTCCCGTACAAAACGCCAATTTCATATGTAAGGACCCAATATTTTCCAGATCCATGGATCCGGTTTTCCGGATTGCAATTATTAATTACTAATAAAATTACTTAAAATTGTTTCCAATAAACAATAGCAGTGTATTACGTAAAGAAAAAGCGTATATGTAGAAATCAACTATAAAACATTGATAACACTGCACAGCGGTGCACTAGGTGCTAATGGCGGTGTTGTGTTTGTGCGCGCAGCGGGCGGTTCGCGTGCGCGCAGTGCGTGGACTACGACCTGTGCGCGCAGTGCGCGGGCGAGCGAGCCGCGCACCGCCAGCACTACCTGCTGCGGGTGCCGCCGCGCCGGCCGCCGGTGAGTCGAGACACGCGCGCACACAGGCACACGCGCGCACACAGACATACACGCACACACACGCACCGCCAGCACTACCTGCTGCGGGTGCCGCCGCGCCGGCCGCCGGTGAGTCGAGACACGCGCGCACACAGGCACACGCGCGCACACAGACATACACGCACACACACGCACCGCCAGCACTACCTGCTGCGGGTGCCGCCGCGCCGGCCGCCGGTGAGTCGAGACACGCGCGCACACAGGCACACGCGCGCACACAGACATACACGCACACACACGCACCGCCAGCACTACCTGCTGCGGGTGCCGCCGCGCCGGCCGCCGGTGAGTCGAGACACGCGCGCACACAGGCACACGCGCGCACACAGACATACACGCACACACACGCACCGCCAGCACTACCTGCTGCGGGTGCCGCCGCGCCGGCCGCCGGTGAGTCGAGACACGCGCGCACACAGGCACACGCGCGCACACAGACATACACGCACACACACGCACCGCCAGCACTACCTGCTGCGGGTGCCGCCGCGCCGGCCGCCGGTGAGTCGAGACACGCGCGCACACAGGCACACGCGCGCACACAGACATACACGCACACACACGCACCGCCAGCACTACCTGCTGCGGGTGCCGCCGCGCCGGCCGCCGGTGAGTCGAGACACGCGCGCACACAGGCACACGCGCGCACACAGACATACACGCACACACACGCACCGCCAGCACTACCTGCTGCGGGTGCCGCCGCGCCGGCCGCCGGTGAGTCGAGACACGCGCGCACACAGGCACACGCGCGCACACAGACATACACGCACACACACGCACCGCCAGCACTACCTGCTACGGGTGCCGCCGCGCCGGCCGCCGGTGAGTCGAGACACGCGCGCACACAGGCACACGCGCGCACACAGGCACACGCGCGCACACAGACATACACGCACACACACGCACCGCCAGCACTACCTGCTGCGGGTGCCGCCGCGCCGGCCGCCGGTGAGTCGAGACACGCGCGCACACAGGCACACGCGCTCACACAGACATACACGCACACACACGCACCGCCAGCACTACCTGCTGCGGGTGCCGCCGCGCCGGCCGCCGGTGAGTCGAGACACGCGCGCACACAGGCACACGCGCGCACACAGACATACACGCACACACACGCACCGCCAGCACTACCTGCTGCGGGTGCCGTCGCGCCGGCCGCCGGTGAGTCGAGACACGCGCGCACACAGGCACACGCGCGCACACAGACATACACGCACACACACGCACCGCCAGCACTACCTGCTGCGGGTGCCGCCGCGCCGACCGCCGGTGAGTCGAGACACGCGCGCACACAGGCACACGCGCGCACACAGACATACACGCACACACACGCACCGCCAGCACTACCTGCTGCGGGTGCCGCCGCGCCGACCGCCGGTGAGTCGAGACACGCGCGCACACAGGTACACGCGCGCACACAGACATACACGCACACACACGCACCGCCAGCACTACCTGCTGCGGGTGCCGCCGCGCCGACCGCCGGTGAGTCGAGACACGCGCGCACACAGACATTCACGCACACACGCACCACCAGCACTATCTGCTGCGGGTGCCACCGCGCGATTTCTGGAACATGCAAATAACTACGACCTTAAGAAAAAGCTTTTATTTCGAAATTACAAAGAGACAAATTTTGTTTTTTCGTACACATACTCGTAATTATTAGATTAGATAATAATCAATACAGCTGTTTGAACAACTCTTCCAAGACGTTATAAATGTCTCCAGTAGCAAATGACACGTAAGAAATTATATGAACAATGCTTACAGTTACAATATTCGTAATATTTACTTATTGTTGTGTCCATTTTATTATTACAGGATGAAGTCGAAAGAGTATTACAGACGATACGCTCGATGTTGGACATTGACGGAGCCACGGTCGCATTACCAGCCGATGGAAGCAAAGACAAACAGTCAGAAGAGTAAACATCTTGATTATGCTATTTATATGTTTATATAAAAATGTGTGTGCGAAGGACAGATGATCAATCACATTCTTTAATAATATCTGTTACTAACAAGTTGTTCTCCTGTATATTAATAACATTTTTAGTAAAATTAACTTTTATATTGACCAAGAATATTTTAGTAAACAGAACTCACAAGATCGATTTAGCTTATACATTTCAGCTAATTGATATTTTTTGCAGGATGAAAACGGAAATTAAAGAGGAGATTGAGATATACGAAGAACCTCTCATTTATGGGATAAAACAAGAAATTCAAGAAGAAGAAGACAATTATGTAAGATTTGATCAAATTCTATAAGCATATTGATCTTAATCTTAAAATATTCAGATTTCAGTAACACTACTATATACTACAAGCAAAAGTAACGTCCATGAGAACAGATAAAATTGTTTCAGAACAAATGTTTGGTTTCATAATATTAGTAGGGATTCCACAGTATTTAACATTCCACTGAGGTTTATTTTTGATACACATACTTAGATAATCTAATATATAAAAATCTATGTTTGTTTGTTCATATTTTATGGGTTGCCATACCTTTCATCCGATTGCGATGAAAGGACAATAGCCATTTTTATATGAGCACCGTCCCTCTGAGCAACAGACTGGAAATGTATCTCATTCGAAACATCGGAGCAAGTTGATAAATTTTTACTGTGACGGCATCCTTGAAATGTAGGGGGTATTCCGGGAATATCGTGTTTTAATTTTTATTTGTTTTTTACTTAATTGTGTCCCCTCACCAACAGACTTAAATTGTATCTCATTCGAAATATTTATTTATTCGCAAGTTTATAATTTTTACTTAGACGACGTAATATAACAGACTGATGTGGGAATGATGTTGATTCATTGATGGATGTTGGAATGATCTGATATTTCGAATGACATACATTTCAATTCTGTGGTCAGGTGGACGGTTAGGTAAAAAAAAAATTAAAACACGATTTTCCTGGAGTACCCCATACATTTCAAGGATGTCGTCATAGTAAAAAATTACCAACTTGCTGCGATTTTTAAATGAGATACATTTCAAGTCTGTTGGTCAGGGGAACGGAGTGCCCATTGTCCATTGGTATGGAGATAGATTAAACTCCGGAGAAGGACATAGGCTATTTTAAAAATAAAAAACGCGGATGAAGTCGCGGGCATCAACTAATATTATATACATACATATCCTCATGCTGTATCCTCAACGGGGTAGTCAGAGCCAGAGCCTCCTCAAATTTCATCATTCTCCTCACACATTTTCACCTAGGTATGCGAGAGCTTTTGACATTTCCATCAGCTAACACCGGCTATTTGATCTTCATAAGTCAGCCTTGGTCTTCGCTCTTTCGCTCTGTATATTAATATTATATAATTATAATTACTACGCGTTTTCTTTTTTCCAATTTCTAAACTTGGTAAAATTGTTGTCTCATTTTTTAAATCTTTTTTGGGTGTAATTATTTCCAAGTTCTATTAGTACTTTTATGTCCACAGGCAGCACTGAAGCACATCGTACCAGTGAGTGTTGACATTGAATACGCGGCGAAAAGGCGGAAACAAGAGACACGTGACGTTACTAGCGCCCCGCCGGGAGCGCTGCAGTCGAGTTTAGTTGGAGAAGCGACTGCTGCTGCAGACTGGACTGTGCCGTCAATTGTGAAACAGGAACACGAGCCCTCGCTGCGAACGTTCACGGTCACCCCTTCCATGCCGCCGCCATTAGTACCACCGACGCTGGCCGTGTCGAGTGGCAGTAGGCTAGTTCAGGCGCCGACACTGGTCCCTAGAGCAGGTCGCGCGGGCGGAGTCGAGTGGACGCCGGCGCCGGCCCGCGGGAGGGCGCCCGCGCTGACGCGTAGTCTGGTCATAGAGAACATGCAGATACGAGTGGCCAGCGATCAGTCTGATGAAGGCGAAGGTACATAAATCAAAAATGCTTATCAGTAATTATGATAATAATATTACAAAAAAATTGGACGTTGGCAACACTACTTTTTTTTTATTACCATTCATTGCATAATAATACGTTTACGTTTGTATGGTGCAGTATGTTTATTTTAGATTGAATTATTATTTATCACTGCATCACCTTAACTATTCAAGTCTTCTATCAAAACAAATTATATCACTGACATCTCAATACTACATCTCATGAAGTATACCTAAAGTAAGCAGTAGTTAATCTAACGTACGTCCTGAGAAACTAACGTGTCGGTACCTACCTGTTGTTCCAGATGCGTCGCCGTCGCAGGGGCCGGCGGCGCGCTGGCGCGGGCCCTTGTGAGGTGACACTTATACTGGTACTGCTGTCTTATACCACGTGGCCGCTTCTATCTGTACTGTATTTTCCCTATTAAACGCACCACTGATGCGTATAAAATACGATATTCATGTGCTATCTTTTTTATTTAAGTTCTCCGAGATCTAAAACATGGTTCAGCACAAGCAAAAGCTGACAGGTATATCGCACCCTTGGAATGAAACTGACCTCATTCAAATTTCAGAATTCTGAGTTGTGATATTAAACTTAACGTACCTAGATATAATCAAAGATGTGATTTATTTGAAATACATCTATTTAAAATGCAAAATACCTATTTTTATTTTGCATTTGAAATACTTTTTTTCAAAATGCATTTTGTATTTTATTTGAACTAATCTACATAAATATTTAGTATTTGCAAAATGCAAGATGGTTTGTTAATGTTTTTAATTCATATTTCGTATTTTTCATTCTCAATTCATAATTGCTTTATTTAAGAACGCACCCATCCTAAATGTTGCCAACAATAATGCCAACATTGTAAGTCAAACTGTTTCTATGCCAATACCAATACTACAATAGTCCTGGGGCTGCAGTCCCGACATAGCGATTATTTTCGTAAACTACCGACCGATAAAAATAACGAAAAAAATCGCTTGCCATAACGATAAGCACGAACACTTTGCGAGCTGTCAAATTTGATTGTAAAAACATTATCAGAAATCGTAAAGTTGACAATTAGATTCGATATGATTCCAATCACAATCGATAGTTTTAATGTAGAGACTCAAAAATCTTTAAAAATTAATCGTTATGACTTATCAACCGAAATCGGTCGTAAAGCGATCGCTATCTAAGTCGAGACTGCAGGGGCTGGAAACACTTCCAGGGGCTGCAGTCCCGACATAACGATTATTTTCGTAAACTACCGATCGATAAAAATAACGAAAAAAATCGCTTACCATAACGATAAGCACGAACACTTTGCGCGCTGTCAAATTTGATCGTAAAATAATTATCAGAAATCGTAAAGTTGACAGATTCGATATGATTCCAATCACAATCGATAGTTTTAATATAGAGACTTTCAAAAATCGTTAAAAATTAATCGTTATGACTTACCAACCGAAATCGGTCGTAAAGCGATCGCTATCTATGTCGAGACTGCAGGGGCTGGTCTATTTTCGTTTGTTGCAATGATTGAGGCCACCTAGATGGAACCTGAAAGATGAACTATTATAACAAAACTAGTGCTAAAATCACTGAAATACGTATTTTATTTGAAGAAAGAATTTTGAAAATAACTATTTTGTATTTAAATACTTTTATTCAAAACCATTTTGTATTTGTATTTGAAATATAAAAATAACTAAGCATTTGCCTTTTGTATTTAAATACTTTTAATAAACTATTTTGCACATCTCTGCATATAATATGAACCTATCTGTTCGCCACATTGGCTACATATCGTAAGAATATTTAAACATCCATTCGTAAAAAATCCGTTTTATTATTTTAATAGAATTCGTTGAAACTTTCCAAAGCATACAATTTTCATACAATTAAAATCATATTAAAATCAAAAAATTTTCAGTTCAGTTTCATTCTAAGGGTGCAATATGTTTTTAAGAATTAATAGCAATTTCAACGATGTTTTTAGGGAATTAATAGTACTTAGGTACCTAATTTCAATCATAAAACACACTTTATGACAAGACATGTAATCTTTCATGGTGTTTAAATAAGTAAATAAAAATTGAATATGATGCCAGTTATTTCATTCCTTTGTACATTGTAGGGGAGCATGGGGATCAGTGGATCCTTTTTTTTTTGTAAGTCCTGTAACTTCACTTTTTGCATCTTAAATCGGTCAGTGTTTTGATAAAATCCCAAAAGATACATTTAAGTTTGAAACTACATAACAAAAACAGCCTTACAAAGACTTTGTTGTAAAATAATCCTGTTTTGTTTTTAGAGGGCAAAATATCCTCTATGACCCATGAATGGGTCACAGTGAATACAGATGTTGGGTTACAATGGATCGCATGGGGCACACTGGATAATGACTATTTACACAATCAATTAAAATGTATTTATTATTTGTATCGTTTATTTTCAATCAAAACACATTAATTCGTACTTGGATGAAATTAGTCTCAAAATCATCTGTTTGTTTTTAATATATATTATTATTACTAATATAGTATGTAGTAATTTAATATATATTATTATTACTAATATAGTATGTTCTAAATTACTTCTAAACAGTCTTAAAAAAAGCTCCAGTCTTCAAATCATAATGTTATAGGCACATTATTTATTATATTTTATTAAAAATAAGGAACACAAGCTTCTCACTGTCCTTTCAATACTAAGTTTTAAAAACTTTAGCTTACTCTTTTCTTAATTAAAATATCAACTTTTAATGAAAACAACACATCTGCTGTCCAATAACATAATAAAAGAATGTAACATAAACTTCTAACAAAAAATAAAAACAATAGTAGCAATAACGTCAAAAATATGAATCGAGATTCCGTTACTGTTAATTAATGTAAGGAACACATCTGCTGTTCTTTTTAACCAAATAAAACTAATTTAAATAAAACTCTAAGAAAAAATAATCGTATAAACAAAGATGACAGTTTTTGGCTTCAAAAAACAATTAGTTAAAGCAAAACCAATAGCCATACTGCCAAGAGATCAATGTGTAATATTAACTAACTCAAAAATTAACGCAGATCTATTTTTGTAAAGTCGATATCGAAATTATACAATCCTTGAGTTCTTTTAGTGCTTCCGGTAAATCCTGGTTGAGGTAAAATCATTTTTATGTCATGGAATGTGACTGTTGCAATATCTGGAACATTTGGTACATGAAATTTGTTGGGATTCTTGACAGATTTTCTAAGGAAACTGACCTCGATGTCTAGATTTTTATCACCGATAACCTTAGCGATATAATATATTTTCTTTTGTTTCACCTCAAACTCTACTAATATAAAATTTCCTTCTTTTGGTCTAGTCTGAAGAGGACGGAAATACTTAGGGTCTACGTGGATAACCTCATCTTCTTCTTCATCAACCATCAGCTCTTCTTCTGAATATAAACTCATCGTTTCATCTTCTTCACTGTCACTTTCTAAAACTTTCCTTTTTGCAGTTTTTGCAGACTCCTTCCTCTTTATCTGTTTATTTTTTTCTGTCGTCCTTTGCTCGATTTCGTTCTTATTAGGTGTATCAGTTGCTATCATGCTTTTACCTTTCCTCCTTTCTAATCTTCCACGTTTTCTTGGTCCAGCTTTTGGTAATCCACGGAACTCGATTGGGCTCATAAATTGTTTTGGCGTTTTAGTACTGTTTCTGGGATTAGAAGGTGTGTCTAAAAGCTTTGCAGTCGATATTTTTGGCGGTTCTACTATGGATGTTGACAGTGTATTGTCTACTGACTTTAGGATTGATTTTTTTGACGTTTGTTGTCTGTATCTATATGTAAAACTTTCTGCCAATTTTGGAACAGACAACATCTGGAAAGCAAGCTCAAATAACCGAGGTAGCTCAACCGAAGACGACGGTTTTGCTGGTGTATTACTTGACCCAAATGCCAACGGCTCGTTTTGGACGTCTGTCACAATTGCCCATACGAGATCTTCATTGGGGCAACCTGGCGACTTTATTAACAAGTCAATTTCAGGCGATACATGGACAGACGGGAGTAAAACCGATGGTGATGGAGTTCTCGTTCTATCGCTGCCCTCGTTGTCGACGTTGTGAGTGTGACTGCGATTTTTAGACCTATTTTCCGGGAGCTCATTTTCTGGTTGTCGATCGGTAACATCACTGGGGGCGAAGTCATCATCGGTAAAAATATCCCTATTAAAGGGGAAAATACCTGTTGCCTTGAAGGCACTGCAAATATTGTTTGGTGTCATTGTCTTCATGTGCGCTTCTTTGACACATCCAGCCACGTCGTAAATCGAGAAGGTTTTACCAGGGTTGCGCATCATCCAACTATCAACTGACTTATTATATGCCGCTTTAAACGGGCCAAAAACGCCAACATCTAATGGCTGTAATTTCCCAGTCGAATGTGGTGGAACCGTGAGAACAGTCACACCGTTGTCTTTCGCTAAATTCAATGCCTGGATACATACGTGAGACTCGTGATTATCTAAAATCAAAAGACTGGGATTATCTTTGCGGCTGTTAGTGTGTTTTATAAAATGTTGCATAGTCTGAACAAATAACTCTCCGTTCATCCATCCACTTTGTGTTGCTAGACCTAAAGTTCCAGTTGGAGCCCCATTTATCATATGGCTTTTGAAATGGACTCTAGGAAATATCATGACTGGCGGTAACGTGTTTCCCAAGGCGTTCACAATATAGCATGTGGTCACGAGAGTCCCTCTTTCCGCACTGGTAACTTTAGAGACTTGCTTTTGCCCCTTGACTGCCAATACCTTAGCCGATTTTTGAACGGTCATGGTATTTGTCTCATCTAGATTATACACCCTAGTTCCGTTGCCGAACGCATCATGTCTAGACATAACATCTCCTAAATTATCATAGAACATCGCCACATTGTGGCGATTGAAGGACGTGGCACGACTTAAACTACATCCCTCAGGTGTTCTCAAGCTGAGTGTAGGGTATCTCTTTCTAAAACTGTGCAACCATTCGAGACCTGCCAGCTTAATTTCATGCCATTTTTGTGGCACTGTAATGTTGTTTATGACTGCCATTTCGTAGGCTAATTTGCGGGTATCTAGTAATGTAAGACCATAAAACATATTGCTGTATCTCGTTAAATAATCGACCAAGTTCTTCTCTTGTGCATCCGTGAAAATTCTTCGCACTGAGTAATTTGGTGTTAGTCTTTCTGTATTAATAGGGTCAGCAGCTAACGACTTTTTAATTTTTTCGTTATATCTGTGCAGAGTTTTGTATGGAATATTCATCGATTTAGCTACAGCTTTTATTTTTTGCCCATCAGATATTTTTATTAAAGCAGCCCGTATTTCGTCTTCGGTATGCTGACCGATATAGGTCTTCCTTTTTCTATCTTGTGGCATTTTCCCTACAAAAATAAGTTTCTTTTAACAATGCTTTCAAAATTAATATCTACGGGGTACAGTGGATCTTTATCCACTGTACCCCAAATCAAAACGAACCACTGTACCCCACTGATACTTATCTTATTTAAGAAATCCTAACAAATTTTTTATTCGTTAAATAAACAAATTAGAGTGATAAAATCTTTCTATATTAACTATAGATCATGACAGATTGTCAAAACTTGCAAATTCATAGTATACGGAATGGCAAAATGTTTTACAAAAACACGAAAAAAAATAAATTGTGGCTTACTTGTTGACCGGTGCGCTGCGCTACTACCTCCCGCTCCGAAACTAACATGACGACTAGTTTGGACGCGGGAGAGGTGTAAGAACGGCAACGTAGCAAACGCACAAGTGTGTATGTGCCATACATGTAAAGCTATAACGATCTATCCACTGTGACCCTCGATCCACTGTATCCCACGCTCCCCTAGTTTATAACCTTCTATTTTAGGTTACGTATGTTAGCGAGTTTCTCTTAAACTACTGAAAAGATTTATTTTTTACTGAGAGGAGAACATTTCAACAAAGATTATAAGCTTTAGCATAGCACACCCATTCCTTGCCCACAACATTTTGCCACATACTTTTTAATTATAAAAAATACTTCATGTCAATGATGTTATAATTTGTAAATATGACATCATTGCTTGATGTCATCTTATGGTACTGTTGTCTATATGGTCTATACTAAGGGCATATATTAGGGATGTTACGGAAGTGGTTTTATCGGAACCGAAGACGGAATCGGAGTTTTTAAATTTGTGTCGGAGGTGGAAGCAGAAGAGAGATGAAGGGCAAGTCTAATGAAATAATACGAACATTATTCAGCTTCTTTAATTTTAGTTCAATAAATAATACACCTGCTTAGGCCTAGGCGTTGAAAATAAAAAAATCAATTTTACTTAAATCTTAAACAGTACTAGTAGTAAATCAAATGAAGTGACTCCAAAAGAAACATTGTATTTAATGAATAAAAGTTTCGCTTCGTACAAAGTTTACACTTTGATGAATTCGCACAAACTTCATTGAAGCATTTCCAAATAATACTTGTTTTTGGCTTCATTGTTTAATTCAAATAAATTTGTCTCACGTCAAATGATTAAATAACACACTAACACTTATCGAAAATTCGGATAAGTTTCATTAAAGCGCGAACAGAAAGCACGTAAGGAGAAGGCTTCCCTTCTAGAGAAACATTCACTTGTTCATATGCGCTGACCATGCCCGCCGCCGCCGCTGTGCTTCGACCTCCGATTATAACCTCGGATTTAAAATTGTCGGAGCCGAAGTCGAAATCGGAACTGTAATATCAATCGGAAGTTCCGACTTTTCGGAATCGGAATCGAACCTCCGTAACATCCCTAGTATATATGTACAATCAGGTACTTACCTCAAAATAATGATCGACTTGTTGGTGTAGAGGTTATGGTATCTACGTTCCAAATCAAAGCCCAGGTAAGGTTAGGTTAGTTAGGTTTTTAGATCTACCAAACCGCGATTTAAAATGTTCACCTAAGTTATTGTGATTGCTGTGAAGACATTCTTTCTTAAAGCATATACAAATCTCAAAATTAAAACTTGCGTGTTTTTCTTATTAACTCCACAAGAATCAGTCGTCAGTCTCCTCTAGAGAATAATCAAGTTCTCCATAGCCATGTGTACCTTTGTATGTATGCCATATATACCATTCTATTTTAATACATATATATATATACATGTCTTCATACTACATCCCTAACGGGATAGTCAAATAGGATGGAGCGCCAAGCATCACGGTCCTTACTAACTTTATCTGTTTGCCTCACAATCCTTCGCCTCGAATCACATCATTCTCCTCACATATTTTCGCCTAGGTATGCGACTGCTTTTGATGTTTCCATCAGTTAACACTGACTATTTGATCTTCGTAAGTCAGCCTTGGTGTTCCTTGGCTTCTACTACCACTCTCGCTCTGTAGATTTTTCATATGTCAAAATCAACTCAATCTATTCAAATAAATCCAATTACAAGTTATTTTTGAACGTCAAATCTACTTTAGTTCGGTTCAAATAGAAAACCAGACGCAGAAGAACCCACAAGAAACTCAAGTCAGGGGGTTGGAAACTTTCTGTGGCGGAAAGGCCGATCGTCGAAAAGCATAAATTCAATCCGAAGGCTTAAATTTGTGAATACCACTACATAAAATATGATATAAATATAATACGATTTAGGATTTGTGAATCACGTATAGACAAAATCATCGAAAAGTTTCCTGTCGGATGATTCCGACGTTTGTGAATAACCCGCTGGTATCATTTTTCAACTTCATTTTACAAAAGGTTTATTAAAATACAATAGGTATATACAGGATGTATATGAAAACGGGACAGTTACTTTAATGGATGAAAGGGCATAACTTTAGTATGTAGTTACAAAAAGAATTATCGAAAAAAACGTATCCGTTTAAGAGTTGTGACCGTTTTAATTTTCAAGTGTTATCCCCACCATTTCTCGTAAAATTGGGTTGATCGTGTACAGTTACAGATTTTAAATCTTACGTTTTTTTTATTTTGTAATAATTTCATCCGTTACTGAAATACAGCCTGAAAACCCCCATTGGGGTATACGCATTATTTTCGAAAATGGTTTTCAGGCTGTATTTCAGTAACTGTACTGTGTTTCAGTACTGAAATACAGCCTGAAACCCCCCATTGGGGTATACGCATTATTTTCGAAAATGGTGGAAAATGGTTTGGTAATGATAAAATCTCGTGAATAAAATTATAATTCAATTGCTAAAGAAAGAAAATATTTCGTGGTAGCATTTAATATTAGACCTTAATGTATCAGGAATAAAATTTTAATCAATTTATTTCTACGTATTTGTTAAATTGGGGGAATGTTGTCGAATTGTTTGTGCGCGAGTGTGAAGACAACTCATCATTGCATCTGAATGCTTCCATTTATTTGTGGTAGTACCTCTCCTCCCGCGAAAAGTGCCAGAAAGTTTTGTATGAGAAATAGCGCGTATGCTGCCTCCTGTTGTAGGTACTCAATATTTATAAGAGGCCATGATCATCTGCCGTATACCGCCTCCTGTTGTAGGTACTCAATGCTTACAAGAGACCATGATCATCTGCATGTTGGGTAAGTGTAAATTATACAAAAAAATAAAAGATATTACATTTTTTTCTAATAAAATGTTAAAAAGTAGAAAAACCAAATTAAGAAAAAAATGTTCTCAGAAGTATTGATAACAAGCAATGAGACTTTTGTTACCAAGTTACCTATATGTTCCATCATCATTTGACTGTAGTAGGTACTAGATACACTAGATAGATATAGCCTAAGAATATTGTCATGATCTGTTTTTTACACATTATTAATTCTATTTTAATGAATATTTTGTTAACTCCGTTAAATTACAAAACATATTGTAAATGAAATAATAACGAAATTGCAATATCTTGGTAAAAACGAGGAAACAACGAAAAACATTGCCATATTTTGTTAAAAATATCGATATTTCGATATATTGCTAATAATATCGAACTTACGATATTTTATTAAAAAAATTGATATTTAAAAGTCGTCGTTATTGACATTAAAATGTCGATTTTTTGAACATTAATATTGATATTTCATTAATATCGATATATATCGCTCATCCCTACAAGACGCTATTGTAAGTTGTTTGTAACCACAGACAAACTACCCTAGAGACCTGAAATGTTTACGAATTTCTAAGCGAACTATTCTGTCAAGGTTAGAGGAATGAGACGTAAGCGGGCGGCAAGGTAACGTCACATACTAAAAGAAATAGTGATGTACTCGTAGATATTGTATATATCGATAAATACAAGAATTATTTTCATAAGCTTAGTTTAAAAATAGAAATAATAAAATATGTATATATAATCAAAACAAGATTCTTTATTTCGAAACAAAAAAATCAAAATTTTGGAATAGAAATTCAAATCAAATTCGTTTGGGTAGTACGTGTTTCTCCTAGTGTAAAACTTTTTAACAAAAAATTAAATTGACAAAAAGCTTTGGTGGTAGAATCACCCAACCTTTTCGTCTGTATGTGTTTTTTTAACCAACTTTAAAAAGAGGGAGATTCTATGTGCGTCTGTATGTTTTTTTATGTATGTTCACCGATAAGCTCATCAATGGTGCACCGATTTAAAATTTTTTTTTTGTTTGACATACTTCCGAGGTGGTCCCATTTAAATTGCACTGGTATTGAGCTTGGCCTTTGAAAATACACGAAATAATAATTACTAATTATATGCTTTATTTATATTGATGATACATTTTTATATCATTTCGTTCTATAATTAGAAAAGTAGTTAGTTGTAGACCCATCCTATATATTTATTTAGACCAAGGTCACTCAAATGGGAGAAATAAAAAAAAATTAAGAAAAAATTTAAACCTACTAGAAATAAACACTGAAAAGTATAAAATAACTATCCTTTTCTAATTACAACTCAAATATAAAAAAAAAACTTTATACATATGATATGAATATAATATACAGGGTGTATATGAAAACGGGACAGTTACTTTAATGGATGAAAGGGCATAAGTTTAGTATGTAGTTACAAAAAGAATTATCGAAAAAAACGTATCCGTTTAAGAGTTATGACCGTTTTAATTTTCAAGTGTTATCCCCACCATTTCTCGTAAAATTGGGTTGATCGTGTACAGTTACAGATTTTAAATCTTACGTATTTTTTTTATTTTGTAATAATTTCATCCGTTACTGAAATACAGCCTGAAAACCATTTTCGAAAATAATGCGTATACCCCAATGGGGGTTTTTTCCCCCTCCCTTTTCACTCCTTTAGGGGTAGATTTTTGGAAAAAAGAAGTATGTTTTTTATTAGAAAAGGTTTTATCTATGTACTATACTAAATTTAGTCTTAATCGGTTCAGGGGTTAAAAATTTCCCATACAAAGTTTCATCTCCTTATTCACCCCTTTAGGAGTAGATTTTTGAAAAATAAAGTAGCATATGTTCATCCCTTGGTGTCAATGTCAATAACTATGTCCATGCTAAATTTTATTAAAATCGGTACGGCGGTTTAGCCGTGAAAACCAAGCAGACAGATGGACAGACATAGAGACTCGCATTTATAATATTAGTATGGATATGGATAGTATGGATAGGGATTATACAATTATATAACATTATATAATTATATATATAATATTATATATTAATATATTATATTATAATTATATGTTATATATATTATATTATTATATAGTATGGATAGTATGGATGGAACTAGGTATATAATTTCAAAGAGTGGTAGTCATTATAGATTCTCAAAATTAATGGAAAATATATTGATATATCTATACGTTTTTTCCCCTCCCTTCTTACACGTGCCATCTTGCAAGAGCGAGGACGCAACATGTAATTATAGCTTGCTAGACAAGGACAAACGCTGACTCAAAGCTACCAGCGACCAGTATAGTGAGAGCTCTGCATTTTTGTGATATAACATAACATAACATAACTTCACGCTGTATCCCCAACGGGGTAGTCAGAGAGGACGGAGCGCCAGGAGTCGCGGTCCTTACACACCTCTTTCGCTTCCTCAAATCTCATCATTCTCCTCACACATTTTCGCCTCGGTATGCGAGTGCTTTTGACATTTCCGTCTGCTAACACTCTGGCTATTTGATCTTCATAAGTCAGCCTTGGTCTTCCTTGGCTTCTTTTACCACTCACTTTCGCTCTGTATATTTTCTTCGTCAGTCTTTCATCACTCATTCTTTCCATGTGCCCGAACCATCTAAGCATTCCTTTCTTCATTTTTACAATAACACTGTTGTGCGACCCTGTCATACAGCGTATCTCATCATTGCTTATCCTGTCAGCAAGCGTGACACCGCACATATTTCTGAGAGACCGCATCTCCACAGCATTTAACATACTTTCACTCGATTTTGGGCATATCCAGGCCTCACTACCGTACAACAAAGTTGGCACCAACACCGCATTGTGGATGGCCATTTTAGCAGTGTTAGATATATTCACACTACCCACTAATGCGGACAGAGCACCGTTCACTTTATTGCCAGCTGCTACCCGTCTCTCCACATCCAACTCACATCTTCCATCCCTCGAAAACGCACTCCCCAGGTACACAATTTCATTCACCTGTTCTAGACATTTTCCATTTACATTCCATTTATTTTGTGATATAAATTTTTATTATTAATTTTATACTTACCGATGAAACGTGATATTATATACACACCGGCACAATTAGCGGAACAGAAAAAAAAGTGAGACTATGAGATAATAACGCATATATTTGACGAAAATGTAATTAGACACAAAATAACAAATTGATTAACATCTTTTAACAACGACTTTGAAAAGTCTTCGTTATTTTTTATTGAAAAATAAAGAAATTTGAAATAAGTGAAATTTTTAGATGATTATGAACCATCACAAAAAATAAAAAAAAGTAAACATTAAATGATTTAACAATAAAATTAAAGCAAAATTAATAACGAGTGTTTCCCCCTCTTGCTCTGATTACGGTTTCCATTCGTCTGGGCATGCTACAGATTATGTTATCGATGATTTCTTGAGGCAACCGCTCCCACTCCTCAAGTAATGCGTTTCCAAGTTCATTCAGATTGTTGGGGGGTGGCATTCTGGATTTAACCCTTCTTTTTAGCAAGTCCCAGACATGCTCTATCGGATTCATATCGGGGGAATTTGCTGGCCACTGCATCACCGGTATACCTACGTGGCTCAGATATGCCTGTACCGATTGTGCACTATGAGCACGAGCATTATCTTGCATTAGAATAAAGTCGTCACCAATAAATGGGGCAAATGGTACAACATGTTCTTCTAAAATGTCTCTGATGTATCGATCTGCTGTCATGGTCCCTCCTGTGACTATCACTAACTCCGTGCGAGCTCCCAAACATATCCCTCCCCAAACCATAATTGAGCCGCCACCATAAGCCACTGTGTGTTCAAAATTAGACTGTATGTGGCGTTCTCCTTTGCGTCTCCATATTCGCTGTCTCCCATCGATCTGTTTTAAAAGAACTCTGCACTCATCAGTAAAGAGAACCTGCTGCCATTCGTTCAAATCCCAATGACGATATTCTCGCGCATAGCTTAATCGGTTTACGCGGTGACGTCTCTCAAGTTTTGGGCCTTTGGCAGGTATATACGACCCTAAACCAACTTCTTCAAATCTCCTGCGAACTGTACGCTACTTACTCGTACTCCTCGAACGTCTTCCAGTTCATTTCGAGCTTGTACAGCCGTTTATCGCGTATTCCTACGAACTCCAAGTTGTAAAAAACTGTCATCTCACCTCGATGTACATCTTTTTCTACCTTGACCCCTCCTCCTCACAAGAGAATTAGACGATCTGTACCGCTGGATGCTGCGATGAATCGTTGATACTGGTCGACGAAGCCTTGAGGCAATCGATCTGTAGGTATGGTCATTTCTTCTCATTTCATCAGCCCTAATGATTTCCAGTGATGTTAAGTCAGGCATAATAAAGAGCTTTTAATAAACAAATTGCCTATAGAATAACAAATTTATAAAAAACCATTAAGTGCAATTTTTCAAAAAAATTACAATTACGTAGTTATTACTCGAACAAGTTGACAAAACGTATTGTTCGGGAAAATAAAACAAATGAATGAAAAAAGTGTATGTCATCTAATTTTCCATTTTCAAATTTGACAATAAATTAAAAAAATATCATAACTGGCCAGTAAAAGATTTTAAAATCCTGCTTTTTTTGTGTTCCGCTAATTGTGCCGGTGTGTATACTTTTTGAAACTATTTTTACGACTGTCACTACCACATCGCTTTACAGCGCAATTTGGCATTGTTTACGTAATTTATACTATATTTTTTAAAATAATTAGATAGGTAACGGATCTGCTTTCTGGTTAGTACTAAAGGAGCGCGCGTTCGTGTTTGAAGTTATATGAGCGTTTGTGCGCATCGTTGGCAGAAAACGGTGCCCTTTCATTTCCTGTCTTTAGGCTAATTTGTCTGTGTTTGTAATCCTTTTTGTAGGGATGGGCAAATGGAAAAAATATATCGATATGTATTGTATCGATATTTTTAGACAATATCAATATATGCAGAGCAAAAATATCAATATTTTTGCCCCAAGGCGCGATTACCTAAAAAATTGTCCAAATATTCGATTCGATTCGAAAATATAATGCTTCGTTTTCAGATGTGCAGCCAAATTAGTAGTATTTCCGCAGCTCTTGTACGTTTTACCACACAAGCTGCAAGAAGTAGGTTCATTGTTTCCTTTTTTAGAAAAAACCTTCCACACCGCAGACATTTGTTTGTTATTAAATAATACAAAATAATAAATAATACAAAACAAAAACATAAAACGAGCTACGCCACGTGAACCCACTTGCAGCCATTAAACTATATATATATAAGTTAAACACACACAACTGCGTTTGTTACTGACACTGTCACATTCGCCAAAGAGACCCATAGAAATTTTTTTGGTTGCGTTCACAAACTACAAAGGGATACTACGCAGTTACGTTCAAAACGAATCAATTTGAGCTCGAAGAGACCGCGTTCGAAATATAGAGGCAGCACTTGTACTAAAGCTAGCGCGCTCTGGTTTATGTTAATTTATTTAATTCATTTGTTAATTTATTGATGAAAAGGGCCAAAATTTTTACAAAAATAAGTGAAATCAATATAAAATACAATAAAGATTTAAAAAAAATATCGAATTTGAGACTCAGAAATAAATATCCATGATCGAAATTTTGAAATTAAAAATATCGACTATATCTATCGATTATTTTCTGAAAAAATATCGATTTTTTGATATATCGATATTTTTTGCTCTCCCCTACCTTTTTGGCGGGAACGGGAGAAGTGAGGTTGACGTTTGGTTCATATTTTCTATTTTTACATTTTTGGGTGTTTTAAAGTACAAAAGTGATAGTATATTATGTTTTGAAGTTCTGTTTAAGTGAAAAGAATGGAGTAGGTTTAAATAAACATGTGTAGCTGAAGTTCTCGCGCTCTTCCAAGAAGTCCTTTATAACTTTAGTAAAGCCTACTATCACTTTACTGGAGGAGTTTTACGATAACAAAAACCAATTTACTTGTGATTCTACTTATTAATACGTGACATTGGCAAATGCGCTAAACTGTGCGCCATGCCATACCTAACGAAAAAAAAAAACCTTTTTGGAATGACAGATGACAGGTCGTCACAACTCGTCACTGCGGAGAACGCTGATGGCTTATCTTATTATTTTGTGTTATTCCTGTTTTATTTCTCAATAATGGTTACGTGTTCTGTATGTGATTGTGATATTACATATCGTAACAATCAAGGGAATCATTCATTTCACAGGTAAGTTGTGATTAACACCATATAATTTGTAAAGTATAATTCAGGGGTATAAATACAGAATCCATTGTTTTAATAATGTATTTCGCTCAATGAAATTATAACTTTATGTGTAAATTTTATAAATTACTTAATGGTTTAAAAGGATAATTTTACTAAAATGTCCAAGCAAATAGGGTCCAGTGGTCGGCATTTAGTTTCCAAGATTTACGCAGTTTTGTAAAGTTGGGTGCAAAAACAGCATTTCGCAATTTCAATTGATTATTAATTAATGCTCAATTATCCACAGGTTCAAATCGTAAATGACTTTATATGATGTTTATCTATGTAACAAACAAGTAGTTTTTTTTCAATCATACTTTAAAAATGCATTTTCTCGATACAAGCTTTTCCAGAGTTTTAAATTTAAATGTCTGATAAAAAAAATATATGCCAGTTTTTGAATATTTTTTGAATCCTTATTATCAATCGACTTTTCTAAATTCCAAATTTAGTCTTAACTCTAGACTCCACTGCTGGACCCTTTGTGCTTGGACGCCCAATATTATACTTAGTTTACTTTTACACCAGTGTTTGACTTATATGTACCTACTTATCGTCAATTTAGTCAATGAAATTTAAAAGATATGCATATTTTTTTCATTCTATTTAATAATCGATCCAAGACAATATGATCAAAATAACTCAGTTTTAATAATAGTGTCTAGATCTAAATGCTTTAATATTAGTGTCTCTAATATTATGCTCTACAGATTTCCTATAGATCCTGTAGTGAGAGGAAAATGGCTAAGAGTAATAGGGCGATCTAACTGGATACCAAAAAGAAATTCTTCTGTTTGTAGCAAGCATTTTGAAGAAAAATATATAAGAAAACGGAATTCAAACACAATTTTGTTAAAAGGAGCGGTTCCCACTTTATTTGTGCCGGTACTATTATTATTAAGTAAGTAATGGATGTTTTTTAGAGGTTCACAACTTTAAATTGAAATAAAACAAAGAAAAATGTTTGCTGTTTGGTGTCTTACGGGTGTGTATTATTATTTAGACTATACCCTATAATCTACTGATTTCACACCACATATACTGTAAACGTGGTGCAAAAATAATCCATAGTTAACCGAGTTAGCCACTCTGATGGACAATTATGCCGACTGTAAAATGGACATATTGCACGATGGGTTTTGCGAACAGAACCATTATTTTGATAAAAAGTTTCAACAATTTGTAAGCATTTAACCTCTAAAAAACATGTTTATTAAGTCCCCTAAAGCTGATTTACACGTATTATGTAATTAAGTAAATTTTAATTTAATTTTAAATGCATGTAAATAATGAATTTCGTAATAAATTGCAAGTTAAAATTTAGCATATAAGTATAGAAGTAGAATAGAATTTTGTCTATTTTTCTTTTAAGTTGGTGGGTTTGGGTAATCACTTGACGCATTTGGACAGACAGGCAAAATTTAGTGAAAGTATTTTTCTTCTGCTGCCAGTTCATGAAACAAATTGCCAAGCTATAGAGGATATAACGATTTTGTCTAATTTAAAATTAACCATTGATCAGTGAATTAATAGGTCATTGGCATATAATAAAATAACAAAAGAATGTTCCTTAAGTACAGAACATGAAGTAGAAAATAAAATGATATACTTATTTCTACCTAATAGCAAAGAACCTTTATCAGAAACAATACAGTATATAGTGTCCTTATTTGGCATTGTAAAAAAAAAATAGCTTGTTAAAGGTGTTGCACTGCGAAATAATAATCTTCTCGTTTATCTAGTCGAATTCATTTAAAAGGAAAATGGATTATTCAACTAATGCCAAAGGCTATTTAACATATCCTTCGACAGACGTGTACAGGCTTTGTCTAAAATGTGAAAGGTTTATTAGAGAAAATATCTATAGAATCACAAATAGAAATAAATATAGAATCACAAAACATATTGGCAAACATATTTCATAAAGCTGTCCTTATGGTACTACAAGAAAACAGCAACTTGTTCAAATGATTAGAGTGCCATAATCTTGACCAGCATATTTGAAATGGTCATAAGTATTTAATTATGAGATATATATAGATTTATTTTGATATACGACTTGAATACGAAGCCAAAGTATGGAATTTATCAAAAGAAAAGTTAAGGAATTATTTCAACAAAATTATTCTTTTCAGTGTTGAATTTTTTCAGAGGTCCGATTATAATCTGCTACCATTATATATTTGCTATTATTTACTTTTTATTATATTTTAAAAAAAACAGACATTTATTATTTATTTATTGTATTTCCTCTTCTACAATTACATTTTACAAATTTAGTAGACTGATTATTTAAGTACTTGTCTAGATAAGTCTATCTAGATAGGTACCACTTTGGTTGGTTGGAAACCACGTTGGAAACGCTCAAAAAATGTGTAGGTACTAAAATTAGTAGACATAGGTACGTCTCACCTTATTCAGTGTTATTTTCTTATGAAACATTACGCGTCATTGAAGTTGTCAATAACAAATTAGTTAATTATGCCGGTTTGTGCCGTAAAATTGTGTCGCAACTATGCAGGGAAATATCTTAAAAACCAAAAGATCTCTTTTCATCGGTAAGTCATAAAATTTATTCATGTTTTTAGAGAAAAACGATTATTTATCTTCATGTTTTTTATGTCAGCTAAATACAGCATTAAAATGCTCCTTGAACTGAACACAGCAGTTAATTTTTTTTTTAGTACGGTTCACCCTTAGGAGGGAAGGTAAGGGGTTCTGTGCCCATATAACCGATGTCTTCAGTAGCAAATAGATAAATTCTACATATCATTTCATTAAAATGTTGACGTAATGCATTTTAAGAATTGTTTTTTGGAGTTTCTGGCGAGAAATATATTGAGACAGTCTTTCTAGTGCCGTAGTTCCTAACCTTTTCAATATTGTTACCCCTGTGACCTATTAGGAAAACTGATTTTACCCCGACCCTAAAATGTTATCAATAAAAGCAAATACAAATATCTTTATTAATCACAAATTGCGCATTAGTCTTACAACTTTAACGTATTTTATATATATAAAGAATGAATTAAGTAAAAATAGTGTGATGGTTGGTATCACAGACTACCTTACCTAGAAGATACTACGTTGGTTTTATTTTCCATTCACAAGTTTTTTTATGTTAGGTTTCGTTTTATAGCGCATCATAAGTGATGTTCCACATTGAGATGGTTTCTGGCCTTTGTTTTCAGTATAACTAAAGTTGAAAAACCACTCTCGCATCTATAGGTGGTGGCAAAGTGTATTAACATTTTTAAAGCTCTGTTAGCTATAACAGGATATTCGGCACCAGCTTTTCGTCAAAATGTGCTGAGATCAAAATTTTACCTTTCAAAAAGAGCAAACCCGGAGATTTGGGAAAAATCGCTATTTTCATTCAATAAAACAATGTTTTTTGAGGTAGATATTATATTATTTATCGTACATAATGACCGAGGTAGGTATTGACCCGAGAGTCCCGAGATCGTCATAAATATAATTCAAATTTTTTTTCTGTTTTATTGATTGTTTGTTTCGATGTTTGGAAATTAAAGATTTTTATATAATTATCATTATTTATTGATATTAAACAAGTAGGTATTCACAAACTCGAATATTTGAGTTGAGTCCCAGCCTGAGACCAGCTAGAATTTTAAAACTATAATTTTTATTTGAAAAAAAATTGTCTTATAATTTTTTCGTCGTCCGCCCCCCGGAGTTATCAATGTTACACCCGTAGCCCGGATATTAACCATTCAACCCCGGATACTCCGGGTCAAACCGTAATTACGTAACTTGCAGACAGCATGCGACAGCCAATATCGCGCGATATCTGCTGTCGAAACGAGAATTTGTGTAATGTATTTTGTATAGTGGCGCTAAATCTACCGCGAAAAGTGCATTTTATGGTCATAGAATAATAGATACGCAATCGTCATACATGATACCAATTTTTTATTACAAGTAGTCACCGGTCGCGTAGTGATCGCGTGGCTGTCGCTCTCTGCAAAATTTTAGGTAATAACCGCGCCGGAGGGGTGGCAGCCCTATCTGCAAATAGTATTCTCGCGTAGTTCAAGAAATGCCACTTAGTCGCCACGTCTCGTCTCTAATAATGTTATCATCGGTAGTATAGGGTCTCAATATCCACGAGCTGGACTGACGATTACCCATGTCCGGAAAATATTGCTTCAGTGAGTCTATTACTGCAGATAAATGTTGAACCACGGAATTTTTAAACGTGATTTTGTTTGGTTCAATATTTATCAATTGCTCACACAGTTGTGTAAACATCGACACATCGCAAGCCTGCACTCTTCGTTGGTAAAGTTCCAATTTACGTACAAAACTAGCTACTTTATTCTGTGCTATCAATAAATTTGTCATATTTCCTTGCAAGGAGATATTAAGACTGTTAATTTCATTGAAAAAATCAGCAAGGTACGCCCAGCTTTTCGACAAATGTTTTATCTTTTATTTTCGAGCATAACTGTTTTCTTTTTGTGTTCTCTCTTTTTCAAAAAATAATCCTATTCACGCAGATCATAAATCCTATTCAGAACTTTTCCTCGTGATAACCAGCGAACCTCTGTGTGGTACAAAATATAATTAAATTTGGCACCAACTTCACATAATAATATAATTCACAGTTTTCACTACGTCGCTCAACGTGCTTAACAAATCTGGTGAAGCGTCTTAACAGCCAAAGCGTAGCGGTGTATCAGGCAATGATAAGATAAAACTTGAGGAGCAACTTGTTTCACCAGTGCTTGAAATCACGAACGAACACCCATCATGGAGGGCGCACCGTCTGTACAAACGCCAATCAGCTTTGACCAGTCCAGTTCTTTTTCTTCAATAAACTGTTTTAACGTATGGAATAAGTGTTCGCCGCGAGTAGTGGTGGGCAAAGATTTGCCGAATAACTATTCCTCTTTTACATGGTCATCTTTAATATACCGAGTATATACCAGTAATTGTGAACACGACGCTACATCTGTACACTCGTCTAATTGCGGATCCCACTAGGACCTAGTGAGATCTGCTGAGGTGGACTAAGCCGCTAAAAAAAATCTCAACATCACTGTACTTAATAAGCACTTATTTCAACAATTTCGCATAACAGTGCAACAGCGATACTTGAGACGCAAAACTACGCCAATTTTACATCACAATATCCACTGGAAACCATTCGCAAATAATTAAAATAAACTTCCAACCGCTTCTCATAAAATACCGCCAAAACTCCAAAAACAGTTAAATTAGCTTGATGATACTACTTTTTTGTGTGGGTAAATTACGGGTAATTATGGGTAATTTTGGTTTTAGGTGTAAAACAAATATTATTAGAATAATTTATTACATAATACTCATAAAATTTTGCCAAGTATTAATTTCACAAATTATTAAATGTTTTAGATTCCCTATCAATCCTGTACTAGCTAATAATTGGATAACTGTCGTACGGAAAACAAGATGCGAAGATTTATGGATTCCTCATAAAAGTTCTGTTGTGTGTTCTGTACATTTTAACTCTAATGACATTTATGTTTCAAATAAAGGAGTACGATTGTTAAAAAAAGGATCTGTACCATGCAAGGTATTTATAAGATTAAAGAAAAAGTTATGGTTAAATAATGACTATATTAGTTGTGTATCTAAACATTGTGAAATTAGCCTCGAGTCACCTAATCGACTATATTTTTAAAGGTACTAATTTATTTTTATTTTATTTAACGCGAATATTATATCGTTACAGTGTCTGTTTTTATCAGCGACGAAAATAGAACCCTCATCGGATATACAAAAAGTAGGTTCTATTTCGAATCTTCAACGGTTTTCATTCGATCATATATCCATAAATCTGTTTTCTTTTCCTATTCCTTGTCTGTTCATGCTGTTAGATTGTGGAATTCGCTACTGCCTGATATTCGAGAGGTCAGTTCTATCTTGTTTTTAAAAAACGATTAAAAAAACATTATTTGGCACTATCCTGATTTTCCATAATTGAGTATCTATGTAGGTACATTTTTTTTCTTTTCTTTCTTTATGGCGTGGCGCACAGTTAAGCGCATTTGCCCATGTCACGTATTTATAAGTAGAATCCCTCAAACTCACAAGTAAATTGGTTTTTTGTTATCGTAAAACTCCTCCAGTAAAGTGATAGTAGGCTTTACTGAAGTTATATAGGACTTCTTGGAAGAGCGCGAGAATTTCAGCTACACATGTTTATTTAGACCTACTCCATTCTTTTACCTCTTAACTTTAAAACACAATATACTATCACTTTTGTACTTTCAAACTCCCAAAAATGTCAACCTCGCTTATTCCGTTCCCGCCAAAAAGTCCGTATGTAAATTTGATCATATATAATATGTGTGTTTGTCAGTGTATGTATGTATGTAGTTGTTTATAAGTATATATTTTAATGATTTTAATGTGTATGTTAATCTAAATATTATTATGTTGTACACACTAACATTGTTTATAATCATTGTTTCCCATCGCAGCTCTGCTGGAAGAAATATACTTTATTATTATGTTGACATGCGATTGCCAAGTCATTATAATTATTATAAAAATAAATGTCTAACATTGATACGTTCACTTTAAGTGTTGATAGGTAGTTGATTAGATGACAATTTACAACAAAGTTGTTGAATAGTTGCTTCCATAGACACTAACTAAAATATCTGACTTGGTTTTACATGAGATCTCACAACTTTTTTTAGTGGAAGAACTGCGTTGCGAGACTTGGCATTTTTTTACATTTTTTGTTTTTGAAAGGGTTATTTATTACTGATTAATTAGAAAAAAAATCTGTCATATATTGTATATTAATTGAAGTTTCATTTCATATCTTTTTTTTAAGTTGTTTTTTTTGGAACCAAATCGACGTTTAATCGCGACACTATCCTGGAAATAAGCCTTTTAAAATTTTTTTTTCTGTAGAAAGGAAGAAGTTAATGACATTTCCACAGCAGCAATATTCAATAAGAATATGTTTTTGATCTCGACATAATTTTATTTAGAAATTGTTAGAACTCGTCGAAACAATGTTAATTAGGACGTTAAAGTAGCGCGTTTAAGGATTTTCCTTGTAAAAAGACATCGTAGAATGGTTATTGTAAAATATTATAAAATAAATGGGTGAATCTTCGAAATTTGGTTAACTTTAGGCCTTATTTTGACGGAGGTGTTTTTGGATCCTTTTCACTAAAGTCTTAATACTAAACTGTAGGTTTATCGACTGCTTTGTTACATCTAAAAGGGCCAGTCACTTTATCAACTATTTAATGAGATATTCAAGGTTTTTTGAAATTAAGTTTCTAGGGACTGACGAGACAGGATAGGGACTGACGCCAAACGCGGTTAATGTGTTTAATGGCATTTTTATTGCAAAATAATCATCACAAAATCAATTACTTACAGGTTCTATTTGGAAACTTTAACAAATAGTTAAATGCAGGTTACATTGTATGATAACTATAACTTAAAATTTGGTACCATTGACGAGTTTCAGTCTTACTTACTTATTTCACAAGTAAAAACATTAACTATGAGTAAAGTTAAAAGACACAATCACAGGCATTGTTTTCTTAAATACAATGTTCCCTAGCAATTAATCTTTGAGTATTAAACTAATAAACTTTTAGGTTATTAAATGTATTTTTAAACAAACAACAAGCTTTTAAGTAACATAATTATAATTCGAATGTAACAATCAATCTTATCATTCAGATTTCAACTTTTAAGTAACTAAATTATAAATTGTAACGTAATACTAAATATTTTTTTAAATTCTTAATCACAAAATAATAAATATTTTACTTTTCATAAACGTTAACTGGATCCTTAAATTTATAAAATACTGTTCCTCCTTTGACTATTACTTTAGGAAGTGGCAGTTTGTGTAAGATATCTTCATAAGGTACGTCAGCAATGTCATTTTCATTAAGTTGAAAATCTGTGCCAGTATCGTTGGATACTTTAAGGAATTTAACCGTCAGCTCTCCATCTTCGTCATCATATTCGGAGCAAACTGCGGCGTATATATATTCTTTTCTCTTCATAATTAACTTCACTAGAACATAATCTCCACTTCTATAGCTCGTTTTAGACTTTTCCTGCGCATTCTGACTTATATTTGCCAATGGCACATCATCTTCGGAATCTGTAAAAACATCTTGGACTTGAAGCCGCTTTGTATTGCTTTGATACATTATAGTACCTAACTTATAATGATTACATTTAACATTATCACAAAAGCAACTGAGAGACTTTAAAATAAGTTTATTCGGGTAATAAATATTTCCCGAGATTTGGTGCACTAACAGAGTGCCTTTAAATGGTTTCTGTTCTTTCTCATTTTTCTTGATCATTTTGTTAACTGTTTCTATTTCAGGATCTTTGATGACAAATATTTGTATATTTGGACACCTTTCTCGAAGTACAGCCACAAGGTCATGTAAGTTTGTAATGTCACCTTTCTGAGCTATAAGCTGGTCTGCAGTACGTTTGCAAGTCGCTCCGATTCCATCTGGTGCACCTTTACCATGTCCAGCTTCATGGTAATTCCACGTATAATTCATAGTGAGAGGGTAGAAGTCTTGGATTTTGCACGCCAAAAGATAGAACATAGTTTTATTTCGATATTGGGTTACAGGACCGTCATTCAAGAAATGCAGGTTTTCTACTGAAAGAGGCAAAGCGCTGAGCACAGGCTGCAAATGTGCCCAAATAGCGCCGGCATTATGAGACAAATTTAAAGATAGAGTACAGTAAGAAGTTGTTTTATCCTTTGTGTAAACTACGACTGTATGCAACGAAATTTGAGTACGAGAGCCTCCAAAATGATAAGACTGAATTTCTTTGTTGCACTTAGTTGTATAATTTTCGGAAAAATCCATATGAATAATTGCATCCTTTTCAGTCAACGAATCTTTCAAAGATTTGATACTTTTATACTGGTGAACGATGTTTTGTTCATGTTGAAATAATTTAAGAAGATCATACTCTTCTAGTTGCGTTATTAAATCACGAGGTTTTAAGCTATAGATCTCTTTCTTGTACTTTGTTACGTATCGATTCTGTTTAGTTTTTAAGTCTTTTATCAATTCCTTGGCTTGTTTCCATTGTTTGACTTCTATTTCCTTACTATTATCAAACTCCATGTATGGTAAAATTTTCATTGAGCAGTTCTTGCAAGTTCTTGCTAAGCAATCTTCTGAATAACGATCACAGCAAAGTATCATCAGGGCAGATAGATAAGTTGAAAATTGAAGAACGTTTGCAAGTTTTAACGCATCTAATTTCAAATTAATGTTCTCGTGAGCAATACAAGCACAGGTGTCACGGTCTGTCAGCTTTGGCACAACAACCCAAAATGGACGCAATTTACAGAACTCTGCGTATCCGACCGTCATTAAATTAGCTTTAAGAAACTTTTGGTGCAAGTTTTTTAAAGAGTCTAGTAAGTATCTTTTTTTGTTTTTTTATTTTATTGCGAGTTATGCATTCCTTTTTTCCTGCCGCACAACGACTATTGTTATCGTCTTCAAAAAATCTTTGAATGATTTTTTCAACTCCCTTTTTGTTGCGCTTACGAGTAGCTTCATATTTTGTACGATTAAATCCCATCTTTTTGTAAGTAATTGCCTTATTTCCTAGCCTCCATATCTTATATTTGTGCGTCAGTGGACTGGATAATATTGTTTTGAAGGCTGTAGTGTTAGTTTTCTGGTTTTTGTCAATCTTTTTGTCTAAAAGTTGCGTCTGGATAATTTCGCCAAATAATGCTTTTTTTACTAATTCCTTTTTTTGATTTGGGTCATCACTCATAGCTTCGATTATACTTTTTGGTGTAAGAACTTTTTTCTTTTCCATCACTTTACGTTTCAATCTTCGGATTCTTTGTTGCTCGTTAGCAAGCTTTTTCCTTAAATTTTCAATAAGTAAGTCCTTCTTTTTCAGTATCCTATTTCTTTTTTTTCGTTGTTGAATACTCCTTTTTCTAGCTTCAACTCTTCTATCATTATCAGGGGCTTCAGAGATGTTCTCCTCGTCCGATGATGGCGGCGTATTTGGTTTCATGTTTTTATGACCATTGTTATGAATATTTTGTTTTTTTCTATAATCAGCTGAATAGGCTACCCATTTTTTTTTAGCTGCTCTGTGTTCACGCGGAGTCATGTCCTTCATACATTTTCTTTGTCCTTTTTCTTTTTTCTTAAGATATTTGAGTCTTTCTTTTTCCCTGTACTCTGCCAGCAAAACAGGATCGTTATGAATTTTTTCTAAGCGTTTTTTGGCCTGTTGTGACTTTTTTTTTGCAAGATCCTCTTTTGACAGAGAAGTTTTCTTTTTAAGTGCCATGATCTAAAACAAATAGACGATTTTTATGGGCAAAACCATACATAACGTAATATAACCGTCAGTCCCTAGGTGTGACGTCAGTCCCTAGCCACTTTTACGACGAGGGCCTGACGGTCTAGGGACTGACGAATCAAAGCATAATCAAACATAACCTATGATTGAACATCAACATCAAAACTGAACAGTGATCAGGATAATAAGGTAATCCAAGATAAAACTATAAGCAAATAATTTCAACAATAATTAATCAAATATCTATAAAACAACTTACCTAGGGCCTGATAATTTGACTGGCACAGCGCGTGTTTACGTAACAAAGTCGGCGGCCGCACTAAAACCAAGATGGCGGGCGCGGCAAAATTAGTGTTTGCAGCTAACTTCACACGAGTACTTGCGCTTCAGTATGATTTCGTTAACGTCATCTGCGTAATTAGCGCGCTTTTTTTAATTTTAATAATGGCTAGGGACTGAAATTGTTTACCGCTTACACTTTTTGAATTTAATTAATTTGGTAAAAAACATCCTCATTAATAATTGTATTATAATGAAAAGACAAATAATTTAATTTTAAACGTTTTTAAGTAACTAAAATCATATTATTATACGTTAAAATAAGAGTGAAAATTATATGTTTTCGTAATTTGGGAGATCTTACACGGCTAGGGACTGATATTTAGAGTAGAAAGTAGTGGTTTTCGGATATAAGAAATATTTTGATCTCAATCAAAATGACTGACCTACTTACATGGACTTTATAATATCGCCTGGTACTTTCAAACAATCGATATAATAAATGTTAATATGTAAAAATTGCTGCTAACATCAACTTAACCAAATTTTGGAGAATCGCCCAAATATCAAAATATGCAACAGCAATATGCAAGAAGAGAAATGGATCTATTATAAACTGCCAGTAGAATATTAAAAAATCTTAAGGTTTCTGAGAATTAGAGCTTCAATATTACTATTTCGCACAAAAAAATGTCAAAGGGCTATTAATATGCGTAATGGACTTTACAAGTAGAACACAATGCAGGGCGGATTATGGAGTTTAGACAGTCTATATACTAAATAGAGTTAGGAATATTAAGTATTGAAATAAAAACTAAAAACTTGAAAATAAAATAAGTAAAAAAAAAATTTTTAAATTAAACGGTTTTATTGAAAAGAAATATAATAATATGATGTAGATTGTAGGTAATGTACTAAAAGACATACTAAATACTAAAAAAATAATTAGGTAGGTCCTAGGTACCAGTCATCTAGGGCATCGATCAGACTAATAAAACCGTTTAAAAAATAAAATTTCAGGCGCCCCACGGTTTTATTTTTTAAAAAGGTTTTTATACTTATTGATAGTTCACAACGCTCCATCTAGACAAGTAAAAAATCAAAGTTCGTAGCAATCTTTTTTTTCACACAGTCACAGAGTACAATCACCATAGAGTCACAGTATAGAGACTAGACCAATCAGTTCTTTAGCACATTAAAGGTGGCTTGCACCAAATATTTAAGCCCTATTTATGGAATTGACATCTCGCTTTCACCAACTATTTAATAGTTGATGCGAGCGAGAAGCAAGTTCCTTAAATCGAGCTTAAATAGTTGGTTCAAGGCAGCCTAATTTCAACACCCCCCTTCGATTTACAGTTAGTTTACCTAATTGAAATCTTTTACATATATTTTAACAATTTTTCCTAGACTTCAGTTAAAATTGAAATACAATATTTGTTATTTATATAAAGCTAACACAAATTGAAATCTTTTACAATATTTTCTTTTAGTTTTTTTTAACAATATTAAATGAATTTCTTAAATTACAGTTTTTGATTACACTAAGATTTGGTACATATATCAGCTAAATTATTGTCTATTGGAATATATTTCACTTCAACTTTCTTACTTAATATAATGTCCTTCACAAAATGATTTTTAGTGTCTATATTGTTACAGTTGGACCTTACCCGTAAGGAATAAGGTCGATTTTTAATGGAACTAAAAACGTAACTTTTAGTGCTTATATCTCGAAACCTAGGCTTTGCAGAGTTATGACCTAAAAACGCATTGCTAGGTTTAAGGCCTACTATCGAATGGTGTAAGTCAAATTAAGAAAGAAGAACCAAGTTGCACCTCGAATATTTCCGAGCGATGACGTGTCATGTACCTATGACTCATGTAAACAGGCGGCGTCGAGAACAATGTCGAATTACCGTTAACGAGCGTAATTCGAGCCGAGTCAATGTTTCTCAACTATCGTTCGAAGCGACATATCAAGGCGACATCAATGCGAATTACGAAGACCACTACGACGACTACTGCGACGACCTTGGATAGAAGAACTGCGATTCGGGAACGTTGTTATTGAGTGAAGCGTGTACCTTCGGTGACTACTACGCGAGTACCTACTTCGAGGGCGACTACGAAGATTAGGAACCGCCGTAATTAAATTCGCGTGTTCTTGACATCGGCTTGTACGAAGGAAAATAAACTCTGCATCCTTAACCAGCATCTTATTACCCTCAGCTCGTAACAATATGTTTAGCACGTTTAATATTCTCGAATGATTTTGTCAACTGAATTGCACCTTTATTGTCCATATATAACACACACTTCAATGCATTCATGTTCTCTTTTGTACAGTAGTCTAATATTCATTGTATCATTTGAAGTGTTCTTTTGGCTTGAATCCAGGGGCTGCAGTCCCGACTTAGCGATTATTTTCGTAAACTAGCGATCGATAAAAATAACGAAAAAAATCGCTTGCCGTAACGATAAGCACGAACACTTTGCGAGCTGTCAAATTTGATCGCAAAAACCTTATCAGCAATCGTAAAGTTGACAGTTAGATTCGATATGATTCCAATCACAATCGATAGTTTTAATGTAGAGACTAAAAAATCGTTAAAACTTAATCGTTATGACTTATCAATCGAAATCGGTTGTAAAGCGATCGCTATCTATGTCGAGACTGCAGGGGCAGGAGACTTTATTGATTTGTCTATATATTGACTTAAATATGAAGTTGCATATGCTATGTCAGGACGTGATACAGTAGTCACACACATTAAACTTCCCATAATCTGCCTATATGGAACATCCAAAGTCTTTTACTTGGAACTCTTCATTCAGACCTTTTACTATTTCTTCTACATCTTTCTCTAAACCTGTTAAATAATTAAATTGTTTTGTCTCCATAATATAAACAAAAGTCATGCAGAGATCCATTGAATCTTTTCTTTGTTATATAATTGTGAAATCGTTGATTCCAGCATTTTGGGTTTTCTCTTAGTCCATATAACCCTCTGTTTAATTTTAATACTTGATTGTTTTCTATTTTCACTTCTTCTGGTGATTTTATATAAGCTTCTGATTCTAATGTGCCATTTAAAAGAGCTGTAGGAACATCAAGATGTCTAAGTGTCGAACTATTGTGTAGTGTATGTGCCAAGTGTTCGTACTGTTACTATTCGTGCAACCGGTGCATAATTTTTACCAAAATCTTCGTATTCCTTAATTTGAAACCCTTTAGCTACTAATTTAGCTTGCTTCAATCAATTTTCTTTAATTTAAAAAATCCATTTTGCATATATTACTTTCTTATTAGGAGGTAAATCTAATAAGAAAGCAGTAGGTCTATTCATCTTGTCATGCGCATTTAACTCATTTTCATAGTTTCTTTCCATTTTAATAGCATCAATATAACTTTGCGGTTCTCTATACTAATTAAACAATAAGCTTCATCTGCTTCATATAGTTCGTAGTCGTTTAAATATTCTGGTGTCTATATATATATATATATATATACATATATAAATATAAAGTTGTTACAAAAAGTCCCGTAATGCTGGAAGTGAGATGAAATGTTAAAAACACTAAAGCGAAATGTGCGGTTATTTTTGTGTTAACTGTTAGGATTTCTAATACTCGTATAATTACTATCGAAGTTTTACAAAAAAAACAAAATTTATAAAGAATCCCATCCCTAGTGATCAGGTGTTCATCATGTTCAAGGTCATCAACTTCAAAATCATAGATTATATTTTTTCAGACTGGGAACATTTGAGTAAACCCTGCCTAAGCTTCCGTGTGCAAGATTTAATTGTGCTATTTGTATTGTACAAACTATTTTAAATTTTCAGTGTAGGTATGTGATGTTTGTGATGTGATGATGAGTACGCAATGCGTAATCGTTGGAAGTGGACGTGTACAACTTAAGTTTATCAAGTGTTACTGTTTTATAGTATTTTAAAATTTTGCGGCGTAGTTTTACGCAGTTAAGTGGACTTTGGTCGATTGAGTGTGGTAGTTAACATAGTCAAGTGGTACTTGTTGACAAAGCGTGGTAGTTCACGCATTTAAGTGGCAAAATATTATTAATTTTGAAAAGGTCTACTATGAGTCTCTGTAGCGAGTGCCGGTCTGTTATTAGTGTCACAGATAAGATCATTTGTTCTGTCTGCCAAAATAACTACCATTTCACTTGTGTGAATATTTCTGAAGACAATTTTGCCAAGCTCTCCACAAAATCTAGGGCGGTTTGGAAGTGTCCTGAGTGTCAAAGGCCTCGTAAGACAGGGGACAATAGTGACACACCTATAAGAGCGGAGGATGCCGGGGATTCTGGTCAGGTTGATGTTCCTCCTTCTGACTTAGACTTGCTCGATGGACGCCTACAGCAGTTTGAGTCTTCGCTAACATCTAAATTTGATAGTATAATTACAGCATCGATTCAAAAACTTATAAGATTGGAATTTGAGGTTTTCCGCAAGGATATTAAAGTGATTCCTGAACTGGTGAAGTCGGTTCAGTTCATTTCTTCCAAATATGATGATATGCGCGAAGAACTAACTGCCCTAAGAGAAGAATCAAAACAGCTTCGTACTGAGAATTTTAACCTCCAGGAGGGTGTTAAAGAATTGCAACTTAAGATGGCTTCGATTGAGCAGCAATCACGACAAAGCAATATAGAACTTCAATGTCTCCCTGAAAACTCTAAGGAAAATCTCGTGTCTACAATTGTACAGCTTAGTAAAGTCGTGTCATGTCCACTAGACGAGAAAAAGATATTGTCATGTTCGAGAGTTGCTAAAATGAATTCTAACTCAACTAGACCTCGAGCTGTAATTGTAAGGTTGCCTTCTTCCAGGGCGCGCGATAACTTTATATCTGCATGTATTGGTTTTAATAAGGCTAATCCCAAGGAAAATTAAACAGCTCGCATTTGGGCATAGCGGGTGATAGAAGGCAGCTGTATATGGGTGAACATCTCTCGCCATTTAACCGCTCATTGCATGCTCAAGCACGTATATTTAAAAGAGAAAATATGTATAAATATCTGTGGGTGCGAAATGGCCGTATCTTAATGAGAAAAGACGATTCTTCCCCGACTATTTGGATTAAAAATATTGATACTATAAACGACCTTAACGTAACGCACGTAAATTTATTGTAATTATTGTTAAAATGTTAGCATTAAGTATTTATTATCAAAATTGTAGAAGTATTCGGGGAAAATTAACTCAATTGTATTTGTCTAATCAGAATTGTGATAACGACGTTATAATTTTTACTGAAACATGGCTGAACGAGGGCGTGTTAGACACAGAAATATTAAACCATAATTACATTATTTACCGCAGAGATAGGTGTACGAGCGGGAATTTAAAATCTGACGGCGGTGGAGTATTAATTGCGGTTTCTAAGACATTGAATTCCTATCGGCTCTTAAACTATGAAAGCAACAACGAAGACATATGGGTCTCTGTTAGAATTATGCATAACGGCAAGGAAAGACAGTTTGCCTTGTGTGCTGTTTACATTCCTCCTCCAGTGTCCTTGCTCAAGTTAGAATCCCATCTTAGCTCTATCAGTATTGCCGCATCACAATTGAATTCTACTGATGTAATGGTGATAGGTGATTTCAACCTAGCACATCTCGAATGGTATTTGCTATCCAGTTACGACTCAGACTCCCTGCCTCTATCATTTACAACCGGTCTGGGTTCTTCAATTTTGGATTTTCTATCACTACACAACTTAAAACAATGTAATGGAGTTTTAAATAAAGACGGTAAAGTTCTCGACTTGGTCCTGTCTTCCAATTTACACGCCGAGACCGAATTAGTACTTAACCCGCTCTTAAAAATCGATCCCTATCATCCAGCTTTACAGATTTCGTTTAATTTTTATATTCCCTCATTATTGCAAAAGATAAATCTCAAAAAATTAAACTTTTATAAAGCCAATTATGATATCATTAATGAAAATTTTAATAGATTAAAATGGAATGATATTCTAAATCCTCTTGATACGGTAGATATTATGACAAATAAATTTTATGAAGCTGTAAATGATATAACATCAAAGCATGTTCCGTTTTCCAAGACTCATTCAGGCCAATTCCCAAACTGGTATTCAATTGAATTAATTAAACTTATTAAAGAAAAAGACAAAATCCGCAAAAAATTAAAACGTTTCAAAGACCCACTACACGAGTTGAATTTTAAAAGAATTAGAGCTAGATGCCACAATGTCATACGTGAATGTTACGATATATGGATCGAATTGAGTACTCTATTGTTAATAACAACACCAAAATGTTTTGGTCCTTTATCCAGTCTAAACGTAAAGGGCGTAGTTTTATCCCTGGTGAAATGTTTCTGAATGGAATGAATTTCACCACTACTGCTTCCATATGCAATGCTTTCGCTGATCATTTTTCCTCGGTATATGTTAACGATGATTTAAATTCGCATACTTCCAGAGTATCAAATAATCATCCTAACAGCCTTCTTTACAATACTCTCAATAATATTACTTTTAGTACAAAACTGGTGGAGAAATCCCTTAATAATTTGGATAGTACACTAGGCGCTGGACCCGATTGCATTCCATCGTTTTTATCAAGAAATGTTCTAAAAGCTTGTCTTCACCATTGTCTACTCTATTCAACAAATCCTTATCTTCTGGCGTATTCCCTACAATTTGGCGTTTGGCAAATGTTGTCCCTATACCCAAAACTGGAAATATGAGTAGCATTGAAAACTACCGACCTATTTCGATGCTATCTATTTTTGGTAAAATTTTTGAATCGCTCATATGCCCTTTTTTAACTAGTCATTTAAAATCTATACTCGTTCCTCAGCAGCGGATTTCGAAATGGTATGTCTACAGCTTCAAACCTTGCTCTTTATGTTTCTGAGATTGCGGACGCTCTTGATAATAAACTTCAGGTATATTCCATTTACACAGATTTTAGTAAAGCATTTGACCGAGTTTCTCATTGCTTACTAATTAAAAAGCTACAAAATAGCGGTGTCCATGGTTGTCTGCTCGATTGGTTCTCATCCTATCTTACGGGCAGATCACAAAGGGTGGTGATTTGTGGATCCGAATCAAAAAGTTTCGTTGTGTCATCTGGTATACCTCAGGGTTCTCATCTGGGGCCGGTATTATTTCTCTTATTTATTAACGATTTAGCTTTTGAGATCAAGTACTCTTCTTTTTCTTTTTTTGCCGATGACTTAAAAATTTACAAAGTTATTAATAATCTCGAAGATTCGTCCTTACTCCAATTTGATTTAGATACTATATTTTTGTGGTCGAAAAGAAACAAAATGCCATTAAATATTAATAAATGTAAACATATTAAATTTACGAAAAAGAAATCACAGCTCTCTACTTCTTATTACATCAATGACACATTACTTGAGGAAGTGAGGGTGATTAAAGATCTGGATGTTATTTTCGACTGTAAGCTCTCCTTCACTAGCCACATGGATGCCATAACTAAAAAAGTATACCGATTATTAGGTTTTCTTTGGCGTAATTGTAGATCATTTAAAAGCAGCTTGCCGTTGAAAATTTTATACTTTTCAATGGTTCGAAATGTCTTGGAGTATTGTTCTGTTGTTTGGAATCCTAATTATAAATGTCACATTGATAAAATTGAAAAGATACAGGACAAATTTTTATTCTTTTTAACTATCCATGATAAAAAGTTTTTAACGCTTCGTTCTTATAGTGAACGTCTTCTTCACTATAGGTTAAACTTTAGAAAGCCGTCGTTGGATGAGTGATCAAATTTTTTTGTATAAAATTGTTAGAAGTTTGATCGATTGTCCGGAAATGGTTTACAAAATTGGTTTCAATGTCCCACGTCTTAATGCTCGTATAACAAATTTCAAACCACTAGAAGTAAAGTTTTCAAGAACTAATTCGGGTTTTCATAGTATAATTCCCAGAATGTGTCGTGAGCACAACGCCCTCGTTGGGTCTACTCACTTGGATGTTTTTACTTCTTCCTTGGCCATGCTTAAACAAACACTTTTTAATTATAATCGTTATCTAACAGATTGTTCCTTCTTACCTTAATAAACTGTACTACTAGAATGTACTACTGTAATACTAGACTGTACTACCGTCACTAGAATATTAAGTATTTACAATTCATGTGGTATTGTCCACTTCCTGTAAAGTAATCACATGTTGTGCTTGCCTGTTATTGGGTTTGCACTATATTTAGTTGAAATTATGAATATGTAAAACAATTTATTTCTGGTGTAAAACCTGTTGGCAAGCCTGTATTAAATAAAATAAAATAAAAATGTTTATGTCTGTCTTGCGTTGCAAGATTAATTAACGAACGTCTAACACTAAAAGAATTAATAAAAATTTTTTTCGGCAAATTATATTAATTGGGTCTAGAAGATGGAAATCAAATTTCGGATTGTTACGTTTCGGCTTTTAACGATATCGGACTTATTCCATAGGAACGCGTTTTATACAGCTGTCTCACACAGACCTATCTCCCGTAGTTTAATCTTTGAAAATACCAGGCAATTAGAATTTGTACCAACCAACCACGCACCAACCACGTGAGTTCCGTATTCGCGACGATTACGCCTACAATGTTTCCAAGCGCAACGCAAACCATTTTTCGACGGGCGAGGTTGTACGTAAAAGAAGAAGTATGGCACTGAAAAATGTACCTACCGTTTTTGGTGTAGGTACTTTGACTGTTTGTGTAGCGACTTAAAACTTTCCTTCATTGATTTACGAAAGCGATACAAAGCAATTATCTTTTTTAGATATCCCTTACTTTATTGTTTTAAAATTAATAAGTTCATTTCGCATTAAATCTAATTTGAAAACGGGACTAATACTATTATGGCAACAGCATGCTTGCATGCTCTCCTGGTATTTGGCTTCGTAAATTAATTTTAAGGGTTCCGTACTCTCGCATAATTTTTCAATAAGTATTGTTGATTTAGTTTCGAATCGTAAATACCATAATATTCACATTTTCAGAACACTTTTGAATAATATTGATTTTATACATGATTTATTTCTAATATATACTTGTGATTTGTTCTCGTTACTTTTATTTACAATTAAAAAGACGTACAATTTTTTCTATTGTAGATAACTGTTTATTCATGTTATTATTTATTTTAATATTTACTTATGATTTGTTCTCGACCCGCCCCGGCTTTGCACGGGTAGAATTTTTGAAATGGGTTGAGTAGTTTTTGTGTTTATCCATTACATACAAACAAAAAACGTTTACCTCTTTATGATATTAGTATAGATTAAAAGGACGTACAATGTTTGCTTTCATAGATGGCTGTTTATTTAAGCCGATAAATTTAAAAAAAAACTAAGTGCTCGATATGAGATATCACTTTGAATCTATGAAGATTCTCTATTTTTTTTTAATATTGTATCGAAATATTTAAAAAAATCAGTTTGAACTCTAAAACGGTAAAATTTAGATAATTATTTTGTTTTTCCAATATTTTTTTAAAATGTGTAGTCGATTGTTAATACGGTTATAACGGGGTAATGGTACTCATTGTGTTAATTTAAAATTACTGTTTTTAATTATTGTAATTCTAGTTCCGAACGCCTACTACAAAATCGAATGTTATTAAATTATTAAAATTTGAAACGGGACCCTAAAAATGACTATTTCTCTCCTTCCTTATAATACAAAAAAACTATAATCCTAAAATAGCAGCCAAAATAGGTAATAATTTCCTATGTTTTGTTTCGACGTCAGAGCTCTGAGCTGTTTACGTCGTTGAAAAGAGACTACTGTGACATGATGCTATGCTCGGAGCTGCTAATGGAAACTTGTGTGCCGTTTGTCGCATTTACGAATAAAGATTTTCCCTCAACAGAAGCAGATGGGAGACTGCTTCTATGTTTTTGGAAATGTTTCACAGGATGACACAACGTTTACATACCACTAGTAGTGTTCTCAGTTCTCCTAGCGACGGACTTCCTGTCACACAAGTGTAGACTTCGAAGAACAGATAAGTATTAGAACACTGTAATTGAGCCCAGAAGTAGTAAACGAAGTGCTGCCGCCATCCTCAGCACGACTCATGTGACCGTATGGCGGAATCTAAATACTGGTGGCCAGTACCATTTCCATTTTTAACGTATATCAGAATGAACCGCTTTTGTGACTTAAAGAGCGCGTGTACCTATTATTGTTTGTGTTAGTGCGTTTAATCGAACGGCAACTTATGTGTTCTTTCGAAAGGATGCCTAATTCCCTTGGACGGGCTCAAAGCGGATGCATTGTGAGTCATCAAACTTTCAGTATGTATTTCACATTATTAATTATGTATCTTTAGCGATAGGCTAGTGGGCGTTATAAATGTTAGCAATAGGTATGCATAGCAGGCCGCGCCGTGCCGGCGGTAAGCAGCACAGCTTGCGAGAGTTACCAGACTCGCATCTGTGCAATATTTCTATACTTCCTGTTATTTAATAAGTAGCTTAACGTTAGGTTAGCGCGCGATATAATTGCTGCAATGGGCGCTTTTATAATTTATCGTGCAACGTTTTTATCGCGCGTTTTTTTCCGTGGACGTCAAATCGTGGACGTCCGTGCATAGGAACGCTTTTATAATGTCCACCATATTATCGTGGAAATTGACGTAATTTTGAGTTTCAGGGAGCATAGATAAAGGTGTCAGAGAGGACGCTGTGAATTTAACACGGTTACGTCTTTTATATTTTTTGCATCCTAGCTGTTGCCCGTGACTTCGTCCGTGCATAATTATAAAAAAAATCCTATATGGGTATTCAGGTTATAAACTACATATCTGTGTATGAAATTTCATTCAAATGCGTTCAGCCGTTTATGCGTGATTTTTCTTTTATATTATAATATATTATGTATTATACATTATATTTTATGCATTATGTATTATACATACATACATACATATCTTCACGCTGTATCTCTAACGGGGTAGTCAGAGAGGACGGAGCGCCAAGCATCGCGGTTCTTAGCTCCTTACATACTTGATAATTCTTTCGCTTACTCAAATCTCATCATTATGTATTACATATTATACATTACATATTATATATTTCTTAATTCTTATTATACTGGGCAGCATCCACTGTTAAAATAAAATACTCATAGTTATCTATTGTCAATATTCGCATTATTATTTTATTATACATATTGTACTTCTACTTAGTTCAATAAATATAACGACATCGTATTTGAAGATAATCAAAAATTTAAACGTAATACAAAAACCCATACACCACACGCTATGGTTGGCGAGCTCCGACTGTCGGTGTCGTCTCACACATTGAATTTTATTTAGGTACACGTACACACTACACTCTCAACATCGCCGTGTGACGATTTAATAGGAAGCCACGTTTTATCGTGGACGTCCACGGCAAAACGTTATCGTGCACGGAAATATAAAAGCGTCTCCATACAACTGGATACATTTTGCGTCCATATTATATCGTGGACGGAAAAAACGTAGCGATAAAAACGTTCAACGACAAATTATAAAAGCGGCCAATAGGTGTGCATCAGACGCGATCCGCGTACCGTCGGTACGCAGCACAGCTTGCGAGAACTAACAGACACGCAATTCTTTACAGTATTTCAACACTTATTATTTATTAAGTAGCTTCTATTATTTTTTTTATTTTCTTTATTAATTATCTCGCGAAATAATTACTAACTGTAGGTATGTACTTTGTAACGGGCGCGAGCCATGTGAGGTCGGAACGTAGCACAGCTTGCGAGAGATAAGAGACGCATATCTGTACAGTATTTCCACACCTAATATCTTCACGCTGTATTCCTAACGGGGAAGTCAGAAAGGATGGAACGCCAAGCTTTTCGGTTCTTACATACTTCTTTCGTATGCGCATACCTAGGCGAAGTAGCTTTTATTTTTTATTTTTTTTATTCTGTGCCGGATATTACTCTGACACAGCACTTCGTAAACTCGTGCGTAATCGTAACCTACAAACAAAATATCTGCATCGCTGCAAAGGAAATTGTCACGTACATATTCGATATAAATAGCTGTAACAATTAGTATAAGGCATGAGATGTAAACGACAGCTCTATGGCGTTACGACGCCGCACAGTACCAATATATGATCTACTACAGAGTCCACACTATTATTTTACAAACATGAAGCCTGAAAAGAAGCATTGTAACAGTGGTGACCCTGACAAACGTCACGCAACCGACGACCCGACACACGTCACGCAACCGAAGACCGACGTACGTCACATAATCGAAGAACAAAACATCGGAAACCTTAAGTAAGAAGTTAAAATAATATTGTGGCATTCATGCTGCACCGCTTGCATCTCATCACCTAACATCTGTCACGTTGGTACTGGCTTCTCAGAAGCGGGTCTCGCCAGTACTAACACAGAAGAGTGGCATCATAGGAAACGTTAGGTTAACCATACTATACAACCAACAACAACATCAACAACAAATCAACATCTTCATCAACCTGCATTATAACACCGCAGACAAGTTAACAGCTGTCAGAAAAATCATGACGCAAAACTTAATGTAAAATAATAGTGCATTTGATGTTTGGACTGCGCATCTAGCAGAAAAAATTCAACTAGAAATACCGGCAATGAACAATAAATACATTGACATCTGACGCTGCATTCGCCGTCGCAACATCTAAATCAAGGTCTAGAAACAGGCCACTAAATATAAAAAAATATGTTCAGAAAAGAAGAGAACAGGTGAATCATCCTGTGCATGAAGACATTCTTGAGAAAAAAGAAAACTAGAATCAACGCGGAACACGCGGAACTACTTGCCAATAACCTATTCAACCGCCTTATAATTATAACCAACAGAAAAAGTGGTATAAACAGGTTGATACTGAGGTTAATAAACACAAACAATGTGTAAAACTTGTGCAACATGTGCAAACGATTAGTTATTCGCTGCACACGATTGATCGTCGATACATATGCGAAAAAAGCATGAGCGACACGAACGAGGAAACAAATATGGAAGAATAAACACCATTGATAAATGTGATTTTTTAAACAAAGCTAGTTTTCTTCGGTTATCATGTAACGAGCCCAGGAATCAGCTGAACAAAAGAAAAATCAACAATTTTAAATGAGTGCAAGCGAGACAAACGATAATTTATAACACAATATAATGTGTTGTTCCTGTAAATAGCTGACGCACCATCACACAAGTCGTCGCGAAAATATAACAATGCCTACACCGCTTGATTTTTGCAAACACGACAAAACGATGAGCATCAGTAGTTAAGTGCATCCTAATCATTTTATTTTATTAATATAATAAAAGCATCGATGTTATTTAAGTCAATTAAATATTTAAGGCAATAATATATTTAAATATAATTTTATATAGAATAAATAATAAATAAAAATTTAATAAGGAGGGAGTACTGTGCCCGGATATTACTCTGACACAGCACTTCGTAAACTCGTGCGTAATCGTAACCTACAAACAAAATATCTGCATCGCTGCAAAGGAAATTGTCACGTACATATTCGATATAAATAGCTGTAACAATTAGTATAAGGCATGAGATGTAAACGACAGCTCTATGGCGTTACGACGCCGCACAGTACCAATATATGATCTACTACAGAGTCCACAGTATTATTTTACAAACATGAAGCCTGAAAAGAAGCATTGTAACATATTCGTTAAGTAATACGCGATTTAATTGCTTACAGTAGGTATACATATATTGGGTCCTTACATATGAAATTGGCGTTTTGTTCGGGAGGAATATAAAGTCAATTTTTTTTTGTAAAATATATTTAATTAATCAAAGTATGCACCGTTGTTATCTATGCACTTTTGCCATCTCATTGGTAGTTCATTGATACTTTTACTAAAAAAACCATGGGGGCGAGAATCAATAAACTCTTTGAAGGCGGTTTGGACTGCCACATCGGAGTGGAATTTTTTTCCTTGTAAGAAGTTGTCCAAATTCTGGAAAAAATGGTAATCTGTTGGAGCAAGGTCCGGGGAGTACGGTGGATGTCGCAGACATTCCTATTGTAGCTCATCTAACTTAGTGGTTGTTTGTTGTGCAGTGTGTGGTCTTGCGTTGCCGTGAAGCAGCAGTGGCCTAGAGCGATTGACCAATCTCGGTTATTTAGCAGCTAGTTCTTCCTTCATGGTTTGCAGTTGCTATCAATAGATATCTGCCGTAATCGTTTGGCCAGATTTTAGAAAGCTGTAGTGAACGACACCGGCGCTAGTCCACCAAACACTCACAAGTAACTTTTTCTGAGTTAATTTTCGTTTAGGGCAGGATTTGGCTGGGTCTCCAGGGTTCAGCCATTGCGACGAGCGCTTCCGATTATCGTACAGTATCCACTTTTCATCACAAGTAACGATTCGATTTAAAATCCCGTCATTATTGTGTCGGTTGAGCAAAGTAACACAGCAGTCGACGAGTGTTTGCAATTTCGATTCACTCAATTCATGAGGTACCCATCGTTCAAGTTTTTTTACTTTCTCGATTTGCTTCAAGTGGATTAATACAGTTTTGTCACTTACCCCGAAGCCTGCAGCTATCTCTCAAGTGCTTTGTGATGGATCCGCTTCCACAATAGCCTTTAATTCTTCATTTTCCGCTTTGGTCTCCGGCCGTCCACGGGGTTGGTTCTGAAGGTCGAAATTTCCAGAACGAAAACATTGAAACCAAAAACGTACCGTGCTTTCTTTTGCGACACCAGCGCCGTACACATCATTAATCCTTCGTGTTGTTTCTGCAGCACTGGTGCCACGGTAGAACTCGTATTCGTAAATATACCGATATTTCATGTTTTCCATTGTGCGGTAATAAGCGACGCCAAAGAAAAAAATAATGAGGAAAAAAACAAATGAATGACTGTTTTCAAAACTCAAATGTACCAGCTAAATGAATTTATAAATTTGAATTTGGAATTCTTAACCAAAGAGGAGATATTTCAGATCAAAGTGGTCAGTACGACAAAACGCTAATTTCATATGTAAGGACCCAATACTATGTAGCGGACGCGAGCCGCTTGCCGACGGCACATAGCATTTAACAATAGATGCCTATCTAGCTGTGGGCGTAGTCTCCTGGTAGCCTGGTAGATGCATAGCAAAGGAGGTAGTTAGCAGGTAATTCACTACTTCATGTGATTGTAAATGGGTCATGAACTCAAAATAGAGATGCCGTCAGTTTAGTCGATATTTTTTTTTGTCATTACAGTTATTTAAATTTTATCAAAATAAAGATGTCGCAGGAAGACTTTTGTAACCTTATAGGTGGACTCTCTACTTGACATGCTATAATATCTTTCAGGGATCAGGGGGACTTTTGTAACACCTGGTATATTTTATATACTATATATATATATATTTTTTTTTATATTTATTTATTATTTTTCCACTGCGGGGCATGAAGAAAAAGCAAAGAAATACTATGCGTGAAATGGTATGATAACAACATGATAGTTATGTATGTAGTGCGTTTGATAACATGGATCGCAAACTTCAATTACGAAAATTAACTTTATTACCGCTGTCATAATGCGGGGGTGAAGAACAAATTCACTTGCGCTGGAGTGCATAGGCAGGTCTTTGATTTTGAGTTCAAGCATTTTTATTTTTTGTGAAATGAATAAGAATGCAAGAATTGATTTTCGGATTTCGATACTTAGAAAGAGAATTTTTTTTTTTTTACAGTTAAGTGTTTATGTACATTTTCTTTCTACGTTCGATATAATTTTTATTACTAGGGCACTGTATTCGATTTTAATGCTGTATAAATTTCAATTTTTTTAAATTAATTTCAGGGCAATAAGACACCAGAGACTGTACAAGCCGCCAATAAAAGTGACCAAAATGAAGGTAATACTGAATAATTATTTGAGCTTTTTCGGGGTTGAGAGTGTTATCATTTAAGTGCCATACCTACTAGAATTACTGTTGCTTCATTTATGTTACATGTCATATTATTGTTATATTTTGTTTTAGGGTATAAGAATGGCAGATAACGGAACCCTTGTTATTTCATTCTGTCCGTCTGTCCATCTGTTTGGCCGCATGTCACAACCCAGATAGCATAATATAAGGTTGTTCCATGCTTGATTTTTTTATTGTAAATTTTATCACCTTTTACAAAGTCCGAGTGTGAGGCAAGTTTTTCACATTTTAGGGCCCTATGACAAATCGTAAGCATTTGAATTTAGGTATTGGCGCTCTCGGACACTCATGTAAGCGTGCGACCTTCGTAGCTTTATTGTAGTGTGAGTAACGAAGCGACTTCAGTTCAAAATATAATTTTGATACTTTTCCAAATCAAAGGTTTCGTTTTTTGTTATTAATTTTTTTTCGTTTTAGATTAATACATATAATATTTATAATTAGTATTAAGTGTTCTCGTCGCGTTAATTGCATGTAAAGGAAATACAACAACATTCCTTAACACAAATATTTTATTCGATATTCCGGCAGCCACACCCACAGCGCACAGCTAAATTGCTCTCCTGGTATTTGGCTTCCTAAATTAATTTTAAGGGTTCCGTACTTCCGCATACTTTTTAAATAAGTATTGTTGATTTAGTTTCGAATCGTAATTACTCTAATAATCACATTCCATTCCAGATTGGTTAAATTTCCCCGACAGAACGCCGCGGTCCGTTTCATGCATATTTACTCTCCTCAGGGATGTAACAAGGTTGCATCTGCCAACTGCGCAGCAGTTCCTTTTTAAAACTACCTACTTGTTACTCACGTTGATAATGCGTACCTTGACTATTCCCGAAGTCATTACTAGGGTTTGCCCAGTCGGGGTGATTCCCGATGTCTTCTATTATAACACTGCGTTTATTGCAAACTGTCGGTAAGAATCGTATTTCTACTAAGGTTTTCGACTTGGCAAAACAGTTCTTTTCAAACTGTAGACTGACCCTTGTTTTGCGCCTTGTAGAAAAACTTCCTCATCTACAAACTATAATACCCCTTTTGCTACATTGAGAACACAACGTTAATTTACCAAGAAGTCCAACTCAATGATGCAGTCACATGTAATATTAGCTATAAGGACTCGATGTGTTGCGATCTTATTACCTTTTTTCAATTTTGCATTTTTTTCACCAAGGATAAGCACTGGTTGGCCTGTGGCAGTCTGTAACCGGCAATGTGACGATCCTTTACCCCATTCTATAGTTCTTGCAAATAGTTCAGGTTTAACAATAGTCCGTGATGCACCGGAATATATTTTTTCAGAATCGTTTGACCAAATCGAATTACCGATCTCGTCATAACGTATTTGGATTCATTCGAATATGTTGCATTAACTTGTTCATCATTCTAGAAAGTCATATAGTAACGTTTGTCATACAATAATGAACCTTGAATTGGCTTAAATTCGTACCTTACGGTTTTAAATTGCCCAATTGAGCAAAATATCACGTGTTTACGTGATATTTTGCTCAATTGGGCACTCCGTAGCGAGGCTATTTTTAGCTAACATTTAATTATAGACCTTAACGCGTTACGAATAAAATTACAATTAAATTGCTAAAGAGAGAAAATATTTCGTGATATTAATTTTAGACTATAAAGGATCAGGAATAAAATTTCAATCCAGTTATTTTTACCTATTTGTTAAATTGGAGGAATGTTGTCAAATTGTGTGCGTAAGCGTAAACAACTCATGATTATATTTGAGCGCTCCCATTTACTTGTGGGTAGCATCTCTCGTCCCGCAAAAAATGCCAGAAAGTTTTGTTTGAGAAATAGCGCGTATTTCGCCTCCCGTTCTAGGTACTCAATGTACTCTGTGATTCGAGTGACGTTAGTGGACGTCGGCTTTTTGGCGGGAACGGGAAAGTGAGGTTGCATTTTATTATATTATCTAGTTTTAGCCGGGATTTTATGGGGGGCGGTTGGGAGTTTATTTTAATTATTCGCAAATTGTTACTAGCGGATATTGTTAATGCTATTTAAAATTGGCATAGTTTTGCGTCCCAGTGTCTACAATATTGTGCATTATTGTGGAATTGTTGAAATAAGCGCTGATTTAGTAGCGTGATGTTGAGACTTTTTAAGTGCCCTAGTCCGCCTCAGTGGAACCTACTAAAAAGACTGCCTCAATATATTTGACGCCAGAAAATACAAGAGACATTAAAATATATTACCTCGACGTTTTAGTCAAATAATTTGAAGATTTTATCTATTTATTACTGAAGACGTGGTTATAAGGGCTAAGATGCTCTTTACCTTCCTTCCTAAGGGAGAATCGTACATTAGATTTTCTATTTTTACATTTTTAGGAGTTTTAAAGTACAATATTGTTATATGCTGTGTTTTAAATTTCTGTGTAAGTGAAAAGAAAGGAGGAGATCTAAATAAACGTGCGTAACTGAAGTTTCGCGTTCTTCCAAGAAGTTCTTTTTAACTTCAGTAAAGCCTACTATCACTTTACTGGGGGAGTGTTAGGGAAGGGACTCAATTGTAAGAAGAAAAAACGAATTTACATTGAATGTATGCTCCATGTGTTCGTTATGAATTTGAATAAATAATAATGTGACGTGTTATAATTATTTTATAACACGTGTTTATCCAAACGTGATTAAGCTGATTGCCTTGGTGCCAATGCCTTAAGAAATATTTTAAAAAAATCTGTAGACGTCATTGATTATTTTGTGTTTTGTTTGCAATATTCTGTGGTACATATAGTGTACATATAGTGATCTGTGGTTTACGTCTACCGTTCTTGTAAATAAAATTTTAAAACTTTTTAATTAAAACATCTGTTATTTGTTTTTGTTTATCAGACGTGATATTTATTCTCACCATTGCAATTTAATTTTGAGAAATGGAAACTGCAACAAGTATGTTGTGTAATACAAATTTAGAAGGGTAAGTTATTAAAATTGTACAAATTGATATATTTAAGTGTTTACTAATTACATGTTACGTTTATTCTGTATGATATGATCCCTTTTAGAGAGACAAAAATAGTGAAAACAAGTGCTCAACGTCAAAAAGAGTATCGGATGCGAAAAAAAATCGCAAAACAACTTCAGGGTGCAAAACGAATACCAAAAACAAACGCTCAACACCAACAACTATTCCGGCAGAATCAAAAAAAGATATTACAACAAAATGAAGCGTTGAATCTGGCCAGGTATGGTATATCATCTTTACCATGAGAATAATCAACAACTATATTTGTTTTTCTATTTCTGTTTTATAAAAATTATATTTAATTTTTAATTTCGTATTTTACAGAAAAAAAATGAATGCTGAGCGTGCTAAACGGTATAGAGACAAATTAAAATTAAAAAAGCTACATTCTGAACTTGGTTCTTTACTATTGTTGAAAGAAGATTCCTTACAAACGTAAACAATTTATTTCTCCTGATATTTTTTTTTCGAAAACAAAATATTAAATTCATTAATATCTGTCGTAGTGTATTAATCGAAAATAAGAAAGAAACTGATCATCGTCAAGATACAAACTGTGATCGTTTTCAAATGGAAACAAATCAAATTCAACCATCAGTGAATAATGAAGCTCAGCAAGTAATAAGTCCAAGTTTTCAATCATTTCAACCCCCATATGAGGAACATGGTGAATGTTCAATGCCAAACGTCTTGTTTCATCATGAAACATACACTTCTAGCTATGGTAACTCCCTATTTTCATCTAATAATAATTTTACATCTTGAAATATCTGCATCAGATCTTCAACAGCATCTTATGATTCACCCTACTTGAATGCATCTCAAAACCAATGTAATGCAAGAGAAATACTTGGTAGTGAATCTGAATGTAGAAATTTAGATTGTTTATTCATATTTTCCAGAACAACAAATCGTAAATACTGTGGAACTCATATTCATTTAAAAATATGACATAATACAAACCCCAATCAAGTACCATCAACACATTACTTAGTCTACCTTGTGCTCTGTGACAGTCAGCCGTCACAATTAAAATTGGTTTGTAGATGTGAAAATGCGAAATGCAAATTAATTGTGCGGTTAAGTGATGTAGAAGACAGAAAGAAGTCGTGATATGATGACTTAAAAATATTAAAATAATTTTGCGTTTACAAGAAATTAAATAAAAATATTGTGATCTGTATTATGCAACTAGTAGCCAACCAGTTTTTAGTATGTAAGTTATTTTTATTGTATTTTTATGTTAAGTATGGGAATTCTCTTTACTGAATTGGATCTTATAAATTTATTCCTTTAATTTTACCATAAATGAGCTTCGGTGATTATGATGGATTAAAACAGTTTGCTTAGAAAGAAGAGAAGATGACTGGTTACCAACTAATGTCAATAGGGTGTGCTTTACACATTTTGAAATTGAAGAAATCTGTTCTTGTTGTAGAGGCATCGCATGTTATCTAATTGAAGACTTAAATCTTGCTGTGATTCTAAATTGATATTTTTCAAAAACTGTAGAAAGATTAGACATAACTAGAGTTATTAAAAACAAACAAGCAGGAAAAGCAGAATGTGACACTATTTTTATAAAAAGATACTTAATTTTATTAATAACAAAAAAGTACATACATGTTAATATTTACAAACTTAAAACTACACATTATCTTAAATACTAGACTTCCTCAAAGTTGCCACTTAGAAAGCTATCATTGCTTAAGGTGCCCAGCAGACTGGCAGCATTACCTCTTTAAATAGCCAAACTGATTCGTTGACGGAAGAAGCTGCCAGCCCGGTGGTCTCCCGAAGTCTCAACCAGTCTCTTACAAATATCAGAAACCAGTCGATGGGCTTCGGGGTCTCAGGGACCCTAAGTTTTGACTGAAAAGGGCGTAAATATGAAACTCTTAGAGAGAGTAGCATACTTACGCCACTTCAAGTTCTCGGCAGTGCTGGCCGCGGCACCTGCTGACTTGGAAGTCGCCAGCACATTCGAAATAGCAAGCGTATCGACACAAATGGCGTCCCACACCAGCGATCTTCCAAGTTTCCAAGGAATGAGCGTTAAATCATCTGGTCTCCTGCCGTCGCTGCGCGCAATACCTGCAGGCTCTAAGACTGCAGAAACGCTAGCGGCGACAAGAGCCCGCCGAATGACGTCATTCAAGGCAGCATGTCGTGACATGCGGCCCGCACTACGTAAACAGGATAAATCGTGGTGACCTAGTACATCGACGAAATCACCACAGCGGCAACGGTGAGGAAGGTTAATTCTGGCCCCCAGACGAAGGGATACTATGAGAGAAAGTGTCAATTAAGATTCCTAAGTTCTAATAATAAGTGGAATCTACAAGAAGCACGTTCGAAGTAAATTCGTTTTTTCTTATCGTAAAACTCCTCCAGTAAAGTGATTTATAAAAATAAAGGACTTTACTGAAGTTATGTAGGACTTCCTGGAAGAGCGCGAGAACTTCAGCTACATATGTTTATTTAGACCTACTCGACTACCACTTATACATAACTTTATAACACAATATACTATATTGTATAGACTCCTGTGTCACTTTGCGGAAATCCATTTTATGTGTCGTGTTATGACTTCATAAAATATTTAACTATTTTCTACTCACACTCCAAAGACCGGACTCGGTCAGCTAACTAGCACCGAATCGGTGCTGGTTAGCTGACCAGAGTCCTATCTCTGGTATAGCTAAAGATTTTAGGAATTCATCACACAATATGCTAACATTTTTGTACTTTAAAACTCCTAAAAATGTAAAGAATAGAAATTTTAAAAAGAATGACAACTTCATTTTTCCCATTCCCGCCAAAAACTCAAAATAAATATTACCAATAAGTTGCGTTGCAATGCTTAGTACTGCATAAAAACATTCTCGCTTGCTAGCACTTTCCCGTGAGAACACGTGATCAGTGATCTCGTGTGCCGGGCATCCCGTCACCGTTAACGTTGGAATGTAATACGAAACGTTTCAAGCTCCAGGCTACAGTTGAATTAAGGTCGTGCGGGTTTAAAATAGAATAAATAAAATAGAGAGTTCATTTTAATAGATTACTGTTGAGTTTGCGACTCGCGGTATCGCGTTTTTCGACCATAATTGTTCTGAATTACCCTTCCATACTCGTAGTATTTTCGAATTCGTTGTTCCAGAACAAACTAAAACATATGCATACACTTTCATTATAATAATACAAAAAGAGAAATTGTTCGTTTCTGTTATTTTAAAGTAAATAATTCGATACATATTACACTGTACAATGTACATCATAGTTCAAGAGATAGTTCTGGACAACAGAAAAGACTTTCAGCAAAATGAAGATTTGTCTTTCTCATAAATCGTCTGATAAAATCGACTTCGAAAAAAGTACTCCAGTTCATTTTGAAAAAGACATAATTGAATTGATACGGAAGTTGAAGAATCGAATGTTACGATTTTAACTCACAGATTAATATGAACACAGCCATTCTCATCTAGGATTCTTATCAATTTCAAAATAATACTTCAAACTTGTGCAGTGTGCGACAGGCTTTGGTGGAAAAATGTTTTTAAAAAAGGCTTCTAACTTAGACAAAAACCTTCTACAAACAGTAATACCTGTATTTATAGAATTACTTATTTTTTATTATTATATAGGTGTCCCGTAAATAATGGATCAACCTTAAGGGAAATGTAGAACACCTAATTACCTAAAACCTATTTGACTAGTTTTAAAAAAAACCTTAGGGTTACCGAGAATTTTTTTTTTTCATTATTTTGACCATTTTCTCCGCCAGGCTTGAGTTTTTTTGATGCTGTCGCTCCAAATGATAACATTTTTTAAATCTGATTTTGTAAAATATTGCTGAATAGTAAGCTTATGTAGCTTAATAACGATTTGGTTAGCTTGTCTTTATTTCTAAAAAGAAAAGACCACACACGAAGAAATTATTTTTTTCAAATTATGATAACCCAAATTGGATAAATTCTCCTGAAAAAAAAATCTACTACACTGAAGTGGCCCATTATTTTAAAAACTTGTACCATTATTAAGGTTTCTAAAATAGTATAAAGTCTAGTCCTTCTCATTACAAAGTTATTGCTATTAATCTGATGTAGGGGTTAATTAGACAAATTTTTGTTATAATCCGAAAATGTAGACAAACTGGATTCCGTGTTATTTATTCCTAGTATTTTTTTAAATGTCTGTTACGCGTGCGAGCTCAGTCCAAGAAGTGTTTCTGTCTCTTTTTAGGGAATGAGTTCGCAATCTGGGCAGCTACATGCACCTAAGCGGGACGGCGATAACAAAAGACCTTTATGACTGCTAATTGTAGATAGCACCGGTTTTGTAGGACATACGGCTATTCATCTCGCTTAGTAGGACTTACTATTGATTACGACAAACGTTTTGTGTTGCTCCCTCTCGATTTTTACGTGCTGTGAAGTTGGACCTTGTTTTGCTTAACGATTTGGACTCTGTTTATTGAAATTACGACTTGGCGATCTTAAGGATCTGAAATCATCTCTGAAATCATTGTGAACGACTATCGATTGTAGGGTTTTAGTACACATTGACAGAAATGCCGCGTCAACAGTGTACGGCACGAGACTATTGTAACATGCATTTTATTTATGGAGAATGCAGAGGTAATGCGAGAACCGCTGCAAGATTATTTCGTGAAAGATAACCGCATGAGCAACGTTACCCCGACTATGGAATTTTATTAGAGTACATAACTCGTTCCTCTAAGGAAGATTTCCTGGTTCCGGAATCGGTGGTGCTAGTGAGGGAAGACCACAACGAGTCGATACTCGAATATTAGAGGAAATTGAGAATGACCCGACGACTTCCGTTCGTGCCATAGCACGACGCACTGGTGTGCCTAAAACAACGGTGCATAGAGTATTAAAAAGACATCAGTTGCACCCATATCATTATCAACGTGTTCAAACGTTACAACCGAGAGACTACGCTCTAAGAGTTACGTTTTGCCGAAGAATGTTAAGAATGATTCGAGATGATCCGCAATTTTTCAATAAAATTTTGTGGTCCGACGAGTCTTCCTGCAGACGCGATGGCTATATCAACATGCACAACTTACATAGTTGGCAATTAGATAACCCCCATTTGATGAGAGAAGACAGGAGCCAACACCAATTTTAGATAAATTTATGGACTGGTATTATCTGTGGCCAAATAATAGGTCCATTTGAATTGCCAGCAACTCTAACTGCTGATTATTATTTGCATTTTTTACAAAATGAATTGCCCCACTGTTGTAAGATGTCCCGTAAGAAGTGAGAGAAACGATTTGGCTACAAGTCCTATAGCAATTTTATCACGCAGATAAAAGATTATAAAACCCAGTATTAAACCTGATAAACACACAGACCATTTTCCTTAAATTAAAAGTTTTGGTGATGTAGCCCCTTCATCAGATTAATAGCAATAACTTTGTAATGAGAAGGATTAGATGAAAGTTTTATACCATTTTAGAAACCTTAATAAATGTTCAAGTTTTTAAAATAATGGGCCACTTCAGTGTGGTACATTTTTTTTACAGGAGAATTTATCTTTATCAGAGAATTAATTTATATGACAGCATTAAAAAAACCTGAAGCCTGGCGGAGAAAATGGTCAAAATAATGAAAAAAAAATTCTCGGTAACCCTAAGGTTTTTTTAAAACTAGGCAAATAGGTTTTAGGTAATTAGGTGTTCTACTTTTCCCTTAAGGTTGATCCATTATTTACGGGACATCCGGTATAATTTGTATGTTTAATAATAAAAAAAATATGTATGTTGAACTCTAGAATTATGATTTATTCATCTCCTTTAATGAGACAACGTTCGTGCAGGTGGAGTCGTAATATACCAAAACTAAAGATATCGTCACCATTTAGACAGAAAATACGGATATCATTTTGTTAAAAATTTGTGTATTGAATCTTAGGCATTTATTAGTTGGTGACATTTGTTTATAAAATGGGAAAAGATGTTGACGTAGTAACTGTAGCTTATTATTTATTCATCAAGCACAGAATATACTGAGGGATTTTCTAAATTACTTAAACAAAATTGTCATAAACTCATACTCATATTGGCTGAAGACTTCAACGTTGACTTCAATGATAAAGAAAAATCAGAAATTTCTTCTTTCCTTCCTTTTTTTCCATCAGATATATTTAATTTAAGAATGAATATTGATTCAGTGCAGTACACAACAAAATACTGTACCTTTGTGTGACGAGTCATGACCTAATCAGAGGCCACATTCGATATAAATATATGACTGATACACCGCACTATGTCGAATTTTACGGAAAACGGACTATAACGCGCGTAATTAAGACGAAGTTATCATCTTAACTTAAGAGATATCATAATATGCTGCTAAAATCAGAGCCCTCCTTGCTTCCCCATAGTTAGGTAATAAACTCTTACTGCAGATCATACAACCGTATTTTATATTTTATATGTTACTCACATCTGCTGTCGCTGAATTCCTAAAAAAAAGATTCGGAAAATATAGTTAAGTACATATCCCATCAATATGTTAAATTAACTTTTAGCAATATTTCATTATTTTTCCCTACCTCAGTGGTTATCTAAAAGACAAAACACTTGCAATTGTCCCAAGAGATAACTTTACTATTTTTTTGAGGTTTTTTCCGATTTTATAATAATTTCTGTTCATAAAAATACCTCGCACGGAACAGATTTATGATTATTTAAAATATTGTATGTACTTTTTAGTTACTAAGATAATAAATAAGTTAATTAAAAAACTATCTAACTGACCAGCAGCGGATTAGTATAAAAATTGTTGATCAACCCTTATAACAAATTTCAACCGCTCCAGATAAAATATGATGATGATCGCTTGCTGGTCCAGTTGGTAAGTGACCTTAGCTACGAGCAGTTCATCCTTTAGATCGCATATGGCTGTTGCCCGCGACTGTGTCCGCGTGCTGGCGATTTATAACCTTACCATAAAAACCTCCATGTTAAAATACATACACTTGCCAACTTTTATGGTGATCCGTCAAACGGTCTTGGAGTTTATCGATTACATTTTTTCTATCAACGCTGCCCATGGACACTCGCAACGTCCGGGGAATCACGGGTGCGTTTCCGGCCTTTAAGGAAAGGACGGGATGGGCCACCGGCAGTCACTCACCGAATCTGATGTTTTGCTATTGTAAATGTGTCATAATTTTTTTGTGAAGTCGAATAGTTTAATAATTATAATCAATAAACCAAAACAGTAACGTATCAAACCACAAGTGTCCAACGCACAATTTGGGCACAAAGCTTTTTGCGTGATTTAAGTGTGGGTTCTTGTTTATTTATATCAACTGGGTATAAGTGCAGGTAATGTAAACCATTTCAGACTTGTTTATTAAAGTTTTTGTGTTCATATTTTTGATAGCTTTATTCAGAAATATTTGGCATAAAACAGCTGTGTTCGCGGTGTTTTCGTTACGATTCTGATACAAAAAAAACTGAAAAGTACAAAATAACTATCCTTTACTAATCAAAATTCAAGTACAATAAAAATAACTTATAAGTACGATACACATACCTATATAATTAAATTTGACAGTTACTAAAGTCTGTAAATCAATGTACAACAACAGATTAGTTTAAGTTTATTAGTTGGGTAGACTTGGCACCGACTCGCAATCGCAATGTCTGCTGAAAACGTTCTGTAAAAAAACTTATTTGTAGTATTTGAATGAGTAAATAAGTAACAAAATGCATTCATTTTGAATAGTAATAAACCCCATTACAATTTATTCCTCTGTTTTGTTTCAAATACCAAAAAATTTAGTAACGTCTGTTGCTCTGTTTGACACTATTGGTTAGTGATGCTACAAAAGTACTGGGTAGTTAAGGGGTACAAGATTATGATATGTATAAATAGACATACAGATATGTATAAATGACCTTCCGGGTCTCGCTAATTTTTTACATTAAATGCTTACTATAAAATATTTATTCCAGACACCGACACAACTGAAACTGAAGTCGCTTCAGAAGGTGACATTGGAGAACTTTCAAGTCATAATTTGTATGAATTTTCGTCTCATGGACCAGGTACATATCGTAGTTCACATGCAATTTACAGTTAGGTTGGAGGAAAATGATAATAATAAATGCCATTTATCACTATAAAAAATATGTACTTAAAATGCTATTCGTTAATGTTTTGAAATAATAGGTCTAAGTTTAGTTTGCAACGAGTACCTATAAAAACACCTACCACTGTAATAAATAATAATGAACTTATAATAAAGAAATAAAATAGACTTCATAACTTCAGAGAACCTGTCCCGTACTCAAAGTGATGCAAATTAAATCAAATAATATGTAGATGTGTGGGTGCTGATTTGTAACGAAATGGCGACTAATCAGCTTATCTTATAATAAATGTGTCTGTTCACCGTTGCTGCTCGGACACGGAGTCTGGCTGGAGTTATTTATAAAGTTTATGGTTAAAAGTCACGGAGAAAAGTCTATTATTTGTTTTTCTGGGCAGTGAATTGAATGTTAAATTTCATGAGCTTCCTTTAACTTATGATACTATGTTACACGGGCAATATTTGTATATTTGTAATAGAATTTTCGAATACGGCTCTAACGATTTCGTTGATATTTACAATATAGGGATTTACGCGGGCAAAAAAACGATCTAGCTAGGTCTCAATTCTGGAAAAAATCGTTTTCTCTATGTTTTCGCGCACTTAAAACTTCTAAACTCTTCTAATTTCGCAACAGAATTTACTTTCGCAATAGAATGGTGGCTAAAGCGTATGTCTACCACGCTGAAATGCACGGTTTCGAATCCAGCAATGTGGTCAGACCTTTTTTGTTTTTTTTTTATAAGATAGCGAGTAAAGCTCTGTCGCCCAGGTACTTACAAAATAATATTTACTATCAAACTTTTTCAAAAATAACGTAAAATATATTCTTGCATTATACAGATGCAGAGAGCGACTCGGAAGGTTATGATTGCAACGAGTGTAACAAACCAATTAAAGGGTAAGCCATGTAATTACTTTCATATTAAGTACCTGTTTATTTAAGCTATAACTCATCTATCAAGTAGGAATTCCAATATGGCACGGTTTTCAATACGATCAAATTAATCTCAATCTAGTGGCATCCGGTTGCCGTTTATTACCTATTGTTAGTTTAGTATTTGTCTATACGTCTTACTAATCATGTTAAACATGGTTTATAATTCTTAATGGTTTGCCGGACACGAGTGTCGAATATCTTGTGCCGGATATGGAAGAACGTTTAATATTTCCTGAACCACGGATACGGTTTTCTGGATTGCAATTATCAATTACCAATAAAAAAAAGCATATATTATGTAGAATTTAACTCTAAACACTGATAACAGTGCACTAGGTGAAGTAGCGGTGTACTAATGGCGGAGTTGTGTTTGTGCGCTCAGCGGGCGGTTCGCGTGCGCGCAGTGCGTGGACTACGACCTGTGCGCGCAGTGCGCGGGCGAGCGAGCCGCGCACCGCCAGCACTACCTGCTGCGGGTGCCGCCGCGCCGGCCGCCGGTGAGTCGAGACACGCGCGCACACAGGCACACGCGCGCACACAGACATACACGCACACACACGCACCGCCAGCACTACCTGCTGCGGGTGCCGCCGCGCCGGCCGCCGGTGAGTCGAGACACGCGCGCACACAGGCACACGCGCGCACACAGACATACACGCACACACACGCACCGCCAGCACTACCTGCTGCGGGTGCCGCCGCGCCGGCCGCCGGTGAGTCGAGACACGCGCGCACACAGGCACACGCGCGCACACAGACATACACGCACACACACGCACCGCCAGCACTACCTGCTGCGGGTGCCGCCGCGCCGGCCGCCGGTGAGTCGAGACACGCGCGCACACAGGCACACGCGCGCACACAGACATACACGCACACACACGCACCGCCAGCACTACCTGCTGCGGGTGCCGCCGCGCCGGCCGCCGGTGAGTCGAGACACGCGCGCACACAGGCACACGCGCGCACACAGACATACACGCACACACACGCACCGCCAGCACTACCTGCTGCGGGTGCCGCCGCGCCGGCCGCCGGTGAGTCGAGACACGCGCGCACACAGGCACACGCGCGCACACAGACATACACGCACACACACGCACCGCCAGCACTACCTGCTGCGGGTGCCGCCGCGCCGGCCGCCGGTGAGTCGAGACACGCGCGCACACAGGCACACGCGCGCACACAGACATACACGCACACACACGCACCGCCAGCACTACCTGCTGCGGGTGCCGCCGCGCCGGCCGCCGGTGAGTCGAGACACGCGCGCACACAGGCACACGCGCGCACACAGACATACACGCACACACACGCACCGCCAGCACTACCTGCTGCGGGTGCCGCCGCGCCGGCCGCCGGTGAGTCGAGACACGCGCGCACACAGGCACACGCGCGCACACAGACATACACGCACACACACGCACCGCCAGCACTACGTGCTGCGGGTGCCGCCGCGCCGGCCGCCGGTGAGTCGAGACACGCGCGCACACAGGCACACGCGCGCACACAGACATACACGCACACACACGCACCGCCAGCACTACCTGCTGCGGGTGCCGCCGCGCCGGCCGCCGGTGAGTCGAGACACGCGCGCACACAGGCACACGCGCGCACACAGACATACACGCACACACACGCACCGCCAGCACTACCTGCTGCGGGTGCCGCCGCGCCGGCCGCCGGTGAGTCGAGACACGCGCGCACACAGGCACACGCGCGCACACAGACATACACGCACACACACGCACCGCCAGCACTACCTGCTGCGGGTGCCGCCGCGCCGGCCGCCGGTGAGTCGAGACACGCGCGCACACAGGCACACGCGCGCACACAGACATACACGCACACACACGCACCGCCAGCACTACCTGCTGCGGGTGCCGCCGCGCCGGCCGCCGGTGAGTCGAGACACGCGCGCACACAGGCACACGCGCGCACACAGACATACACGCACACACACGCACCGCCAGCACTACGTGCTGCGGGTGCCGCCGCGCCGGCCGCCGGTGAGTCGAGACACGCGCGCACACAGGCACACGCGCGCACACAGACATACACGCACACACACGCACCGCCAGCACTACCTGCCGCGGGTGCCGTCGCGCGGTTTTGGGAACATGCAAATAACTGTGAGCTTAATAAAAAGCCTTTATTTCGAAATTACAAAGACATTTTTTTTATTTGTACACATATAAGTATTAGATTAGATATTCAATAAAGATTTTATTTTATTTTTATTTCTTTGGAGCACCAACAGCACAAGATCTTTGAACAACTCTTCCAAGACGTCATAAATGTCTAGTAGCAAATGACACCTAAGAAATTATATAAACAATGCTTACAGTTACAATATTCGTAATATTTTGTGTCCGTTTTAAAATTACAGGATGAAGTCGAAAGGGTATTACAGACGATACGCTCGATGTTGGACATTGACGGAGCCACGGTCGCATTACCAGCCGATGGAAGCAAAGACAAACAGACAGAAGAGTAAACATTATGATTATGCTATTTATATATTTACGTAAAAATATTGTGTGTGCGAAGGGCACATAACATTCTTTAATAAAATCTGCTAATAACAAGTAGTGCCCCTGTTCATTTATAACATTTTTAGTAAAATTAACTTTTATATTGACTAATATAAAAGTTAATTTTGTTTAAATTAAATTTAGTTAATAATAAGAATATTTGTACAGACTAGAACTCACAGGCTCGAGGAAGCTTACACATTTTAGCAAATGAATTGATATTTTTTGCAGGATGAAAACGGAAATTAAAGAGGAGATTGAGATATACGAAGAGCCTCTCAATTATGGGATAAAACAAGAAATAGAAGAAGAAGAAGAAGAAAATTATGTAAGATTTGACATAATTCATAAGTATATTGATCTTAAAATATTCAGATTTTAACAACAAGCAAAAGTAACATTCATGAGAACGGATAAAATTGTTTAAGAAAAAAAATCGGTTTTATAATGTTAGTAGGCAATCCACAGTATTTAACATTCCACAGAGGTTTAATTTTGATAGACATTTTATAATTAATATGCAGTTTCTTTTTTTCCATTTTTAAAAATGGTAAAAATGTCGTCTAATTTGAAAAAAAATTTGTCTAATTAATTCTGTCTTATTAGTCAGATGTTTCGAATGAAATACATTTCAAGTCTGTTGGTCAAAGGAACGGAGTGCCCATTGTCGTTTGGTATGGAGATAGATAGAAACCCCCGGGAATCACATAGGTTATTTAAAAAATAAAAAATGCGGACGAAGTCGCGGGCATCGGCTTGTATTATATAATTATAATTAATATGCGTTTTCTTTTTCCCATTTCTAAAAATGGTAAAAATGTTTACTCATTTTTAAAACTTTTTTTTGAGTTCATGTAATTTAAGTCCAATTAGTCAAATGCTTTTATTACTTTTATTTCCACAGGCAACACTGAAGCACATCGTACCAGTGAGTGTTGACATTGAATACACGGCGAAAAGGCGGAAACAAGAGCCACGTGACGTCACTAGCGCCTCGCCAGGAGCGCTGCAGTCGAGTTTAGTTGGAGAAGCGACTGCTGCAGACTGCACTGTGCCGTCAATTGTGAAACAGGAACACGAGCCCTCGCTGCGAACGTTCACGGTCACCCCTCCCATGCCGCCGCCATTAGTACCACCGACGCTGGCCGTGTCGAGTGGCAGTAGGCTAGTTCAGGCGCCGACACTGGTCCCTAGAGCAGGTCGCGCGGGCGGAGTCGAGTGGACGCCGGCGCCGGCCCGCGGGAGGGCGCCCGCGCTGACGCGTAGTCTGGTCATAGAGAACATGCAGATACGAGTGGCCAGCGATCAGTCTGATGAAGGCGAAGGTACATAAATCAAAAATGCTTATCGGTAATTAAAATAATAATATTATCACACAATATTATAAAAATATTCGACGTATAACACTACTTTTATTTTTAATTACTATTTACCGAATAGTAATAAAAAATAAGAGTAATATTTTGTAAGTACTCAAGACGTGGAAATGGAAATGAGGTTTATATTTTGGTTGAATTTTTTGTTTTCTGCTTTAAAGTTTTATAATCCAAATAGTTGTAACCTCGACTTCGTCTACGTGGAGAAATTTTCCGTAGCTTTTCTGGGTTACCATGATTACCCAGGATACCTATGTTGCTGGAGGTCTTGAAAAAAGTTATTTCCTAACGCGTAGCACCCGCCATAGTGGATTTATGATGACGTCACATATACAGAAACCTCCTATCCTATTTCATTTGTTACCCATATTGTTGGAGATTTTGAAGAAAGTTACTTCTTATCGCGGAGCATCCGCCATATTGGATTTACGATGACGTCACATGTAATTTTTTGAAAAACAAAATAGCCTACCTCTATTTTCGGGCACATACTATCGTTGTACCAAATTTCGTCATAATTGGTTTATCATTTCCCTTATAAAGTTTTATCCCCCTTTTCACTTCTTTAGGGGTAGATTTTCGATTAAAAAAAATTAAACCGCTTCAAAAAGAAAACTGAAAAGTACACAATAAACCTTTACTAATAAAAACTCAAGTACAATAAAAATAACTTTATAAGTACATATATATATTTTTCTTTGCGACTTTGTATATTTGTACTGGTACAATAAAGTGTATTGTATTGTATAACAAATAACAACCACTACGAAAAATTAAAGTAACTGTAACGTTCTCTCGTTAGTATTGTTGTATTAGTAAGTATAATTAATATTAAAAATTTTTTTTTATATATATTTGTTATTTTGACTGCTTACCCTGTTGAAAAACTCTGTGCATGCCACTGATCTTGAGGATTGTTTGCTCATTTGTCTTCAAAGTGGTGTAAAAAAAGTTGCCAGAACATGTAAACTGAAGTTGAAAAAAATGGCTAAGCGTTAGATTAACTACCGTTTCCTGATTTGACACTTGTGTTAAACAAGTCTTGTTCATAGATATTGATAACCAGTTTTTAGGAGTCAAAACTATGCCCATATAGCTGGTGTGTCGGTATTCATCAAATCAATATGTCATTTCACGAAATTTTCTCTACCAAAAAACGATTTCTGGTGCTTAGTTTTCGGTGTCAGATTTTTTTTAAAGCGATGAATTGGAAATTTTGACTGCAGGGATCTCAATTGTTCTAAATTATTACAAAATGTATGAAAGTGATATATGGTAACCCTGATTATTCATTTCATTAACTTCATCCACTGCTAAATCGCTTGCTATTTGAACCGACTGAACAGAGTTTCAAGTAAATTGAAGCAACAAAAATCGATCCAACAAAAGTTCACCGCTTCGTCTTCGTCCGCCATTTTTTTGCCAATGTTGAATCGATTTTTTTCGAATCATGAGAACCGTGCAGCAGTAATCGCTTTCGAGATTTTCTGGAAGTGATAAAAATTGACCAACTAAAATCGCCCCGTGAGAACGCGGCTTGTAACTATTTAAGTCTTCTATCAAAACAAATTATATCACTGACATCTCAATACTACATCTCATTAAGTATACCTAAAGTAAGCAGTAGTTAATCTAACGTACGTCCTGAGAAACTAACGTGTCGGTACCTACCTGTTGTTCCAGATGCGTCGCCGTCGCAGGGGCCGGCGGCGCGCTGGCGCGGGCCCTTGTGAGGTGACGCTTCTAGAGGTACTGCTGTCTTATACCACGTGGCCGCTTCTATCTGTACTGTATTTTTCCTATTAAATGCATCACAGACGTGTATCTTTATACATGTAGTGTTTTTTTAACTGGGGCAGTATGGGGAAATCCGAATTTATAAGAGATACAGGGGAACTGTCTTAGGAACTACCTATTTGGTCTTTTTTTGTGATAGCAATTTTGGCATTATCAAGTTTTTGGTCGTGTGAGATTTCCATAAAAATGAATAAAATTACCAAATTTTTTTTTAATGCGGTTCGACTCAGTTTCATGTAAACATAATTGAATTTTATCGGAGGAAAAAAATCTGAACAGCAGAAGTTGGTCAAATTTAATAAAATATTTTTTCATACCATATAAGACAGTGAAATCCCAATCCATACAAAATAATAATAATAATAATTCTTTATTGACAAATTTCACAATATTAATGAAATCTCTAACTACTGAACTAGGCATATGGCCTGCATCTCAATAGCTGGCTTCTTCTCCAAAGTTATTACAAAATGTCAATATAAGTAAAATAACATGCAGTAAAAAATATAAAACAAAATAAAACTTATGGTTAAACTTAAGTAAAACGTGAAAAACAAAAAGAAACACGCGATGAGTGTGTGTGGGTGTATGTTAATGTGTGTTGTGAATGAAAATTGTGAATGTGCGTAATGTATGGTGTACATATACATATATACTGTGTAATGTATAAGTATTTATGCATGAGACAGATAGGGATATATCTCTTCTGTTTTAATATATGTAAGAGACAGAAGCCAGTTACGGGTCTTATCCTGACACTCACTAAGTGAAAGTGGATAGATGTTAAGTTTTTTATTTATTTTGTTATACTATAGGTACTCAGCAAGATATGCCTCTTGTCTTTTAGCAAATGCTGTTCGTCATGTTGTTGGGTTAATTACATTTGAGATATTTCGTTTATTGCGGCAAATTTCAGGATCAAATGGTGTACGACGGTGTTGAATAGAGACTAGTCTGTAAATGTGCAACTGTCTCACTGTCAATACACGACATTTTTCATATAATTGTGTGGTCGGGAATCTGTATGGGCTGAATGTTATGGTTTTTAGCAGAGATCGTTGTGCTCTTTCTAGCTGTATTATGTATGTTTTATAGGCACCACCCCATACTCCAATACAATACGTTAGCACAGATCGGGCCAAGGCAAAGTATACTGTACGCAGCAATGACAGATCCGCCACGTTTCTAAAAATCGATACGAGTTTTCTGATTCGCATGGAAACTGTTTGTATTTGAGAGCGCCAGTCTAAATTATCATCCACCATTACTCCGAGGTACTTGGCTGTCTTTGACATTGTAATAGATTGACAAGAGCATGGTTCGTTGTCATTATTGCAAACATGTAGTTTAAGGTCAAAAGTGTCTGGTTGCAGTCTAGGCAGATGAAATTTAATAAAAGTGGTTTTTGCGAGATTAAGAGTGAGTAAGTTTTTTCTTAGACCATAGAATACACTATGTAACCCTTTCTCAGCATTCTGACGAGTCTCGTCCCATGTTCCTCCGCTAAAAATCAGAGCTGTATCATCAGCATAGCTAAAGAGTCTTCCTTTATTCAGTTTTATCTGACATAATTCGTTTATATAAATTAAGAAAAGGCTAGGACCGAGTACGCTACCTTGTGGGACTCCGAATGTAACTGCCACATCAGAACCTACAAAATTTCCTATCCTGACACTTTGAGTACGCTCACACAGAAAGTCTTTAAATATTGCAAGGGGGAGACCTCGTATGCCGATACTCTCCAGCTTGTTAATAAGGATAGGGATCGAGACAGTACAAAGGCTTTAGAAAGGTCAAGGAAGACACCTATACATTTTTGTTTATTATCAAGATTGCGCGTGACATAGTCTGCCAGATCCCTAACTGCGTCTTCTGTGCTGATTTTCGAACGAAAACCATACCGACTTTCTGACAAGCGACGATTTTTGTTCAAAAATGCCACAAGTCGCGTCTTCAAAAGTTTTTCCAGTATTTTGGAAAGCGCAAGTAAAATCGATATCGGTCTATAGTTAGCCACACTGTCTCGAGCCCCACTCTTATGAACTGGAGTGACCAGCGAACGCTTGAAAACCTTGGGAAAGATTCCTTGATCAAAGCAAAGTTGAAAAAGTGTAGTAAGTGGGGGCGTTATTACATTTTTTGCAAGCTTTAGAAACTTATTGGAAATTGAGTCCCAAACCGTAGCGGAATCGTTCTTGAGATTCATAATTAGCGATTCTATCTCAGCTTCATCAGGGGAGAGTAAAACCATGGAATCACAGATTCTAGGAGACTCGGGTTTATACTTGCTATCAGCCCTACCATAGTTAGAGTGCAGTATTTTGTTGGCTAGATCTTGTCCAACATTTGTAAAGTAGTTGTTTATACTATCTATTTGTTTAATATAGTCTTTATCCTTATCCTTATCCATATCCTTAAAATACAAAGAAACCGTCTTTGGGACCATACCGTCATTTTTGTGAAAACAATTTTATTATTAATTTTTTGGTCAAGGGTGAGTAGTCCATAAAAATTAGTAAAATTGACTATTTCTTTTTCTTACTGCAGATCGTCTGTTTTACGTATGCGTCATTTCATTGTAACAGACGAAAAAAATCTGAACAGCAGAAGATTTTTCGTGCAATAGTTATATTAAATGTACTAAATTATAGTCAATTTACCTCGGAAACAATTCAACGTAAGCGCCCGGTAGGCACTGCAATCGGGTTCCAGGATTTTTTTTATTCCAACGCACACAGGTGAAAGTTGCCGAATAGCTGGCTAATATTGATAAAAATGAAATTGTTCTGACTAAAAAGTAATTACCTAAATTATCAACGGGACATACGGCGCCACCTATTGGTAATCAGTAAAACGTCTGGCACTATTTTTACATTACCTGAATATTTGAAAAAGATAACGATTTATTAGATATCGAATTATTGTTTAAATCAAATGTAATTTTTTGTTGTGAATTAGCACTGAATTATTATGGTTTTCATACCATCAGGTATTACTTTCATAATAAGTGAAACATTTTGAGTAAGTACATATGTTACCGCCATCTATAACTGCATATGTGGAATAGGTGCTGTCCATTCGTCGGGTAAGAAAATTCCTTACCTACCCTCATTTTCCCTGTTCCCTTAACACGTCTATACAAAAAGAAGTTCGAGTTGGACAGTCGCGCGAACCAGCAGCTGTTGTGGTTCTTACGCGTATATTGTTTTATCCCGCTGACGAGTGATTGTGCTCTGTTCATATATCTGTACTCATATTTGTGTGTGTTATTAAACTTGCGATACCAACAAAATAAGGTGCCAAGTCCGTGCACGGACACAACTTAGCGCAAGGCCCTCTGGAGAGTTCCCAGTGCCCTGGACGAGAGACGCTCGAGAGACCGGCAGCCGAAGGCTAAGGTTAGTGGACGTGTTTTCCTTATTTCCTTTTTACTCCGCCGGGGACAAGCGCCTGATTGAAACATACAGTCCACTGTTCTTAAACCGCCGTTTTGCTTTTAAATTATAGCACACCCGCCGCAACAACATATGATTATGTAGACACATTGCTTTAAACAAAAGGTCATATTTAATCAGTTAATTCTTATTCTCCTATTAAAAAAGTTCATACTCAACTGCAATCAACACGTTTTGTTTGCAAATTTTAAAAGTACATTTCAGTAGCTTTCTTATGGTACTAAATTTAGCTGCGTCCAGTAGCGTCTGAACGTTTTTGCTCTGCACATGTTTACCTGCATCTAAAACAGCCTTTCCCAAAGTGGGCGATAACGCCCCCTTGTGAGCGCTGCAGGCCTAAAGGGGGACGGTAAGAGACCCAGAAAAAAAAATGGGGGCGTTGTGTAGAGGCCTGGGGGGTGATTTGTAATTTCATTTAGCTAGGAGGCATCTTAGACAACGACTGCATAACTCAAAGTGGGCAGTAGACAAAATAAGTTTGGGAACCTAGAATCTAAAAGGACAATTCGGCGCGACGATTTTACAGTAATTACGACGAAAATTCCATATATTATGTTGACTGTGGATAGTTTTGACGAAAATCTCTAGTCTGTTAGCAATAAATGAGCAAAAATTTACAATATAGATTTGTTTTAAACACGGTAGTCATTTCTTTGAAATGATATAATGTGCCGACTACAATTCACAGAATGTTATTAATGGAAATATCATAATGAAGAATGCAGTAGCTCTTATAGGCCTTTTATCAAAAAAAGCCTACGAAAGTAAGAACAAGATATTATATAATATATAAGAATATAAGATTTATTTCATTTACTTTTAAAATCTTCTGTACCTCTATTATGAGTTTACAAAACTGTACTCGCTAGCGACTATATTAAATTCATTAGTATGAAATTTAATACAGCGCCTCTGGCGGTAACAGGATAAACTAAAAATAGGATTATGAGTTGTCATGGTTTACTTGTGTTTACTGTTCTATTTGTAGTATAGTAAACTACATTACCAGTGTCAAAGTTTTCCATACAATTTGGCATTACGAGTTACGTAGTTGACAGTTTTTGTAGTACGTTTCGTTAACAGAAGTAGTTACGGCATTCACGCCATTTTTTACGGTGAAAACTTAATATAAAGATAGTAAGAATTATTTATTTTTATTAAGAATTGTTTTTAAATCCAATACATAATGGCGGCTAGAGATTATCTATTTTGGAACATGATTGAGGAGGCTGAACGCAGTGACGAACGCAATAAATTAAGTGCATTTCACGCACAATTACGTGAATTAAATAACGCACTCGTAAAGAACAGCGAAACCAAATTTCGCAAATTATATAGGCATCTAAAAGTGCGTTTTGTAATTTGTGCGATTTACTGAGACCTACATACGAATTTAGAAAATAAAAAATATATATTTTTTCAAACGTTTTTATTGAGTATAAATTACAATAATAACAATAATTGGTACCCCTATTAGGATTCATTTATATTTAATTATTATTGAATGCAACAAATGTAACATTAGATAACAAATATTCATAAAAAAGACTACATGTTAAAGACGTTATATGTTAAAAAAATATAACGAGTCGATTCGATTCTTTCACTCGATTTCGGGCATATCTAGAAGAAGGAATAATATGTAAAACACTGAGTAAGTAATCACTACGTTATGTAAAACATTTACCAAGTATTTTATTTGTGATAGAAGACCAAATATCAGAGAATGTAATATTACTATGACAATTGAAATTGACAGAAAAACGGCGGTGGCAAGACAAATAACCGTTAACATTTAAAAAAGCGAAAGTTCTATGGAGTTCACCTTACTTTTATATACTTCCCATTTTTGCTCGATTATAGAACACTATTGTCCTATCTCTTATCCTTGTCTTTTTCACGTAGTTAGAAAGAAATAAAACAGCAGTCAAGACGACAACATAACGCGTTCAAAGTAATACTTACTCACGTGTTAACTTATCCCATCATAGTTACGTTTTAAATATTCATAATAGAGTTGTTACACTTTACCATAACCGTGACGTCTTTACATTTACTTCATTAGTTACGTCAGGTAGGTTTACTACGACAACTCATAATAGGGGTACTGATCCTCACATTACAAGTCTCAGAAAACTACTACAAAAATAATTTAAATCTTATCCTTCCAATGTCATGTTTTAAAACTTATTTATATTTTTTCGTATAAATATATTATCAATATATCTTCACGCTGTATCCCCAACGGGGTAGTCAGAGACTTACATTATATTATTAATTATATTATCAATAAAAACTTCATCTTTCAAAATAAAAATTTAAAGTATTATTTCAGACTAATTAAAATAATAAAGGCGTTTTCACCATTCAAATAATATTGGCCATCTTTTACGTAAACTTCACCTGTGTGCAATGTTCAGGCAGGGTAATGTTTGTCGAGTCCGCTAGTATAATTATAACACAAGAACATTCCAATTTGTCAAAAGTTGTGCCTTGAAGTGAATAGAAATCGAGAGTATTATGGATTTTAACAGTTTATGTACACACTCAAGTGTGTAGCTGAACTATATACACACCCGGGCCCTTGCAATTTTCTTTAAATAAATAGTTATACATGTCAGTTGTATATAATATGTAGGGTAACAAGATGTAATAAGACTAATTCATGTGTTTATTTCAGTTCTCCGAGATCAAAAACACGGCCAATGCAAGCAAAAGCTGACACTTATGTGTTTTTAGAGAATTACTAGTAATAGCAATGATAAAACCCAACGAATTTGGAAATACTATGGAACTTGCATTTTATTTAAAAATATGACACAATCAAACCTCAAACAAGTGGGCGGAGCTAAAAAGACAACGCGCTAGTTAGTCTACCGTGCGCTCAGTGACAGTCAGATGTCGCAAATAAAATTGGTTTGTTGACGTGAAAACTAGCGAAATGTAAATTAGAAATGCCTTCCTGTGTGGTTGTGGTGTAGAAGACAGAAAGAAGTCATGATTTTGTAACTTATCACATGGATATAAAATAATGTTACGTTTACAAGAAATTAAATAAAAATATTGTGATCTGTATTATGCAACTAGTAGCCAGCCAGTTTTTAGTAAGTTATTTTTATTGTATTTTTATACTAAGTATGGGAATTCTCTTTACTGAATTGGATCTTATAAATTTATTCCTTTAATTTTACCAAAATTGAGCTTCGGTGATTATGGTGGATTAAAGCAGTTCGCTTAGAAAGAAGAGAAGATAGATGACTGGTTAGCAACTAATGCCAATAGGGTCTAGAAATCTATTGTAGAGGCATCGCATATTTTCTAATTGAAGACTGAAATCTTGCAGTGATTCTAAATCGATATTTCTCAAAAACTATAGAATGAATAGACATAATTACAGTTATTAAAAACAAACAAGCAGGAAAACCAGATCGCGACACTATTTTTATAAAAAGTATTATATAAGAGTAATAATTACGAGCTCATCTGTGCTCCTTGCTAAAAAAAAATATTCTATATTAAATTCTACAAGACACAGATTAAATAAATTAATTACACTAAGTTAACATAACACATCAAAAACTTGGTAACAAAATACAGCTAACTCGTAAATATGCTTTATCATTTAAAATAATTTTTAAATATTTTCTCATATGAGAGAATCAAAACAAAAAGCTATTTAACTTCACGAAAATAAATATTACCAATAAGTTGCGTTTCGATGCATAATATTGTATTGAACCATTTTCCCTTGCTAGCACTTTGCGAATACGTGATCAGTGATCACGTGTGCCGGGCGTGCACATGATTAGTGATTACTTACTCAGTGGGCAATAGTCACTTGAGTTTGGAATGTTACACGAAACGTTTTAAATGCCAGACTACAGTTAAATAAAGATCGTGCGGGTTTAAAATAGAGTTCATTTTAAAAGTTGACTGTTGAGTTTGCGACCTTTTTCGGAGTATTTGAATCAGACTTGACTCGCGATACCGTGTTTTTCGGTCGTAATTGTTCTGAATGACACTTCCACACTATTTCCGAATTCGTTGGATAAAACCATACACTTTATAAGACGTGTAAATCTTTTGTGGCGTTTAAATAAGTAAATAAAATTTGAGAATTGAAGATGATGCCAGTTATTTCATTCCTTTTCACTATGTTGTGAACAAAATGTTGTATTAAATAGGTAACAGATTTTAAACTTCTATTTTAGGTTACATATGTTGGCGATTTTCTCTATAACCACTCAAAGGATTTATTAGTTACTAAAAGGAGGACATTTCTCCGCTTATAAGCTACTATCGAATATTCGACGCTCGATATCCATTTGACCAATCAGATCAAGATACACCATGGGGTGTACGAGGCAAGGGATGGCCCTTGCCTCGTAACATTTTGACAATGTTTTAATTATAAAAAATACTTACGAACGTAATCTTATGGTACTGGTTTTTGTTGTATAAATCACCTCAAATAATGATTAACATGGTATAATGGTTATAAGTACATGCCTTCCAAACCTAAAGGCACCGGGTTCGATCACATATCAAATCTAATAAAGAATTATCTTTTTTGAAATTATCTTGAAGCTTCTTTGTGGGTCTTCCCCCAAGTTCGTTGTGTGGTACCTATTATACTGTATACCTATACAGTCAGCGTAGACCCTGGGATGGAACAGGACATTTTTGATATCACAATATAAGAAAATACAAGTATGAGATGCCTTAAATCAATTTACTAATAATTATAACTTATTTTTACACGAGTTTCATCAAGTCTTATCAGGTGTCTTCTGGACCTTCACTATCCTTAGGTTCTTCAAGTTTAACAATACTGAAACAAAAAAAAAACACTTAATATTTATTTGGTATACAGATATTTATCGTCTATGTTTTGTGTGGAGCTGCCAACATTAAAACAATAGTGATAAATGATATGTGGGATAACATGTTCTATACAATTCATTAAAACATGGGATTGAACATACGGCAGCTCTGTTTGCCCCTCGCCTACAAAATATCTAATTGTACTAAATACTCATTGAATATAGTCATTCGCTCGAGTGGGCGACAAGTTTACTTGTCGCAATAAAATTGTAAAATGAGAAAATATCTACTTATCAACCGCAAAAATGTGCGTTTAGATACTATTTATCCCGCATGAGTAATAAAAAAAATAATTAATTGCTCTTGCTAAACAATGTCCATTGTTTGCAATAAAATTATTATAACTTTCTATAATTTTTCTTTGTACCTAAATTATCTCCGCATTAGTAATAACAAATAGTATCTGCAACTCGTGCGGTGTTGTCGATTGCCCACTGGAACGAAGCTGAGCGCACGAGCGAAGCGAGTGCGCTCATTCGCTCGAGTGTGCAATCGACAACTTACCGCACAATATACTAAAAACCTTGCGATACATTTCGTTACTATGAAATTAGTACAGAAAATAAGCCATGAAAAAGAGGCTATAACCATAAATTTAGGAATGGCGTAAATTTAGCACTAGCTTTTGCTCGCGACTTCGTTCGCGTATAAATTATAGCCTATATGTTATTCTGATGTATAAGCTATATTACTTATTAAGTTTCATCAAAGTCCGTTCAGTAGTTTTTGCGTGAAAGAATAACAAACATCCGCATCCAACATCACAAACTTTCACATTTATAATATTAATTAGGAAGTAAACGAGTTCAATGTTTCTATTTTCAGAACGGGTAAGAGTGTAATCAGATTATCACGAAAATGTTAGAGCTTATTCTTTAAAAATAATAACAATCGACTTTCATTAACATTTTTTATTATATACTAGCTAATGCCCGCGACTTCGTCTGCTTATTTTGTTTTTAAAATAGCCAATGTCCTTCCTCAGGCTTTAAGCTATCTCCATACCACATCGCAATCGGACGAACGGTATGGCAGCCCATAAAATACGAACAAACAAACATTAATTTTTAGACAGATGTAACGTCAGTGGCGGTACCTTTATACAAGCCCAAAAGCCCGGCTTGCCTTACTAAAATGCTCAGTCAAGAACACAGAATACTAACGTGTGAAGAATGAGTAATAAATATCACCTTCAAATCATATCAGTTTTAAAAATTCCCGCGAATTACTTGTCAAACGAAAACAGTATAGTAAACTTAGAGCAATAAAACGGGTCTTTGACGTCAAGTCGCGACCAATCTGTACGTAAAGTATGAAGCGAAAAGCCTGGCTTTCATACTGAACTTACACATTGAGAGATACGATACGAAAACGAATACAATTCCACGTGATCTAACTTCATTGTTTTTACCTAATATTTGTTTGTTGACAAGTATTTTTTTAATTTCCATCATAAGTGAATTAATTTGTAATAAAAAATCCAATAAATTGTTCATTGTTTAAACTTAACAACTTTTTATCGGCATAGAAAATGTAAAATCTTTGAGCTTTGTACAGAAAAAACAACGAATTGTTTCGTTAAAATTACGCCTGATTTGTGTATTACTCGAATAGTGAATTGCATAAAAGACAAATCAATGTACATAACTATTTAACTCATGAATGTGTTTCTCTGACTAGTAATTTGCATAAAAGACAATTTAATATATCAGTTTCCGAAACTGATTGGATTTTTGTTTATTCTCCCATCAAGTTATAGGTAGGTGGTACCTACTTATTATTATTGGTGCTGTATATTTTATTCAAATGGCGAAAATTAAGAAACTATACTGGCGCCATAAAATACATGAATACAGTGATTTCTTTTAGTAATTTGGATAAACAACGAATTGAGACACATTAATATGTTAAGAACTGATAAACTATTTACGCCTGAACATTTTAATAGCAGTGTTATAAAAATTATTTCTCTACTTGTCCACCGGTTGTACCAAAGTCGTGATTAATTATTAATCTATAATGTTAGACCCTAGGCACGCCACTGTGTAACATCTATCACAAAAAAGTTGTAAGTAAAAATAAAATCTATCTCTATCAGAACCAAAGACAAACTAGCCTAAAGACAGGAAATGAAACGGCACCGTTTTCTGCCATCCATGTTCACAAATGCTCATATAAGTTTAAACACAAACGCGCGCTCCTTTTAAAAAATATAGAATAAAATACGTAAATAATGCCAAATTGCGTTATAAAGTCGTGTGGTAGTGGCAATCGTAAAAATAGTTTCAAAAAAGACAACATCACGTTTCATCGGTAAGTATAAAATTAATAATAAAAATTTATAACAGAAAAATGCAAAGCTCTAGTGATACTGGTTGCTGGTAGCTTTGAGTCAGCGTTTGTCCTTGTCTAGCAAGCTATAATTACATGTTGCGTCCTCACTCTTGCGAGATGGCACGTGTAAGTAGGGATGCGAAAAAACGTATCGATATGTCAATATCTTTTCCATTATTTTTGAGAATCTATAATGACTACCATTGTTTGAAATTATATAACTATTTCCATATTATAATATCTTGTTTTTTTCTATTATTGTTACAAACTTAATTAGGTAAATAATATGAACATTTATTACATACATTTTTAAATGATTGTTTTTAAATTGAAAATTTAATTATTTAAGATTTTAAAGCAATAAAAATAAAAACGGATACCCGTACTAATTTAATAAATGCGAAAGTCGGTTTGTCTGTTTATTTTAAGATGAATGTTTCTTTTTGTCAAAAAATGCGAAAGTTTGTCTGTTTCTTTGCAGATGATTGTAACTTTGTACATTTGTTTACTATGCGTTCCTATACCATTTGTCTGATTGCGATGAAACTTTAGCGAGTGACGTCATCATAAATCCAATATGGCGAATGCTCCGTGTTAGAAAGTAAAAGACCTCCAGAAATATAAGTATCAAATGAAATGGAATACACAGTGAACAGTTTCTGTATATGTAACGTCATCATAAAACCAATTTGGCAGATACTCCATTGAAGGAAGTAATTTGTTTGTTCGTCACCAACAACATGGGTATCAAATGAAATGGAATAAGCAGGGGAAGGTTTCTGTATATGTGTCATCATCATTAATCCAATATGAGGGATACTCCGTAATAGGATGTAACTTTTTCAAGACTTCCAGCAATATAGGTGTCAAACGAAATGGAATAAGCAGAGGAAGGTTTCTGTATATGTGTTATCATCATAAATCCAATATGACGGATGCTCCGTAATAGATTTAGACTTAGATTTAGATATGATTTATTATATAATAAGACGTAACTTTTTCAAGACTTCCAGCAATATGGGTGTCAATTGAAATGCAGTAAGGAGGGGAAGGTTTCTGTGTATATGACATCGTCAAAAATCTAATATGGCGGATTCTCCATGGTAGGAAGTAACAAAACGAAAAAGGCTAATTTTTATGTAAAATCTACATCTAAGGGAGAGAAAGGAAAGACTAACCCGGAAAAGTCACGGTAACATTTTCCACGCAAACGAAGTCACGTAGCATATAATAAAGTTTATAAAAAAAAGTTCAAATGAATAAAGGCGCACATTTTAGGGTTCCGTAGCCAAATGACAAAAGCAGACCCTTGTAATTGCATCCTGGTCCATCTTTCGATCAGCAAGTTACAGCCACGTCAGTCGGGGAGTACTATCACTATATTATACAGAAGTGGATTAGGTGCATAACATAACCCGCTATACAACGGCGTAGTAACATTTGCAAACGAATGTCTGTCTCTATAAAACTGTTATATAAATGAGGGGATATATAAATTGTGTGCTCTTTTTTTACGACTTGAGGTTGTCGATTTTCTATAATAAATATTCCTTAGATTTCTTCAAGTTAATAATAATACTAATAAAATGACCAAATTTTTCAATTTAATTCAAAGTAGTACAGGTACTGAGTGCTGACCACAGTTGCTCGCTTTCGGAATATTTTTCTCATGCCTGGAAGTGGGTGATTTACCCTGTAATGCTTTAGCCCCGGAGCACCCACAATTTGTCAATTCAATTTTTTGTTAAAAAGTTTTACATCAGGAAAAACACACACTACCCAAATGAATTTGATTTATATTTCTATTCTAAATTTTTGATTTTTTTGTGTTACTATTTCGAAATAAAGAATCTTATTTTGATTATATTTATATTATATTATTTCTATTTTTAAAATAAGCTTATGAAAAGAATTCTTGTACTTATCGATATATACAATATCTACGAGTACATCACTGTTTCGTCTATTACGTGACGTTACCATGCCGCCCGCTTACGTATCATTCGTCTAACCTTGACGGAATAGTTTGCTTAGAAATTCGTAAATATTTCAAGCCTCTAGGGTAGTTTGTCTGTGAGTAGAACATATTAGGTTACTTCTTTTTCAGTAGAAGAGCCATCAATATTTTGTAGTAATAACTTAGGTATCAGTATGTAAGTTACACATAATGTACGCAGGAATGGGTTGGTCAGTCTGTCACACTTATTAAAAATTTATTAAAATCTATATATACCTTTATCGTTGTGTTTGACTGTCTGCAACAAAATCTGTTTTGCTTTCCTTGTCTGTTGTATATCTTGCAGTAATGGTATTGTTGAATCAGGAGGGCGATGTAATCCCGTAACCCGGTGTGGTGCACTGTGCGCGGTACTGCTTTCTTCTGTGTCTGTTTGGACGGTGCTGCTACTTGTAACAACGGGGAGGGTGTTTTCGACACATTTAAGAACAGGGGAGTTTTTTTTTACGACGATAATGCATCGTTTCTTCTTTGGTGGGGAAGAATGATGCACTCGCACATTTTTGTATGTCCGTTTATGCGTCTCATTTATTAATGTTAGTCGTGTTGTTACAATTTCGTCACTCTTATCCTCGACGTTAAGCTGAAATAAAAAACTTAATATTTAAAAAAGCTTAAATTGTCTAGATACAGAACTTTAAAGATTATGAAAACTTAATATTTAATTAACAAGACATCAAATGATGTTCCATACACATCACGATTATACTCAACTAGGGGAACAGAACTCTAGAACTGCTTTATATTAAATCTTTAAACCTAACCTAATTCTGTGTAAACTACGGTATCATAGAGGACTGAAATTTAACTACAGAGAATTATCACAATGAACGAGATAATATAAAAAAAATTAGAATTTTGAATTACTAATAAAACTAAAAATATAAATGTTTGAAAGAACACAAGAAACAGAAGACACATTCCTTATTTAAGCAAATAATATATTGCGCTAGATCACATTGCAAAATCTGCATTCGAGAATTGAAAAGATAGAATGGGTACGTACTTTAACTCGACTATTATTGTATCACTGAAACATGAGATTTAAAATCTTTTTAATAGCAGGAAATAAATGTTACCTAAAATTTACTGAAAAATCTAACGAAAAAGTCCTTGCTCTTATAAATATCCAGAAATTAATTTTGATTTTTCGTTATTCCGTAGACCAGAATGGAGTGTTTCTCCAGTATTATGTGAACGATCGTAGTCCCTGTACAATGTGCACTTACCGTATCAGTACTAGTGTCTCCTTCTTGGTGCGGTTCCAAATTGTCGTCATCCATGTCGGGCACGGTCGCCAGTGTTTCTTCTACATTTAAAGGATCCTCTATCGCCTCCTCCTCATCTTTCACTTCCATTTTAATTCTGGAAGCACAATTAATAAATACTTAATAATATAATCCTAATTATTAACAGAAAATATTTAGGAAGACAGATCCTAAATTGAATTTATGTTAGAAAAACATTTCTTAAACTATGATACGGACAATATCACAAACAAATAATGCTGTAAAGGTACATAATCTTCGTCAAGAAACGCTATTAGTTAACTATTAAGTGAAAAAGAAAGTTTCCCATATTGCTGCCTTGTTTGTACTGACAGTATTACCTGATAATAATGCTAAAATATGTTTCCTAAATACATTGAATAAGGGATGCATTTAATGGCACTTCAAAATTGGTGGAAATATGGACATAATTGCTAATTAAAAATATGATGTTATTCAATAAAATGTTAGGCTTTCATTAAAAAGATATTAGCTTTAAGAAATTTTAAGACGCTCTAAAACACTGATTCCCAAACTTATTTTGTCTACTGAGTCGAGAGCTCATGCAGTCGTCTAAGATGCCTCCTAGCTAAATGAAATTACAAATCACCCCCCAGGCCTCTACACAACGCCCCCATTTTTTTCTGGGTCTCTTACCGCCCCCCTTTAGGCCTGCAGTGCCCACAAGGGGGCGTTATCGCCCACTTTGGGAATGGCTGCTCTAAAATAACACTAATCAGCACCGAATCCGGTGCTGGTTAGCTGACCGTCGATTGGTCGTTTTTGGAGTTTGAGCGAAAAATAGCTAAAGATTTTAGGAATTCATCACATGAAATGGATTTCCGCAAAGTAACATTAGAGTCTATACAATATATTAATATATAGATTACAACATTTATTTTATCACAAGCCAAGTTAAACTAAACAACCAATTGACATGCTCGATGATGTGTACATATGCGTCTCGCTTTCACCTTAGTGGAACCTCAATTACGTTATCTCAGTCTATTTATACGTAAGTGTACACAGGTTTTGTTTGATTGTGGGTTGACCAATCGGCGCGCAGTAACCGTAGCAGTACTTAGAAATAAAATATTTTCAAACAAAATAAATGACATTTCCACTCTACAGGTTAAGTACTCCATGTTGTTGTCAGTATCGTACACTTACTCTGTTTCTTTAGTGTTGTCCACTAATGGTACACCAACAGGAGTCACACTCATCAATAATTCGCGTACTTTCTGTAGTACTAATTGAACTTCAGCCTGTAAATGAAATATTAAAACACTAATATAAAAACAGGTAAATTGCGCCTTTAAATAAAATTGAGTCAAGTGCAAGTCACGACTGCTAGTGTTCCGCAGAGTTGTAATCGACTGCCAGTCACAAGACGATGTTTCTCGAAAAGCTTTCGAAGAATTGTCTAACAGAATGCAATCCTGATTATTTCTTCCTTCCATTGTACATCACACTTTATTCCTACTGTTCATGTTTTAAATTTTTTCAGTGATACTTTTGAAGATAACATAAGACTGCCATTATTAAGTTGTTTTTTTTAATTTTGTAGAAAAAAATAGAAAAAGTAACTTGTTATACATACATACGTATCTTCACGCTGTATCTCTAACGGTTAGTCAGAGAGGATGGAGCGCTGTGTCGCGGTCTTTACATACTTCTTTTGCCTCCTCAAATCTTATCATTCTCGTCCCACATTTTCAATTTGTTATACTTTTTTGAAACGACCCAAAAAAAATTATTAATGCCGAACCTTAAAAATGTGAATAAAATCAATATCATGAAGGAGAAGGACAGTATAGCCACTATTATCCATATAAATCCCTAAACACTATCCTCAAAAGTAAAAACTCAACAACTAACTATTAGCACTTTACATTAAACGGTATACGAGAAAAACAGAACGTATGTAATAGTTAACTATTAAATTATTTCAATTTTGAAACGGAACAGAAAAAACATACGTTCTTTTAAAATACAATAGCGATATTGAAAATACAGTTCTAATGCCGGGTACGCGTGTCACGTTACACAATGTCTGCATAATGCGTGTGTGTGCGTGTATGTCTGTGTGCGCGCGTGTGCCTGTGTGCGCGCGTGTCTCGACTCACCGGCGGCCGGCGCGGCGGCACCCGCAGCAGGTAGTGCTGGCGGTGCGTGTGTGTGCGTGTATGTCTGTGTGCGCGCGTGTGCCTGTGTGCGCGCGTGTCTCGACTCACCGGCGGCCGGCGCGGCGGCACCCGCAGCAGGTAGTGCTGGCGGTGCGTGTGTGTGCGTGTATGTCTGTGTGCGCGCGTGTGCCTGTGTGCGCGCGTGTCTCGACTCACCGGCGGCCGGCGCGGCGGCACCCGCAGCAGGTAGTGCTGGCGGTGCGTGTGTGTGCGTGTATGTCTGTGTGCGCGCGTGTGGCTGTGTGCGCGCGTGTCTCGACTCACCGGCGGCCGGCGCGGCGGCACCCGCAGCAGGTAGTGCTGGCGGTGCGTGTGTGTGCGTGTATGTCTGTGTGCGCGCGTGTGGCTGTGTGCGCGCGTGTCTCGACTCACCGGCGGCCGGCGCGGCGGCACCCGCAGCAGGTAGTGCTGGCGGTGCGTGTGTGTGCGTGTATGTCTGTGTGCGCGCGTGTGCCTGTGTGCGCGCGTGTCTCGACTCACCGGCGGCCGGCGCGGCGGCACCCGCAGCAGGTAGTGCTGGCGGTGCGTGTGTGTGCGTGTATGTCTGTGTGCGCGCGTGTGGCTGTGTGCGCGCGTGTCTCGACTCACCGGCGGCCGGCGCGGCGGCACCCGCAGCAGGTAGTGCTGGCGGTGCGTGTGTGTGCGTGTATGTCTGTGTGCGCGCGTGTGGCTGTGTGCGCGCGTGTCTCGACTCACCGGCGGCCGGCGCGGCGGCACCCGCAGCAGGTAGTGCTGGCGGTGCGTGTGTGTGCGTGTATGTCTGTGTGCGCGCGTGTGGCTGTGTGCGCGCGTGTCTCGACTCACCGGCGGCCGGCGCGGCGGCACCCGCAGCAGGTAGTGCTGGCGGTGCGTGTGTGTGCGTGTATGTCTGTGTGCGCGCGTGTGCCTGTGTGCGCGCGTGTCTCGACTCACCGGCGGCCGGCGCGGCGGCACCCGCAGCAGGTAGTGCTGGCGGTGCGTGTGTGTGCGTGTATGTCTGTGTGCGCGCGTGTGCCTGTGTGCGCGCGTGTCTCGACTCACCGGCGGCCGGCGCGGCGGCACCCGCAGCAGGTAGTGCTGGCGGTGCGTGTGTGTGCGTGTATGTCTGTGTGCGCGCGTGTGCCTGTGTGCGCGCGTGTCTCGACTCACCGGCGGCCGGCGCGGCGGCACCCGCAGCAGGTAGTGCTGGCGGTGCGCGGCTCGCTCGCCCGCGCACTGCGCGCACAGGTCGTAGTCCACGCACTGCGCGCACGCGAACCGATCGCTGCAGACAACAACACAAACGTATTGCACCACTGAATAGCATGCGAGAGTTAGCTCTCGACACATCATTTCAAAATAATTGCTTTTTGTACGAGATTCTTCAAGGTTTGACCAATTTTTACTTTTAACTCGCTGTACATATCTTTAATAATGGCTTGGCTGAAAAACATATAACATGACAGCCGTTCGTCTTCTCGTGTTGGCCGTACCTGTGAGATAAACGGCACAGTGGGCTAGCAACTGCCATTATTTAAGTCTTGAATAATCAGCTTGACAATGATGGAATAAACTATAGAGGGAAAAAGACATCACTATTAATTATAACCAATCAAGGTCATTTTAGACACTTGCAGAGTGTCATTTAAGTGTAATTTTATTGCAACAGGATGCTCAGTCCATCCTAAATACCATGTTATATATCGTTATTACTTTTAAGTGGTTAGAGTAGTATGACGATTACTCACTAATGAAGTATAATAATAACCAAAACTCACCTTTTTATGGCATCTTGGCAGGCGTTGCACTTATACTCGTGTGTGCTAATATCTTGTATATCGTCGTCGTCATCTAGAATAACGTTGAAGTGTAAATGTAAAACATTTGTATAAACAAAAACTAATGTTTACAATACACACATTTTTAATTCAATGACTTAAATAATTTAAAATAAATTATTGAAATTTAATAGTTCAAATGGTATCGGAAAAAACATCACGAGAACTTATTCATCCCGTACACGTGATCAACATCTAGTCGAACCGTTAAAATATAACAAACTTTTAATATTAGGAGGCAGAAAATGTTCGGGTTATCCCGTTATTTATGTAAAAGCAGAATACACTGTCGTTATGAACAATACGAAATTATTTCTTTTTTATTACTCATGCGGTATAAACTGTATCTAAGCGTGCATTTTTGCGGTTGATAAGTAGCTATTTTCCTATTTTACAATTTCAGTACGACTTGTCGCACTCAAATTGTAGTAAGTTTCCAAAACAAAAGGTTTTACAAGTCTGTGGCAGAGAAGTCCTTACGCTACGTGTGTAAGGGTCTTTAATGCGCTGTCTGTTGATATAAGGTTACTGTATGCGCATTGACAAAATCTTTAAAAACATTGTTATAGGCAAAAATTGTTTACAGTACAAGTGAATTATTAAGTTAATGATAGTCTCAGTAATAAAGACAGTCTACTATGTTACCAGAACTAATTTAATATGTATGCTGTGGAAATAATAAAAGGCACTCATTTGACTATACTAAGGCAAAGCGCGACTTCCGGTTAGGAAGGGATAACGCGCTAACGGAACGTCGGGGCCGGCGCTGACAGTCTGTTGGACTACGGCGGCCGGTGCGATAGCATTTCTCTGACGGATCGTTTGCCATTATTAAATTATGAATTACCTACGTAATAATTGTTACAAAGAGTTCTCTGTCATATGCACATTAACTTTGTCTTAATGTGGTATTTTATGGAGTAGTTCGCTTCTTGTAAGATTAGGTACTTATGTCTCATAGCTGAGTCGCAAAAGCACGAATTGCCCTGTGTCTTTTCCGACATGTATATGTTTTTTTTTAAATAAATTTTAATTATGTTGTTATTATTTTGTATTTAAAGAGTATAGTATTGATTTTTTAAATTTGTGTACTTTTTATATTACCAGATTATATCAATAGATAATATAGATAATAAATTATTATTATTATTATTACATATAATTTAGATTTTGACATGAAAATTTAAATAGGTTAGTTCTGTTATTCTTGAAGCTACAAAATAATATACAATTCACGTAAACAATTGAAATTGAAAGATATGTGAGATTTTGGCTGTTAATTCAAATTTTTAATCAACTTAAAAAAAAGCAGGTGATTTCCAATTCGTGTTCGGGCATAACATTTGTTTATGAACCAATTTAATGCTTTTTTTTCCGTTGCCTCCAATATAGTTCCAAGGTGGTCCCATTTAAACCCTGATATTGGAGCTTGGACGTCGAAGATATACCAAATAATTCTAACTGATTATAAGCTTTATTAATATTGATGATTCTTTCGTATAAAATTCCATTCCAGAATTAGAAAAGAAATTAATTGTAGACCTATCCTAGATATTTATTTACGTCATGGTCGCTCAAAAGGAAGAAATAAAAAACTTTAAAACTAATCAAAACTCAAATACAAAAATAACTTTATAAATACAGTCCCTTTAAATACAGTATACGTTATTGTGAAAGGGGATATAAATCCACCGGGGTTCCGACGTGTCAATGTTGACTGTTATATTGCAGATTTAATAAATACGAGATATGTTTATTTTGCTTTCCATACAAAAAAACATCAATTTAATGAAAAAAAAAAATGTACAACCCTATCTATCATTACGTCGTATATTCCATATGTTTGCTAGCGACGGGAAAACGCTGATATTAGGGTTGCCTCCTTTATTTTTGTTTAAATTTTGAGGTTTTACAATAGAACTATTGACTTTTGACAAAGTTGTAGAACGCAAGTTTTCCGTTGTTACGGGTACTTTTATACACTTCCGTATTTACCCATCCGTTCGAAATAGCCTTGTATAATAATAATGTAATATAATATAAATATAAAATAATAACAATGTAATGCAATAAACTCATAAATACAGTACCAGTAATACAGCACCTTTACAATTTGTCTGTTATTGAAGTCGGTGCCAAATCAATGTGCAACAACATAAAGTCTACTAGTTTTGTAGGTTTGGCACAGACTTCACAAACTGTGTTTAATTACATAGGTATTTGAACGTATTCATAAACTTATTTTTGTACATAAGTTTTAATTAGTTAAGGATAGTTATTTTGTACTTTTAGTGTTTCTTATTGAAGTCGATTTAATTTTTTTTTAAGACTGAGATCATGATATATGTACATATACCAGATTATTATTTACTGTGGCTTTGATTTGTTTATTTGTAATGTCAATATTCACAATAAACCGAGGATGAGATTTTTTCGAAATTATCTAAATCGACGTATGAATGACTGCTGTTGTACATATTACATTGAACGTATTTTTTATTCCTATTGAAATAGTCGGAGGATAGTGTCACGCATCGCGGTCTTTATACATTAGTTACATTATTATAAAATCCATAATGATTCAAATAATACTTTACCATCTACATCAAGATCAATAATCGGTGAATGATGTTCATTTCCACCGCTTAAATAAACAGGATCATCGACATCTGAAAAATAAAAAAAAATTCAATGCGGTTTTGCTATTGCTCGCATAGCATCTTTCCAGACATTTGATCGCGATTTCGTCCGTGATATATCAAAGGGATATATGTAATAGTATAGTATTTAGTAGGTATTCGAAAATTGGAAATAACATGGAGCATTTAACCTAGACTGGAAATGACATTTATTTTGTTTTTTCATCTGTTTGATGAACATTCACGTCTAAACACTACTGCGGTTACTGCGCGTTGATTGTTCAGCAGAAAATTACACAAACCCTGTGTACACGTGCATATGAATAGACTGAGATAACGTAATAGAGGTTTCACTAAGGTGAAAGCGAGACGCATATAACGCATTAAATAGAATTTCCACTTCGAGGATTATTACTTTTAGGAAGTTTTCAGGCTTCGCTTTTAGGGCATAAACAGAAAGTTTTATTTTTGAATCGAATAGAAATTTCTCGAAAAAAATTCAGTCAAAAACGAGTCCGATTCGCGTATAGAAATTGTTTCTAAAAAACAGTTAAACCTAGGACTTTATATTTATTGAACTTATTATAAGGTTCCGAAGATAAAGGGGGAGGCAAAGTCAAGTTCAGTACCCGATCTAGTTGACGACCCATTTGGCCCCTTCTTTATTTATCCTATGAACATTGTAAAATGTTAACTACTGCAAAATACGTGGGTTAACAAAATCTATCACCATAACACACAAGTTAGAAAACAGTTTCTACGATAATAGACTTACACGACAGACGGAAGCATCTGCACTTTTATAACGGTTCCGTTGTTAGGGTTCCTTACCTTAATAAGAAAAAACGGAAACCTTATAGGATCATTTCGGTGTCCGTGTGTTCGTCTGCCCGACCAGTAAGGCCCTTTACTCAAGAACGGACAGATGTATAAAGTTGAAACTTATATTAAACACTGAGGTCTAGTCTGTTGGAGGTGTAAAATATACAAACAACTAAGACAGCGCAATTAAAAGATACGATCAGTCAAGAGACATGACTTAACATGTCACAAGTTTGTTCCTGCTCTCAATGACGTTTTCGAAAGAAATATTAGCACTTCCGGTATAAAGCGCATCCCCAGTACTATCAACCGGATAGCAATGAAAGCCGCCATTGTTATGCAGCATGCCATATGCCATTGATATGCAGAAGAAAAAACTATTTTTAGTCTACCTTGTAAATCTGGTACATGATCCGTTTGCCATGAGAATCGTGCTAAGACTTCAGATTTACTCTCAGTATTTTCGTTTTCTGTGGATTTCTCTTGTGAAGACTGTACATCATCTGTTTCACTATCTTCAACTGTAGGAAGCTTTGTTTCAGATGACTCGCTATTGGCATTATCTACAACAAAATTATAAAGGTTTAATGCAAGGAAGTTTTGGTCAGTTGTAAAGAGTTAACGAGGTAAAGTTCTTGGTATTAACAAAAGGAGAGACATGGCATGAACGTCTAGCGAAAGAACAGTTAGCATTGAGGATAAGGTTCTCAATATGATTCGGAGTGGCTACGAACCATGTAGTAACAATCTCGAACTACCTATACGAATAGTTTGCTCGTCTCATTCACGCTTGTTTGTTTGTTACGACGTTATCTCTTTCGCGTCACGATAGGACTCAAAAAATAAACTTCTTACATGGAGAAATTGTATGGCTCCAAATAAAACACTATATAAGCTGTATACGGTTACCAAATACTAGTTTATAGTATTTAGTAGTAGTACCTAGACTACAAGATTACTTAGAACAGAAAAAATAATTTCCACAAGGACGAAGTTAAGGACAAGTTTCTCGACACTCATTATTAGACAGGCCTTCGGCAAGGTTCCAGAACGATACTTAGGTGAGGTTCTCTGCTTGAGTATACACATTCATACGTATCCTCACGCAGTATCCCCAACAGGTTAGTCGAAGCCTTCGACTCGAAGGACGAAGCGTCCAGAATCGCGGTCTTTACATACTTCTTTTGCCTCCTCCAATTAATATCATCTTTCCCCTAAACACGCCTAGGTATGCGAGTGCTTTTGTCATGTGATAAATTTCCATTTTCGTCCGCTAACTGGTTATTTGATGGTCATAGTCAGCCTTGGTTGAGAATAGTCAAAGGAATGCTGCTATCCATTGCGTGTAGCGGGCTGCCCTAACTGAGATCAATCAGATTCGCACTCGAGTATTATTCAGAAATACAGGTCTTAGTTTCCCAAATTGATATGACCAAGAATTGAACTCGTCACCCTCGTCTTGGAAGGTAAACAACTAAAGAACATAACTTCCGCGGTTCATAAGTAATAAAATATAGTTGAAACTATAAGAATTAAAGTTATTTAGACTAAAGTAAAGGTATAAACTAATGATGTGTAGTTGCCGACAATACATAAAATATTACCCAAAATGGGAATATTACTTGCAAAATTGACGGCAAGGACACATTAAAAAACTAAAAGTAAATATGATAGGTAATAAGTTATTTATTATTTAAATTGCACATAATTATATAACAGTATAACTGGTAAAGATAGTTTTCAAATATGTAATTGCATTCGTATGATTCGTACAATTATACATAATAGAGCAGGCAGGCACAGAAGTTTCTTCAGAGATTGGAACATGAAATCGACAAGATTTATTGATGAAATAGAATTATATATCAGTGCTATTTATTCAGTAAATACTCAAATGAACTGCAACAAACACCGTCAACAAATCTGAAATTGAAACAATTAAAATAAATTGTAAATATATACAGGGTCATCCCAATACTCATACTTTTAAGACAGGGCCACAAAGAATGTGGGAGAAAATGTCAATGTGTGTGCAGCGCATGTATACAAGCAGAAGAGCTTGTGCAGCAGAAGGGTGTGTGCAGGGTACGAACTAATTATAGATGTCACACCAATACAGCGTAGGTACAGTATGAGTACGTTATTGCCTCATTGGTACGATACGACGCAGCTTTAAAGGTTAAAAAAAAGACAATAATACACAAGTAAGGGTTAATCATTTTTTATTCTTTTAATATATTATAGGTGCTGGAGTTTCAGATGTCAAATACTTTTTTCTTTCACTGATAATTCTTTTATAGTATTTTTGCATTCTTGTGTTTAATTTGATAAGTGGTGGTTTTCCAATCTTTTTTCTTCCACTGATAATTCTTTTATACTAGTATTTTTGCATTCTTGTGTTTAATTTGATAAGTGGTGGTTTTCCAATCTTTTTTCTTCCACTGATAATTCTTTTATACTAGTATTTTTGCATTCTTGTGTTTAATTTGATAAGTGGTGGTTTTCCAATCTTTTATCTTCCACTGATAATTCTTTTATACTAGTATTTTTGCATTCTTGTGTTTAATTTCAAACGAAAAAAAATTTTTTTTAAGTGGTGGTTTGCTTATGTTTATTATTTTGCAATTCCAAGAACATACCTGAAAATATGTAATTACAAAAGAGATATATTATGTTGCGTTTTATTTTGCTTTATTGCTCTAAAACTTCTTTGTGATACATTTGTAAGGTAAAATAATAATATAATGTAAATTGAATAAATCAAGTTGTCATAGTAAAATACTACCAAATTTAGTCATTCTGATGTCGTAACGTGTATGAAAGAGTTAGAGTGAGTGGAAATTAGTTGGTAAGAGAACGAAAATAAAGAAACCTAGAAAAAGAATCGTGTTCATTACATCTTACACATTGCTTGTTTAGTGCACATACATACATATACTGAAGAAATATTACATTGATAGGGATAGGTATGCGTAAGAAAACAAACGGTCGGGAATCACTGTACTTCACTTTATTTATTTTATTTCTTTGACTATCTGTCTTACAATAACACACCGTACCAACGTCCCCTCGTTCATCTCCCACGCATCATTCTATCTCTTTCACACTATTCAACCTCTCGTTCACACATTGCATTTCATTCGCACATCTAACACACTTTATTTCCTACATTGATATTGTCATATTATTTGTAAAAACTTTTAAATTTAGTTGCTATTCATACTAAATTATTAATTATAGTGAAGGCACTGCTTCTTTCTTTGGAACGTTGAATTTATCGATTTAAAAATCTTTCTTGCCTTAGTCTAAATTTTATGGTAGGTCTTTCGATCACAAATAGCTAGATTTTACAATCTTCTGTAAAATCTAAACAAATTATTGTCCGAATTTATTTTTAATATCGTATAGTACTATCAGTAATGTTGTGTTAATCTAAAGTAGACCTTTTCGTCAAAGCATAAGGTTGTAAAAGCTCGTAAAAGATACTTGCATGACATAGAAACGTAGTTTGTAAAAAATAAAATATTTAAAATTCAATCTTATGCTTAGTGCTTAAAGTATAATCCACCATACATTTGAATCACTATTTATGTCATTTTGGTTTGTTACGTGAACGTGGCAAAGATAAGACATTATACAGATTACAATGTTAGACCAAGAATATAAAATGTTGCAGGGAAGACAATGACGTATTCAGACGCAATTTAGAAATACAGAAAACTTGGGAGTTGCATTATATGCAATTATTAATTATTTTTTTCAAGTGAGAAATTATAAGCGAGTTGGTATTAAATATACCATTATTGTCTAGAAATTATATATATAAAAAAGGTTTTGCTTTTAGTTTATTAATTATCTAATATATTAGAAAGACCCAGACAAACGAGGTACAACTGTTTTGTGTGTTTAGTATTTATAAAAACCCTTGACTAAAGAGTTAAACAAATATATAAATATATATATGTATTTGTCTTCACAAGTGTTCATTTGCGAAGACAAATACAAGCTAAAGTTTGGATTGTTTTACATTGGGAAAATTTTGTAAAATTATGCATCATGACATCATGAGTCATGACAGTATATTCATAACACAAGGCATTTGATACAAGTAATCAAGATTTAAAGTATCACTTCACAAGTTTAAATAATTTTTAAATATTGTTTTATTTTATCGATCCTCATGACATCATTCCCTTTCGACTGTAGCGAGAGGGAATATAATTAAGAAATATTAGGAAATGAAGTAATGATACAATTTAATTCCATATTGGATAATAACTAATAAATAGTAAGAAACGACATGTCAAAAATTTTTAGTAGACCAATGAGTTACAACATAATATCACAGATTAATTAGATAATATATTAATACGAGGGCTGCTATTTATGTATCCGGAACTGGCCAGTTACAGAACAACATTAAAAAAGTAATTATAACATTTAAAAATGGAACTCTTTGGCTGAAGAATACAATTTGTTTCATGTAGCTGTCATTTGTTTATCCTTTGTGGCGTCATTTAGAAAATTGCGAGTCTTTATCACCATGGATTTAAGTCGTGAACATTTTCGTGCTATGATTTATTACGAATTTCGGCGAGGGCTAACTCAAAAACAGTGCATCGACCAACTCACTTCGGCTTTTGGGGACGAACCATCATCGAAAACTACTGTGTATCACTGGTTTAGTGAGTTTAATCGTGGGCGGCCTGTGCTCACGGACGAAGTTAAAGAAGGTCGCTCTAAATCGGTTGTTGTACCTCAAAATATTGATGCTGGGCGGGAACTAATAATGCAAGATCGTCATGTTACATATCGCGAGATAGAGGCGTCTCTGGGCATAAGTATGACGAGTATATATAAAATATTACATGAACATTTAGCTGTAAAAAAAATTTGTTCACGTTGGATTCCGCACAACTTGAGAATTGACCAAAAACAGGCTCGTGTCGATTGGTGTGAAAAAATGTTACAAAAGTACAATCAGGGTGCGTCCAAAGCTGTCTATAATATCTACACAGGTGATGAATCTTGGATATATGCGTATGATCCTGAAACTAAACAACAATCAATGGTTTGGGTGTTCCAAGATGAGCCGAACTCAACAAAAGTCATTCGTTCAAAAAGCACTTTGAAGCAAATGGTCGCTTGTTTTTTTGGTATAAATGGACATGTAGCTACACTGCCACTAGAGGATCGTAAAACGGTTAATTCTGAATGGTACACGCCCATGTGTTTGCCAGAAGTATTTGAAGGAATAAGAAAGAACAACTGACAACGCAGAATTCTTCTTCATCATGACAATGCTGCCACACATCGGCCGAAACAACTCGGTATTTGGAAGATCAAAAGATCGAATTAACGGGTCATCTGCCGTACAGCCCCGACTTGGCCCCCAACGATTTCTATTTATTCCCAACCGTGAAGAATAAATTACGTGGTCAACGTTTTTCGAGCCGTGAAGAGGCTGTTGATGCGTTCAAAATGCACGTTTTGGAGATACCTCAATCCGAATGGAAAAAGTGCTACGAAAATTGGTTCCAACGCATGCAAAAGTGCATCAATCATTATGGTGAATATTTTGAAAAGCAATAAAACTATAATAAATGCTATATGTTTGTTTCACTTTGTTATTCCGGATACATAAATAGCAGCCCTCGTATACCTATAGACTGATAAAATAGGCGATATAAAGAATTTCCAAAAACGACTCAAAATAGATATTTATTATAACAATTTAGTAACTAATTAATCTGTGGTGTGATTACATAAAATTTAGGTAAAAATTTACAGATACATTTTCATCGTCATTGTTAGGAATAAAACATATTATTGTTTCTATTCTCTCGATACCCAGAGATGGCGCTAATTAACCCGTCAGCGCCGGTTTAGTTTATCTTTTTGGCATGTGGGTATTTGTGTGTGAATTTAATTTTGTTATGGAGAAATCTTAAAAAAGAGTCGGTGGCTTTGTGATAAGATAAAGGGAAAGTTTTTGAAATTTTTGTTGTAAATCTCAATTACCTTTTGGTTTGAAGCTAAAAGAAATTCTGCCGTGTCGTGTTTACATATTATGTTTGCATTATACTGTTAATATACAATTCTTGATGTGGTAGGCAAAGAGGTAAGGAAGGTGATACACTTATCTATCTTCCGTTTTGTGGCTTTACGGCACCGGAAGCCACCTCCAAAGGTTAATTTAACCTTTAATGTCGTTTTATTTGTACCATTTTGTTAATTAGCGCCGCGTATCGCGGTCGATGTCGGTGCAGTTTCCGGCACGATTGTTACCCTGCCAAAATTATAAAGGGCCCAGCACGCGCAGTGGTCGTGCCTGGAGCTGTACCGCACAATCATTTTTGCATATATAAATCACTTCTTGACATAGGCCTCCCCAATGTACGCACTGAGTCCGATCTAAGACTGTCCTTATCTAACGACTGCCAACTGCCTATTATTGATGTTTACTCTATCTCATTGGAGTATGCCTTACACTATGTTTACCAAAATGTAATATCCACACAAGAAATCATCAGTCACATCAATCTATTCAAATAAACTCTACTGCAAGGTGTTTTTGAATGTCAAATTTACCATTGGTTTGGTACCACTCCAGAAATCCTGTACCTCAGCAGTTATCGATTCTACAACAAATGTTTCCAGTCCACAGCCCCTTTGGCTTTCTTATTGTCTGAACTAAGTCAATTACTTTCGTTTCTCTGCCGTACACCTTGTTTCCGATTCAACAGGCTTAGTACACCTGTACAATACTTGGATGATGATCATCATAGGACTACCTCCGTGGTGCAACGGCTTAGCGCGTCGGAAAGTAAACGGGGGTTGCGGGTTCCATTCCCGCCCCGAGTCTAGGTGTTCATGTATAATATGTATTTATTTACAAAAGAAAAGTATATAAGTATATCAGTTTTCTAGTACCCATAACACAAGCGCTGTGCTGCTTACTTTGGGACTAGATGGCGCTGTGTGAAATGTTTGAGTTTATTATTATTATTATAGCAGTGTCCATGCATTTCAACATTTGGATGTATTACTAGTCCACATGACATTGCTGCTAAGAGTCTAGAACAGGCAGTTTAATGGAGTCAAAGGCTTTATGATAGCCCACAGAAGTATTTAGACACAGCGGCTGATTATTATACTCTCGGACTCGTGTATTATCTGGCTACTATGTAGACTACTGTGAGTGATCTCAAAAAAACGCGGTTCTACTCAGTGCTTGAAATTCATCAGATCTTCGTACGTGACGTTTTGTGACGACCCAAGAGAACAGCTACAGAAGTGGGTTGTAGGCATTTTACAACACAGCTATAGAAAATCTAAATTCCAGCGATATTTGTAATTCTTACAGAACAGAGGCGAAAGAGTAAAATAAAATAGCGAGTAATAAGATAAGAAAAAAAAGAATCACTAAAGAATCTGAGAGTAATTTTAAGCTGACTTAATCAGATCATTAACAAGTTGGACTGTAATGAATTTAAGTAAAACTTAGTCATCATCGATGAGCACAGCGCCTGCCCCGTGATAGAGGGAGAGGAGTCGCACTAGGTAGGTGCTAGGTGGAAGGGGCGCCAAAATGCCAAATTCCAAAAATAATTTTAAGCGAAAAATAGGCGTTGATTCAGTAAATGTTGATTTTTTGCAATAAAAGTCGTTTTTTGAGAAATTTTTTTATTATTATTTATTTTATGCACACTGAAATGCAATTTATTTGATTTAGAAGCTTCAAAGACAACGTCGAAAGACAATTTTGCTCAACTGTGATCAAGGGCAGGGCCGGTGCTGGATGAACATGTAATCCCTGTACTCTTATAAAATCATGCCTGGTATCATTATTGGTCATTACCATGTTGGGCTTAAATTTACATAGGTACATGAATTGCATGAAATGATCACATTTGGCAAAGCGACATTCAACTAGGTTTAAGAATAGAGTTTTGAGGTTCTTTTGCATATGTATTTTGTAAACTGAACGCTTTTTATTATGAATAAATTTCTCTCGAGTTTGAGAGCTTCGTAGTTTCATATTCACTTTTAGAATTTGATCACTGTTTCTTAGATGCATTCATGAAGAAATCAATACATGAAAATATTTGGCATAAAGAGTAAAGCAAGTCACACTACGCAGATAGGATAATATTTTATATGCCTATAAAAAGTTAATTACCTATCTGAAAGGATCACAAACTATGCAAATATGATAATATATAAAATGATCCATTCACTCGAAATCCTTTAAACTTACTAGACTCGTTTTTTGTTACAATGAGTTGGAGTATATTGCTTCCAGATTTGATAGACAGCTCGTCAGAAAATGGTTCTGATTTTGAGTTTAATGCATGGGTTCCATTAGCATTTATTAAAAGGCAAAGAATTTGGATAGAACATCATGTAAAACTTAAAAAGATCGAGGTGAATTTAATATTTACGAGGATCAGTGAAATAACAAATTGACAATGAGGAACAACTTGTTGTTTGCTTAAGATAAGCAATACTAAATTATATATAAGGTATAATAATACATTAGTTAAGTGTGTGTGTGTGTGCTTAAGACAAATGACAAAGATAAATGTACCCATTGCCAACACTAGCTAAGTAGGTTAAGTAATCATTCATTCCCATGCCCACTAACTGCCTTTCCTCTCATGAGAAGTTGGGAAAGATGTGTCAATGACAATTGAGAACATGTCATTCATTCAAACAATCATTTTGCAACCATACAACACATGATCTCCTACAAAATGAACTATGAAAAGAAATTTGTGGAGGATGACAAGAAAATAACGATGTGTTCATAACAACTAGCATGTGAGGGCTACAGCGAACCAGGTTAGTCTTTCCATCTTTATCTGTTGCCCATCCATAATGGGTCAAAATAACATTTAAGTATGTGAGCTGCATTTGCAATTACACATACAAAAAAGTTTCCTACATAATAAACCCTTTCCTTTAACTGGATTTTTACGATCTACTCAGTTTAAGCAGCTAACATATTCTGTTTATTCTCTTTATAGACAAGTGTCTATTTGAAATTTCACCTTTTTGTTAAGTTTATGTATTTGTCATTATTTGGTTAATTGCTGGTTTATTGCTGCATTGGTAAATTATTTTTCACATCATTATTAAATTGTAACTGTAAAATACATCAATACTCATTGATGTATCTTACATAATATATCAAATAAAAAAATAAATAAAAAAACTTACTTTTACTTACCATTTATTTTCGAATAGACTGGGATTTCATTTAATGCAACTGATACAGTTTGTATAGGCTCTTCTTGAATGTTTTTAAATCCTCTACGTTTCCGTGTTGGCTTCCGCACTTTACTTGTTGGTATGGTTTTTAAAGTCAGTTCATTCCGATTGTTCTTAATTGTTGTGTATGAATGATCTGATGAAACTCCAGTTTCTTCTGAAAATCGTAAAATATTGATTCTTGTGAGAAATATAGTAAGAAAGATGTGGCATGCTTTAGGCATTACAAATTAGGGATTCAATAATATGATATGCATGGCATATTAAAAAAACTTGTTATGGCTCTGAGAATAATGAAATGATACAATGTCTGACCTTAAGTTTTATTATAACTGCTAATATTCTGAAAATAATTTTATTTTTATTTATTTAAGAAATTATTTAATTATTTTATTTAAGAAATATATATAAATAAATAATAGCATATATATGCTATTATTTCTTATCTATCAAATAAATATTTCACAACTAAAACTACAAGATTTTTTTTCCCCAATTTTTCTATCCAAATACAAAAAAATATATATTATTTTTGGTTTAGTTATGCAGTTCTACTCTCAATTTCTTCATAAAATATAATAATGTCAGTAGGTAAGTAGTCCTCTGTATAATTTTTTATTTTCAACAATTTGCAAAAAGAAAGGTTTTCAAACCATTAAAAAACTAATTGTTAATTTATATGGTTTGTTAGGACTTTATTTATTTTTAAGTTTAGACACGTCTAGGCAATACAATCAGAAGAACATTTTCAGTGCAATGTTTTTATCAATGTTTCTGCAAAAAAATCACAAAAAAATAGTGGAACATACCACGAATATCAATTGGATTACTACAGATTCCAGTAGAAATCTCTTCTGGTGTCATAAGAGTTGGATAAGAATTGCGAATTCTCTCTGTGCCTTTCAAAAACTTTTGCTCGAAGTGTTTGAGACAAACGTTTCTATTTCTCACTTGTTCTTTTGTCAGTTTTGAAAGCTTGGGGGCGTATGGCTGTATATAATGAAACCAAATTTTCAGGAGATTATTGTCACGTGGGAACTTAAATAATTTCACATCATACTTGGTCATTCGACAATTTCCCAAAAAGCATGTAGTAAAAGGCATTGTAAGGACGAAATCCCGTATTTCAGTACAAAAAACAATATCCAGTTAGGACTATAAATCACGAGAGGTTAATTCTGCAATTCACGTAAATATTAACAAGGCAAGCCAAAAATTGTTGAACGTTCAACAAAAACAAAAGGAAAGAGAATTATAATCGCAGAATATTTTAATTTACTAAACAGAGATTTTGTTGAATGTTGCTATCACTGAGTAAGTAATCACTACGTTTTAAAAGCGTCTGGAAGCTATTGCTACCAAATTCCATTTCCCGTCAAATGCGTATGGTAGCAAATTCTACCACACTGTCCATTTTATGATTATGGGAGTTTTTGGCGGGATTTTATGGGGAGCGGTTGGGTGTTTATTTTAATTATTCACAAATTGTTTCTAGTAGATTTTGTGATGTAAAATTGGTGTAGACTTTTTGGAGAGAACGGAAGAAGTAAGGTTGTCATTTTATTTAGATTTTCTATATTTTACATTTTTGGGAGTTTTAAAGTACAACAGTGATAGTATATTGTGTTTTAAAGTTCTGTGCAAGTGAAAAGAATGGAGTAGGTCTAAATAAACATGTGTAGCTGAAGTTTTCGCGCTCTTCCAAGAAGCCCTGGAAAACTTCAGAGTAAAGTCTATTATGACTTTATCACTACTGGAGAAGTTAACGTTTTATATAACGTTTCTACTTATACTATTACAATACGTGACATTGGCAAATGCGCTAATCGCCATGCCATGAAGAAATTGGCGTAGTAGTGGCGTGTGCATTATGTGTAATTGTTGAAATAAGTGCTTATTTAGTAGACTTTTTTAGTGGCATGTCTACCTCAGCGGATCCTATTAGATCTTTATTGTACGATAGTGAAGCCTGGATATGTCCGAAATCAAGTGAAAGTAAGATAAATGCATTAGAAATGCGATCTCTTAGAAATATGTGCGGTGTCACCTTTTTAGACAAAATAAATAACGATAAGATATGGAGTATGACAGAGTTCACGACAGTGTTATTGTGAAAATGAAGAAAGGAAAATGTTTCGGACACATAGAAAGACCGAGTGATGAAAGACTCACGAAGAAAATCTACAGAGCGAAAGTGAGTGGTAGCAAAAGACAAGGAAAGCCTAAGCTGACTTACGAAGATCAAATAGCTAGTGTTAGCTGGGGGAAATGTCAAAAGCATTCGGATACCTAGGCGAAAATGTGTGAGGAAATTATGAGATTTTAGGAGACTAAAGAAGTATGTAAGGGCAGCCTAGCTTGGCTCTCTGCTATATATCTGATTGCCCAGTTAGGGATACAGCGTAAAGATGTATGCGTATGTTTGTTATAATACAACGCGAAAGTTTAAAAGTTTACGTAATTCAGTTTGCAAGGAACTGTCGCGAGTTGGCTCGGTTCTGACTCGGCCGATCGTGTCTAGTACGAGCGCCCGCACCCACGCAATGCGCCGCGTTCGTTTAAAACTGTCGTAGTTTGTTCATTTATTGTCCGATTTTAAAAATTCAAAGTACATTACAGATAAAAAACGAAGCAAGATTTTGTATTTAAACCGTTTTTAATGTAATAGGCATTTTTACCGCGTTATTTAAACTATGAAAAATTACACTTCAGTTTTTTTTTACTTTATTCAAATAAGTTTTTCAATATTGAACCTATACTTATGAGCATGAGACATTTTTTGTTAGGCATTTCAATACCTTTCATATGACACCTCATTTGTCCAAATAGGTTGAGTAGTTACCGAGTTATTCGACAAAATTTAAACTAAGAATCGCCAATTTTGTGACGTCATAGCTCCCCCCTCCACCAACTGAGAAAGTGACAACACCGTTTTTTCTTACGAAACACTACTGAATACGATGATAGCAGTTGTCGGTATAATACCGCTCAGTCCCACGAAAATCGTTATTTGACGACTTTATTCAAGTTAGCCTCCCTACTATATCTCTATAGAGTGCAGACTCCTGTATCGATACTGCTCTTGGAAATAACTCAGTAATCACCTACAAGTATATTATACCATTGCTATACATAGATATACCAACAACAAAAGATGAAAAGAGATGGAGGATTATAGAGATGTTTCGAGATTGAATTTCTCGATTTCAAATTTCTCTTTAGAGTGCGGACTCTGTTTCAACACTACTCCGTGTATAAAGCGGATTCGGCGGGTTATTACCTAAAAATTTGCGGACAGCGACAACCAAGCGATCACTGCGCGACCGGTGACCACAGACTTAATTGTAATAAAAAATTGGTATCGTTTATGACGAATGCGTATCTATTATTTTATGACCGTAAAATGCACGTAAATGCACGCAGTAGATTTAGCGCCACTATACAAATTACATTACATAAATTCCCGTTTTAACAGTAGATATCCCGCGATATTGGCTGTCGCATGCTGACTGCGAGTTACGTAATAAGCGTGCCGATCTGGTGCTTCGCCGCCGCTGCCGCGGCACGCTCGCTCGCATAGAGTAACTTATTTATCTGTTACATCAATAATTCATTCTAAAAAATTGATGTTGTCTTTTTTTGAACTCAATGATTTTATGAAATAGAAACTTTTATGATTATTCATAAACAGGTATATTTTTTAAAGTGAAACATTTTTAACTTTTCAAATAACTCATCTATGTAAATAAAAATTAAATGTCATAGGTAATTTTTGTTAATGTTGGTAATAGTTCGAACAAGGCTTTTACTTTTAGGTAAAAGAAAAATTGGAATTCGACATGGATGAAGTCACGGGCAATAGCTAGTTGTTAAAAAAATTACAGATTTTAAAATTAATCATTATGATACATAATATTATAAAATCTCATTCTATATGAGGCTAAGAAAGAATTATGCAAATGGAAATATTCTATTCTTATTAGTTATTGACATTAAAATATAGGGCTTTATTTGAAAACAAACTCAAAATATATGCAAAAATAATTTAATTAGAAATTTAGATACTCATGACAGAAAACAAACTAAGTCGAAAGTAAGAAATTACAACGTCGACGAGGCGAAGTAGTTTAGTTCTAAGCACTGAAGGTTCCGGGTTCGATTCCTGGCCGAGTAAATTAGGAAACAAAATTTTCTAGATTGTTTCTGGTCTGGGTGTACTGGGAGACACCCCTAGTATTCCTTGTCAGATTCTCACAGTACAAAGAATGCCCTAGTATAATGATTGTCTGGCTTATTTATTATTATTATTAATTACATTCCAAATGCATGTATGTATGTGTATTAATTATATTTCACTATTTCATCTATTCTCGGTAGGACTTGGCCAGGCCAATGGGAATAGCAAATCAGCAAATGTGTCAGGGACTGCTATGATTTCCTATTATTTTATGCCTAATATTATTTTTATAGCAGTCCAGATTTCCTATTGTACTATTTTTTAGCAGCCCCTGACACGTGTGTGTAGGGGGTACAATTTTTGATTTAATTTTATTTGACGCTTTTGAAGATTAGATGAAAGTAAATTAGTATCTGTATTTAATAATACCTTATGCTGACCATGATCAGCCTTTTGGTTTCCAATTGAGATCGAACTTCAAATTTTTAGCAACAATAATTTAGCCTAGCTAATAATTAAATCTAAGATTATTCCACATATAAGATTCAGACCCGAATATATTTAGAATGGTGAACCGATTTCTACTAAACATAGCTAAGAACATTTATGAAAACTATAACTGAAACAAAAAAAAACTATGTGAACAGTTTATCTTTTTGAAAATTATAATCACACCACAGATAATGCTACAAACATACATTCAGACAAGGTGTCAAATTTATAACATGCTTCTTTCATGTTGGGGGATAAAAATTTACATTTTTACATTTTCACCATGTTAAAACATTTTTTTTTAATAGTAGTCAATAATTAATTAATGGACGTTGCATAAATCCAAACATTTTTATTATCTATTTTTGTATTGTAATTTTTACCAAACCCTATTTTTTAAATTAAACATCTGTCAATTTGGAATAGTTTCACGACCAAATATGAACTACATTCTTAGAATTGGTTTAGTTACTTTTTGAGATTACCACCTGCGAATTGTCTAGATAAAACATTCCCTCTTAGTAAATTAACATTACATGAGGAAAAAGATGTCAGTTACGCTACTACAACTCACCTGGCATATTTAGAGTTGGTACTGCTATGTTACTAATTCTATCATAGCGACAGCAATATTTCTCTTCAAAATGTGCATGACATACTCGGCGATACTTATAAACCCCTTCTTTTTCTAAGCCTATAAGGTCACCCCCGATTGATAAAAGCCATGTCCTAAATCTCTCGATATCTTTTTCTGGGTTGGGAAACGCATGCAGCACTTTATGTGAACCTGTAGCAAATAGATTTGTCAGTCTCGTGTTGTATAAGAATCTTTTCATGAATACATAGTTTAGCAAGTTATTTTAACTGACTGAGATTAAATAATAATAAATTATAACTAAGGACTTTATAGACCGAACTCGAACGAAGTTTAGAAGAAAAAATTCGCAGATACTGTTTGGATCAATGGAATATTCATTACGAAAATAATATGAGTAAAATAAATAAAGCTAAATTTTACATACCTCGTTCTATACAGCCAGGAACACAACACTTTTTATTAGACATGCACATGATGTTATAGTCCTAGATTTATTATTTATTTATATTTCTCAAGGCATGGGTAACAAGACCATCAGCCTAATGACGAAACTTCTGGAGAAACATTAACTGTCCCTAAAACTCCTCCAATAAAGTGATAGTAGGCTTTACTGAAGTTAAAAAGGACTTCTTGGAAGAGCGCGAAAACTTCAACTACACATGTTTATTTAGATCTCCTCCATTCTTTTCACTTACACAGAACTTTAAAACACAATATACTATCACTGTTGTACTATACAAATCCTAAAAATGTAAAATATAGAAAAACTAATGATGAAACTTCGGAGAAACATTAACTGTCCCTAACACCTCCAGTAAAGTGATAGTAGGCTTTACTGAAGTTATGAAGGACTTCTTGGAAGAGCGCCAAAACTTCAGCTACACATGTTTATTTAGATCTCCTCCATTCTTTTCACTTACACAGAACTTTAAAACACAATATACTATAACTGTTGTACTTTAAAATTCCTAAAAATGGAAACAATAGAAAATCCAAATAAAATGATAACTTCACTTTTAATTTTTTATTTATTTATATTTCTTAAGGCATTGGTTACAAGACCATCAGCCTAATGACAACTTCTGGAGACTTCTTGGAAGAGCGCAAAACTTCAACTACACATGTTTATTTAGATCCCCTCCATTCTTGTCACTTACACAGAACTTTAAAACACAATATAATATCACTTTTGTAGGTTAAAACTCCTAAAAATGTAAAAAACAGAAAATCTAAATAAAATGACAACCTCACTTTTCCCGTTCCCGCAAAAAAGTCCTTATAGTCCGTGAGATTTAATAGGTCGGATTTGAAGTTTCTTAATTTTCATGCCGCTATAACTTTGTGTCAACGTTCCTGATACCTAATACAAATTCAATTAAGTAAATGCTGAGTAAAAAACCGTTATTTATTTTGCCCGCGACTGATCATTATACAAAACTACTAACTTTTGATTTCTTTTAGTTAAAAACACATATTTCATTATATATTTTCAAAAGAATTTTTTTAATAGACTTTGTTACAATGTTATATCACGAGGCGTATTGCTCTAGTACTGCTACCATTTGCAATCGTTTCGTTACCAGACGAAATCGATAATCGATTGAAATGTCGTAATAATCGAATAATTTAAAATTAAGATATCATTATATTTTTGAAATAATTTTAGTTCTGTATTCTTTTTTTGTGTTTGCGTTTTAGTAAAAATGTATATAACAAAATTCAAGGACAGACATTTTTGAAACCAAGTATTATTGATCGATTATTGATCTTTCGTTTAAAAATAAACCACAATAATAATATCAGAATTAATCTTGAATGATTTTCAAGCTTAATTCTTTTACTTTTTTCGTCGAGCGTCGGCGACGAAGATTCGAGGTCTACAGACATGGATCCAAGCTCAGAAAATGATTTAATATTTATTTTTAACAATATTACAGTCATTACATTTTATTACAGTCTGCCTTTGTTTACTGCTAATACGTAGTGTGCTTATTATAGTCTTAATTAATGAAGTTTCTTATACATTAGTCCCAAAAAATAAATATATCGAATTAAGTTTATTCATATACTTAAATATGTTTTACTGTAACAAATATCATATCTCAACAAACGTACTATGTAGCTAATAAACTTATAATCATAAGTGAAATATTATGATGTTATTATGAACATCAAACAACAATATCGATTTTCGTTAGAATAGAAAGAGAATCGAAACATATTTGTTTGGTTCCATAACTAGTCGCAGCCATGTGACATATGTCAAATCCGACCTATTAACAAGGAATGGAATCTCATGGACTTTTATACAAATAATAATTTTTCAAAAGTCCTATCTCACTAAATAACACCAACAACTCGACGCCAAATCGGAAAAACAGGGTTGGTATTTGTGGAAAAAACACTGAAATAAAACTCGAAAATAAAAACATCCAAACAATAATACAATTATAGGAAAAATAAAGATGAAGACTTGCAGATCATAGATATAATATGTATAATAGACATTTTGATAAGTTAATAATACGATCAAATTGAAATGAACGGTTTGCAATATAAACATCATAAAGTTAAAGGCTTTTTAATACGACACATTAACCCTTCACTGAATAATTAATAACAACTGCATCTAATGTGAATTCACGAACATATCAGAACAATTGATAACAACATCTAATTTGAAAATACGAACCTACTACGTATTAAAATACTAAAATATTTAAAAAGCCTTGTCGACTTGTTTTTTTTTTTTTTTTATTTATTTTATTGCACACACAAAAATTACATATAATTGAAATTGGAAGCAGTAATCTACAAAAGGCAATGCTTATGTCTTTAAGAGATCTCTACTAGCACACCTCCTTAATAAGAAAATGTATGAGGGTAGTGTGTGCTCATTAAAAAAATAATAATATATATTATGCATAATATTATGTACATACATATGCCCACATATACACATAAACATACATACAAATTCAATACATCCCTAAAAATATAACATATATACTGTAAACAATATATAAACATATAGGTATATGTGTAATGCATATTATGTAATGTAAAAAAAAATATATATATATGTATACAACATAACCAAACCTAACAAAAAATATTATAAATATAGAAAACATGATAATATATCAGGTACATATTAAATACAATAAATCGGTATTATGCAAAAGACAGATAATGTAATTTCAAGTGTCTTTTGAAAGATGCTAGCGTTAGACAATTCCGTATAGATGTGGGCAGAGAATTCCAGAGTCTGACAGCTCTACAAGAAAAGGAACTATTATAAGCAGCAGTGTTGTGAATAGGAGTTTTCAAAAGGGTACAAGTACTGTTTCTGAGATTGTGATCTTTGGAAAAAAGAGAATGAAAACGATCATGAAGATATGAAGGGTAGGAAGGATTACGAAGAATATTAAACAAAAGTGTAAGGATATGAGAGTCCCTGCGCAAACGGATAGGGAGCCATTTTAACTGTTTGCGGAAAGTGGAAACATGGTCGTATTTACGTAGTCCGAATATAAACCGAATACAAAGGTTTTGAAGGCGCTCGAGTTTATCCAACAGCTCCTCAGTGATGTCCAAGAAACAAACATCAGCGTAATCCGTCAAAGGCAAAAGAAGTGTTTGTGCCAGAGTGATTTTAGTTTATTGAGGGAGAAAATTTTGAAGCCGTCTCATAGAATAACTAGCATAATTTATTCGTTTAGAAATTTCATTAATATGGGCCGACCAAGAAAAACCAAAAAAATTGTTATTGAATCATTGTCTTATACTTCTTTATTTAGTAACATAATATAGCAATTATTGCCCGATATTTTGTTCTAAGTTGTAGACCTCAAGTATTACATTCTCTTTAGTAGACCCTGCTCGCTCGGCTTGCATATTGTGGTAAAAAGACCTAACCTAACCAAAAAGTGTTATAAATATATATATAATCGAGTCTGTATAAAGTTACAAAAAAATTTGCAAAATTTTACACAATGTCCTGCATTTGTCCTCACAATTTCCTCCCAAACATTTATTATCATGTATCACCATTACATCACGTTAAAGTTTCAGTGATTGAAGTTGTAACCAAAATGTTATTGTGAAAACTGTAAATTTTAAAGTTTACCATTTTTTTTAATAGTAAAAACAACTATGTAATTTAAAGATGTGATTTCTATCAAAATAGAAAAGTAGCAAATTTATAGAGGAACCCTTCAATTTTAAATATTGAGATTTGTAGATAAAATTATTAATTCTACCTATAGCCCCAATATATATATCCCATTGTTTTTGCATCTAATACTTTAGCATCATTAAGTTCTGAAATAATAATAAAAGCGAAGACTTCGTATTAATATACCTAGCGTAAACTATTGTTGAAAAACAATACCTGACTGAGGTTAACGAAAAGAAACTTTTTGTTGGTTCTTCTCAGTGTGCAGGTTTTCTTTTGAACCGAAGTTAAATCTACCTTAGATTTGATGTTCAAAAACACTTTCAAATTAGGTTTACTTAAATAAATTGATTTGAATACCTATTACATCTTTCAGTTGCTTTCTTTTATATCCAACATGTAAAGGGAAGTCTTTAAATAGTTCTTCTCGTAGAGGTGGAAATGGTAATAGCAATGATGGTACAGCGACCCTGCGTAGTCGACTTCTCTTTTTATTAAAATCAGAAAGAGCAAAATGAAGTGCACAGACGAACTTCAACTCATGTAACTTTTCAATTGGTAAATACACCAAGTCCTCTTGTCCTATTGCTTGTAGCCACAATTTACATCTGTAAAAGACGCATTTAGTTTACAAATATTGTTGAAAGTAATTATAGTCATAATCTGCCTTATACATTCCCATCAAGGGCACCATAAAAATGAGGTGACCTTGACGTTATAAACTTATAAACCACCATAGTAGCATGTCTGAAGTGGAGATGTCATATTTTTCGAATTGTTGTTCTAGGCCATAGGCATTGCATCGTTGTATTTAGATAATTTTAATTTTAATGTAACTCTTGTGACGTATTATTTATATTGCGTACAAAAAATAATTCGTTAAATGTTTGCACGCCAAAGTTTGGCAGAATGATTACCTGATGTGTTTCAGCAAATAAATAATTACTTGTTTTAACTTAAAGCATCCATAAAGTGTATTTAAGAAAAATGTCGTTAAATAATAGCCCGGCCGGGAATCAAACTCGGGCCGCCTGAGACATACCTATCTATCACCAACTATATATATTTCATTCATCATTCTCACAAGTGTCAATGTGCGTAGATATTAAATAATTAACCCGTGAGAAGGCGCGCTCTAAAAAGTTACACGATAGGCGCGCGCGAGCAAATTGCTCACACTACTTCCATTTTTTCTTTTCTGAAGTATAGTACTATATTGAAAAAAATCTAACTGTAATAAATAAAATGACATCAATTTTTAGTATGAAAATGTTTTATTAAAGATAAGCAATTTAACAGACTTATACATAAATAAAAAATCACCTAATCTTTGGCCTGAAGTTTTGGCAAACTTGGGGAAAAAAACTATGAAGTGTGTCTTTCATAACACATATCGCACATAAATGTCACATGTTCGATGCAGAGTAATTTATTGCACGAAATACATGTTTTTTTAGAGCGTCTATTTTTTCCTTCTAGGATGTAGGACACGGAAGCTGCTAGTCCTTAGGTCCAGGCTTAGTCTTAGCATTAGAAATTGGTACACATCGCTTTATTATAAACTTGAGATCCAATGATATGTTCTACATTCAAATTCGTTGCGAAATGTGTGGCCGGGCCAAATTAACTACAGGTGCCACATTTTTCAGGAATTCATGTCTCACAGTCAACGTTTATTTATTTATTTAATTATTTATGTACAAACACATACTTGTAGAAGACACATGAAATGTAACTTACGCACAAAGGTACTGCTTAATTCAAATTGAATTTTCTTTCAGCAGATCCATGGTAGAAAAAGGTGTTGGAGTGGCAAATTTAATGTGTATTAAACAAAAATAATAAGATACATATTATATACAAATACCTGCATATAAAATATAACATATATATAACTATACACATATGTATATATATATATATATATATATATACATATGTGTATATATATATATATATATATATATATATATACATATGTGTATATATATATACATATACGCTACATATCTACATATATACATACTACTACTACTATCTACTACATAAGTACATACATAATAAACATACTGCATTCAATATACATATATACATATTACATACTACAATAAACATAAATATTGTACTATAAATACCCACATATTACGTAAACATATCAGTTTATGAAGAAGACAAGGATAGGTAGTGATTTTTGACTCATTTTTAAAAAATTGATACAGAATTTGAATCTCGAACATGAGGCGGAAGTGAGTTCCACAGCCTAACCGCATGAACAGTGAATGAATAAGAATAGAAATCGAAATCGGTATTATGTGAAGGGAATTTCAGGGGGAACTAAGATGCTCCCTGCATGGGATATTCAACGGAGGGAAATAGCAGAAATGCATTCTCAGATAGAAGGGAAAAGAAGGATTGTGTAATATATTGAAAAGGAGACATAATATCCGAGTATCCCTGCGAGAACGAATATTAAGCTATTTGAGTTCCTTCCTCCAATGAGAGACCCGGTCGAACCTCCTAAGTCCATAGATGAAGCGAATACAAAGATTTTGCAAATGCTCAAGTTTATTTAGGAGCTCTTCTGTGACATCTAGGTAGCAGGCCTCAGCATAATCTAAGATGGGATGTATGAGTGTTTGGACAAGGGAGATCTTAGTCTTTAAGGGCAAGAAGTTTTGCAGATATCTCAGAGAATGTAGGGTAAAATGAACCTGAATGAAATGTTTGTGTGTTCGCCTTGTATATTATTTGCTCATTGATCTGTTATATTCAAAACAGTAACAATCAATCAAATTGGCCATATAGAACTGATTCTTGCAACAGAATAATCCTCTTTCTTTACATCCAACACATTCACTTTACTTTGGTGGAATTGTAAAATATTACATTTTCTGGCTTAGCTTTATTACCTGTCTGTTCTGTACCAGTTTCATGAGAGCTGTTAATGTTGGAGCAGTCACTTTCAGGGTCCCGATTTGTGTTCTCAGGATCAAATTCACATTCATCAGAATCAGATTTCTCTAGTGACGAACGAAATTGCAAATTGCGCTGGTTGTCCATCGTGATTGTATTCGCATGCTGAAACTTATAAAAAAAATATTTGAAATAAATTATAAATATAATCACATATTTTAAGAATATTTTTATAGAAAAAAGAAAACAAGAATAAATAATACCACATACTTTAAAAAAAAATACTTACGAGGATAGGCGCCCGATGAGTAAAATGCCGCGCTTTAGGACACAGCCTGCACAAATTCTTCACTATGTGGTCGCAGCGTTACTGAGCGACACAGAAGTTGAATTAGGAAAGAGGAGATAGTGACTTGGGAAGGTATTGAAAAGCTAACATTGAAAACAACCACAAAGGGTTTTTACATGAGCAAAATGCTCATAGCGCGCCATCTCAAGGGTTAATAAAAACAAACAAAAATACCTTTTAGGCTCAATAGGCAAACGAGCTAAAAACACGCCAGAATTACACGTTCTCCGTTTATTACAAATGGTACATTTATTTGATGATCGGGTGCTCATATTGAGTATAGATCACACTCAGTATCGGGAAATTCACGAACCTGGAAAGTGTTAATATTAAAAAAACATTATAAATTCACAACACAAATACAAACTAAAACAAATCCACATTATTATATACCACTAGCTGTGCTTGCGGCTTTGCCCCCATAGATTAAATATAAAGTAGGCAATTAGGTATTTACTTATTATGTATTTTTAATGTACCGACGAATAAATCGGAAGTAAACAAAGGTACCTACAATAAGTACAAGTTAAAAGCTTTTGCAGGGTTTCTATTTCGGCGTATCATTAAACACAATCAATAAAACGATTCACTCTAATAACTCGGAAATTTTCAGTAACTTAAAATTCAAGCAAGCTAAATTGAATTTGAAAATTTGAAGTACAGATTAGAAGTGGGACAAATAATGACAGCAGGCAACGTAATGAAATAATTTTTGTTTGTAGGGAAGAGCAAGAAATATCGATATTTTTTCAGAAAATAATCGATAGATTGTAACGTGACCGTGCTTAAGTGTTAATTTTGAATGTTATTTATTGCTAAGCATGAGCTACTCAGGATATTGGGTTTCTTTAGGGCCACCCTGGAGATGAATACAGATCAAATTTTTAATAGGGCGCCTTCACTGTATTGCTACAATCGATTTCAGTTGTGAAATAAGAGTACACTTTATTCCAACCTTCACCAATTTATTAAAAAAATATCCTTTAATATTGATCTCATGAGTTCCTTACTTATAATGAAATCTTAACTGTTATTTATGAAAATTATAAATGAGATTTTACAAACAAAAAAAATACATTTATAACGGAAATTACAAAATTAATGTTACAACCACCAATAAGTGTAACTTCAGCTTCTTAAGTATATTTATCACTGATTGTTAATAATTTTTCATATCTGCTTGTACATTACCATCTAATGAGATAACCATATATATATATAGCCAGCCGAGTTGTCCCTCCAATGGTCTCAAATAATTCCCATGAAGTCCAATATACTCGTAGCTAACAAATAAATCTCAAAGAAAAGAAACTAAATATGTATTGAGGTAATTCATACTGCATGCCTCATATTGCAATGCACAAACAAAAGAACACACCATTAGTCCATGGTGTTTATGGAATTAAGAATGGAAATGACATACCATTAATCCACTAATCCACGGTATTTATGGACTTAAGTATGCAATTAAGCATGGAACCCTGTAACAAAATTCTTAGGGTTAATACACTAGACTAGACAAGGAAAATCCTTTTAATAGAAAACTACAACTTCCACATTCTACTTACCATGAGGTCTATCATGGGACTTTAAAATATTAAAACTAATGAAAAAACTTCTTATCGCCACTATCAACAACCTAAATATATAGCCAGATAAACTTTATCTCTATATTGGCATTTTTTGTCTGCCACTTAACCACTACCAAAAATGAATGGCTCCTTCCATGATGGAACTATACCTTGACAAAATTTGTACCCTCTAACATCATTATTTGTTACTGAAACTACTCAGATTTCAGTCTGAGGTTTACGACATAAGAAACAGACAGCAATTCTCTGAAAATACATTGACCAACAGGAAGTGTCTGAAAATTTCAAAGTGACAGAATCTAAATGTCAGATTGACAGTTCCACAATAGAATTAGAATGATCTAGATAAAAGTAGCCACTGAAAAACATATCGGAAGCAATGCCCATTTGCTCGAACATTCTATTCTACTTCATTTGTGAAACAGATATATATAGCAACACTCGTCTCTCTTTTATCGAATACAATCGATTATTAGGAATTAATACTCGTATTTAAATTTTTAAAACTTAATTTATTTATCTCATCGTCAAAATGGGAAAGCAAACCTGGACAAATTATATTAATACCGAATTAAATTATTATTATCCAAAATTGTTTTATTTTGTTTAAAACAAAAAAATATATATTTAATACAAAAGAAAATCGATTATCGATTTATTACCACGATAATTATTACTATCGATGTATCCAAACATTCAATGTAATAACTGAACGATACATAAGTAAATGTACATTTTAACGAAAGTAACAACGAACCTTACAACGAAAACAACTAAATAATTAAAAGTTTACTAGATTATGTTCTGGTTTAAATAATATACACTTAAATTGCAATATTTATTGATTTTCCTTGAGAAGAAATGTAGTACTAGGTACTCGATTGCGAACAAATTTCCGAGCGCGTGACCTATTAATCATTATATCGTTGACAATTGTCATCTGTCCCACACTAAACAACAATATTATTGTGGAATACAAATAAAATTCGTGACCGATTATAATTTGTATGTAATGATACAGTAAGTTTATATCTAAAAAAATGTGTTACATGATATCGTCGATATTTATTTCTGAGTATCAAATTCGATATTTTTTTATGATCTTTATCTTATATACCACTTATTTTTGTTTTACTAATAATTTTCTTTTTTCTCTACTAATAATACTTGAATATGTATTTTTACAATAAATAAAACTAATATAACTGCAAAATGTGTCCATTTTTTTTTAAGTTAGAATATTTTGACAGTTTTTTAGGTAATCGCGACTTGGGGCAAAAATATCGAAATAACGATATTTTTTGCTCTGCATATATCGATATTGTCGAACTTTATTAACAAAAAGTACATACATATGTTAATATTTACAAACTTAAAACTACACATTATCTTAAATAATAAACTTCCTCAAAGTTGCCGCTTAGAAAGCTGTCATTGCTCAAGGTACTTAACAGACTGACAGCATTTTTTAAGGCATGGCGCACAGATTAGCGCATTTGCCAATGTCACGCACAATGACTAAGGAAACTAGAGGACATGAAACAAGTACAAAATAAACGTGCATGCCTAAACCTCGACTGTCGCAAATAATGGCTGCCGATTAGTGATGTCCCAAATGTTTACTACGTAGATGTCGTTAGGTCAGTTGTTGAAAGAAGTTTTGTTTCAGCATCAGTATTGAAAAGTGTATTGAAATGCCAATTATTTTGCATGGACTTCAGAAAAAGGGAGGGCTTTTTGATTTTAAATATTGTTCAAACTGAAAACAGCAGTCAGCGTAGTTCGATGCTGTCGGCATATAATTAGAATATGCGCTTAAGGCGATTTTAAGGTATTATTAGTAACAATAGCAACAGGCGCCTTCAAGGATAGAAAGAAGTTCGATCATTTTTGAATGGAACAAATTACTTACCTCTTTTTGTAATACTTAATAGTACGTCCATGATTATTACAGAAATAAAATTGTATATATTTATATGAAACGTTTTGATAAATGTTGAAGATCAATTAACGTAGGTCAAAGTAGTTGAAGAACAGCACAGTCTTTTCAATTTTTTTTTCTTTAGATGCAGAATGTTACCTCTTCTCGAGGTGATGATGGTGAAATTTTTTCTAGGTCATATGAGAAACATACATACCGACCGACAAAATCTATAGCCATAGCGTACTGTAGCACTTTGATAAAGTAAATAATAGAGTTATTAAATTTACTAAAAATTTGTGGCCTTACCACACAGTAATTGGGAATAACATTTCAATTAGGAATAGAACACTGTGGACTTATATTAGTCAAAGAATTCTCAAATTCAGTTAAGCACTTCCAAAGGTTATCCCCTACAAACAAACAAAATTAATTTCTTTTCATTATGAAGAAATAGGTAATATTATACAGTTTATAATATTATCTAGCGTCTGAAATCCACAACACACCGGCCTTTTGAATAAATATAAATCTTTTAAAAGTTAAGATAGTAAATTGCTAGGCACTATAGGGGTGACCAATGTCAGACTAGTCATATCTAATGTACAGTAACATATTATTTGGATAATGCTTCATACAGTAAAATTATTTTATGACTACCCGGTTGAGGATACAGCGTGAAGACATGTATGTATATATCATTTATATGTATGTAATTTTTACAGAGGGATTTCAATTTTCTTCTCCTCTAATAATACAATCTGAAACGAGATAATTAAGACATATAAACCTGATATCTGTATTTATCGATATTTTTTTAATATACATGGACAGCCCTAACTGCAATAACAAATATTGACATGAAGTAATTTACTGTATTATATGAATAAAAACTGCTAATAATTAAAAATATACATGACTATAATACAGTAAACCAAGAAACAGTAATTACGATGGAAATAGTATATACGACATCACTATTGACACAGACTAAATTAATGAAGTTCTGTTACGTACCGGTGTTATGTTAAATTTAGTTGATTATTGCTTTTCCTCGAGCCACATCTTAACACACTACACTTAGGAATTATTGTCGCATTATGCTAGCTTCTCTTTTAACAAAAGAGTTCCAATATCGAAAACAAAATCATAAAAACATTAAAAAATATTAAATTCGTAAATATGTTTTGACATTTCGTCTACTTGTCAGGGTGTCACAAAGAATTGCGGACCAGCACATTTTGACATTACGATGATGTCACATAAATTTACAAATTACTCTGCGAAAACTGCTGTTGTTTTTTCTTGCACACATGAGAAGCCGTAAGTCAAAAAATTTAAACCGTCTTCAAAAAAGAACACTGAAAAGTATGAAATAACTATCATTTACTAATCAAAACTTAAGTACAAAAATAACTTTATAAATACGATACAAATACCCATATAATTAAATTTGATGATGCGAACAGATCAAACATGGGATATTATTGCCCATTGTGGCCATTATCAATATCATGTCAATATCAATCAGTTATAAAAGAACAGTGTAAAGGTTGCATCATAATGACACCTTATCAGTATTCTTACAATCTGAAGACGACAGCTACCAGTCATATTCTCTGTCTGCCACAAGACTGCCTCTACTGACTGAATTTATTATATCACAGGCAATTTATATCTTCTCCCTACTACCATTATACCATGTAGGGACAACGATAGTTAACAAATGTCACACAAGAGAATCATCAACATAAATGAATAAAGGTTACAACCAAATCGCGTTATTTGGTGTATCTACGAAAACAAAGCTTCAATGTGAATAAAATTTCAATGGGACCAATCTGGAAGTATATCCTTTCAAACAAAAAAAGAATTTTCCAAATCGGTTCATAAATGACGGAGTTATGAGGTAACAAACATAAAAAAAAAAAAAACAACGGAATTGAGAACCTCCTCCTTTTTTGGAAGTCGGTTGAAAAAAGGCAACACTACGTTTGAATGTTATGCGTTAGAATATATATAATTTAATGTTGCTATAAATCAACATGCCATGTCCTTTAGTTTCCTCAGTCATTGGTCACGCATTAATAAGAACCACAAGTAATTTAGTTTTTTCTTATAGTAAAACTCCTCCAGTAAAGTGATAGTAGGCTTCACTGAAGTTAAAAAGGACATCTTGGAAGAGCGTGAAAACTTCAGCTACGCATGTTTATTTAGATTTCCTCCATTCTTTTCATTCGAAGGAAGGATGTACTGGTGTGTTGGTTCCGTACACAGATATATTTAGGGATGGTTCCTAAATAATAATAGATAAAGATGAATATAATAATATGGTTTATTGATGAACACATTTAATCTAAAATGGTACGATTTAAATAACACATGCAACCCGATTGGTGATTGGACGTGTACTGACGTAAGAACAGTGTTTCCACTTTAATGATTTCCTTTCCCCACGCCTCAATTGAGACTTCCCCTTCTCAGGACTTTTTTCCCCTCAAATATTATTCTGCTATAGTTTTGGTACTAGTAGTAAAAATCTGCTCAATGGTCACATATCATTGGGTCACACTGTATTAAGGTACATAAAATGTCAAAGTAAAGTTACAATTACAATAGCAGTAGTGTATAGAACAGGAGTTAGCAAACTATGGCTAAATCCACTCTATTCACTCACTAATACATCACTTAAATCTGATCTGTTAATGTGTTGGATTTGATCCAGTTTGATAGTTTTTAATATTTTAGTTTTAAAAATAGTCATTTCTAAAACCGAATAAGACCGTTCCTCCAAAGCTTTACAGTGTGGAACATATCATGTAAACCATTGTACATGCGAATCTTGTTGTTGATTATTGGCTGAGATAATAATATTATTATGCAAAAAAGTGGAGCCGTAACTTTAGATATTGACGGTTGAGTGTTTTGATATTCCTTCAAAGACAAACAAAAATTTTAGGAGTGAGAGTAGTCCTGAAATACACAAGCAAATATATAAATATTTAGTCATTAAAACTTTGGGAGACAATAAACAAAAATTAAATAGCCATTTATTTCAACCAATCTAATAAAGGCATAAAGGTGCCGCTTCAGGCATAAAAGGTGCATAAACTTTTAAACTTTCCCGTTTTAGATATTTTATAAAAGGTGCAACTTGAGATTAGAAATTTATTTACAAAATAAAACAATGAAAAGGAATTAATGGACCTTTTGCCATTATGCCCCAATTTGATACATTTTATAAATATTATATATAACAATGACCTGCCTTGGCTTTGCACAGGTAGAAATTTTTTTGAAAATTAAACAGCCCATGTTACTCGCTGATAATGTAGCTTTCTACAGGTGAAAGAATTTTTGAAATCAATCAATCAAACAAAGTTTACTTCTTTATAATATTAGTATATATAGAAAATAAACCTGATAAATGTAATGTAGGGACAGCTGTATTGCTTATTCTTCTATTTCTGCAAAGATATCTGGCTTCAAAGTGAGTACGGCAAATGCGACGATATTTATATATGTGGTCATTCTTTAAGCCCGAAATATCTCTGCTAACAGCCATGCGCCATGTATTGAATCGCTCCCAATCCTTTTGAGGATTTGGAAATTGATGAAGAATAAGAGGTCCTATAAGAAATAAATAGATAATTCAGTAAGTAAAGACCGCGATGCTTGGCGCTCCATCCCCTCTGACTACTACATTAGGGATATAGCGTTAGGGTATGTTTATATTTATTATAATGTAACTTAATATTTTAACAATATATTTAAAAGTGATTAATACTGAAGTATTATATCACTACTTGATTCAAGGTTTACACTGACCTTGTTTATTTGAGCAGTTTTTTACGCCCAAGCAGAAATTACATACCTTCAAGAGGTGGTGCACATCCAGAAACACAACACTTTTTGTCAGACATGACTGATACTGACGACAATACACAAAAAATCATTAAGAAACACTATACAAAGGAGTCCTATCTCAGTTCTCATTTCACTTTCGCCACGAACTTGACATCAAACTGGAGGAGATATAAGTCTCAACTCATCAGATTTGAAGTAAAAAAGGGAAAAACAAAAGGGAATAACAAACTAAGTAAATAAACAATGATAGCAATTTATACAACAATTTCTTTTCTGCTTTCAATACAAAGAACCAGGCCCTGGAAACTTCATACAAAAAGATTTTTATATGAAATATTCAATCTTTTACTGCCAATATCATGAATATCGTACAATTAGCCAACATTATATTTTCAAACTTTGTGGTTAGCTTAAAAATTAACATTTATAGTAGAAACATTTCTCACTTGAATGTACGATACTTCAAAAAATGTCGTTAAAAGATAATGAAATAATTTTTTTTGGACTAATTATAGTCAAGATGTTTTATAAATCGTTCTCATCAATACGTTACATGTAACAAATATAATACGAAAACTTCTGCTACCAATAATAGTAGAAAAACTGTTTTTATAATGGCAGCACCAAAAACAATATGTTTGTTTGCTTTGCTACGGATTTTGTTTTCTGTTTTTGCGTGTTCTTTTCTTTTTAAAATTTTTACCCGTAATCTACGCCTGTGAAGAAATTTCATGCATAAAACGTTGAGTTGAACAAAAGTTCCTCCGTTTTATTGCTGAGTTTCGATAGTGTGTGGTGGATCGATAACCTATTATTGACAAATTTTGATTAAATTGTTTAGAGCAAATAACAATATGAGCAAGAAATATCACAGATTTTGCGAAATTTGTGGTATCAGAGAGAGACATACTGGAGAATCCTTACATTTTTCAAGTTTTCCTTTAGATGAAAATCGGTAAGTAGCTTATTTAATATTTTATCACTTTGTATCGTAATAACATAACGTTTTAGCATTATTTTAGTGCATAATTTGACTCTCACCTTCCTGATTTACTTTACATCGAGATAAGCAACTTGATTTAACAAATAAAAATATGGTAAGTATATAAGTCCACTGGTTTTAAGATGATAGTTTTTCCAGTAAGTGAACAGTGTGCATACATTATTTATAATATATAGTAGTGTGGTAAAGAAATCTTCCAAACCCTGTGTTCAATCTTCTACAAACCGTTTTTTCCATGTGGACTATGATAGCTTAGTGTTTCTCTTTTAAAATGAAAACACCCTTCTCTTTATAATCTTTGTTTTTAATGCAACTCTAGACATTTATTATTTTAGTGAAAACACAAAATTTCTACCTCTTAGAAAACTTGCATTTACTTCGTCCACATTTACTCCTTTCATTTATTCTATTTTACATATATACAAAACTTCACGCTGTATCCCTAATAGTGTAGTCAGAGAGCATGGAGCGCCAAGCCTCGCAGTCCTTACATACTTCTTTCGCTTCTTCAAATCTTATCATTCTTCTTACACGTTATTTTACTTTTTAGATTAAAACCATAAATTGAAAAATGTTAAAGTAAAAAAAAGAGAATTATGGAAACAAAATAAAAATTCATGTACTTTATTAATGATAAGGTCCTATACAGTTCAATAACATTTTTGTTTCAGCAATTTAAGCATTTTTCTTTTAAACAGCAGCAGCCCAATTACTTTAATCTATAAATTAGTATTTTGTTATTACTCCGAAATGTTATAAATCTTGGTATTCATCAACACTAGTAAAGCTGATCATTATCATCATTTCAGTGAAAATTACATTTTAATATATAAAATCTGATTCATTCATGTACTATATATAATTTATTAATAGCTATTGGAATAACTATTCATGACATGTTTTACTAGTGACATATATGATAGATTCTAACGTTGAGGCTATTATTGAGATTCCCAAATTCCCCTTAACCTTTTTTGATAAATCAATCCTTGTTATAGAAGTTACATATGTATTTCTTACATTTCATAAAATTTTAATTACCAAGTTATTTTAAAATGTATTGTATTATTATTATATAAGTTTTCTTTCTAATATTGTAAGCGGACATTGTGGTATCGTTTGTGCTATAACCATATACATATATTTTCAGCTGTCGAAAGTGGCTCAGAGCTGTTGGCAATGAAGATTTGGTTAGTTTACCAATCGAAAAATTACGCCGGCGCAATGTGTGTGAAAATCATTTTCAAAAACATAACTTCAATAAAAAAGGAAATCGTCTCAAAAGGCATGCCATACCCACTTTGAATTTGTCAGCAGTCTCACTCACTGATTCTCAATTATCAGGATTTCCTCAACATATGTGGCTAACCGTAAAAGGTAAGTAAAGAACTTTCATTTAATTTAATAATATATGGTATCTAACCTAATTTTAAATGTATAAGTGAAGTCACCATCTCGTGATTGAAGATCCAGACTGGCTAGATTTGTTCAAGTCTGGCTCTACCATCGTGATAGATACTTCTTAAAAATGCAAACTTCAAGCTTCATCAGTGGTTAAGGCTCTTTGGACCGGTAAAGTACGAGGATATGGGATTTTGCTGAGTTTTGGGTAGAGTTTTTGGGTTAACTAAGTAAATTATACAAAAACTGCAAGTTGAAATAAGTGGGCCATTCTTTCATCTATAATCGTATGGATTTAAATTTTTAAAATTCATAGTAGAACATACTGAAATTTTTTTTTTTTCAAACAAGATTTTTCGCATTTACGCAGTACGCGAATTTATTGATTTTCAAGGAGTCCGCAAGGGCTTTTTAATCAAATTACACACAAAATTTAAGTTGAAATATATAGTTCGTTCTTTCGATTACAATCTGATGAGAAAAATTTTTTAAAATTAATAGAAAAACATAGTGAAATAAATTTTTTTCTCTGAGATAATCACCAAAGAACAAGAAATTACTAACTTTTGAGTGTTATGTTAGGGCTTAATAAGCAAAGTATACACAAACTAAAAATTACAGTAAATAGATCATTCTTTCGTCTATAGCCAGATATGTAGGAAGTTTTAAAATTCATAGCAGAACATAATGAAATTATTTTTTTTTTCTGACAAGAATCGCTACAGTACGATAATTTGCTGATTTTTGGGTACTACTTACGGGCTAACTAAGCAAATTGCACCCAATCTGTAAGTCAAAACAAATTGTTCAGTCTTTTGTCTACAATCGTATGGAGTTCAAATATTGAATATCATAGCGGAACATACCAATTTTTTTTTTTCTGAGAAGTATCGCCCGGTCATGGTAATTTTACTCGTAACTTTGGAGGACAAGCCAGCTATAATGAAAGAACAGAAAAGTTTTCTATTATCACTAATAATAAGTTTATTGTTATAACAACCATAAAAAAAAATATATTTTTCACATTCAATAAGAAAAGTAAAAAAAACAGGATTCATTGACTCGAATACTTTATGTAAAAGTTGATGTCACCGATGTCGCGCTTCAGTCGGGCATATCTGTGAGTCGGGCTACGAGCCCTGTAGGGAGTGGACTTATACACCAATTTTATTCATAAAGAGTGTTGCCAGTGGAAAAAATAAATGTAATATCGATATATTACTTCATGTGTCCAAAATTTTAATAATCGGTTAGTATTCAATTTAAGTATGACATAATGTAACTCATTTACTGTAATATAACGTAAATTGTCATAATTATGTTATTTAGAAAGAAAACGAATGCCTAAAAGTATATTAAAGTTAATGTAATGGCAATATGCCAATTTTATGTCAGTAAGTGTCAGTAAGTACCTAGTTATAATTATATCTGTAATTTATATTTTTACCAAATTTTTGGCGGGATTTTATGGGAGCGGTTGGGCGTTTATTTTAATTATTTGCAAATTGTTTACTAGTAAATATCGTGATGTAAAATTGATATAGTTTTGCGTCCCAAGTATCTACGCTGTTACGCATTATGCGAAATTGTTGAAATAAGTGCTTATTCTGTAGCGTGATGTTGGGATTTTTTTAGTGGTTTAGTCGGCTAAAGTCGATCCTACTATAAAGACTGCTTCGATATATTTGTCGCTAGAGAATGTAATAAACATTAAAATGTATTATGTCGACATTTGATATTTTAAGAAGAATATTTCATTTCATACTAAAGACGTCGGCTGTTATGTGCATAGATTCCTTTGCCTTCCCTCTCAAGGCATAATTGTACAAAAAATATATTTTCACCGCGCTTTCAAAATTTTTTTATCAATTTTGTAATTTTCTCAACTGCAAATACATCGTTATCATAATTTTTTCACTAATCGCTATTTATCATTAATTATACATATAAAAAATCTCTCTTTATTTATGTTCAATTATTCTTCTGTAAAGATATGTATTCGTAAAAGTGATTGTTTAAAAACAATAACTTTGTATATTTCAGTTGGGGAAAGTAAGGCAATTTAACAAAATTACCAAAAAGAGGCGTTTGCATTTACAAATCTGTATAGAAAATACACGCAATACAACACGAAAACACCATTCAGAAAGGTAGGTAATTATTATGTTACAGAAAAAATGTATGCTAGTTACTAGTTAGGTATGAAACTGTTATAGTAAGTTTGAACCCATTGAACGTTTATAATTTATACTTGCCTATTTGAACTAACGAGAGCATCGATTATAACTTGTATAACAAAGTGATATTTAATTAATATTCATTTCAGACATTTCTCATAAGTCACAATTTAAACTAATTAATAGTTCCTAATGCATTAATGGTATTGTAGTGATTTTGTAAATGTCTCAGATCACCACTTATGTTACCACTGATTTATACTTATACCATTTGTGTGACCCTAAAATAAGCATACTTCATACTATGATGATGCACTCAGGCTACAAACTGATAACTGGTAGTCTGGATGTTACTAGATACTCTTCCAGTAAGTAGACTCACAGTTTAACTCGTTTCATGAACAGAATTAATCTGAGCAGGACATTGAAAGAACAAATTAAGTGATCAGACTGGGAATCAAATAACTCGGAACCTAGGACCTCGGAATGAACACAGCTTTATATTCATGTATATGTATATTATATTAAGAACCATAAAAAACGCATAAGGCCTATTTATAAAAAAACTAATACATCTGAGAATCTGGTAGTAAACTAGTATCAGTAACAAATAATTATAACGTAAAGCTGTTGTTCTATGAAATTTCTATGTAGGTACTTCATTAAAAATCACATCTATGACTTCATAAGTAAAGTTAACTGTCCCTAATTTATAATATGTAAACTAGGTGCCTAACTGAGAACTGAGAATTTATCAGAAATTGTATGCGAAGAGGACATAAAGTATAGTTTTAAATTTAAAAAATAGTAATCAAATCAATTAAATTTTTAAAAAATTGACAAATTTATATTATGTAAGTGAAAATTGTAATAAATATATTAATTTTATGTAACAATAACAAATAATTATAATGAAAAACTTGTTCCATGAGATATTTCTATGGAGGTATTTAATTAACAAATCACATTTGTTATAAATGAAATTAACTATTCCTAATTTATAATTTGTAAAGTACTTAAGTGAGAATTTATAAGATATTGTATGCGGAGAGGATATAAAGTATAAAGTTTTAAATTATAAAAATAGTTAATTATTATTAATGATTCAATTTTTAATAAATTGTTAAATTTATGTTATGTAAGTGAAAATTATAATAAAGCCCATATATTAATTTTATGTATTGCAGTTCTATCAACCAGCATCTAACAAGTGGAATTGATCATTTCGAGTGCAACAGATTGAGACTGTATCTACAGTAAGTACTTACTACTTTATGTAATGTGTAGGATTTTGAAAATTTAGTACCTATGCCTACCCTAATATGATGCTTACCTATATGACAGTATTTGCCTAATACTTACCTAATATTTTTAATATTACAATAATGGGTTTTTTTAACAAAAATATTGCAATTAGTTTGCAATGTAAAGAAATGTAGTTTATTCGAGGACGATGTAACCCAGTCTATTACATGAGTAATGGTAACCATTGTCCACTGTTACTATTACTACATGATATGTGAAAGATGTAATAAAAAATAATTATGTTTACATAGACATGTTATCTGTAGTAAATACAATTATTATGAATAAATATATTATATAGTAGGTATGTATAAAAGAGCAATAAATAATGTGAAATTGCTTGCTTGTTTGAAGCCAATTGGCAGCAACTCATTTAGTCAATCACCAGCAAATGACAAAACACGTCTGATTCGTAAAGTAAACATTTCAAAATCTTATGAAATTTTAAATAAAACATATTTATAATTTAATTAATAATGATACTAGATAATTAATAGTTTTTCTGGCCAGTATTTAGGATTAAACACTTTTAGTAGCTAGTGCCCGTGGAAAAAACTGGACATGAAAAGTGGTATGTTACATTTGCAAATGAATTGATCTCGGATTTCATTCACTTCAATGATGATATTCACTGCTAGTTGGCAACATTTGCATTGCAATTTCGATATGAGATTATAGATACGTTCCGTAACAAAATTCATAATTATTTCTTCCAATTGGAAAAAACATATAACGTTTGATTTTAAATGACGGTCACAGTCACACTTGACTAAAAAGTAACAATTGAACTATGAAGTCAGCATTATTCTTGTGTACAAAAAAGTTATGATTGAAACTCATTTGAACTAGATTTATCTATACCATTCCAATGTTCCAAATAAAATTACCATATTTAGTAAGTGATGTAGGGTGACCAACGTACAATGATGAATAATGGAAACTTTCTCTAATGTTATTACTGAAAGCAATAAATACTAATTTGTGTCGTTTTCCATATGGTAGTTACGGGAAAAATTTCTAAGCTTGTTTCTTATTGTTACAACTAATGTAAATTCTTTCTTATTGATCCGTTTCGAATCCATAACTTATTCAGAAATATATTTTATAGTAATAACAAATAGAATTGGTGTTTCCATTACATTAATCCGTCTATTAATGAAATAACGTGAGCGCATCTTTCATAAGTATTTAACTGTTAGTATCCATAACAAAACTTTTATCTTGAAAATACTGAATATTGCATCAATTTGTCTCACAGTTATTTCGAATAGTCAGATATATTTGTTTTTTAATTTCAGTTTGCCAGTAAGCAAAAATAAATGCTTGCTAAAAGGCAAAAAGAATTGTAGACAGATTATTTTTTTCAACAAATTCAAGAAATTGCAGATCATGAATCTCTTCATGACTGTAAGTTTTCTTATTTAAATATTAATAGAGAAGTTAAATTTGGTCTTTACTCAAAATTTTATGTCAATTGTAAATTGTGCAACAAGGAGTTTAATTTGGAGACGTTTCGTAATTTAAAAGAAAAAGCGACTATTAACCATGAAGCAGTAGCTGGAATAATTTCTATTGGATGTGGTTTCTCTCATTTAAGATATTTTCTGGCAACCTTGGACATACCATTTTTCACTGTGAAATTATATCGTTCTCACCATGACACCATGTTCACCTGGTGGGAACAGACAACTGCACACAGCATGGCTCAAGCTGCTCGTGAGGAAGCTGAGTACGAGCACCGAAATTAATTGGCAATGTCAATGAAAAGGGAATTAGACAAATAGAAGACAGCGTAAATTCAGGCCGGAGGAATGGGATCTGCGTGTCATGAAGCGTTACTATCAATAACGCTGTACTGTTATTAAAAAGGTATTCGTAATTTATAATGCGTAACTTTTATCATTTATTTTTGCTTTTATCTTCCCTAAAATTTCTACAATGTTCATTCCGTTAAATGATTAGGGGCCATTCATTTATTACGTAAGACGATTTAGGGGGAGGGGGGGGGGTCGATAATTTCTTATTTTTTCTTACAAAGGGGTGGGAGGGAGTCTTGATAGTTCTTACGTAAGATCACAAATATGTGCAAAGTTAAGATTATACATTGAAAAAGCGCAGCCATCAGCGCGAGTGCCGAGGCGTGCGCTCGAATACGTATAGATTTTTATGGGAATGGACCCGCGCCGCCCGCACTGCACTTCCCGGTAACTCCCCTCTTATGTACTAGTAAATGATCAACGTTGGTATACAAGACATGTGCAAGAGTCCCAATACTTTTTACAAATTGTAAAAAGCATTGATACGGAATGCTGTGGTGATATAAGGGGTGACATTCGTAAAATCCTTCTGCAAGGGTTTTTTCCCCCACCATGCCCATTACGGTGTGAAACTTCGCTCATGTTTCCCGCCCCAGAGGATGTTAAAGCATCCGATCACTTTGCATCTTTATTTGTGCGACAGTCTTTAAACATGAGAGTTGAGGCCCAATTCAATACTGTTCCTTACGATTTTTACTGTCCATCAATACAAGATGCGCTCATAGGAAGAATTTGTTTAGTATGCTCTAAATACTTTGCTCGTAAAAAAACAGCGCAACTTCACAAAAACTTTATGGCTGTATTCCAAATATAGAAGAAGAAGAAGAAGCTTTAGCCATATATTCAAAACGAGGTGAAGAAGTTTTGTGTCGCATCGGAGCTGATGTTGAATGGGTGGACGTCGACGACGTCACAGTCCTGAATAACAAACTAGAAGAGACACCTATTAACAGAGATGTTCCAGTGGCAGATCCACTTTCCGAGCGGGTTTTGAGCTCCTGGACTGATCAATATCTTATGTAAAGATGAATGATAAAAAAACTTTAAAATAAAACCAAAGTTGATTAATACCAAAAAATAAAAATACTAGTACCTTTGTAGGTACAAATAAACGTTTCTAAAAATTGTTTCTTTGAAAAATAAAAATTAAAACAAAGCAAACGTGTATTCATTTTTTCCTTTAAATTCTTACGTAATAGATATTCAACAGGGGGGAGGGGGTCGGCCTATTCTTATTTTTTCTTACATAGGAGTGGAAGGGGGTCAAAAACTGGCAAAAATCGTCTTACGTAATAAATGAATGGCGCCTTATAATGTTCATTAGTATTGGTTTTTATTTTATAATAAACTTTTATGATTTTCTGATCTTCCTTTATACCATGTATTTCCAGCATATAGCAGACACCAGACTCCCCCGATGACAATTTGGTGGTGGTTTGAATGATATGTACATTGTATTAATAGAGAGTAAATGTTATAAATAAATGAATATTATCTCTTCATACTATGTTTTATCTCATAGTAATACGTAGTATAGAACAAGTAAAGAGACAAATGGAAGAAGGAGTACCTTCATGCCAGGGTATTATAATTTTCTTTATTACATCTTTTTATTTTATATTATATTAACTTTTATCTTTTATAATTTTTGATCTTCCTTTATTTTTTCCAGTATATTGTGTCCCTTCATACTATGTTTCATCTTCTTCTAGCAGGTAGTATGGAACTAGTGAAGAGAAGAAGAGGGAAGAGGGAAGAAAGAAGAGGGAGTACCTTAAAGTCAGAGGAGAGGAAGAAGATGTGAGGGTCATGAAGCATTATCATCAATAACGCTTGTTATTATATATATCATCAATACTTATGAATAATGGCAAACGGTATTATTATTATATAATGTATTAACTTTTATCTTTATTGTTTTTTAAATCTTTCTTTATATTTTCCACCATATTATGTCCCTTCGCTCTGTTTTTATCTTCTTAATACACAGTTTTGGAGAAGAGGTGATGTATTTAGTCTCTTCAGAAGAGAGAAAGAAAATCGGTGGGTCATGAAATCTTGGTAATGAACGGGTCATTAGCAAGACTAATAACGTTAAACTGTGTAAATACTTGTATAATAAGATGCTAATCGATGTTAGTATTATATATCAACTTCATCTCTTATTGTTTCCTATATTTTTAATCCCAACCCAAAAAGAGGGGTGTTATAAGTTTGAAGTGTGTCTGTTTGTGGCATCGTAGGGCCTAAACGGATGAACCGATTTTGATTTAATTTTTTTTGTTTGAAAGGTGACGTAACTGAGTCCTTGGCTACGATTCAAGAAAATCTGTTCAGCCGTTTGAAGAATATTAGCTCTTTTTTAATTTTTGAAGGGACGCGAGCATCTTCTAGGAGTCTGTTTGATACGAAATTTAGTATCTTATGACTTCAATAATGTCACAATAACATGGTAAACTTGACCTGATGCTGCAGCATCGTCTGAAGTCAGCAGGATACCCAACTCCTCGCCACTTATAGTAGAGATATCATGTTTAAGCTCATTAAAATGGTCTCTATGAATAGGGTATAGATAGATAGATGGTGATCAGGGTCTGATGATAGATCACACAACTATTGTCAGAATATTCAGATTTTGGCGAGGCACGATCCCATGTCGCAATTTCGTGTATCGTCCCGGGAAGTATTTGCGTGAATGTAGATCGTAGTAATAGTGTAGATTGTAGTGTTTAAAAATCATGAAATAAAACAAATTTAAAATTTAAAAACCCCTGATTCAATAAAGAAACTCCAAAAAGTAAAATAATAATATGTACCTCATGGCCCTTATAATTTGTGATAAGTTTCGATATAAATAGTAGTAGTAATATATCCAAGCGTTGTCGCGTCGGGGGACCACTAAATAAATAAAGTAAAAACTTAGCAGTCCTCAGACTTGAAGACGCTTGGACATATTACTACTTCTATTTATATCGAAACATCATAAACCTAAAGGGCATTGAGGTACATATTATTTTCTTACTTTTTAAACGTTTATTTTTGTCGGGAGCTTTTTATGTTTTTGATTTTCTTGTCCTTCATACAGTATAGTGTGTTGCAAAGGACAGATACATTATAGACTAAATAGGAGTGGAAATAACTTGTAACTCTTCGATATTATCAATACTTTATTTTGTTTTGTTAAGTTTATTGTTTTTGATATAGACAGAGTGAAGAGACGAAAAATGGAAGCAGAATTATCTTCGATTACAGTGAAGGGGTCCTGCAAGATGCGAAACGCCACTAACAGTAGAAACTTGGAATAAAATACAGAAGAATCCGTAATGAGTAAAATAATAATGGACACCCTACTATTATTAATGTATAGTTTAGTCAAAAGTTTTAACAAAATATTTTAAATAAAAACGTAAGTTATAAACGTTATATTATTTGCGTTACATGTAATTATATAAGTGCAGTTTCCTCTTTACTTGTACATACAATTGTCATACATACTTTGCTGTATTTATTACCTAAATTTTAAAAAATATAAGAAACCGATTATAATCTAGTATTTTTTTCTCAAATTAAATTAAATAGTAATAGATCCGACTGAGGTTGACCTTCCCTAATCAAGTTTCCTAATAAAATAAATATTTTATACAATATAATGTATAATAAACAAAACGAGCTAGGGTTGCCACCCCACATCCCTGCATTTTGAATTAAAAATTATTGAATTAATTTTTTTCAATAATTATTTATTGTTATGCAGTTTCTAACGAGTAAAAGATGGAAATAAATCTCCAAAGTAGGGTTGCAAACAAAGATAACCCTATACCATCGTGTTCCTAATATTATTATCTACATTTTCACATATAATTTTCATATGTAAGGAAACTCTATGAGAGTAAATTATTAATACACACCTATTTACACTTATCAACCTTTAATTATTGCTTAGAAAGAGGTAGGCAACCCTACTTTGGCGTTTTATTTACATCTTTTACTCGTTAGAAACTGCATAACAATAATTATTGAAAAAAATTAATTTCAATAATTATTCAATAGTAATTCAATAGTATTATAACTTTATTTGCATGTGTGGCCTACGGGAATGGCGCGTGTGTGAGTGTGGGAGAAATCTGTGAAATTAGGTACTATGAACACGTTCGATAAGCAAACGCCATCTAGCGTACGAATGTTTCCCCTAAAAGGAGAGCCACAAGGCCTTAAAAAAATATTAGCAGTGCAGTGTAAAAGTTCAAAGGTGGTTGCTAGGTTATACTTAAAAAATAGTGCAAAGAAACCCACATCAAAATTTATATTATACTAATAAATAAGTACGATACATACATAAAACAATACATTAATAAAATACATAAAACAGTAAAGCAAGAGATAGTTATGAACATTAAATTAAAAAAAAAAAACAGGTACAGTTTGAGGAGTTATTGGCAGTCAAGTAGAACACAATTGTAGTTTAAATTAATTTAACTCTCTTTTTTTGTTTATAACTTAGATCTAATGTAAGATTTCACTAGAGTGCTCTTTGGCGGCCCAAATCAAAAATTAGACCCACTTTTGTCTTGATGGAGAATATAATTTTTATTTTTAAATTAAACATTATTCACAATTGTAGGCACATTTTCTAAGAACAGAGATCTTGGACTGGTTTTTTTTGAGTTAATCTGCAACTTATTAAGATCAATGCCTATCAATTTCTAAATTTGAACCAAGTTAAGCCTGAAATTAGGGCAATTACAGAAACATGGTATTTACCTGATTATGATTTTAGCAGTTTATGTAGTATGTATATTCATCTGCCTTCTCACAAAGCAGAAACTAAATAACCTATTAGAAAAGGGTACTTGTAAATGTGACAAAGGCTAGGTTGTTTTATGAAAGATTAAATATGGAATCTGTAGTAAAGTCGGCTCAAAGTTATCTCCAACACCATAATGACAGGTATCAAGTTCAAAAGCTTTGAGAAAGCTATATCAAAAATATATAATATGCAGGGTAAGAACATGATATCAAACTTTTCACGTGGAAAAAAAAAACAAAAAGAAATAGAAAAATAGAAGACTAAAATCCGACTACAACATACTTAAATATTTTTCTGGCCCCAATATTTAAAACTCGTAAAACGCTTGTCACTTGTCAAACTGTCAATTTGTCAAAAAACAATAATCCAGGATCCGGTGCTGGTTAGCTGACCGAGTCTGATCTCTAGAACTTTCATATGTATAATATGTTTTTAAAAATAAAAATATTTTTCAGACCCTGTATCTGATCCTGGAGAAGGACCATCATGGTACCAGAAGCAGGGAAATATCCTTGTGCATCTGCCACAAACAGGTTTGTGTTGAATATTGGAAATCAATTGAAATTAATAATTAAAAAGAAGCACTGATACTTGAACAAAATTTTTAGTCTTACCTGGTGTGAAGTAAGGCTGATCATGACCAACGAACGGTGATGTTAAATCTTCGAAAAGTACCTACGTATATTGGATATTAATGAAAATAGGTATATGTTTAATAGTTAATATTTTCATGAAGTCGAATATAAGTACATATAATTATGGATTGTTTATAATTGCAAATTAAGCCAGCTCTAGACCTACGCTCGCTTAACAACAGATTTTGAATAAAAATAAAAATATTTTTCAGATTCTGAATCTGATCCTGGAGAAGGACCATCATCGTACCAGAAGCAGGGAAATATCCTTGCGCATCTGCCACAAACAGGTTTGTGTTACATATTGGAAATCAATTAAAATCAATAATTAAAAACAAACCAAAAAACACTGACACTTGAACAAAATACTCCATAAATATACTTAAACATAATTTATTAGTTGAATTGAATAAATTAAATAATAATGATTTCAATTTAAACTATATTTATGTAAATTATGATTTAGAATAACCAGTAATTAATCCTCCTGGCCTCCGTATAATATACAATTCTGTGCTAATTAGCTGACCGAGATAATATTTGTCATGCTATATTTTCGTTAACCTCTTTGCTCGCAGAACATTAAGGATGAATTCGTGGTCCTTATTCAAAATAATTTCTGCCCTCTATGAAAGTTAAGTCTTAAAAGACCTATTTTGGTGTCACTTAATAAAAAACCAATCATCATTTTTTCAAATAGACGAGATGAAAAAATGTTTTTTTTGTAATGATTGTATGTTTGTATTATTGTCTATATATGTCAGCAATATGCAATATTTGTCGTAATATTGTATAGTGTTTTAAACTGCCTCCCTAGCTTTGTTAGTTTCAGATAAAAAAGTAAAAAACTTTCTAAAATTTACTGCCATCAGGCCATTTTTCAAGGTTACTCAAGGGCAGTAAGTTATGTAATAAAAAAGTATTAATAATAACGATTCTATCATGCTCTACTAATTCATCATCAACTGTGTTATTATACAAGCACGTTCCATCTAGTTAGATTCAAACTGAACTAAATGCCAGTCCATTCCCAGTTTTAGTGTGGTGTGGTTAGGCATATGCCGCAGACCATCAATTACACTATAGTCCGTGAGATTTAATAGGTCGGATTTGACATCTGTCACATGGTTGCGACTAGTTATGGGACCAAACAAATATGTCTCGATTATTTTCAATTCTAACGAAAATCGATACCAATGTTTAATAACATAATAACATCATAATATTTCACTTATGATTATTAGTTCGTTAGCTACATAGTACGTTTGTTGAGATATGATATTTGTTACAGTAAAACATGTTTAAGTATATGAATAAACTTAATTCGATATATTTATTTTTTGGGACTAATGTATAAAAAACTTCCTCAAAATAAAGGCAGACTGTAATATTGGTGAAAAATAAATATTTAATCATTTTCTGAGCTTGGATCCATGTCCGTAGAGCTATCTTCGTCTCCCACTATTATGACTAATTCATTTTCAATTAAATTGTCTATTCTGACGTCTCTTTCAAAGTCTTCATTTATTATTTTTTTTGTTTTCTCCACCACCTTAGCCCAGTCATCCTTCGATATTTGATTACATGCTTCTGTCAGTAAACTTATCAAAAAAACAATACAGAACTAAAATTATTTAAAAAACATAATAATATCTTAATTTTAAATTATTCGATTATTAGGACATTTCAACCGATTATCGATTTCGTTTGCTAACGAAACGATTGCAAATGGTAGCAGTACTAGAGCAATACGCCTCGTGATATAACATTGTAACAACGTCCATTTAGAAAATTCTTTTGAAGATATATAAGGAACTATCTGTGTTTGTAACTAAAAGAAATCAAAGTTATTAGTTTTGTGTAATGATCAGTAGTGGGAAAAATAAATAACGTTTATTTATTCAGCATTTACGTAATTGAATTTGTATTAGATATCAGGAACGTTGATACAAAGTTATAGCGGCATGAAAATTAAGAAACGTCAAATCCGACCTATTAAATCTCACGGACAGTGTTGCCGACTTAGTGGATTTTCCACTAAATCTGGTGGTTTGAACCCCCTTTTAGTGGGGGAAATATTGCGTTTAGTGGCTGGTGATTTTTCTGGTGGTTTAGTGGCATAGAATTTTTCCTATTTTTTTTTTATTTAGTACATAATCACGCCAGTATAAAGTTTGTACGTTGCAGTTCATAATATTTCTAATTTATTTTAGGGGTATTTACTTTACTATGTGAGCAACACTAAATCTCTGTTGTCAAGTAACACGGGGAGTTCCCTTAAAATATGTTGTTTATAGCAGTTTTCTGTCAGGTGAAGCGGGGATTTCCAGCAAAATATTTTTTATATTCTAAACTTTCTTCTTTCTCAAATTGGTCTTATTCACTGTCTGAAGTTTGTTCGCGAGGGATAGGTCACTTAATGAAAAATATGCCGAAACCTCAGTATTTTCAAAAGTTTCGGGATTCTTGGCTGCAAGACCCTGCTTTAAAAGATTGGCTTCAGATGATTGAAAGTACTACTGGCCAAGTAGCGAAGTGCAAATTTTGTGGTACCACTTTAAGGAGCCATTATGGAGACTTAAAATCACATGGAATGTCGAAGAAACATCAACAAAATGCAAAGGTAAGCTAACACGACTATTTTATTACGGTAAAGCATGGTCAATAATGTGTCCATGTGGTACCGCATTTAGCATTACCTCATATTATCTTCCTGAGGGTGTCGTAATACGTGTCTGAGGGATGTGAAAATGGCAGCAGTGCTTCCCGTGAATGCAACATTTTGCATTGTAGTGTTCATAAATCCGCCTCGCCTACCAAGTTTGATGAGTGTTAGCATAGTAGACAGAGTGCATTTATTTTTTACACGACTGCCCAAAAAAAGGAGTGTAATTTGTTTAGAGTTTAAAAAAAATTAGGGTATCGTTGGAATCCTTACATTCTTATCCCGAGTGACATAGGCTATATTTTTTTTTGGAGATAGCTGTCGTGTTTTTTTTTTAAATTTATTTTTTAAACTTATTACATTATTGTAAATTGTTGCAGATTATCACTGAGCAACCCAAATTACCATTTAAACCAGAACCCATTGGAAGTCAAAAAAAGGAAGAGGCCAGGCTTGCTTTGTTTACAGCCATGCATACGAGTATACGAGTAGTTGACCATTTAGGTGAGGTAATCAATCATAGCCATCAAAGGGAAATAGATAAAGTACAACTACACCGAACGAAGTGCACCGCGGTCATAAAAAATGTATTAGCATCACATTTCATTGAGGTTTTAAAACAAGATATTAAGGATCAATCATACAGTTTATTGATTGATGAATCAACAGATATTGCTGTTCAGAAATATTTGGGTTTGGTTATAATTTATTATAGTAAAGCACACCAAAAAATAGTATCTACATATTTAGACCTTGCAGAGCTGCATGAATGCAACGCTGAGGGTATTGTCTCCGCTATAAAAAAGACACTTAAACGATTCGATTTGAAACTAGAGAACTTTATGGGCATTGGTACAGACAACGCTTCCGTAATGGTTGGAGTAAATAATGGAGTTTTTGCGCAGTTGAAAGCAGAGGTACCACATTTGATTCTAGTGCGTTGTTTATGTCATTCCTTGCAACTGGCTGTTTCTGCTGCTGCAAAGCAATTTTTGCCGAGGAATTTAGAATTTTTAATTAGTGAGACCTATGATTGGTTTGCTCGCTCTTCTTCTAGACAAAGTGTTTATAAGGAGCTATACAAAGCAATGAATGATGGCCATAAACCACTTAAAATCGTTCAAACATGTCAGACACGATGGTTGTCAATAGAATCAGCAGTCTCGAGAATATATACGCAATGGCTAGAGCTAAAAATTCATTTTTCTATAGCCAAGATCCACGAAAGGTGTCACACAGCAGAATTATTGCACTCTATGTATGCGAACGAGATGAATTACGCATATATTTCATTTTTATATCCAATATTAATTGAGATAAACAGAGTCAACAAAATGTTTGAGTCAAAAGATACAGACCATACCAAATTGTGCGATGAGTTGATCAACCTGATAGATATGCTTGTCAGCAAAGTCACGTTACCTATAAATAAAGTTAATATTTTCACTCAAAATATTCGTGATTTTTTGGATCAAAGATGTTATTTGGGATTCCGATTTGAAAAACAAATACAAGAGATGAGAGAAAAAGGATTACCAGCAGCAGAGGAAGTATCAATACGGAATCGGTGTATACAGTTTATAGTTAGTCTGATTGAAGAAATTAAAAACAGGCTGCCGGAAAATGTGACTTTGATGAAGAGATTTCTCGAGTAAGTGTTCAACAAGCACTAAATCACAACAAAGAAGATCTAATCGACATAATGTCTCAATTAAATAAAAAAACAGACTTCATTGCAAAAGTTGATGATCAGTGGCGACAAATACATTTAATGAAATTGAGTGAAACCAAAGACTCAAAAAAGTTTTGGATCGAAGTGTTGCATTTTAAAGACGCTCAGGAGAAGCTAGATTTCAAGATTTAGCGAATTTTGCAATTTCTCTTTTAATATTACCACACTCCAATGCCGACGTCGAAAGATTGTTTAGCAGCATGAACATTATAAAAAATAAACAGAGGAATCGTATGAAGTTGAATCTTTTATGTGCAATATTAAGAGTACGCTGCGGTATGAGGGTGATAGGTAAATGCTGCAATGACTATGAAATTCCAATACACGTTATAAAAAAAATTGGCACCAATGAATCATATCGTTCCTTGGAAATTGATGATGATGGTGGCGGTGAAATAGACACATCTGATGACGATTTGTAATAATTTTAATATGTTTCATTTTCGTAATAAACGTTTTTCATATATCCCTGCTTATTTTTCTTTCATATTAACAATAAAAAAGATTTAGTGACAAATTTAGTGGCTTTTTAACTTTGGTTGTTTTTGGTTAGTGGTTTTCTGGTGGTTTTAGAAGTCGAATCTGGTGGACAGCTCGTTCACCTGTTGGCAACACTGCTCACGGACTATAGTAATTAATTAGTTTGTGCCTCAACGAAGGCTCGAAATTTTTTCTAAACGTCCTTAAAAGAACACTTCTTTTAAAGAACGAATATTTATTTTAGTTTTATTTTATAGGGCAAGTACCAATGACGTCTACTAGAGCTTCTGGGGAAATCGAAGAAACTCATGATAAGAGAGGAGTAAAAAGAAAAACAGAAGAAAGTGCAGGTATAGTATTTTATAAGCATGGTGATTACTATCCAGGTTAGTACAAATTGTGAACAACACCATTGTCTAGTAGTGGTTGTTTTATTTCTGAAAATGTTGACACGAAATATAACAAAATTTCCAAAGAAATATTCTATAATCGCACTCAAAATTACGAAAAATACTTTCCAATGTATATTACAGTAAGTAGGTATAATTGATGTTTTTAACGTCCTGTAGCCAAATGTGAAAACTAAGAACCCCTATAATTTCGTCCTGTATGTCACATTTATTTTACTCTAAAACTATTGGCACTATATTGATGAAATTTGGAAGGTAAGTGTATTTTATGAACCGTTTATACAACGGTGTAGTGAAGTTTATAATTAGGGGTAGTATTCCGTACATGTATGAAAAACAAAATTGATATAGAGTTCAAAAGATATTTTTATTTGAGCGAATAGTTGCCGAAGTATAGGATTCTAAAATTGTAAAAAAGTATCCTTTCTCTCTTCTAAATTTTCAACTGTGAGATATAAAATTATGATTACATAAATCTAAATAACTTTTAATTCATAGTGTAGTTGAGAAATGCTATTAAATACTAACTTATTTTTACAGCCGATTCAATTAATAATGTGCATCCTGACTACGGAACCCTTTACTGTGCGTGGTTACGGCACGTACTTGGCCGATTTCTCTAAATTACGCGGCTTGACGGAAGTGATACTAGATGTATCCTTAGGATCAATATTTATATGTTATTAAACATATATTACAGCACAATATATGAAGATATAGATATATCGTGAAGATATGTATGTATGTATGTATGTTAACATATATTTTTAGCAAACTTACTAAATTAGTAAATTAAAGATTAATTTAAATCTAATAGCTGACTATCAAGGTGGAAATCCTTCGGCGTTCTGCTGTTTCAATTATTTTGCTAATTCATTTTTATTTTCCGTTTTAGAACTCACACCGAGGAAGAAAAAGTTGTTGGAGCAACTCCAAAAAACGAAGTGTAGTCTGCTATCATTGAGAAGAGGCGCTAAGCTTATAGAAAAAATACAGTCACCAGTTTTGAAGGAAATTGTCAATTCAGCAATTGACAATCAGACAAGGAAACCACAGGGTCGAAGGTGGACCACCAAAAATAGGATATCGGCCTTAGCCATATTTAAGAGATCACCGAATACTTACCGATATCTACGACACCTGATTCCATTACCAAGTACAAAAACTTTAAATAGTGTCATTAAAAAAATACCTATGGAACCGGGTGTTAACAAACATGTTCTAGATCATCTTAAAAAAATTTCTAGCGCAAAACATATCAAGGATAAGTGTTGCGGACTCGTCTTTGATGAAATTGCAATTAAAAAAAGAATAATTTATAACCCAGCTATTGACAAAGTAGAGGGGTATCAAGATTTGGGTAATTCGGCAGAAATAGAATCAGGACGTAGCCCTTATTTGGCTGACCATGCATTGGTGTTTATGTTGCAAGGTATACATGCTAAATTTAAGCAGCCACTCGCATATTATTTTGTTAAAGGCACTGTTTCTTCCCAGCGATTAGCCTCAATAATTATAGAAATAATCAGTGCTGTAAAAGAAACGGGCTTCACAATTTTAACGACTATTTGCGATCAGGGTCCCACAAACATGGGAGCTCTAAAAATATTAAAAGATTTGTCCAAAATTGAATACCAAAGTCAAAATTATTTCAAAATAAATGAAAGTAAAATTTATATAATGTATGATGTTCCCCACTTATTCAAATCAATAAGAAATAATTTTCTTAACTATGGAGAACTTTTTATCTCAGGTAAAAAAGCCAAATGGGTACATTTGCTTGAAGTGGAAACAAAGAATAGGCAACTTTTGTACCTCAGCAAAATAACACCTATGCATGTCCAGCCAAAGTATAGGGCGAAAATGAAAGTCAAATACGCCGCCCAAATTTTGAGTAATACTGTGTCAGATGACTAAAATTATTAGCTCAAGCTGAAAAAGACTCTGTGCGAGCTGAGGAAATAATGCAGACTGGCATAATTGTGCACGAATTAGATCGTCTTTTTGATGTCACTAACGGGCCTTCATGTCCGGCAGATGTTAAAAAAGGTATACGTGAGAATGTAACTGGTAAAACAAACCATCTCAATCTCTGGACTGAGTTTCGGAAAAAGCTAGAATCTGTTCAATTTCGAAAACCAAATGGGTCAACAGCAAAAAATGTCAGATGCATCCAAGGGTACATAACAACTTTGTGTTCGTTACGAGATATATGGCATGAAGTTAACTGCCTTGGATTTAAATATTTAAATCTAAGACAGTTGAACCAGGATGCTCTTGAAAATCTTTTCGGCATCATACGGCAGCACAGCCCCACAAACAAGAATCCAACATGCTCTGCTTTTGTCGCTGCACTAAAAACAGCAATAATTTCTGGAATGACAGCCCCTCACAATAGAGGTTCTAATTGTGAAAAAGATTTCATAAAATTATTGACGAACTTTCATGATCTTGTATTCGTAGACCCTGAACATAAAGAGCTGTCTTATGTGCAAAAAGAATCTCAAAATGTAGAACACACTGAATCAAAGTCTACTGAATTAGCTACAACAAGCTCAGATCAGGAAATACCCATTTTGCATATCCCAGATGATACTGAATATTCCGAAATTGAAACAGACCTTATAACTATAGATGAACAGCCCATAGCATATGTCAGTGGTTACATAGCATCAAGCATTTTAAAAACGCACAATTGTGCAATTTGCCGCAAATGTCTAAGCGTGGACAAGCCCGAGGATGAAACTATGTTTTCTTATATTAAATTACGAGAATGGTGGAAAGAGAAGAAATCTTTGATTTATCCTTCTATAGGTTTATATAGATTGGTAGAGACGGCTGTCAAAACCTTTGAAAATGAAGTAATACCTTGTCTTCATCATGAAAATATCGCCCAATTGGCAGTCACTTTATTCTTAACTAAGTGCGATGCTACATTTATTCAGTGTAATGATCCGAGTAAAGTCATCAACATAATCTATGTTCACTTGGCTGTTCTTTTGATTCGCAGGCAATGTCAAAGAGAAAATCAAAACCTGGCATTACAAGAGGAGATATTGGCTGATGCCAACAAAAAGGCACAGCAGGAAGGAATTGCCAAGTAATAATGATTTCATCATCAGCATCATCATCGTCAGCCCGTGTTCGTCCACTGCTGGACATAAGCCTTTCTAATATTGTGCCACCATATCCGGTCCTCGGCTCTCCGCATCGCATCTCCGACTCTTCAGGTCGTCGGAAGGATAAGTCTAAGTCTTAGATAAGATAGTCTTCAATAAGGATTTATGCTCACGTTATTTTGAGTGCTGATTTTTTCATTTTATATCTCAGAAACCCGCGACTTCGTTAGTTAATATTCCAGGCTAGTAAGTGTGTAGTTATCACGTAACATTGAGATTCTTCAATTCTCCTCGAAATTTTTTGTCATCTTATCAAAATCTCAAAATGTTGATATATAATTCTTTGCTACATTGCAAAATAAAAGTGGACAGAGACAGTCCTGAGCATTATGAGTCGGCATCAGTCTCAGTCCTTCAGCATGTTAATTAACCAGCCAACCATTTATTACCAACCATGTACATACAGGCCAGAAATAATTATGAAGAATTATTTTTTATTATCTTTTCAATGTTGTTCTCTTTAAATTATTTAATTAATTCTCAAACGTAAGAATGTATTGAGAAATTATACTTCACTTGATAATTTTTATTGGTTCATACTTAGTAGAGATTGTATCAAATTTTTACTAGATTCGACTTTATAACATGGCTTTACTTTAACAGTTATTTCAAATATAACGCTACCAAGTGTGAAACTAAGACTTTTGTTTAGTTGGCTAGTTACTTGGGGTTGCACAAGTTATTGTTCAGATTTTAATGTTTCTTGGAAATAATAATCAGTCATAATAAATTCCTGACCACCCTCATACAAAGATAACTGACGCTGATTTTTATATTGATTGATTGCTGATGTTTGGATCTATTGAAGTCAAATGCATGTCGGACAAATTAAATAATGAAATCTGCATTCAAATCAATGTAAAAAGTGGATGTTGCATAGTCAAAAGAATGTACATGTTTGTAAATATGGACTGTATCAAAAATAATTTTATATATATTATTGTATACCTTCACTCTTTATCCTTAGGCGCTCAACACCAATCATTACAGTTGTATTTAAGTTTTTAATTACTTATAAATATTTTTTAAATAATGTTACTTTATTATATTATGTTCTCAGACTACTAAAACCACTTTCTTTATGGTGGGTTGTTAAGTAATATCCGTAAAAGTTAACAAAAAAATGGTCACTTAAATATCTCTTTATTTTGGTTCAGAGAAGACAAAAATATCCGTCTCAACTCTCAACCATTCTTCCAAATATATCTTCAATGCACATGCCATACAGGTTTGTAACTCTTAAAGAATATTAGAAAAAGCATAACGAAGTACATTTTATGTAACTTTTGTATACTTGTACCATTTATATTTATTTACAGGTTTTTCTTATATAATCTTGTTATGGTTATGCTTTTTCTTACATATTTTTAACTTTCCAATTTTAATGGCTTACCTACCACCTCTATTATCATCATAGATAGCCAGATAATATTCATTCTATTCAGTAATTAGTGCCCTAGTTTATCCAGCAATGCTGTCTGCATTAAAATTTATCCGGCATTGTTTCAGTAAAAGAATCTAAAAGTATTTTCGAATCAAAGAAGCCTATTTTTTCAAAGATATTCTTTAGTGTTGTCATGTCTGCGTTGCCTATATCTTAATAAATTAATATTGTAGAAAATAAAGAAGTTTATTTTATGTAGTACAAATTGTAAATAAAGATGATTTTAAAAAGTGGTTTATTTTTTATTTTAAACATGGTTAAAACCCTACTGCTCGATTCTACTTTTTATCGATATCGATAAAATATAGAATATCGATATCTGCATTCATGTTTTACACATCCCTAATTGACAGATGAATGTTTTGCTTTAGATTGGTGTTTTTGAATCTTTTTATGCGTGTGGTACAAGAAGGTTGTAAATTGTGAAAAACTCGTAGTATGGAAGTTCCGTCTCTTAAACTTTACTTGCTCTGTGCAAAGAACATAATCACGTTAGGCTTTTTGAAAAAGTATCGATATATCGATATTTTTAGGCGATATATTTTGATCCGATATATCGATACAAAATATCCAATATCGAAAATTGTATTAAAAACGATATACATTTTTTTTTTATTTATGTAACGTCACTAGAATCCAAAACCGTAAAAGATAGGAACGAACGAAAAAAAATAACTGTATTGTCTAGTATGTTTTGATTGCATTGCGTGTATGTGTGTGTGCGGCAGTCGTCCGTCACTTTCATTCGTGAGTTTTTTTTTAAAAATACTTTGGGTTAAGGTGCGGCCTCATGCAGTCGCTCGTCGCTCATTTTAGGCGACAAATTAAGTCACGTGAAAGTATTTTAAATGTCCCGCGACTTGAAAAAATCCATTGACAAATCGCTGCGATAATAAGTAGCGACTTCATGATTGATAGCAGAAATCAGCGTAAGTAAATACATCATAATCGAAAATTATAATCGGATAGACACGAGACATTTTACCCCAGTTCTTTCGAATCTGGCACTTAAATACTTGACACCTACGGTTTCCTCTGTACCTTCAGAGAGGGTGGCTTTTGCCGTAAATCTGGCGGTTTCTAACAATAGAAGTCGGCTGACAGCGGAGCATGTAAAGAACAGAGTTTTTCTACTTTCGCTACCGGACAAATACTGATTTGCCCGATATAATAAATAGATCTTAAAAATATTAGTTATAAGACAGCTTTTTAGTTTTTGATATTTTTGTAATTTTGCCTAATAAAAAGGAATACTGATTAAAATAGCTTCGTTTTTATTGAAATTTTTGTACATTAAAATAATATACAATTTGTATAAAAATTACTATTGATATTATTGAGCTAGGCTGAACTATATATATTATTATTTTAAAACCGCAAAATTTTTTGAAAATTTGTACGATATATCGATATTTTTCCTCGATATATCGACATCGATATTGATATGTCATTATTATTAAATATCGATACATCAATATATCGATTTTTTTTCTCTTCCGACATCCCTAAATGACGTTTTAGGAGACGGCACTTCAAACAAGAATTTCTGCTAAGTGTGTTAGACCGCAAATGAATACCACAACGGCAAAAAAACATTTACATATATCAACCTGCCAAGATAAAATTAGTGATATCCAGACAATTATCGACAGTAGTGTTGTGCGAATTCGACGTCGTTATCGATATTTGATATGTAACCACCCCCAATGAATTTTAGATTATTAGCAAAAACAAATTTAAAAACGTTCAAAGTATTTTATTAATTTAATACAAATAGACAAATAGTAAGCAAAACGATCATTTAATAGGCAAAATAGTAATTCAAAAGTTTAGCATAACAAAAACCTTAGATGCACTGAATTAAAATTAACGTTCCAGTAAAAATATGGTGAGAACAATATTTTTGCATAAATCCCTATATTACGTTAATACATTGTACAGATTTATGTATTTATGTTAACTGTAGACACAAATCATTCTTAATTACCACTGAAATAAAAAAGTTCCAAATACGCAAGACTAAGAGCGGTCGCGAAACACGACAGCGCTGGGATTCTATGGATATGTACACCATGCACATAAATAGTCTAAAACATGTGTAAAAATCAAGCTGAAACACTTTTCTGAATTAAATTCAATTGCCGAAATGTACAAGTAGACACCATATTGATTATGATCTTAGAGTACTATGTAATATATGGAAAAAGAACTGCAAACTGTGTAGAGTACGTACGCAACTTAGTCAACATGAAAATATAATTTTATGCTTTTTGTGAAGTTGATGTTAAAATGCGATCCCAATTAAATTATGATTACCAGCTGTCCTTTGTCCTGTCCATTGTCAAACTACAACTAATTTTCAAATTCAGTGTTGCCAGAAAAAATAAAAATATACAAAAAAAAGCTCAAGTTAATTATTAACTTGTTGCTGATGTAACTCGCAAAGTATTTTTTTAATAATTAATTATTGTATTACACTTAATTACTGCCGAATGTAATGGAAAAATATTTTATTTTAACCTACTATTATTATTTTTAACCTACAGTGCCAGTCACCTCCAGATTCTTAAGGGAGCTTGAGGGAGCAAAAGTAGTATAAAAAAATTAAGTTCAAAAAAATAATTAAGTTAAGACAAAAATTAGTTCATTTATTTTAAGTACAATTAGTTATAATTTGGAAATAAAAATAAGCGGGGCGTTGATCAGGCTAGCAATGAGTTTGGATCTACTGCGGTCACCATCCTTTCGCGACACCGTACTCCCCTTGTCCTCTTAGTCTGGGTCTGGCCGGATGTTGCAACCCGTACAGCCGCGCTGTAGGTAGATTGTTGTTGCTTGTTCGTTGGTGATTCATTTTTTTTTTAACAATTTATTGCACACACAACGTCATATACAAAGAGAGATACATACAGAAAAAAGAGCAAAAGGTACCGCTTATTTCTATAAGAAATTTCTCCCAGCGGACCCGCGAGTGAGAAATTTTACATGATAATTATACCCAAGTGACAATATTTGTTTTGAACTAACTCTTCATATAATGCTCTTGTAACTGCTCGTTTAAAGTCTACTAGGGATGGACTCTCCCGAACGCAGGGAGGAAGATCATTCCATAGTTTAATGGCAAGTACAGTGAAGGAATGAGAATAAAAGTTTGTAGAATGGGAAGGTGTTTGAAGAGAAGTAGATAAATGACTACGACTTGAAGTTACAGGTAACCTTAAAAATTGAAAACGCTCCTTAAGATAAGATGGTGACGATAGGGAATGCAAAATATTATAAAGTGAGGAAAGAATATGCATATTCCTGCGTAAACGGATGGGAAGCCACTTTAAACGCGTCCTAAATTCGGAGATATGGTCGAACTTACGTAAGCCAAAAATATAACGGATACATGAATTTTGAAGTCTCTAATTTGTTCACCAACTCTTCGGTAGCATCGAGGAAACAAACGTCAGCATAGTCGACGATAGACATGATTAAAGTTTGAACTAAATATATTTTGCTACGCAAAGGCAAAAAGTATTGGAGACGTTTAAGGGAGTGAAATGTATAATGTAGTTTTTTATTAACGTCGTTAATATGTGGTGCCTAATATAGATTTTTGTTAAGAGTGATACCTAAATTTTTAACTGAATTAACAAAAGGAATAGTGGTAGCGTCATAAGTAATTTGGGGTGGAGAGGAGTAATCAATTAAATTGCACATATACCTACTGCCAATTATAATAGCTTGAGACTTATTGGGATTAACTAAAAGCTCATGAGACGCAGCCCATGCTTTCACACGTTCGAGATACGTATTAATCTCAGCAACAGTCATATCCACATCTGCTACAGAGAAATGTCGATATAACTGCAAATCGTCTGCATAGAGATGGAAGTTACAAGATAAAACGTTAGTGATAGTATTAATGAAAACAGAGAATAACAGAGGAGAAAGCACACCACCCTGAGGTACACACTGCGAACTACCACGAAGATAGGATTCAAACCAGGAAGAGGTTGAAGAAGAGACATTTAGGGAACGAAGAATACCAAGAAGAATATCCAAATCAACGGAATTAAAGGCGTTACTAAAATCAAGAAGAATGAGAATAGAAGACGAGAATAGTGAGACATTTATTTTCTAGAGCAAATCTGATATCATCAGTAACTTTTAGCAGTGCAGTGGCTGTACTATGGCCAGGTCGAAAGCCAGACTGAAAGGGATTGAATAAATTGTTGGAAGTGAGATAAGACGCAAATTGTTGATTAACAATGTGCTCTAAAACCTTAGATAGAAAAGGTAAGATAGAAATCGGACGGAACTGTGATGGGGACGTAGGATTCGAAATTTTGGGGAGAGGTAAAACGTGGGCCATTTTCCAAATAGATGGGAAAGTGTGAAAGAGTAAAGAATGATTAAAAATGTGAGTTACAACAGGTAAAAGTTCAGGTAGAAGAATTTTTATCATTCGTGAGCATATTTGATCAAATCCTACAGCTGAAGAAGTAATAGATAGGATATGCTTGTTGACACCCTATTCAGTCACAGTATTAAATGTAAATGGAGAAGAAGAGGAAACAAGAGGGAGGGACAGCTCTTTAAGAGTTCTGTTTCTAACAGATTTGTCGAGAAATACAGGTTGTTTAGAAAAGTGAGAATTAAGAGCATTGAGATTAAAAGTATACGAAGCTAAAGTAGAAGACTTACTAAAACCTTGGGAACGAAGAAATTTCCAAAGTTTTGCAGAATTGAGATCCATCAAGCAGTTTTAATATAATTTTGCCATCCGCTGACCAACAGCGCTGAATACCAAAGTGTTTACGAGCTGACATAAACAACTGATGTCTTTGCTTGGTCAGGAACTCGGAGATGGTAACGCCGGTGTCCTTGAGTGCAGTTTTAGCATCCCACACAATATTGCGCAACTGCACATCATTGGAATTCATGTTGGTGTTTGCGATGTAGGTAGAAGGGGCAGAGTCCAATCCCAACGGAGTTCCCGGTACGGGATCACACACGATTCACAATTATATTGCATTATTTAGAATTGTAGCGACCTGGCGATGCTAAGAATGCTGAATTGCGTTTTAGTAGAATATAAAGCAATTTGAACGCATGGCTCTCCAGTCGCTTACATACCATCGCCCTGCCATGCCACTTTGTACTCGTTAAGCTGTAAAAAAAGGAAATATAAACTTTGACACCGACATGTAATTTATTTGTTTGGATTTATACCGATTGAAGAAAATGAACACGAAGATATCCCTAAATTGGTGACCCCGAAAGTGGACTCAGTGATTATAGGACTTCTAAATTCATTTCGTAAGCGACTCACTTTAAGAACGTGGCTGCATGGCCGCACATAAATGAGGCACAGTGGCATATGTGAAAAATAACAAAGGCATCAATTTCTCAACCTATGGTACGGTACAGTACGCCTATGGTAGCTCACGAATCAGAGCCAAGTCAGGCGGTACCCAAAGGAAGAAAAGTCAATGTTCAAATGGCATCTGCAGTCTATAGGACGGTACATCTTGGGCCAGTTGTGTATATGAAGAAGGGGCAGACCCTGTGGCGACTATCGTGCAATTAATGGATCACAAACAACACAGACAGGTACCCGATTCCGCAGCCGCAAGATCTTACCTATGGATTGGCAGACAAGACAAAAAAACTGAACTAGAACACTTTCTATGGTGCATTTTATAGAAACAAGAGTTCCATAAACTTACAGGAAATGTAACAGCAGGCGATATCAGTTAAGAATGCTGACAAACAAAATTCGACGACATTGCGAAATACCTAGTGCAATTGTGAAATTCGATGACATTACGAATAATATTGTAAACATGATACGGCGTTTTATGTTGTTGACTTTTAAAAGGTTATTGTACACATAGTTATTAAAAAATTTTTGTGAAAAATTTTTAGAAATAGGGGGGGTGTAATGTAGCGACCTGGCGATGCTAAAAATGCTGAATTGCGTTTTAGTAGAATATAAAGCAATTTGAACGCATGGCTCGCCAGTCGCTTACATACCATCGCCCTGCCATGCCTCTTTGTACTCGTTAAGCTGTGTTAAAGGAAATATAAACTTTGACACCGACATGTAAGTTATTTGTTTGGATTTATACCGATTGAAGAAAATGAACACGAAGATATCCCTAAAGAATGTTAAGATTATTATAAATTTAGAAAAATTTACACCAAAACGATAGTACGTTGGAAAAAATTACAAATATTAGGTACATTATAATAGCTGAATAGTTTTTCTATTAATATTTGTATTTAGAACAACTAAGTCTAACTAAGTGGAATGAATGTTATTCGTTCTCTTCGAGAATGAATGTTACGAACGCATCGCGGTGTAGCTACCGTGCGTCTATTGTTCGAATTCACTATATAAAACTCTTATTATTAAATTTAGAATCTGTCTGTATATTGATTTTTATATTATGTGTCTCTAAATAATGTAATTTTGTTTTAATATTGTTATTAATTAGTTATAGATAATATTTTAAAGATAATAAATTAATTAATTTTAGAAAACATATTTTATTTAGCATAATAAATTTTAACCGTAATCACGAATTCAAATCACCATTCCTACAAAATAGTGTTATGTTACACCATCTGTGAGTGTAAGTTTAAAGTAAAACTTTAATTTTAATTCGACTAAATTAAAAATCAAACGAGATCGTAGATTTATTATGGTTTTTTATTCAGTTATTATCTCATTCGTAGTACTGAGATTAATCGCACTGAGTAGTACTATTGATACCACAAGTGTCAAATGTGTGTTTTGTGTAATTTGACTTCCGTATTATTTATATTTGGCAACGCCGCGTAAAGAAAAAGAGTAAATAAAGAAATAGAAGTATGCTTTCAGTAACTCTGTTTCACACTCAAAATAAGATCATGCGCAAACGTCTATCATATATAGTTATTTACTAGAATGTCGGAGTTAAATTTATCAAATAAAAAACAAAAATTATTTAATTGGAAACGGAAACGAGTAACAAACGAACAAAGTAAACGAGTGACATTGGCAAACACATTAAAACTACAAATGGAAAGTTCCCAAAGCCCAAAAAATTAAAAAAAAGTTTTTAATTACTTTGAAAGTAAGGAAAAACATGTTGAATAATAATGTTAATTTATATGAAATTATACATTGTGTAACTTGTTGCTTTCTTTTAATAATGTAACTGTTAATAAAAAATATGTTTTGTAATGAAAAATGTTTTGTAATGAAAAACCATTTCTTACGCAGTGTTTCCACAATGAGGGGAAATTTCCCTTCTGAGGGGAAATTAGGATCCAGAGGGGAAGAAAAAGGGGAAAGAGATAAAAAGGGGAAATCGAGGGATATCAGGGGTAAAGACTATCCAAAAAAATAAAAAACCTCGCCATATTGCGGAAAATTTCGGAACTAATTTCTGTATGGACTATACTATGTGTTACCGTATAAAAGATACAGTGGCGACACCAATGCAGGTTTTATATATTTCTCGCCAGGCTATAAATAATAATTATTTATTTTATTTTATTAATAATTATTTAAATTATAGTAATTAGTAATTAATTAAGAAAATTGCTATGTTACTCACATGTGGCAACACCGCCAAAAAGGTTATGACGCGCGCGAAATTTAAACGCATCGAATGTGGTATGTGGAGATATCATTGTTATACACATTTTTCATTACAAAACATATTTTTTATTAGCATAGTTACATTATTAAAAGAAAGCAACAAGTTACACAATGTATAATTTCATATAAATTAACATTATTATTAAACATGTTTTTCCTCTTTCAAAGTACCTAATTAAATACTTTTTTTTAATTTTTTGGGCTTTGGGAACTTTCCATTTGTATTTTTAATGTGTTTGCCAATGTCACTGAAATAAGTGTTAAGCAATCTAAAGAGTAACGCGCAGGGCGTCGATAAAATGTCACTAGACATGTTGCTACTAACACTTCCACGTACTCTAAGTATTATAACAGTGATTGTTAACACATCAATTTCTAGCGCTGTCTTTCCTAACATGTGGAAAGTTGCAGTAGTGAGGCCAATTCCTAAAATTAATAACCCTGGTGAATACAAAGACTTGCGCCCTATAAGCCTCCTACCGTGTCTATCTATAGTGCTGGAAAAAGTAGTCAGTGAACAGTTTATTGCATACCTTGAAAAAGAAAACATTTTACCGGAGAGGCAATCAGGCTTTCGGCAGTGGCGGAGTACAACTACAGCGTTGCTTGACGTGGTAGATAATATAGTAGTTGCTCGAGACCAGAAGAAAGGGACTATTCTGGCATTATTAGATTTCTCTCGCGCGTTCGACTGTATCAGTGTCTCACTTCTGCTGTCTAAGCTCTCTTATTATGGATTCGACTCCTCGACGTTGAATTGGTTTGATAGCTATCTAAGTAATAGAAGCCAGTTCGTGGAGTTGCGAAAAAACGATGGCACGTCTGATTCATCCTTACTTCGACCTGTGAAAAGAGGTGTCCCACAGGGCTCGATTCTCGGTCCCACTCTTTTTGCAACGTACAGTGCTGATATTATTAATAATGTAAAACATTGTCATTACCATATCTACGCAGATGACCTCCAGCCTCCAGTTGTACATTTCTTTTGATCCAGCTGACACTGATTCTGCTGTAAACAAACTTATAAGCGACTTACAAAGTATACATCTATGGTCCAATGCTAATTGTCTGGTGTTAAATCCGAAAGTCAAAATATTTAATTTTAGGATCTAAAAAACAAATCGACGATATTTGTTCACACAACCCTGTAATTACAATTGGAGGTCAGACTGTGGAACGGGTAAACGAAGCACGTAATTTGGGACTGCTTTTGGATGGCCGATTAAGATTTGAAAGTCACGTTCTGGAGGCAGTACGTAACTGTTTTACCGCCTCAAGTTACTATATCGGGTCCGTAAAAATCTCAATGAGGAGCTGAGAATAAATCTATGTGAGTCACTGGTACTGTCGAAACTGAACTATGCTGATTGTGTATATGGTCCTTGTATTCTGGCAAGAACAGATCGTCTGATTCAACGCGTGCAAAACGCTTGTGCCCGCTTCTGTTTCACAATTCCTCCTAGAACACAAGTCACGCCTTTTCTAAATAAAGGTAATAGACTCAAAATGTCAGATAGAAGACATCTGCACTTGGCAACACTTCTGTTTGGTGTAATAAAATCTGGCACACCGTCATATTTACTCAAAAAACTAACTTGGTCACGAGACACTAACCAGTATAATACAAGAGCCTCCCAATATTTATTAGTCGCGCAGAAACATAGGACAGTTTCATTTAGAGGAAGCTTCCGGCATTCGGCAACGAAGTGCTGGAACAACTTACCTCCACCAATTCGTTGCTTGCAAACTGTCGGCGCATTTAGAAGTAGATACAAAGCTTATTTACTAACTAACCAAAAAACTGTAGTTAGGACTTAATAGCTTGTCCGACTTCAAAATGTAAAGAAGCTTTTAATAATATTGCTTTCTTTTCTGCGATTAACCACACTATCATAATATTTCTATAACCTGTATTAGTTAGTGTATTCTATAGTATAATCATAACAACAATACATAGATCTGTCACCTACACGCACACACGCTTACTGAGATAAACAACATTGTGTCTGTACATAATATAAATTTTTGATATTGTGTATCTTGCCTGGCGTACGTGACGCCACACTAGGGCTCCGCCGAAAATCAGCGCAACACCTTCGATAGATGGTATCGCCTCAGCTGAGTCGGGGTCCGTTTTGTCGCCAACTGTTCAATTGTAACTTAGAAAATAATGTATTTGTAACTTAATTGGTGATGAATAAACATTTCTTTCTTTCTTGATCGTAACCTAAGCTTGTAATAGCCAAATTACCGTATTTGTCAAATTTTTATCACATTTTAGGATTATTTAATTGAATCATTTTGAGATGTATAGATATTTAAGTTTCTATGAAGTTCGTAGATGGTTTTATGCGGTTTCTAAAAGATTACGGAAAGTTTGCGATCATATCAACAGTTTTTCAATTACTTCTTTAAGTTACTTCTTTACATTAATTCTTTACGTGAGCATACATGGAATCTACAGAAATAGTGTAACAACCAAAACAGAAGAACAATAAAAAAAATATTTTACTTTTCGTAATCTGCGGGGTTATTCACAAACGTCGGAAACTCTACTTTCCGTATCCGACAGGAAACTTTCCGATGATTTTGTCTAAACGCAATTCACAAATCCGAAACCTTTCCGAAACGAAATGATTTGACAGTTCATTACGGGACGAAACGTTTTATATAGTGTATAATGTATAATCGATGACGTCTGTCGTCAAAAATCTAAACAAATTGCGTGCGCGTATGTAATCTAGACATCTAGACAAATTTCGTGACCTTTTTAAATACGTGCCTAAGGATTAATTTGCCTTATATTTTTATAACATATTTTATTAGCTACGCATTCCATAGCTAAACGTTCTTTGAGGTATTTGAGGTAGTTTTAGAAACAACAACAATCAAAAATTAAACCGACTTCAAAAAAGAACACTGAAAAGTATGAAATAACTATCCCTTACGGATCGAAACTTAAGTACAAAAATAACTTTATAAATACGATACAAATACCCATAGAATTAAATTTGACAGTTACTGAAGTCGGTGCCAAGCCTACTAAACTAATAGATTTTCCGTTGTCGAACATTGATTTGGCACCGACTTCAATAAATGTCAAATTTAATTCTATGGGTATTTGTATCGTATTTATAAAGTTATTTTTGTACTTAAGTTTCGATCTGTAAGGGATAGTTATTTCATACTTTTCAGTGTTCTTTTTTGAAGTCGGTTTAATTTTTTTATAAAAGTTTTTTTATTTCTCCCTTTTGAGTGACCTTGGCCTAAATAAATATCTAGAGCAGCTCTACAATTAGATTATTTTCTAATTCTGGAGCGCAATGTGTTAACTTCCATTCCATTGAGGAGCACAAACCGTGGACTTTCACAATAAAGGATACGAACAGATCGAATATGGGATATTATTGGCCATTATGGCCATCATCAATATAAAAATTATATCAATCAATTATAAAAGAACAGTGTAAAGGTTGCATCATGATTACACCCTAGCAGTATTCTTACAATCCGAAGACGACAGCCACCCGCCGTATTCTCTGTCCGCCACTGACTGACTGAATTTATTATATCACAGCCAATTTATATCTTCTCCCTACTTTACCATTATACCATGTGGGGACAACGACAGTTAACAAATGACATACAAGAGAACCGTCAATATAAATAACCAGGTCGCGTTATTTGGTGTATCTTCGAAACCAAAGCTTCAATACCAGTTAAATTTCAATGGGATCAATCTGGAAGTGTATCCTTTCGAACAAAACAAGAATTTTCGAAATCGGTTCATAAATAACGGAGTTATGAGGTAACAAACATAAAAAAAAACAACCGAATTCAGAACCTCCTTCTTTTTTGGAAGTCGGTTGAAAATAAAAACGCTATTGTACTTTCTATTGTAATTATTATTCATTTTTACTAAGCGACATCTAGTATAATTTATTTGAACTTGTTGAACGCACAGACAGTACAATTCGTATTTATAAAGCCCGTTTAGTTCTTCGAATCTAAGTAAAATATTTACAAAATCTGTTTAATTTTAAAAAATACTAAGTAATTTCTGTTTCATAATTATTATTTATGATATATTACCGAATACATTGTGATTGTCAAAATGTGATACGTTTAAACCACACTAATATTTTCTACCAAAACGAAAACGATTTCTACCATTTTGTAACATGCTTCATAAATGCATTTTCTTTCGGATTCGTAAAGTCCTTTCCGATGAGATTCCGATAGAGTTTGTTAATAGCGTTTTCCAATCCGTCGGATTTAATTTATGCTTTCCGACGCTCGGCTCTTTCCGCCACGGAAAGTTTTCGAAGCGTTGTGAATAAGGGGACTGGTGTTAAGTATTCAGGAACCATAAAAAGTAATGAAAACATATATTGGGTCCTTACATATGAAATTAGCGTTTTGTCGTACTGACCACTTTGATCTGAAATATCTCCTCTTTGGTTAAGAATTCCAAATTCAAATTTATAAATTCGTTTAGCTGGTACATTTGAGTTTTGAAAACAGTCATTCATTTGTTTTTTCCTCATTATTTTTTTCTTTGGCGTCACTTATTACCGCACAATGGAAAACATGAAATATCGGTATATTTACGAGTACGAGTTCTACCGTGGCACCAGTGCTGCAGAAACAGCTCGAAGGATTAATGATGTGTACGGCGCTGGTGTCGCAAAAGAAAGCACGGTACGTTTTTGGTTTCAACGTTTTCGTTCTGGAAATTTCGACCTTCAGAACCAACCCCGTGGACGGACGGAGACCAAAGTGGAAAATGAAGAATTAAAGGCTATTGTGGAAACGGATCCATCACAAAGCACTTCAGAGATAGCTGCAGGCTTCGGGGTAAGTGACAAAACTGTATTAATCCACTTGAAGCAAATCGGGAAAGTAAAAAAACTTGAACGATAGGTACCTCATGAATTGAGTGAATCGAACTTGCAAACACGCGTCGACTGCTGTGTTACTTTGCTCAACCGACACAATAATGAAGGGATTTTAAATCGAATCATTACTTGTGATGAAAAGTGGATACTGTACGATAATCGGAAGCGCTCGTCGCAATGGCTGAACCCTTGAGACCCAGCCAAATCCTGCCCTAAACGAAAATTGACTCAGAAAAAGTTACTTGTGAGTGTTTGGTGGACTAGCGCCGGTGTCGTTCACTACAGCTTTCTAAAATCTGGCCAAACGATTACGGCAGATATCTATTGTCAGCAACTGCAAACCATGAAGGAAGAACTAGCTGCTAAACAACCGAGATTGGTCAATCGTTTTAGGCCACTGCTGCTTCACGACAACGCAAGACCACACACTGCACAACAAACAACCACTAAGTTAGATGAGCTACAATTGGAATGTCTGTGACATCCACCGTACTCCCCGGACCTTGCTCCAACAGATTACCATTTTTTCCGGAATTTGGACAACTTCTTACAAGGAAAAAAATTCAACTCCGATGCGGCAGTCCAAACCGCCTTCAAAGAGTTTATTGATTCTCGCCCCCATGGTTTTTTTAGTAAAGGGATCAGTGAACTACCTATGAGATGGCAAAAGTGCATAGATAACAACGGTGCATACTTTGATTAATTAAATATATTTTACATAAAAAAAATTGACTTTATATTCCTCCCGTACAAAACGCCAATTTCATATGTAAGGACCCAATATAAACACCTTAAGCATTAATTTTTCTTAATCAGTTACATGTACACTATTATTAAGTATCATTAGAAGTAAACTCAATTGCAAGGTATTTTTGAAAATCAAATATACCATAGGTTTGAAAGGAAAACCTGCGCCTAGAGACACTCCGACAAGATACACAATCGGGTATATTATTTCAACGTCCTTTCACAATAGGTTTATTATAAACTAACATAATATTCAGAAAGCCGGTAAGTGCATGTGCAGACAAGATTATTTCCAGACTATCGTTTTGTCATTGATGAAATCGTTTGTTTTATAGTATGATTGTCTTTATTTGACTTAATGTATTGTAGATGTAGAACTGGAGGTGCCGAGCTGCGACTTATTGATGTAGGAATCGGACTAGCAGAGCTATGAATATGGTACATATCATTTAAACCAGAGATTCCCAAACTTTTTTTTCTCGTAGACCTCTTTCAAAATGATGATTTCAAAGTGGTTTCGGTGGAACCCCTGTTGCTACATTTCTACCATATTACCAAAACTCGTCAAAAAATGTGAAGATTAGATCTAACGATCGAAATTTACGTCGCGGCTGAGTTCCAACCCTAAATTCGGAGTGGTAAAAATAAAAAGAAAAATAGTACATTTTCTTGTATTCTATTTAATAAAATAATATGATTCCAGACTTATTAAAATTAAACATTAACAACGTACCGTAACTTCAACAATGCAAATCAACAATTAAAAAAATAGTCATAATTTTAATGGGAGGGATGTAATTGATGGATTGACAGCAAATTATCAATATTTGGCTTTAGCTATGCAATTCTGTAAAAACTCGAATCACCCAAAGCGAGACTCGCTCGACAATTCACCCCACTTCGCATTCGAACTCACTTGACCTTCAAATGGTTCTCTAAACCAAACATTCTAGGAGCGAAGTGAAGTGATATTAGATGTGAGTTGGTCGGGGATTGCTTTAAGAGTAAACATCTCAGTCGATATTTCGTCTTAGAGTATTTTAACTTCTTCTGAGATAATTACGTTAAATAAAACTCGTTTATTTAGATTGGATTGTTATATTTGGCGAAACTTCATAAAATTCATTTACGATAGTACAACTCGCCACCGCCACTCTTCGAGGCGGCGCTAGTATCTCTGTCGACTTTAGAGTACACCAAATCACAGTTGATAATCTCACCGTGGATTCAGAAGTGAATTTGACTAATTTGCGTTAGAGAATCGCACTACAGTTTCGTAAGGAATAACCGCAAATGTCCCCATTCTGTGATGTTCAATCTGCTCTTTTTTTTTGTTAATAGGTTTGTAACGACACTAAAGCTATATATATATAGCTTTATAGTATATTGAATAATGGCCCTGTTCAGTATTTAATTTTTATTACGTACCTACTCTACCTACTACACGCAAACACAACAAATATAATATTATTACAATATAAAATAAAAGTATGTATAACAAATAGGCAGGTACTTACTTTTTCCGGCACTGACAAACACTGACATCGATTCATTCACACTTTTCTTTTCAAAATTCCGGAAACAAATGAGTAACGTTTGTCCTTGGCATTCGCATTTATATTGGCGAAGAATCCAAAGAGAATGTAACATTATTACTAAATAAGAGTCGGGACTTCCATAAAGCCAAATAGACTTCCAAATATCAAAACAAGTACCTAAAACAGCCAATCTTACGACAATTAAACTATCAGTATAACCAACATAAAGAAATATAATAATCGATATCGATTGTAATTACAGCGACGTGCAGTACTAGACATTGGTAAAAACAATTCGAACACTGTTTTTGTTTAAGCATCACTTAAACAAAACCAGTGACACCAGTTTGTGATGTACATTCAATAAAAATTTGTATGAAATGAAATATTTATTTCATAAATTCGTGGCGGTGTACATGCAAGCATATGTAACGCTACGCCCGGTAGAGTATGCTCCTTTGCACTAGAAACCTTTCTTCTTCTCCCTGCCACTTTGATAGGTTCCTGACCAGTTTCTTCTTTTGAGGACTAACGGTCGACTTTCACTTTCGTTTTCTTTGCTACAGGTTTTTTCCTTAAAACTGTAAACATAAAGAACTATTAGAAAATATTTAATTAATAACTTTTAGGAAGTTCTTTAAAGTCAAAGTAAAATCAATTTATTCAAGTAAACACAACTGCAAGGTGTTTTTAACGTCAAATATAACTACAAGTCGAAAAAAACCTGCACACTGAAAAGAATCAATAAGAAATCCAGTCAGGTCATATTTTCAACATTTTAAAATAGGCAAATTTAAAATACAAATTCAGAAAGCTACTCTCAAAAAGTATTAGGAAAATCTTAACAGTTTGTCATCCGAAAGTGGTTTAGCAGTTAATCTTTTTTTTTTCTCTTTAAATTTTTGTTAATAAAATACTCTTCGTGTACAAATTTTAATTTGCGGAATTTTTCGATTGGTATTTTATACTATGTCCTCGTTTTGTGTTTTTCACAGATTTTTTACATCTAAATAATAACAACATCGATTTCGACATTCATAAATGTACCATTCCCACACTATTTTTAATGAACGAAAGTTATACTCAAAACTAAAATTGTGAAATTTTATCCCGATAGCAAGCATTGGGGCTGATGAATTAGTTAATACTCTACTCACCGAACTTCATACAGAGAATAACTCGCCATAAAATTTTTTAAATGTTGTCATTTTTTTTGATTTCCAATCACATTTTATTTTCTGTACTTCATTTTTGTTTACCCACTAAATACCACCTAAATACACACTAAATATTGCAAAGTTCTGTCAAAAGTTATAATTACCCAAATATTGCTAAAAATAATTAATTTTGTAATAAATTGGGCAATGAAACATTTACGCTGTTGAAGCAAATTGTAAGTCGTGACAGATGACACTATCAAAGACAAATATAGGCATAAGTCTCTTTAATCTGGACAATGCATTAGAAAACATACTTGATCTGAGATAAAACACAAAAAATACCTCTGTTCCGTACATCATTTTTTTTGTATGAAGTTGCGACAGACTGCCGGCCGCCGTAGTTCAACAGACTGTCAGCGCCGGCCCAGACGTTACGTTAGCGCGAATTCCTTCCAAACCGAAGGTCGCGCTTTGCCCATAATATAGTCAAATGAGCGCCTGTTATTATTTCCACCGACATATTTATGTTTCAGTAGACTTGTCTGAAATCAGGAGCTTATAGTTAAATTAATAAGTAATATCAAATTCAGATATTACATTTATTACTATTTCTTTATTACTTACGCACTCGTATTATCATTTAGTACTCATTCAAACGTCGTATTTCGTATTTCAGATTATTATCAGGTGAAAATATTAATAACATTGACAAAAACATAGCAATGCGAGCAAGCACATCAACGGAACAGGGCCGCATCGAGTCGCTACTGTATGAGACACTATAAGAAGTTCGTGCTACTAAATAATGAGAGGTAAACAAAACATTTCTTTCCGGGTTTTTGGGATTATAAGTCAATAATATTTTCATTATTTTTTACACAAAATACCTAATCCTAAGATAGAATAATAAAGTGAGACATTCATAATCCTTATTTAAAACTTGCGATAAATACAAAAACCAAACAGAAAAATTCTTCTATGTTTGATCTTTACATTTCTCTTGAGATTTGAACAATGGTTTCTACAAAGTTATACCTATTATCTATACTCTGTACTACTATATAAATCTCTGGCATCTGTCTGTAATTACAATTTTATTGTCAAATTTTGTGATAGATAGTCATTTTATGACTCACTGGCATTGATACTATCATTTTTAAAATTTTTGTCTGTCTATTTGTATGTTTGTTCTTCTATAACTCAGAAACGGCTTTAACAATCTTGATGAAAATTGGTACGTAGTGTTACATACATAAGGTTACACACATGTAAGCTACTAATTGTTTTTAGAAAATCTACCCATAAAGGAGTTTTTTTTTAATTTTTTTAATTTTATTGAACAAAGCAGTTACAGTACAGAATGTCATCACAAATTTCTCCTATCTACCTGAAACCTCGAGGGTTTATATGGAGAAAGGGAGTTCGCATATGTTTAATTTAGGTTGTTCGTAATATATGAGTACTTGGAAAAAAGGCGACATATTTCAAAAAATGTAGTTTGTATCTTTGTTGTGTAAAAAGTGACTTTTAATTTTAGGATTTCATTTATGTTTGTGGGTCTTGAATAAATAAATTTGCAATATATTTAGAGGGAGGGAATTTAGCATTTTTGGTAATATGTATCCATCCCTTCTCATTCCATATACATTATTTTTTCGTGGTAAATAGAATTTTTTTTGTGTTAATTTTGCCTTAGTTTTTTATTGCGGGTTAGTTCAACTAAGTTGTTTATCTCATTTGATATGTCTTTTAGGATTGCCAATTTTATTTTGCTCTGCACTGGCAGTACTTTACAATAAGTAAATAGTTCGGAATAGTCATTTGAGAATTTGTTTCTTATATTTTTATGAACTATATTTTTCAAAATTCGGATTTGTAAATTGTAAATGTTATCTAAGTTAGTTTTGTATGATCTACCGTAACTACTTATCCCGTAGTTGATTATTGAGTCTGCCAGTGCCAAGTGCCAAATAGCCTTATCGTTTTATATGGTAGTTTACATTTTAAGATAGTTTACATAATATTGTTCTTAGTTTCTTACATATGTAATTAATATGCGGTTTCCAACGGAATAAATGGTCAATAATTAATCCAATATACATTTGTTCTTTTACAACTTTGATCGAAGTACATTTGCATAATAAGGGAAGGTTGTTATGGAGACATTCATGTTCATGTGCTATAATTTTTAATGTGTAAGCGGCCTCATTACGCGTTGAATGAATGTGCATCGCTTTGCTTTTTTTGGCATTTATTACTAATCCCGCGTCGTGGGACCACACAGCAAATTAAAGTTGTGTTGCATAATTTTTTCGGCGATTACAATATTTTTGTCTGCTACCACCAAGCATGTGTCATCAGCAAACTGATAAACAGCGCCCTCTCCTATTAGGTTGCACATATCATTGACGTAGAGCAAATACTCTGTCGGCCCGATTATAGAACCCTGGGCTGTGCCCTTATGTGTGTATGCACCTTTACTATAAGCGTTTGAAGTTTTACGTATGTATATCTATTAGTATGATAGTTTTTAAACCATTCCAGTAAAGGGCCTCGTATTCCATACCTCTCAAGTTTGAGATAGAGAGTATTGTAATTTAGCATGTCAAATGCTTTACTAAAATCAATGAAAACAACCAGCATCTGCTCTTTTTCATTTAGATGCTGGTTGATCTCATTAGTGAATTTACAGAGTAGTTGAGTTGCACTGTGGTTTTTCTGAAATACATACTGATTATTGTTGATTATATTATGTTTGTGAATGAATTCTTTTATTTCATTTCCTATGTATCGCTCAAACACCCTGTCAACACATGACAGTATAGTTATTGGTCGGTAGTTATTGACGTCTGAATGGCTTCCCTGTTTATATATGGGGCGAATTACACCATTTTTTAGGCCATCAGGGTAAATGGATGTATCAATGCTGGCGTTTATTAAGTGGGTAATACAGGATGTTATTTGTGTGCTAATTTTTTTTATGTCTATTGCTCTTATTCCATCATATCCTGGGCTTTTTGTATCACAGAGGCTATTTATGATTTTTGAAATACTGTTATAGTTTGCTTTTCTGACTCTCATTGATACATCCATAGATTTCTTGTTTCCTATTAGGTCTAATAAATTTTTATCACAGTTCAGTGAAATGTTATCTACATTTTTTATGAACTCAGTGGAAAAAATATTTGACAATATACTTGGCTGTAATTTCAAAAATTTTAATATAATACTATCAATTGGTTGTCTAATTTTGCCACATAATTCATTAACAATGCTCCACATTTTCTTATAATTTTTAAAGTTTAAGCAGATTTGATTCTTAATGTATTGGTTTTTTATATAATTCATGTATTTATTGGTTTTATTTCTAAACTTGTTGTATATAATTCTATTATCGATATTATTACAGTCTTTTAACCATATTTTGTACAATCTATCCCTTGTTTTACACATCTTTTTTGCCCTATTATTGATCCATGGGCACTTCTCTTGACGATTCTTTACATTTGATTTTTTTACTGCATTTTTTATATATATCGGTAAATGTTTGTAGGAGGAAGTTATAAATATCATTCGGACATTTTAAAGCTAACGCTACGCTCCAGTCCAACCGCTTCAGCTCTTTCCAAACCTGTTTGTTGTCTATGACAGTAATGAGTTCGCGTGAGACGTTGAAGTCAGCTGTTTTATGTGGCGGCAACGTTATCGCGCAGCCAGTAATTAGATGGTCGGCGATAGGAACATTTACTGTAGCGGTGTACGCAGTACGGTAGCGGCGAGTACGCATAAAAATGTGATCGATACACGATCTAGTAATAATATCCCCTTTAATCTCCACTCTTGTATATTTACTGATTCCAGGACATAAACCTAATTCCGACATACTATTTAAATATTGTGATTTTATAGGACTATTATTAGACAGGTCTATATTCATATCACCCAATAGAATTAAGTCATGTTTTTTTAAATGCCTATTGCATAGGGAGGATAATTCTTTTATAAAACCGGTCTTGGATAGATCGGGCGGTCGGTATGTAGCGCATAGATTAATTTTGTAGGTATTTACTTCTAAACATCCAATTATAGTTTCAAAGTTGATAGTATGCACACGAATCGGTGAGAATTGTATGCTTTCGTGAACATAAAGGAATACTCCACCTCCTTTACGGTGCTGACCTAATTTCGTATACATTGAATACTGAGATAGTTCGAATAATTGTTTATAGTTATCCCTTATGTTCACTTTGGTTAAGATAACTAAATCTACTAATCGGGGGCTGTTGTTAATTAGATATTCAATCTGCGAAAAATTCAATATCATAGATCTTATGTTAATGTGAAATATATTGAGGGTTTTAGTAGTTTGTTCTAAAGAGTTCACATAAACATTCCAGTTATCAAAGCTACCTTCAATTAAATTATCATTTGTGTAACACATTTACTCTAAACACTTTATAACTGTAAAAATGTAAGCCGTAGAGAAGAAAAGGGAATAAGAAAAAACTACTTATCCACCGCAGCCGACGCCCATTTCTTGACATCATTTTCAGATCGGATTTGGTGTATTTTATCCTTATCCGATTTTCTTATAAGTACATTTCCTCGTTGGCACCATACATATTGTACCTTATTCGTCTCTTTTAGTTCCGTTTTGGTTTTCCATAGTAGGTATGCAGTTGCCGGTGTTAATGCTTCTCGTAAGAATATCCTATCGTCATTCGGCATCCCCACATCGGGTCCCATGAGTGTCCCGTAGGCTTTCCCAGCTTTTAACCAATGATGATCACGGCATCCATTTCGGAGGGTTACGACTAGAGTAGAAACATTTTTTTTTTGGGCAGCTGGCGATTTATTTTCCTTTCTATGTACCTTCACAACATCCATTGCATCCCGATTTATTTTATTCCCAATGGTTTTTACTATTTCTAATAGTTTTTCATTTTCCCGTTTTGTTATTCCGCATATTTCTATTAAATTTTCCATTTGATTTTGTTCAAAAATATTCATTTTTTGTTGCATCGATTCCATGATATTTTTTGTGTTTGTATAATTATTTTGTAGGTTTATAATTTTTTTTTCCAATTCCTGGATTTTTTCTTCGTATTTATCCATGGTTTCTTGGTAGTCGTCTATTTTGTCCGAGTAAAATTGAAGGCTTCTTTTTAATTCGCCCTGGATAACATCGCGAATTTCATGGCGTATCGTATCCAGAACATTGGTTAGTATTTTTTGACTATTATTGTTTAGTCCAGACAATAATACAGCGTGAAAACGTGAAAAGGGGGATGAAACTTTGTATGGGAAATGGTAACCGCTTAACCGATTTTGATGAAATTTGGCATGGAGAAAGTTTGACATCTGAGAATGGATATAGGCTACTTTTTTTATCAAAAATCTACCCCTAAGAGGGCGAAATAGGGGATGAAACCGAAAAAAAAAGGACGAAAAATGGATGGCTTATTGAAGCCACATGAGCAATGTTTGACTTATAAAGCATATTTTTTACATAGTGTAACGGAGTGAGATGACGTCACTATCATCGGGTCTGCCTAGCTGACATCACATTCTGCCTGCCACATCTGTTGTCGTCAAGGCGTGGGAGAAGTGACGTCAGCAAGCCTATATAAGCCGATGCATGCGGACAACGCAGAATAATTCTCCCCCCTGCCTATCCCCGGCAGGGAGGTCCTCTCATACAACTTGGCGGCTCTACCAGCGCCATGGACACGCTGACGGACACCGAATTCCGCGCGTTCGTGATGGCTCAACTCGAGTCATCACACTCGCATATTCGCGACCTGTGGGACCACCGGGTCTCACCCGCGCCCCGCGCCCCCACCCCCGCGTCGTACTCGGCCGTCGTTTCCGCCGCCGCTACAGCCACGAAGCCCCCGCCGCGCGAACCAACCAAGTCGGCCCCCGTTAGCGATTCGCCCGCTTCCCCTGACCCGACGGAGGCTTCGAACTCCGATGAGGAAATTGACATAGCGCTTCTCTCCTCTTCGGAGGACGAGGCCACTGAGAGCGCCGATTGGCGCTTAGTGGTCAAGAGGAAGCGGGCGAATTCCCCGAGGGAAGGCGACACGCCCAGCCCGCCCCCCAAAACGACGAAGGCGGCCCCTTAGGCTTCTGGAGCTCCCGCGGCCCCTCTGGTCAGCAGCGCTCCTACGCTCGGAGAGCATAGGTTTCCATACTTATGCGCTCCCGAAGAAGCGCCAGCTTCGCGTGGTCATCTTCGGCCTCCCCAAGGAGCTCCCGGAAGAGCTCATTCTTGGCGACCTTAAGTCGCAAAACCTCCCGGCGCGTGAAGTCCACCGCCTTTACAAGCCCCGCTCGAAGGAGGCCTTCGACCTCGTGTTGGTCGTACTTGACCTCTCCCCCGAGGGAAAGGCCGTTTTCCAGATAAAATCCGTGTGTAGGATTTCCGGCCTCTCCGTAGAGGCCCCGCACAAGCGCGGCACGGTGGGTCAATGCCACCGCTGCCAACTGTACGGGCACTCGGCCCGCAACTGCTTCGCACGGCCTAGGTGCGTCAAGTGCCACGGAGACCACGGCACCCCCGAGTGCTCCCGCACGCCGGAGACGTCTGACCCTCCCGGTTGCGTACTGTGCGGAGAGCTCGGACATCCCGCGAACTATCGCGGATGTCCGAGAGCTCCGCGCCGTTGCCGCCGCGGGGGTAGGTCGCGCCGACGGAGCACATCAGGGCCAACGCCGCGGCCCCCCTGCGCACCCAGCCAAACCTAAGGCCGCCCCTACCGCGACCTTCACATCCACACGGCCCGCGCCCTCTGCGCCAGCCAAATCCGCGCCCTCTGCGCCGCCACAACCCGCGCCCTCCGCGCCAACTCAACCTGCGCCCTCAGCGCCGAACAAACCCGCGCCCTCAGCGCCGACCAATCCAGCGCCCGCGCGCGCTCTACCGACCCGAGAGACCATAGCGCCGACGCCAGCACAACAACCGCGGCGTAAGGGGCCCGCGCCTCAAACGCGTTCAGCGGCGCCGGCGTCCGATCTCCTCGGCGACATCCGAATGCTCGCCGACCTCGTTAAGGATATAAACCTTAACGAAATTAAATTAGTCGCGCGCAAAATCCGCGACTGTAGCGACGGGATGGGACGGCTCATCATACTCGCCGAACACGCGTCCCTTCTGGACAGCCTAAGCCGCTTCACGGCGCCCCCTCGTAGGTTATAAAACCGGGCACCCACGAGACAACTCCCTCCGCGCGCATCAAACCGCGCGGCCTCTTTTTAACGCGGACGGACTCCGCAGGCAACGCGATCTTCTTCACGAGTTTACGCGAGACCACCAAATAGATATAGTGCTAGTGCAGGAAACCTTTTTGAAACCTAGAAATTGCGACCCCGGCCTCTCCGGGCTTAACATCGTGCGAAACGATAGGGTGCCCGCCCCCAAAGGCGGCACTATTATCTACTACAGAAGGTCCCTGCACTGCATTCCGATCGATACGCCCGCCCTCACCAACATAGAGGCGTCGGTGTGCCGGGTGGCTCTCACGGGGCACGCGCCTGTGACACTCGCGTCTATTTATCTCCCTCCCGGTAAAGCGCTAATTAGAAGCGATGTAGAGGCCCTCCTAAACTTAGACGACTCTGTCATACTCGCCGGCGACCTCAACGCTAAACATCGTCACTGGAATTCGCACACCACCTCGCGAAATGGCAGAGCTTTAGACGAACTAATCGATGTCCTTAACTTTGACGTTATCGCCCCCATGACGCCCACCCACTATCCCAGAGTTACAACAAACAAACCGGACGTACTCGACATAGCACTTCTAAAGAACGTAGCTCTAACGCTTCACTCAATAGAGGCGTTACACGAGTTAGACTCTGACTATAGGCCGGTACTACTCAAACTAGGACCTATGATAGACACTAGGACGCTCACAAAAACCGTGACTGATTGGCAGAGTTTAGACGAAACGCTAAACTCTGAGAATTCGCCGCAGCTTAACGCGATACCGGACGCCATCCGTTCCGCCGAGGACGCGACCGCGGCGATAGACGCGCTCACCGCCCACATCCGCGAATCGGTCTCCTCATGTTCCCGTGAGGTCCCAGCGGCGAACGACCGCCGTTGAGAGCTCGCTGGAGACATCTGTCGGATGATCAGAGCCAAGAACGCCGCGACCCGCGCTTACGACTCGTTTCCGTCCGAAACGAATAAACGCAACTTACGCGCCCTCCAACGCGAAGTCAAATACCGAATTTCCGAACTTAGGGATAACAGGTGGAGCGATCTCATGCGAGAGATCGAGCTGACGCACCAGGCTTACTGGAAGTTGGCCAGATCTCTCAAATCGGACACGTTCCAAACAATGCCGCCTCTGACGAAACCGAACGGACAGACAGCTTTCGACGATATAGATAAAGCCGAACTCTTGGCCGACATTCTGGAGGCCCAATGCTTCCATAGCTCTCAGCCTGTAGATCAGAACCATTTAGACATGGTCAATCGCGAAGTAGGCTCCCTACCGCCCGCGACCGCCCCCCGCCAACTCAGACCCGCGACGGTTGACGAAGTTCAGAACATTGTCAAGGCTCTCAAACCTAGAAAAGCCCCCGGTAGAGACGGCATCTCCAACCGAGTAGTCAAACTTTTTTCGATGCGCCTTCTCGCGCTCTTAGCAGCTATTATCAATGTCGCCATGGCGAACCGCGTTTTCCCAGCCGCCTGGAAGGAAGCGATCGTCATCGGAATCCTGAAACCGGGTAAAGCCCCCAGTAGCCCCAATAGCTATCGCCCAATCAGTCTCCTTAGCGTGCTAGGGAAAATTTACGAACGGGTCCTTCTGGCTCGTCTCAAAGCCCACTTAGACACTTCCGGTCTCCTCATAGACGAGCAATTTGGCTTTCGAGCCAAACACTCGTGCATACAACAAGTGCACCGCCTCATGGAACACATCCTGGAGGGCCTTAACCGCCCGAGTCGCATTATAGGCACGGGGGCCCTCTTCTTCGATGTAGCGAAGGCGTTCGACAAAGTCTGGCACGCCGGGCTGGTGTACAAGCTGCGCCGACTCGGCGTGCCCGACGATCTCGTACGCATAGTACGGGACTTTTTGTCGGACCGCTCCTTCCGCTATAGAGTCGAAGGGGTGCTCTCCTATCCCCACCCCATCAGGGCAGGCGTCCCATAGGGCTCCGTTTTATCGCCCACGCTCTACTCGCTCTACACGAACGACGTCCCCAAAACCCCCGGTGTAGAGCTCGCCCTATTCGTGGACGACACCGCACTGTTCACATCAGACCGTAGTCGCCTCAGAGTCTCCTAACTCCTCCAAGTCGCGGTCACGAGCCTAGGCGAGTGGTTCCGTCTTTGGAGAATCGAAGTCAACCCCGAGAAAAGCGCCGCCGTGTATTTCTCGAGGGGAACGACGACCAGCCGCGCCCGCCGCGCTAACATTCTCAGAACAATCACGCTTTTCGGCCAGGATATCCCTTGGACTAGGAAAGTCAAATACTTAGGAGTCACCCTTGACAGTGCCATGACCTTCGGCCAACACATCAAAACGGTCTGCGACCGCGCCGCGTTCGTCCTCGGTGGTCTCAACATGCTCATTTGCGCTAAAAGCAAAATGTCCCTCAGACATAAAGTTACCTTATATAAGACGTGCGTCAGGCCTATCATGACGTACGCCAGTGTAGTATTCGCTTACGCTGCGCGCTCTCACATCACCTCCCTCCAAATTATTCAGAATAGGTTCATGCGCAGGGCCACCGGTGCCCCTCCTTACGTGCGCAACGTAGATCTGCACTACGACCTAGAATTACCCTCTATATAACTCAATATCTAAAAGAGGCGTCCCAACGCTTCTTTCACCGTTCCTCCTTACACCCGAACCCCTTAGTGGTCAGGGCGTCATCGTACCATCGCCCCGAACGCCGCGTCCGCAAACGCTATCGTAGGCCTAGACATGTGTTAGGCGACAGCGACGATGACATTACACGTTCGAACTCGAACATGCCAACCTACACACTACGACCGCACCGCCCCCACCGGCGGAGGCGAGGACGACCCCCGCGACACCCGTAGGGTCTCACGTTTAGAAGCTCGATCACGTAGCTCTACACGCACACACGCAGGCCTTAAGCCACATTGTAAACTGCCACGCGGAACACTAGGCACACTAACCGGCCCTCAGCCGCCTCGCCGGCCGGGTCCGCTAGAGGCCCGGCCCTCACCCGAATAGGAAGCCCGTTAAGATGCACGCAGGTGCGGAAAGCTCCCCTGGCGACGCCTTGAGCCCGAGGTCCGCCCTCCATACGAGGCATCCCTCGGCTGGAGGAACCCTCAGGCGGTCGACCATCTGGCAGGGCGCCTTCAGCGCTCGCCCCAACGCGACCTGTGACGCTGTAAAAGCCACTAGGGCTAACAGCAAAGAGGGGTTTTGTTTAGTCGGGTCGAGTCCGACACTCCCCAGTCGGCGCAGAGTCCGGCTGGGTAGCCCGCGGGGGTTTAATTTCGCCTCTCAGAAACCAAAAAAAAAAAAAAAACGCAGAATAATTGGTTTCATAAGACCGCTTGCACCAGCAACCATCTAAGATGACGTCAATCATCGTAGTGCAGTCTTTATTAACCTTGCATTCTTTTATAGCGGCTTACCTTACCTCCTATTCATCACATACTTCATTTTGAGCAAGTTTATGTGTGCTCTGACATTATTGCATATTTATAGCGGCTGAAATTGTTTAATTGTGCGTGACCGCATCTTCCAGCGATCGCGTTTTTATTTAATTTTGCTTCAGTGTTCTTAATTTTAAATTCTTTTCCGGACATCAAGCACAACTGATTGTAAATTCTGAAAAAGGGATTGATGTCTCGAAATATTTACTAATTCCTTGAAAAAATATGAAATATTGATTATTCGGTGGCCACTAATGTTATCACTGATAGTTTTGGTCTGAAACAAGACAAATAGAAAATTAATCAAGCTCACTGCTTGATACTTCGCCACATCTAGCTCTTTATATTAAAATAAAAACTTACAGTGTAATAATTTATTTCATAATATGGAGGTGAAGTGTCTAATGGTAGATATCCGCTATTATTAATATTACTTCGCCGTTTAGCCTTTAAGATTATTGGGATATTCACTATTAGAATAATTGACTCCAAACATTTTTTACTTAAACGATTTATTAATCCCGAGAAATAAATATAAATACAGTATCAATCTATTGTATACCACACCCGGGCGGCGACTGCGGGCCGAACGGAGGACGCGTTGCATTTTTGCTTAGCTCAGCTTCGTCCCCACAAAGATTTTTCTGGAAAAAAGATCAAGTGTTCAATTAATTTTAATCAACAATTATAAAAAATAAATGCTATTAACTTATTTATCTTTAATCATAGATGAGAAATTTATATCAAATTTGTGTTACACCATCATTGTAACCTTTTAAATCTAATTTTCGTGGCGTTTCCGGATTAGATTTAATTACATGTACATGTATACGTAGAAAGATTGTTTGAAAAAAGTTTACGTCTAGCCTACCTCTGCCTTCGGGCGCATACTATCTCCGTACCAAATTCTGTCGTATTTGGCTCAGCGGTTAGCATCCATTTCTCATTCAAAGTTTCACCCCCCTTTTCACACCCTTAGGAGTAGATTTTTGATAAAAAACTACCCTGTGTCCATTTCCAGGCGTGAAACTATCTCCAACCTACATCATAATCAGTTCCCATACAAAGTGTCGTCCCCCATTTCACCCCTTTAGGGGTAGATTTTTGATAAGAAAGTCTTATCAGCGCACCAAATTTTATCATTACCGAGATTTTGCGTTTCCCATACAAAGTTTCATCGCCCTTTTCGCCCTCTTAAGGGTAGTTTTTTGATTAAAAAAAGTAGCCTATATCCGTTCTCAGATGTCAAACTTTCTCCATGCCAAATTTCATCAAAATCGGTTCAGCGGTTTACCATTTCCCATACAAAGTTTCATCCCCCTTTTCACGCCTTTATGGGTAGATTTTCTAAAAACAATAAGTAGCCTACATGTGTGTAACGTTATGTTCTCACTATGTACCAATTTTCATAAAGATCGTTAAAACTCCTGAGTTATAAAAGAACAAACATACAGACAGACTGTCAAAAATTTTAAAAATGATAGTATCAATGCCAGTGAGTCATAAAATGACTATCTATCACAAAATTTGTCAATAAAATTGTAATTACAGACAGATGCCAGAGATTTATATAGTAGTACAGAGTATAGATAATAGATATAACTTTGTGGAAACCATTGTTCAAATCTCAAGAAAAATGTAAAGATCAAACATAGAAGAATTTTTCTGTTTGGTTTTTGTATTTATCGCAAGTCTTAAATAAGGATTATGAATGTCTCACTTTATTATTCTATCTTAGGATTAGGTATTTTGTGTAAAAAATAATGAAAATATTATTGACTTATAATCCCAAAAACCCGGAAATGTTTTGTTTACCTCTCATTATTTAGTAGCACGAACTTCTTATAGTGTCTCATACAGTAGCGACTCGATGCGGCCCTGTTCCGTTGATGTGCTTGCTCGCATTGCTATGTTTTTGTCAATGTTATTAATATTTTCACCTGATAATAATCTGAAATACGAAATACGACGTTTGAATGAGTACTAAATGATAATACGAGTGCGTAAGTAATAAAGAAATAGTAATAAATGTAATATCTGAATTTGGTATTACTTATTAATTTAACTATAAGCTCCTGATTTCAGACATTCTACTGAAATATAAATATGTAGGTGGAAATAATAAAAGGCGCTCATTTGACTATACTATGGCAAAGCGCGACTTTCGGTTTGGAAGGAATTTGCGCTAACGGAACTTCGGGGCCCTCGCTGACGGTCTGTTGGACTACCGCCGCAGGTACGAAAGCATTTCTCCGACGGATCGTTTGCCATTATTAAATTTCCAATTACCTACGTAATAATTGTTAGAAAGAGTTTTCTGTCGTTTGCACATTAACTTTGTCTTAACGTTGTATTTTATGGAATAGTTCGCCTCTTGTAAGATAGGTACCTATTTCTCACGGCTGTCGCAAAAGCACGATTTACCCCGTGTCTTTTCCGACAAATATTTGTTTTATAAGAGTATTGTATTTTTAAAATGTATCTACAAATATGCACTAGCGACTTCCATTAGATTCTGTATGCAGACCGCTTAGTTAGGTTTTCGTTTTCGTTCAATAAATAATGAATAATAATTATCGTAGTTACAGTAATTAAAATCATAGAAGTTATTTGTGATCTAAGGCAGAGAACCATTAATTTCAAAAAAGGAGGTGGCAGGAGGCTCTCAATTCGTCAGTACATATACCTGTCGCAAGCTGTGACCGCTACGAGTGAGTGAGAGAGAAGAGCGCGAGAAGTTACGTAGCAAGCTCCTGTTCATAGCGCCGTCGCACGCTCCTCTCGTTTTATATTATCTATGTCGCCGGCATTGCGTACAACGACTATTACATTATTTTTGTATTTGTGTACTCAACCAAGAGGAAATTAAAGTGTTATAAATAATCCCAATGTTTATTGTATGCCCTAACAACCTCTATATTATTTATATGTACTAGTTTGACATAATTTCGTCTTAGATGTTTAGTAGTGTCTAGTATAACGAAACCTCTCTTCTTAAAGTAACAATAGTTAGTTGGCATAAATGATTATATTCTCTTTGGTTGGCAGATACTTATGTTTTCTTTTCTCTGATGTCACTCGCATGTTTCCACAGACGTTTCAAAGAACAATGGTCATTTTGGACCTGACGTCTTTCAGAGGGTTTCTGAAAATGATTACTATATGGAAAATTGTGTTATTTCTTGGTAATTCAGATACATACATACATATATATCCTCACGCTGTATCCCTAATGGGGTAGTCTCACCTCTTTCGCTTCCTCAAATCTCATCATTCTCTTCACACATTTTCGCCTAGGTATGCGAGTGCTTCTGACACTTCCGTCAGCCAACACTCTGGCTATTTGATCTTCATAAGTCAGCCTTGGTCTTCCTTGGCTTCTTTTAACACTCACTTTCGCTCTGTAGATTTTCTTCGTCAGTCTTTCATCACTCATTCTTTCTAAGTGCCCAAACCATCTAAGCATTCCTTTCTTCATTTTTACAATAACACTGTTGTGCAACCCTATCATACTGCGTATCTCTTCATTGTTTATTCTGTCCGCAAGCGTGACACAGCACATATTTCTGAAAGACCGCATCTCAACAGCATTTACCATACTTTCACTCGATTTCGGGCATATCCAGGCCTCACTACCGTACAACAAAGTTGGCACCAACACCGCATTATGGATGGCAATTTTAAAATAATATATAATAATAATAATAATATAAACATGAATCCATATGTACTTTTGAAACACATTTATTCTGGGAACCACTATTTTATCGAATACTAGGAACAGGTACTATCAAATGCTCGAAAAATAATTACAAGTTTAATTTAAAATAATTTGTTTTCTTTATAAATTTTTCAAGATGAAATTTGGGATTTCGTGAGAACTGCCCATAAATTGATTGCTCTTCGTCTACTTTTTGTTATTGAAAATGAAAAATTTTGTACCTCTCATACTAATTTCATCAGCTGAGCGTTCATTTTGTATGAGAGGATCAACATTTTATTTCATATTTTGACCCATGTTACTTAAGGAAAATTGTTCAGTTTCATGGGTATGTCAACTCCCTTTCGGTGGTATAGGGTATTTTTATAACACCTTGTATACTTATACCACAGATTAATTAGTTACTATAATCCGTGAGATTTAATAGGTCGGATTTGACATCTGTCACATGGCTGCGACTAGTTAGGGGACCAAACAAATATGTCTCGATTCTTCATTGAGAAACGTCAAATCTGACCTATTAAATCTCACGGACTATAACATAAACTTATACTAAAGTAGTAACAGCATAGGCGTCACGTCAGTTTAAGGACTTCTTTTTATAAGGTAAAACTGAATGACTTTTATGATTTTCTTAAAACCACTCAGTACAGAAACTCTTGTATGGTATGGCAACACATTGTAGTATTCCATATATTTTGTTCTAGACGATATTAAAACTGCACCTACACAGGTTGGTTGTTACAGGTTAATACAAGTCAACTTCATCTAATTTCTTTTAAACACCTTGTGACACACATTTCGTTACGATGAGGTTAATACAGAAAATAAGTCATGAAAATGGGTTATATCCGTGCATTTTAGAAAGGCGCAATTTTATTTATCATGTAAAGGAGTATAATGTTTTTTTTCACGACGGAGAAGTTTCTTTCTGCTGGCACAAAATATTAGTGATATCAGAATATCGAGAAAATTCTATGAAGAGCTTATCTTTTTTTAGATAATAACATTGGACTTTTATTAACAATATTTTGTTATAAATGTAACATCTATAACAAAAAAAGTTGTAAGCAAAAATAAAATCTATCTCTATCACAACATATTAGGATACTTCTTTCTCAGTAGAAGAGCCATCAATATTTTGTGGTAATAACTTAGTTATCAGTACGTAAGTTACATATACTAATGTACGCAGTGATGGGCTCGTCTCACACTTAGGAAATATTTATATTAATTCTGTAATTTCTGTACCTTTATCGTTGCGTTTGACTGTGCAACAAAAACTGTTTTAGTTTGCCTGTCTGTTGTATATCTTGCAGTAATGGTATTGTTGAATCAGGAGGGCGATGTATTTCCGTAACTCTGTGTTGTGCACTGTGCGCGGCACTACTTTCTTCTGTGTCTGTTTGGACGCTGCCGCTACTTGTAACATCAGGGAGGGTGTTTTCGACACATTTAAAAACAGGGGTATTGTTTTCCACGACTATAACGCATTGTTTCTTCTTTGATGGGGAAGAATGACGCACTCGCACGTTTTTGTATGTCCGTTTATGGGTCTCATTTGTTAACGTTAGTCGTATTGTTTAAATTTCGTCACTGTTATCCTCGACGTTAAGCTGAAACAAAAAACTTAATGTTTAAAAAAGCTTACTGACTATGGCTAAATACAGAACTTTAAAGGTTATTAAGATTTAATATTGTTACGGTTGGACCTTATGTCCAAGTAATAAGGTCGATTTTTATATGACACGAGACACGCATCTTTTACACCTTTGCTTATATATCGAGAGCTAGGCTTTGCAGAAATATGACCTAAAAACGCGTTGCTAGGTTTAAGATCTACTATCGAATGGTATAAGCAAAATTAAGAAACAAGAGCAAAGTTGTACTTCGAAAATTCCGGAGGGATGGCATGTCATATATGATATGAGTCATGCAAACAGGAGGCGACGAGAACAATGTCGAATATTGTTAGCGAGCGTAATTAACTAGAAAATTCCACCCTCTTTTTTTCTATGCGTTATTATTATTACTCGGATTTGTTCTAGAATTTTCCACCCCCGTTTTATCGGACTATAAATAGAGCTACGTGTACCCCAGCGAGTCAGTATTTCAGGACTATCACGATCGACGATCAAAGCGATATATCCAGGCCATATCGAGGGATTGATTACAAAGACTATTGCGATGACTTTGGAAAATTATATTTCATTGTATTATTATTTAATTTATAAGTAAGTTTATATTTAAGTCTTTGTCATAATTAATTTCCAGAGCAACTTCAAAAATACCACCCATTATCTCCTTATTCAAAAAATTTATGTCCGCCAAATACACAGTATGTGTCGCGAATTTCGCGAGATAACATAGATATTTGGGTAAGTATGAAACATATTATATTGTTACTTTTAACGGTAACTTGCTTTGCATATACTTTTGTGTGACTGTGATTTTAGATGTTACTCTGTGGTCCTAACGAGATCACGTGATACATGACTTTTTAAAATCACTTGTCGGGTAGATGTGAAGGGGACGGCACGGCGAGAGTGCAAGCGATATAAACGTGGTGATAATGGTAAAGTATTAGCAAAGTGATGATGATAAACTGGGCGAGTGGTAGTGTGTAATCGTTATCCATTATCCAATAATAAGTTGTATAACATCTGGGATATCCAGAGACAATGGTACAGTTGCGCTGAACATGGTAGATCCAGCGTGTAATACCGCGAGTAAGATCGCCATGAGCAAAAGATTAGTAATGAAATGTCCTGGAGTCTATACTCGGACTGTGCAAATGATACATTGGGGGATTGTGTGGTCAGGGCAGCACTGTAGGGGAGGAGGTGGTCCTTGGGGGGGTATGAATTCCCATACTATCACTGGTGGCTCCTGTGATAGAGAATGATTCATATGGGAATATGAACCGTTAAGGAATACGGTTAACAGCATAACTCGTTGTAATTTAATATAAACTATGTACGGTGCAGGTACCCTTGTCTTTCGATTTACTACACCCTCATTAAAGCTCTAAACTTATCCATACTTTGTCTCGTTGTAACTTACTTATATGAATAAACTTAATGAACGTCGAGACAGTATGTGTTGAAATACCGCACGTTACATAATATACAGAAACCTTCCTCTGCGTATTCTATTTCATTTGATACCCATATTGTTTCTGTTGAACAAAAGAGTTATTTCTTATTATGAAGCATCCGCCATTTTACGATGACGTTACATATACAAGAACCTTCCCCTGTGTATTTCATTTCATTTGATACCCATGTTGTTGGAGAACTTGAAAGAAGTTACTTCCTGCAACGAAGCATCCGCCATATGGCGTTTATGATGACATCACATACACAGAAACCTTCTCCTTTACATTCCATGTCATTTGATAGCTACAACAACACCATAGCTTCATCACATTTAGATAAATGGTAAAAAACGCATAAAACGCAAACATATAAAGAAATGTTCATCCATAAACAAACAGACAGATTTTCGCATTTTATTCAAAAACAAAGTACGCTACACATTAGTTTTCGGACACATACTATCTTCGTACCAAATTTCATCATAATCATATCATAAAAAATGTTACGCGCCGAGTGAGTAGTGGAGTAGCTAGTCTGTTTTGGTTTTTTATGTTCTTTCTTATGTGTATCTGGGTTTTTTATGTTACCTACTCTACTCGTGAGCGGTTCACGTTTAAGAAACACTGTCAACAACACACCGTGCACCAGAAACACGTTTATATTTTTAGTTGATTATTAATATTTACACTCCCACTTTTATAGCACAGTGATATACTTTGTTAATTCAAATAATAATATATCACATTACAAAATCTGCATACGAGAATAAACGAAAGGGAAGAATGGGTACGTACTTCAACTCGACTATTTATATCACCGAAACATGAGACATAGGGGGCTTGCACTAACTAATGAAACTCGATTTAAGGAAATAACATCTCAAGTTCTGTGGCTGTATACGGCCATTGTGAGACCAATAAATAATTAGTTATGCCTTTGTGGTCTGGTACGAGAAAGTCTAGAAAACTGTAATAGATAGGCTAGGTGGCTTGCAAAGAACCGCCTGTCTATTAGCAACCGGAGCCATGTCGACCTCACCGTTTACTGAACTTACCGCCCCTTCACTTGGATGTGTTAAAGAAGGCGAGGAGCAGCATAAAAAATTATCCGCCCAGGACGGAACGAAATGGCTATCGCAGAAACTGAGATCTTCCAATTTTGGGTATGCTACTAATGAAATGTACCCACGGTGTACCTTCGAAAAACAATTCATAGTGCAGATGCATTCCAGGGATGACTGGATTCAAGGAAGAATGACCTGGAAACCAGGCAGTCTACTTTGGTATACTGAGGGATCAAAATCGGACAACGACGTAGGATGTGGAATTTATGGAGAGCGCTCAAGGAATTTTGGGAGGTACGCCTCCATATTCCAAGAAGAATTGTTCGCCATTCTTGAATGTGTGGACATTAATGTTAAGAAGTACTTTGTAAACCCTACCATATACTACTCTGTCAAGAAAGTACCGGGAAAAGATCAATAATACACGAAATGTTAGTTATTCATCCAAGTTTATTTTATCGCCTTCAAAGTATGCTCCTTCAGAAACGATACACTTACACCAACGAATAATCCAATCATAAAAACATTTTTTAAACGCTTTTTCCGGAATTGAGTTCAGTGCTCGCCGCGAATCCTCCTTTTTGTCTTCAACCGAATGAAAACGGGTGCCACGAAGTGGTAATTTGAGTCTAGGATAAAGAAAGAAGTCGGCTAGAGCCATATCTGGTGAATAAGGTGGTTGCTCGATGGTATTTGTTGAGTTTTTCGTCAAAAATTCGTTCACAATGATGGCCTTGTGCGAAGGCACATTATCGTGGTGCAAAATCCAAGAATATTCCTTCCACAAATCTGGCCTTTTTCGACGAATTCGCTCTCTTAAACGACGCATAGCGCCCAAATAATATTCTTTATTTACCGTTTGACCTTCCGGCAAGAATTCCGAGTACACAACACCGTGATAGTTAAAGACTTTTGATCGACTTTGGCGTGGTTTTTTCGGTTTCGGTTCAGTTGGAAGGCGCCACTCCGAAGCTTGTTGACTAGTTTGCATGTCAAACTCGTAAACCCACGTCTCGTCAACAGTAACAATGCGTTTCATGAATGTTGGATCGGAATTGACTCGTTCTAGCATGTCCTCAGCGACCCTTATGCGATTGTGTTATTGAAGAAAATTCAGATCTTTTGAGACTAGCTGAGCGGCAACATGTTTCATACCCAAGTGATTATTTAAAATGGTACGGATCGACTCGTGAGACACAGAAAGTTCGGCGGCTATCTCTCTCAAACTTAAATGAGCATTTTCAGTCACTATTTTTTTCACTTTTGCGATGTTAACTTCAGTTGCAGACGTTGATGGCCTACCAGAGCGAGGCAAATCTTCCGTCACATTTCGACCGCTTTTGAACGCTTTATACCACTATTAAGCACGTGTTTTTGACAAAGTCGATTCACCGTAAGCCTTCTGTAACATTTTCAGTGACTCCGAACACGAAATACCATTGGCGATGCAAAATTTAAGACAAACTCTTTGTTCGATGTTTTTGTCCATTATGAAATTCGCAATATACACTAGAATGATATAACTAAAAACAGCACTGTATTTAATCTAAGTAACAGATGCAAACCAAACTCCGCGCCAAAATGGAAAACAGTTGTGCCAATTTAACAACAACAAAAATAAAACAAAAAATTGAATTTGGAACCATAAACAAATCATCCATTCCCGATACTTTCTTGACTGAATGTCAAGACATACATTCTAAAAGTCAGGCAGCTCTTTTGGCATTAGCCTCGAATGTAATCACTTCCGGTCATGCAGGTATCGTAGACAATGAAAATGTCGACGAATTCGCAAGGGCCTGAACCAAAATCACATTTATTGCTCTGGAGCAATAAATAAAGGTTCTGGAACCTTTTTGTAGTATTCCCAAAAGCGAGGCGCAACTGATTTTGTAAAATTTTTGTTTAAAGCCTATTGCGAGTATTGGAAGAATATTCCAGGTCAGGAGCATTAAAAAGCTCTAACAAAACTATAAAATATAATCGCAAGGTGGCTTCTAGTGTCATGGCAATGAGCCGGAGCAACTTGCGTATTTTGGTTAGAGTACTTACGGCGCATTGTTGCATAAATAAGCACATGTCTAATATGGATTCACAAGAATGTGCCGGTATAGCCAAGAGGCGGATGAAACGCCTATGCACATTTTGTGTGATTGCGGACCACTGATGAGTGCGTCGTCGTCGATCGGCCAGTATTTTCCGAGTCCGAAGGAGGTTCAGCACGTCACTCCAAGAAACACCCTGCAGTTCAGGTCAGTGTTTTGTAACGTAGTGGCGATCACAATAGATCAATTTTGGTCGTAGTGATACAGGTCTGGTGAGACCTGCATAGCCACATATCAAATAAAAAAAAACGGCGCCTAGCGAGCGAGAAGAAAAGCACTGACGCTTAAACAAGCCACTCGTATTATAATTACATCTTTTAATACAAAAACAAATTAATCTATTTCCATTATTATACTAATTAATTTCATATTTGTAAATAAATCGGTACATGCATATGTACATACATCATATTAATTTATAAGAATATCATTTTATTTTTATTATACAGGGTGTATATGAAAACGGGACAGTTACTTTAATGGATACCATCTTCAATGGATACCATTTAATCGAAAACCATTTTCGAAAATAATGCGTATACCCCAATGGGGGTTTTCAGGCTGTATTTCAGTAACGGATGAAATTATTACAAAATAAAAAAAAACGTAGGATTTAAAATCTGTAACTGTACACGATCAACCCAATTTTACGAGAAATGGTGGGGATAACACTTGAAAATTAAAACGGTCATAACTCTTAAACGGATACGTTTTTTTCGATAATTCTTTTTGTAACTACATACTAAAGTTATGCCCTTTCATCCATTAAAGTAACTGTCCCGTTTTCATATACACCCTGCATTATAAAATAAGATTACATTACAAAATGACATTATAAATTCAGATGTACGTTACGTTACAATACATATCCAGAAATTAATTTTTTTTGTTGCTCTGCAGACAAGTACGGAGTGTTTCTCTAGTCTTATGTAAAAGACCGTAGTCCCTATATAATGTGTACTTACGGTATCAGTACTAGTGTCTCCATTTTGGTGCGGCTCCAAATTGTCGTCATCCATGTCAGGCACGGTCGCCATTGTTTCTTCTACATTTAAAGGGTCCTCTATTACCTCATGTTCATCTTTCACTTCTATTTTAATTCTGGAAGCATAATTAATAAATACTTAATGGTTATAGACGCAGAACAGATTGGTTGGACGCGTATTGCTTATGAAAATGGTTTGTTTGCCGCGTGTCGGTTTTAATGCTGACAGCGCGCATCGTGGTGTTGGCTGTGCATTGTGTCCATGGAGCGCTTAACCTGAAGAGCCGAAATATCGGCCCATCCTACTGGCCGCTGCTCGGTTTGTTGACACTCATAAATATCAAGTCTCGCTCGTATTAAAGGAGTACACGATCAATACTGGACCTGTATCTACATATCTGTATATTCCGTCAGATATTTAAATACTTAAAGACTTACTATTGTATTTGCTGGTGTAGCCAAAACAGCAAAAAATTAAACTATAAAACAGACACATTTTTTATTTCATTGGTAAGTAACAGTCAATACAATTTTATTATTTATTACAAATTTAATTTTATCACGGGTCAAGTTAAACTGGACTACCAATTGACGTGCTAGGTAATGTGTATCCATGCCTCTCGCTTGCGTCTTGGTGAAACCTCTATTTCGTTGTTGCAGTCTATTCATACGCTTGTGTACAAAGCCTTGTTAGGTTTTGGGCTGACCGATCGGCGCGCAATAACCGTAGCATAGCAGTGTTCATACGTAAATTATTTTCAAACAAAATAAATGACATTTCCACTCTACAGGTTAAGTACTCCATGTTGTTGTCAGTATCGTACACTTACTCTGTTTCCTCAGTGTTGTTCACTAATGGTACAGCAGCAGAAGCAATCACACTCATCAAAAATTGCGTACTTTTTGTAGTACTAATTGAACTTCAGCCTGCAAATGAAATAATCTACATGAAATATTGAAACACTAATATAGGCAGGTAAATCGCCTTTAAACAAATTGAGCCAAGTGCAAGTCACGACTGCTAGTGTTCTGTAGGATTGTAACCGACCGCCCAATCGCAAGGCGACGTTTGTCGAAAAGCTTTCGGCGGCACCCGCAGCAGGTAGTGCTGGCGGTGCGTGTGTGTGCGTGTATGTCTGTGTGCGCGCGTGTGCCTGTGTGCGCGCGTATCTCGACTCACCGGCGGCCGGCGCGGCGGCACCCACAGCAGGTAGTGCTGGCGGTGCGTGTGTGTGCGTGTATGTCTGTGTGCGCGCGTGTGCCTGTGTGCGCGCGTGTCTCGACTCACCGGCGGCCGGCGCGGCGGCACCCACAGCAGGTAGTGCTGGCGGTGCGTGTGTGTGCGTGTATGTCTGTGTGCGCGCGTGTGCCTGTGTGCGCGCGTGTCTCGACTCACCGGCGGCCGGCGCGGCGGCACCCGCAGCAGGTAGTGCTGGCGGTGCGTGTGTGTGCGTGTATGTCTGTGTGCGCGCGTGTGCCTGTGTGCGCGCGTGTCTCGACTCACCGGCGGCCGGCGCGGCGGCACCCGCAGCAGGTAGTGCTGGCGGTGCGTGTGTGTGCGTGTATGTCTGTGTGCGCGCGTGTGCCTGTGTGCGCGCGTGTCTCGACTCACCGGCGGCCGGCGCGGCGGCACCCGCAGCAGGTAGTGCTGGCGGTGCGTGTGTGTGCGTGTATGTCTGTGTGCGCGCGTGTGCCTGTGTGCGCGCGTGTCTCGACTCACCGGCGGCCGGCGCGGCGGCACCCGCAGCAGGTAGTGCTGGCGGTGCGTGTGTGTGCGTGTATGTCTGTGTGCGCGCGTGTGCCTGTGTGCGCGCGTGTCTCGACTCACCGGCGGCCGGCGCGGCGGCACCCGCAGCAGGTAGTGCTGGCGGTGCGTGTGTGTGCGTGTATGTCTGTGTGCGCGCGTGTGCCTGTGTGCGCGCGTGTCTCGACTCACCGGCGGCCGGCGCGGCGGCACCCGCAGCAGGTAGTGCTGGCGGTGCGTGTGTGTGCGTGTATGTCTGTGTGCGCGCGTGTGCCTGTGTGCGCGCGTGTCTCGACTCACCGGCGGCCGGCGCGGCGGCACCCGCAGCAGGTAGTGCTGGCGGTGCGTGTGTGTGCGTGTATGTCTGTGTGCGCGCGTGTGCCTGTGTGCGCGCGTGTCTCGACTCACCGGCGGCCGGCGCGGCGGCACCCGCAGCAGGTAGTGCTGGCGGTGCGTGTGTGTGCGTGTATGTCTGTGTGCGCGCGTGTGCCTGTGTGCGCGCGTGTCTCGACTCACCGGCGGCCGGCGCGGCGGCACCCGCAGCAGGTAGTGCTGGCGGTGCGCGGCTCGCTCGCCCGCGCACTGCGCGCACAGGTCGTACTCCTCGCACTGCGCGCACGCGAACCGATCGCTGCAGAGAACAACACAAACGTATTGCACCACTGAATAGCATGCGAGAGTTAGCTCTCGACACATTATTTCAAAATAATTGCTTTTTGTACGAGATTCTTCAAGGTTTGACCAATTTTTACTTTTAACTCGCTGTACATATTATGCAATACCTCACATATTATGTAAATACACACATATCTTTAATAATGGCTTTGGCTGAAAAACATATAACATGACAGCCGTTTGTCTTCTCGTGTTGGCCGTACCTGTGAGATAAACGGCATAGTGGGCTAGCACTTCCATTATCTAAGGCTTGAATAATCAGCTTCAGACAATGACGGAATAAACTATAGAGGGAAAAAGACATCACTATTAATTATAACCAACCAAGGACATTTTAGACACTTGATGAATGTCATTTAAGTGTAATTTTGTTGCGACACGATGCTCAGTCCATCCTAAATACCATGTTATATATCGTTATTACTTCTAAGTGGTTAGAGTAGTATGACGATTACTCACTAACGAAGTATAATAATAACCAAAACTCACCTTTTTATGACATCTTGGCAGGCGTTGCACTTATACTCGTGTGTGCTAATATCTTGTATATCGTCGTCGTCATCTGTGTGGGAGAATTACGTTGAAGTGTAAATGTAAAACATTTGTGTGAACAAAAACTAATGTTTACAATACACATATTTAATTCAATGACAGCAATGATTTATATAATTTAGATTTTCACATGAAAATTTAAATAGGTTAGTTCTCGTTATTCTTTAGGCTACAAAATAATATACAATACACGTAAGCAATTGAAATTTATTGAAAAAATATATGAGATTTTGACTGTTAATTCAAATTTTTAATCAACTTAAAAAAAGGAGGAGGTTCCCAATTCGTGTTCGGGCATAACTTCTTTGTTTATGAACTAATTTCAAGGATTTTTTTCCGTTGTCTTCAACATAGCTCCAAGGTGGTCCCATTTGAATTTCATTGATATTGGAGCTTGGACTTTGAAGATAATCAAATAACTAACTGATTATAAATAAGCTTTATTAATATTGATAAATAATTCCATTCCAGAATTAAAAAAGAAGTTACCCTATCCTAGATATTTATTTAGGTCATGGTTACTCAAAAAGGAGAAATAAAAAACTTAAAAAAAATTAAACCAACTTCAAAAAATAACACTGAAAAGTACAAAATAATTGTCCTTTACTAATCAAAACTCAATAACTTTATAAATACAGTATATAATAATAATGTAATATAATAATAATATAAAATAATAACAATGTAACGTAATAACAATGTAACGTAATAAAATTATAAATATAATATCAATAAATAATACAGTACCTTTACAATTTGTTACTTATTGAAGCCACATCAATGTGCAACATCAGAAAGTCTAGTAGTTTTGTAAGCTTGGCACCGACTTCAGAAACTGTTTAATTATTTTGTATCGTTTAAGTATGTGTATCGTATTTATAGTCATTTTTATATTTAAGTTCTCATTAGTTAAGGATAGTTATTTTGTACTTTTCTGTGTATCTTTTTAAAGTCGATTTTATTTAAAGTTTTTTTAACTATTACTCTATTAAAATTGTAATAAGTTTCTAGAGACACAATATTAAAACTGAGGTCACGATTATGTAAATTAACAGATTATTATTTACTGTGACATTTTGTTTATTTGTAATGGCAATATTCACAATAAGCCGATGATGAGATTTTTTTAAATTATCTTAATAGACGTGGGAATGACTGTACATAATTAGTAGTAATGTGTTAGTCAGGTATCAATTATAAAATTCATAGTGATTATAATAATACATTACCATCTACATCAAGATCAATAATCGGTGAATGATGTTCATTACCATCGTCATAACAAACAGGATCATTGTCGTCTGAAAATGAAAAGAAAAAAAATTCAATACGGTTTTCTCGCGCCCCGCCATTGCTACGCCAACGTAGGGCTCGCATAGCATCTTTCTATACATTTGATGGCGATTTCGTATGTGCTATATCAAAGGGATATGTAGCGGTATAGTTTTTAGTGTTCGAAAATTCGAAATAACATGGAGTATTTAACCTATAGAGTGGAAATGAGATTTATTTTATATGAAAACCATTTACGTCTAAACACTGCTGCAGTTACTGCGCGCTGATTGTTCAGCCGAAAATCAAACAAACCCGTACACGTGAATATGAATAGACTGAGATAACGTAATAGAGGTTGCACTAAGGTGAAAGCGAGACGCATATAAACTTGATTTTTGAAAGAATGAATGTAAGTTTGAAAACTGCTTTACTATTACTTACTAATGACGTGAGATTGTGTTTGTTTTACAGTTCGATTGTTTGTTGTTTTTGCCACACCACCGAATATAACAGTAAACCGTTATATGTATAAGTATTTAAATATATGTAGGAATATACTGAGATGTACAACGTACATACAGGTCCAGTATTGGTTTTGTACTGTTTTACTCTGAGCGAGAGTTGATATTTATTAGTGCCAAAAAACTGCGCAGTGGTGAGTAGAATGTCTCTTTAAATTAAGTGCTATATGGGAAATCAGAAACATAAACAAAGATTAACAATACTGCTGCTATTATACATTAAATAGTTTCGACTTGGAGGATTATTACTTTTAGGAAGTTTTCAGGCTTCGCTTTTAGGGCATAAATAGAAAGTTTTTTTATTAGATCGAACAGAAATTTTTCGAAAAAAATTTAGTCAAAAACGAGACCGATTCGCGTATAGAATTGTTACTAAAAACATTTAAACCTAAGACTTCGTTCTTTACATAAAATTTAAGTATAAGGCTTTATAGTTATTGAACTTATCGGTCAAGTTGAGGACCCAATTGGCCCCTTCTTTATTTATCCTATGAACATTTTAAAATGTCAACTACCTACTGCAAATTAAACGGGTTAACTAATTCTATCACCATAACACACAAGTTAGAACACAGTTTCTGCGAAAATAGACTGTTACAGACAGACAGAAGCATCTGCAATTTTATAACGGTTCCGTTGTTAGGGTTCCTTACCTCAAAAAGAAAAAAACGGAAATCTTATATGATCATTTCGGTGTCCGTGTGTTCGTCTGTGCGACCAGTAAGACGGACCCCAAGAACGGACAGATGTATCATGTTGAAACTTATATTTATTGGTAAATAATTGATTTATTAACAAAAAGTACATACATATGTTAATATTTACAAACTTAAAACTACACATTATCTTAAATAATAAACTTCCTCAAAGTTGCCGCTTAGAAAGCTGTCATTGCTCAAGGTACCTAGCAGACTGGCAGCATTGCCTCTTTGAATAGCCAAACTGATTCGTTGGCGGAAGAAGCTGCCAGCCCGTCGGTCTCCCGAAGCCTCGACCAGTCTCTTACAAATATCAGAAACCAGTTTTTTTTTTATTTATTTATTTAGTTACAGGGAAAACTTGCGACTCGATATAACAGTATAGAACAAAGAAGTGACTTAGGAAACAAAAGAGTCAATAAAAGTTTTCACAAATAGTGATAGAATATACATACAAGTTAAGAGAAAGTGAGAAATACTAACACATATAATATGCATATAAAAATAAAAACAATTACAGTAGTTAAAGTGAACATAAGCAATAGGATCTAACAAGTCCAATACATAAAAATATAAATCAAAGAATAAGCAACAGAATTTTCTCCTCATTTTTGGCAGACTATCATTAAAAATATCTATTTCTGCGATAACTGATAAGGTTTTATAATAGTTGCAAGCTCGCCACAAATACGAATTCTATCTATAATTCGTGGAGACACTAGGAACATAAAAGGTGGGGGGTTTGTCTTAACTGTTTTGGTGTAGCAAAGAAATTCAATTTAGACAAAATTTCAGGACAGTCAATTCCGCCATTAAATATCTTGTGTAGCAGAAGTAGGTCTGCAATATCTCATCTTCGACTAAGGGGTAACAGATGGAATCTACGGCATGGGTCAAAATAATCAACGGCATGGGTCGAAATAATCAACGGCATTAGATCTAGTACGAAAACGAAGGTACCTTACGAACTTCATCTATATTCTTTCAAGCTGATCTATATATGTACCATATCTAGGGCTCCATCTGTGATGCATACTCGAGTATACTCCTAACGAAGGAACAATAAAGCAACAGTATGATTTTAACACTTTTAAAATTTTTAGACATGCGCATAATAAAACCAAGCCGCTTAGTGGCGCTTTTAACAACGCTGTCAATATGCTCATCAAATAATAGTTTGTAATCATGAGTAACCCCCAAGTCCTTAACATGCGTTACTTTACTTTATTAAGGTTATGGTTTTTTAAACTGTAGTTGTAATTAATGTTCTCAGATTTTCTACCAAATGATATGGAGAAATACTTAAGAGGATTCAGATCCAACTTATTCACTGCACAGTAGTCGCTATAGGTCATCTTGCAACGCTTTCGCATCGGCCAAGGAAGAAATAATTTTGCAGACTTTCATGTCATCAGCAAAGCATAGAAGGTTGGAATTGTGAAAACAGTTGTCTATATCACTGATGAAGATGAGAAACAGCAAGGGTCCTTACAAAGAACCCTGTGGAACACCACTAGGTATCGTTACCCATCCAGATATGAAATTACTAACTGTTAATGCCTGAGATCGTCTATAAGAGGAAAACCACCGGAATAAATTACCTCTATGCCTGCCATCTGTAACTTTAATAACAGAATACTGTGATCAACTCTGTTGAACGCTTTACTGTTTGAAAACCGTTCTCCATACTGTCTGTTAGTCCATCATTAAGGAGTATTAAGTTAGTAACTGTAGAACGACCCCTGAGTGAATATACCTGATCGTAGACTAACCTTTCAAGCACTTTGGAAATAATACACAACTTAGAAATGGGTCTGTAATTATTAACAACATCCTTAGCACCTTTTTTGTGTATGGGTGTAATAAATGCAGACTTCCAGATACTTGGTACGCTACCTTCACAAATAGACTTGGCAAACAATAAAGCGAGTGGCTTAGCTAATACATTTGCACACTTTACCAGAAAAATAGGTGGGATTTCATCCGGACCAGCTGATTTAGACATGTCAAGATTACGGAGGTCCTAAGTATAATATCGGCAGTAATTTCTATGCTAGAAATATCAACACAATTTTCGTCAGAATCGTCGCAAATGGATGGTGTGGTGGTATTTTCAGGTTTTAGGTACATAGAATAAAAATAATCAGCAAAGTAGTTGGACGCCTCTGTTCTCGATTACTAATCTCTCCATTATAAGTCATATTAAATGGCAGGGTATTTGCGTTAGATAAGTTTTTAACATATGACCAAAAACGTTTTGGATTACTACTTACCGCACTCTCAATTACAGATATATATCGTTTATAACATACTGATTCCAAGCTTTTAGCCCTTCTACTTAGCATGTCAACTGTTAATTTACCATATTTTTTAAGCTTATATGAGGTCTATTAAGTTTCAACTTAATAGACCTCAGTCTATGGTCTGTTGGACGTGTAAAAAATACAAACTACTAAGTCACCGCAATTAAAAGATACAATCCGTCAAGAGACATGACTTAACATATCACAAGTTTGTTCCTGCTCTCAATGATGTTTTCCTAAGAAATATTAGTGTGTGCGTTATAAAGTGCATCCCCAGTACTATCATCCGGATAGCAACGAATGCCGCTATTGTTATGCAGCATGCTATCGATATGCAGAAGAAAAAACGATTGCTAGTCTACCTTGTAAATCTGGTACATGATGCATTTGCCATGAGAATGATGCCAAGGCTTTACTCTCTTTATTTTCGTTTTCTATGGATTTTTCTGCTGAAGACCATACATAATCTGTTTCAATATCTCCAACTGTAGGAAGCTTTGTTTCACATGAGTCGCTGCTTGCATCATCTACAACAAAATTGTAAAGGTTTCATGCAAGGAAGTTTTGGTCAGTTGTAAAGTGTAAAGGAGGTATAGTTTTTGGTATTAACAAAAGGAACAACAATTAAAATTGAGGAAAAGGCTCTCAATATGATTCGGAGTGGCGACGAACCATATAGTAACAATCTCGAACTACTTATATGAATAGTTTGCTTGTTTCACTCACGCTTGTTTGGTTGTTGCGTTATCTCTTTCGCTACTCACGATAGGTCTCAAAAAATAAACTTCTGACATGGAGCAAAGTTAATGACTCCAAATAAAACACTATATAAGATGTAGGTATACGGTTACTAAACCCTAATTTATAGTATTCATTAGCACCTAGACTACAAGAATACAACATAAAAAAACTTATTTCCACAAGGACGAAGTTAGGGACAAGTTTCTCGACACTCATTATTAGACAGGTCTTCGGCAAGGTTCCAGAACGATACTTAAACGAGGTTCTCTGCTTGAGAATACACATACATACGTATCCTCACGCAGTATCCCTAACAGGTTAGTCGAAAGTCGAAGCGTCAAGAATCGCGATCTTTACATACTTCTTTTGCCTCCACCAATTAATATCATCTCTCCCCTAAAACACGCCTAGGTATGCAAGTGCTTTTGATATTTCCACTAGCTAAATTTAAAGCCAGCCTTGGTTGAGAATAGTTTCAAAGGAATGCCGCTATCCATTGCATGTAGCAGCATTTTTAACTGTGATCAATCAGATTCGCAGTATCGTTCAGAAATACAGGTCTTAGTTTCGCAAATTGATATGAACAAGAATTCAACTCGCCACCCTCGTCTTGGAAGGTAGACAAAGAACACAACTTCCGCGTTTCACAGGTAATTAAATAATAGAAATATAGTTGAAACCATAATAAGAATTAAAGTTATTTAGACTAAAGTAAAAGTATAAACTAAATGATGTGTCGTTGCTGGCAATACATGAAATATTGCCCAAAGTGGGAATATTACTTGCAAAATTGACGGCAACGACACATTACCACAAAACAGACATTACTAAAAAACTAAAAGTAAATATGAAAGGTAATAAGTGATTTATTCATTTATTATTTAAATTGTACATAATTAAATGTATAACTGGTAAAGATAATTTTTAAATAATTGCGTTCGTATGGTTCGTATCATTATACATAATAGAGCAGGCAAGCACAGAAGTTTCTTCAGAAAAAACATTTTATTAAAAAAATTAAACCGCTTTCAAAAAAAACACTGAAAAGTATAAAATAACTATCCTTTACTAATCAAAACTCAAGTACAATTAAAATAACTATAAATAATCGTATTTACACATACCTATATAATTAAATTTGACAGTTACAGAAGTCGGTTGCACATTGATTTGGCACCGACTTCAATAACTGTCAAAATCAACTGTCACAAGGAGAAATAAAAAATAAAAATAAATGATTTCTCCGTTTTGAGTGATCTTGAACTAAATAAATATCTAGGGCAGGTCTGCAATTAACTTCATTCTAATTCCGGAGCGCAACGATATACAAGAGAATCATCAATATAAATAAAGGTTATCACCAGATCGTGTTATCTAGTGTATTTTCGAAGTCCAAGCTCCAATATCGGTGAAATTTATATGGGACCACCCCTGAAGTATTACCTACCATACGTAAAAAGAATTTTCGAAATCGGTTCATCAACAACATACAGACGAATTGAGACCCTCCTCCTTTTTTTGAAGTCGGTTAATTAGAACATGAAATCGACAAGATTTCTTTATGAAATAGGATTAGATATCAGTGCTATTTATTCAGTAAATGCTCAAATGAACTGCAACAAACACCGTCAACAAATCTGAATTAATAACAATTAAAATAAATTGTCAAAAGCACTCGCATACCTAGGCGAAAATATGTGAGGAGAATGATGAGATTTGAGGAAACGAAAGATGTAAGGATCGCGACTATTGGCGCTCCGTCCTCTCTGACTACCCCGTTGGTGATACAGCGTGTAGATATGTATGTATGTATGTAAAATAAATTGTACATATATACAGGATCACCTCAATACTCATAATTTTAAGATAGGGCCACAAAGAATGTGGGTGAATATTTTAATATGCGTGCAGCACATGCATACAAGCAGAAGAGCTTGTGCAGCAGAAGGATGTGTGCAGGGTACGAACTAATTATAGATGTCACACCAATACAGCGTAGGTACAGCATGAGTACGATACGACGCAGCTTTAAAGGGTAAACTAGAGAATAATACACGAGTAAGGGTTAATAATTTTTTACTTTTTTAATATATTATAGGTGCTGGAGTTTCAGATGTCAAATACTTTTTTCTTTCACTGATAATATCTACTTTTATAGTACTTTTGCATTCATGTGTTTAATTTGAAACAAAAACTGTATTTTTTTATAAGTGGTGGTAAACTGTCTAAGATTCTGTAATAAACATTGTCAACTGTCAAAAAAATTGTTTAAAAAAAAAATTAAAACACGTTATAATAATTTAATGTTTACAGAGTGCGAATGAACTTAAAACTGTTTCCGAGACAGATGGGTTGATTGATTTTATTGGTTTTATGGGGCCGATAATCGATATAAATCGTGTGTGTATTGAGCTTTACTGCCATTTTATTACAATAACTTCTAAGATTTCGAAATATCTGCTTCTGAATAAAGTGAATTAAGACCAAGCCAATTTATTTTTTGCGACCAAAAGAGTTTGTAGTGGTTTTATTAATAACTCAAATGCGGTAAAATTTAAAGAATCCTTTAAAATACTGTTAATAAAAGCAGAAATAAGAGACGAAGGTGGTGGAGACTATTTCTATGGAACAAATAATCGTTTTAATTTGCTCTAGTAGAATGGATCCTGCGAAAACAATAAATAATTTCGCAGAAAGAAGTTTTTTTCTTGACGTACCAAAAAAACGACAGTGATTTACAGATTTACATGATGAATACAAAGCCTGCTTAAATACAAATCACAGTATTCAAAAATTTCATTCAGAAATTGTTTAACAAAAATTGTGTTAGCTAGATTTATTTTGTGACAGCAAGTTTTATTTTTCAACCCCAGTGAAAAATATGTTACTAAATATTAGATATGACTAGTCTGCCGTTGGTCAGCCTTGTAGTGCCTAGCAAATTACTATCTTAACTTTTAAAAGATTTATATTTATCCAAAAAGGCCGATCTGTTGTGGTTTTTCTAAGCTAGATAACACTATAAACTTTACAATATTACCTATTACTTCACAATGTACAGAAATAAAATTTGTTTATTGTACGTAGGGGGTAATCTCTGTAAAAGGGGTTCCCAAACTTATTTTGTCTACTGCCCACTTTGAGTCATTCAGTCGTTGTCTAAGATGCCTCCTAGCTAAATGAAATTACAAATCACCCCCCAGGCCTCTACACAACGCCCCCATTTTTTTTCTGGGTCTCTTACCGCCCCCCTTTAGGCCTGCAGCGCCCACAAGGGGGCGTTATCGCCCACTTTGGGAAAGGCTGCTCTGTAAGTAGGTACTGAACTGAATTTGAGGATTCTTTGACTAATAGAAGTCCACAGTGTTCTATTCCTAATTGAAATGTTATTCCCAGTTACTGTGTGGTAAAGCCCTGAAGGAGGAGCCTGTTGCTATTGTTACTAATAACACCTTAAAATCGCCTTAAGATTCTAATTATACGTCAGCATCGAACTACGCTGACCGTTATTTTCAGTTCGCACATTATTTCAGTACATACTTTGTATAAATCTATTGTTACAGTTTCCGGATGTGAAACCTTAACGTTGATTGTGTACTTCTCATATAATATAAAGCATAATATAAATAATATAAAATTGTACTCAATAAAAATCATCAATTTATAATAAGTAAAACTTAATTAACTTAATTTGTATTGTATAATTATCAGAATTGGTATGTTTAATTAATTGTAATATAATACAGTTATATAGTATATATTATATCTGGCAACACTTGTAAGTTAACGTATATAAATAGAAGAGGATAAGATGTGTACTTAATTTCGTCGATTGACCTTCTGTTGATTTACTTTAATTGCTACCACAACAAAGGTTGGTGGTGTCTGATAGTTTTTCCCCTATGTAATATCTCAGAAGTGGGATCATGGCCAGCCTAGAGTCCTACTGACTGGGGAAGAAGCACAAATATGAAGATATAACTGCAGATTTTATGTGTAACTCGCTTGATGTTTTTGATTGATTGAGGTTTGATGGGGAACGTTTTCTAGGCCATCAGTAAACCATGCTCCATGCAGAGAAATGGGTGAAATGGTCCAAAGAGGACTGATCATCCGTCTGGGCCTGGCAGACGTCCCTCATCAACAATAATAATAATAATAACTCGCTCTCGAAATAATAAAATATTACAGAAGGTCACAGCCAAGGAAGACCAAGGCCGACTTATGAAGATCAAATAGCTAGAGTGTTAGCCAACGGAAATGTCAAAAGCACTCGCATACCTAGGCGAAAATGTGTGAGGAGAATGATGTGTTTTGAGGAAGCGAAAGAAGTATGTATGGACCACGACCTTGGCGCTCCGTCCTCTCTGACTACCCCATTAGGGATACGGCGTGAAGATATATGCAAGTATATACGTCACCATCTTTATTGCACAAATATTACACAAACATAAAACAATTTTGAAGTTAGAAGAGATATTGATTTGTACGCACTAAGCCAAAACTATTATACCTACTACATGGATTTCGATGTAGTTTTCGGTTTATAAACTGTGGATATCTGGGCATTATGAGAAATGCGTTTGGTTTTAGCCTGATAGAATACGTACTAAATTATGGAAGTAAAGGCGGACTCAGAATAAGGAACCCCCTAGTCTGAGTTATTATGCCTCTCCCACTATTTTTTTAAGTTAACTAAATTAAAAAAAATGTTTTTAACGAAAATACGAGATGTAGCTGTAAATCATGAGATATGCCTACCTGCAAAATTAATTTTTAGATCCGACCTTGCTTGGGCGACAACTATATTACGAATATGAAAGGACGGCAGTTAAAATAAGTATTTCAAAATAAATTTTTATTTACCTGTAGATAAATCAGAAGTACTAGGAGCTGTACGTTTCGCTATGGATGTGCAAGCAGTCACTACAGCTACGCTCGTAACAGAAGACCCTACAATATTAAGTCACTACCTGTGAAATTATACTTAAGATATAGTTTTTATGTGTATGGTGTGAGACAGTTGCATAAAATTTTGTAGAGAAATAATTTTTACTAGGCTCTTGTAAGACAACTTTATCTGTGACTTCCGTTTTACAAAACCAGATTTAATGAATCCCCATCGGCCGAGCTCTTACAAGATGTTTATGCAAACACAAACAAAAAATAAATAATTTTTTGATTTCTCTATGATCAGTATGAACTTAATAGTTTTCAAAAAATATAATTAATGAATATCATGTGTACAATTATTTTTTTAAACTTTGCTGTTTTCTAAGTGTGATACCATATAAATAATTATACCTTCATAACAACAAATTTACTAATCTAAGTGCCTAATATCAAAGATAGTATAATACCTACCAAAGGTTATAATAATTAATTTACTAACATTAGTTTAATAAATATTTTTTTTTTTCTCATTTCTATTGTAACTCTTGTCATTTCACAATATGTATTTATTTATTGTTATTTCTTGTATTTAGTATTTAAAAATAATCTCTTTTATTAAATGTAGCTTATGTGTCATAAATATGTATATTGTAAATTAAACAGAAAAACCATAACTAGCCCACTAGTAGTGTAATATGAATGTAATTTCATTAAATAATAACTGCTGGTTTTCTTTTCCTTACACCTAAATAAAAAATAATTATAAAAAAAAATCAGTGCTTGCGAGCACCAGGAGATAGAACATCAGTGTTCTACTTATCTACTCTTATATATACAGAAGTACAACTAAACAAGCAAAAAATTATAACTCATATAACCACCAAATAACCTAGTCAGGTTGTTTGGTAGTGTTGAAATGGAATATCACTACCGGCTTTTATTGGGCAATGCATGCCTATTTAAAAAAAAATTCAAATAAATTTATTTTAGCGCTACATAGGTACTAATTTTGAAATGTCTAAACAGAGTTATTAAATACACCTGGGGCTGCAGTCCCGACATAGCGATTATTTTCGTAAACTATCGATTGATAAAAATAATGAAAAAAATCACTTGCCATAACGATAAGCACATACACTTTGCGAGCTGTCAAATTTGATCGTAAAAACATTACCAGCAATCCTAAAATTGACAGTTAGATTCGATATGATTCCAATCACAACCACAGTTTAAATGTAGAGGCTTTAAAAAATCGTTAAAAATTAATTGTTATGACTTATCAACCGAAATCGGTTCTAAAGCAATCGCTATGTCGAGACTGCAGGGGCTGATCTACCTTTACACCTACATCACAATGTTCAACTAGCTATAATAGAACCTAGCAAATTGACTTACCATTCTGGCCTTGTGACAATACATTTAGTTTTCTTCTAGATTCAACACTATAAGTATGGTCATGGTTGAAGCTTAGCAGTCTTAATATATCATCATCAGCTGAAATAGCAGAAATATAAAATAGACAAGTAATATAAGTAATGTTTCTATTATTATTTATAGACAGATATTGCATTGCCTTAAATATACTTTCATTTGTACATAGGACAATATCCTTTATTGATATAATGAAAATATTTAGGAACTGATCAAGAATGTTTCCTCTATGAACATCATACCAATCTTAATTAATTAATTACTTAATCCCTATTTTATATTAATAAAATATTTCATGTGCATTAAATATATCAGCACGAATGTAAGGGTTTACACTAATTACAATAAGATTTAAAACATATGAATAATTTTATACTTACTGCTATTCACAGATTGTATATTATATGGCACCTCGTGTGAATAAATATGATCTTTCCTTGTGTCGCCACCAAGAACTGGAAACAAAAAATGGTTTCCTAATATTTGTCGGAACATTTTGCTACGTTCTGAGTAATTTATATTAAATCAACCAATTCTGTTATAATAAAACTAAATTAAAATTGCATCCAAGTAGTATAAACACACTTACATAAAGAAGTCTTGAGTCGAGGTTCTCTGGACACAATTTCTTGTGCAGTAAACAACGTTGGACAACATAGACGAATTCTCTTATTATTAATTACATAACAATCTTCAAAATGTAACCGACACACCTGTAATAGGAATCAATAATATTTAATGACATAAGCAACATGGTAGATATGAGAGTATCACAGCAGATAGCACACAACTAACACTGATCTTATTTTATATATTTCGACAAAACTTAGCGATTAAGCAATAGCAATTAAGTACTTTGATAATTATGTTAAAATGATCTTTACCAGACAACGACTTCTCACATACTACATATTAATATTTGTCATTTTAATAGGCATAACATCAACGGAGTTTTGAATCTAAATTTGGAATTTGAAATATAATTATATTTTCATTAGTATGTAGGTTTATTCTTAGATTTCATACAAACCTTTCGCGCGGTCAATTGTTTTTTAGACAATGTAGCAAGTGATGGATTATGCGGCACCAACTGTTGCAGCCATGCAGCACGTAGACTGTCATTCTTTGGCAGGAAAAACATCTGGATGTCGGGCTCTTCTGATGGACACCATTGCACACAACATTTCGTAATAGGCATCTGTAAAGAATAACGGAGTATTTACAGCTACAGGTTAGGTCATGTTACTAAACAAGTAGGTATCTACCTAACATGCTTGCTACTTACTCTTGAAACTGATTTCAATTTTCTTAGTAGGGAAGCTAACTCACAGAACATATATACTCCAAAGCTAACTTGAATAAAGTTAGAGAATATTTAAAAAAGAAGGACGACTCCCGCCCCGTGGTCTCGAACGTCAAAGAGCGAGATCGATAGTGTTGCCAGCTGAAATCGATATATTTGTACCCAAAATCGGTAGTTGTCAATAAAAATACATTAAACAATCAAATTCGTTTATTTATTGAAAATAAAATTTACAGACTAATTTATAATAATCACACTCAAATATAATTATGTTTTATACCAATATTCTATGGCCATAGCCTTGATCATCTTCGAAGTAATTTCACAATCAAAACAGCTTCATAAAAAAGTTTTTTTGAATGTAATAGGCTAGTCGCGAAAATATATATACGTTCAACGTTATCGGATGAATGGGGAAGTGATACAATATTAAAGATGAAATTAGACAACAAAGGAAACATCTGAGTTTCATCACCACGCTTTAGTAAATTTACTTTATTCCAAAATAATTCTACATCATCAGGAAATGTTTTGATTTGTTCACAATTTCTTAAAATGCGCCACTCTCTATCAATTTCCTGAAAATCATTGCTCTGAACAATATTAGGAAAGAGCCTACTAATAGGAATTATCGAAACAGTTTTGCCACTTTTAACATTTTTTGGATCAATTATGTCTAAACCTTTTATTCTATATTTACATTAACAAAAAGTACATACATACGTTAATATTTACAAACTTAAAACTACATAACATAACATGTCTTCACGCTGTATCCCCAACGGGGTAGTCAGAGAGGACGGAGCGCCAGGAGTCGCGATCCTTACACACCTCTTTCGCTTCCTCAAAACTCATCATTCTCCTCACACATTTTCGCCTAGGTATGCGAGTGCTTTTGACATTTCCGTCTGCTAACACTCTGGCTATTTGATCTTCATAAGTCAGCCTTGGTCTTCCTTGGCTTCTTTTACCACTCACTTTCGCTCTGTAGATTTTCTTCGTCAGTCTTTCATCACTCATTCTTTCCAAGTGCCCGAACCATCTAAGCATTCCTTTCTTGATTTTTACAATAACACTGTTGTGCAACCTGTCATACTTACTCCTTTAACTCCGCCTCGATGCTGGGTTTTCTGGATGGGGCGAATTATGTCTCAACCAAAATCCCCAGTATGGTGCCGGTCCCAAGCCCGGATAAAGGAGGAGGGCACAGGGGATGATATCGGAATTTCGGCTTCAGATATTATCCTCACAGCTGTGCATCACATGCGGAGGAAAACCCGTATGTAATGTACAAATCCCCCTCCCTAGCACCTTCCTTAATCCAATCCAAACCATCCTACCACATCCTCATCCTGTCCCTACATCCGCCACTAAAGCGAGGAGGTGGTGGATGTGTAATCCAACATCCCCGCACCCCCTGGGGTCACGGTTGGAGAGCTCGTGCCAACGATCCCGCGGCTCGAGAGCTGGCCTATCCAGCTCACGAGCCGTTTCGTAGACGGGGGTCGTGAGTGCTGGATTCGTCAACGGGGATGGGAAGCGACTCGGAGGGAGACATCTGGAGAAAGGTGGGGAAAGTAGAGGAGGCCATAAGAGGTATTACTTATCCGGTACCTACTGATTATCCAGAGAGTCAAACTCGCCGAGTAACTTTCCAGACCCGGGGAGGAACCCAGCACTCATAACGTCTGCGTCGTACGAGCCTGAGTACAGGGGAGCGGCGCCCCCTGTATCCGCGAAAATGTAGCTGGCACCTGGGCAAGGGAGCTCTGCCGGGATGCCTTACTTTATTTCTCACCATTAAAAAAACCCAATTGTATGGATAATTTAAATAAAAACGATATAATGGAGAGGAAGCCCGAAGGTAACACTGAGGGAGTACCTCCTAAAGAACTGACAGAATTAAAGCCAAGTACAGTTGAGGTTGAGGATGCACTTTCCCTTGCCAATCTGCACTTAGAAGAGGAGACACTTCTGAAAAGCCCCATTTCCACAGGTAACACTATGGAGGAGGGAGAATCTTTCAGTCGAGTTCTCACCAAGGAGGAAAAGAAAATGGAGAAGGCACGGCGTCGGAGGAAGGTACGAGCCGAAAGGAACAGAGATGTGGAGCTAACAGCACCATCATGTTCCTCTGCACCCCAGAGACCTATGAAGATGAAAAGACAGAGCACGGACCCGGAGCTGAGGCCACCGCCGAAGCGAGTAAACTGGGGAGCTGCCGAGAACGATGACGGACCGCGCGGCCTATCGCGAAGACAGACGGGACTCGCCATCGCAATAGGAAGGGCAGACGGGAAACCAGTAGATGAAGCCCTGGCCTCTATCATACGACAAAAACTCGGCGAAATGATAGAGAAGGCGGTGGAGGAAGAGGATGCAGACACGACGAGGGTCTCATTTGCCACCTCGGGGTTGGTGTCAGAAGGTCATTACCTTGTGACACCAATGAACGAGGGGGCGAGGGACTGGCTCTTGGCATGCTCCTTCGGAGACCACGACGGCGTCTCTATCATTGCGCGGAGAGTCGATAGGGCCAAGGCTATGGTGTGGATACCAGGTCCAAAAGAACACCTCCCCAAGGACCCATTCAGGCTCTTGGTGAGACAGAACAGACACCTGACAGATACGAGGACATGCGACTGGACTGAGATCTCAAAGGAGCTACTGCCTTTGGGAACTCGACTCATAGTGGGTATTCCTCACGAAGATGCAGAAAGCTGGAAGGACTACCATCGTTGGCTTAGCTTTCAGGCAACCCAAGTCCAGGTGAGACTACTCAGGTCAAGCCTGAGAGGAGGTGAGCTTCCGGCGGCCAAAGGTGTAGTAGTCAAGAAGGCAGGATGCAAATGCTGTACATGCGTATGCAAGTGCGTGCACAGGTGCGCGCCCTCAAATGTGGGTGAGACATCTATGAGTGGGGGTGAGCACCAGTTCACGCGGGTGCAGGAGGATGTCAGCATCAGGACCTTAAGTACTCCGACTGGACCGAGACAGGCGGACAAAGGACAGAGGAAACCGGCGGGGAGTGGGGGCTTCTCTGGGGGTGCTGGCCGTGCCAAGACTGGCGGAGGCAGTGCGTCTGGGGGGGGTCCGACTTCTAGGACGGTACCAAAAATGAAAAACAAAAATGGACAAACACGCAAACAGTAACACTACGCATACACACATAACACACAGAATAGCACACACAACACACAGTATAGCACACAGAACACACAACCCACGACACGCAATACACAACACAAAACACAAAGATCAATAAGAATATGTCAAATAAATCTTCACCATTGCAAAGAGGCGATGCACGACCTCTGCAAAACCATCATCGAGAAGAAAATTGACATAGCTCTCTTACAAGAACCATACACGTACAACAACCGGGTAGTGGGAGTCGGTTCTCTGGGGGGTGAAATCATCTACCACACGGAAGGTGAGCTCCCTCCCAGAGCATGTATATATATTGGTAAGAACATAAAGAACGTAGGCTATACGGCCATTATGTGTTACAGAGATCTAGTGGCTGTAGAAGTCCCTACGAAAACTGAAGAAGGCAGAACCATGAGCATTGGCGTAGCCTCAAGTTACACTCCTAGTGAAAGAGACTTCGACCCACCCGCAGCGAAGGTACAAGAACTGATCAACAGATGCAAAGGTAAGAATGTTCCTATTCTAGTAGGGTGCGATGCTAATGCTCATAACACTGTTTGGGGTAGCACAGACACAAACTGGAAAGGCGAGAGATATTTAGACTTCATTTTAGTTAATGAATTAGACGTCCTAAACATTGGCAACGAACCTACCTTCGTTACCAAAAACAGAAAAGAAGTACTAGACATTACCTATAGCTCAAAACAGATTAGTTCACTTGTGAAGGGATGGAAAGTGGACACAAACTATGCCTTCTCAGACCATAGAAGAATCTTTTTTGAGTTAGATAGTAAAGTAGAAATAAAGAAAATAAGAATCCCCAAAAAAACGGACTGGGATAAATTTGATTCAATCATCAACGGTTGGATACCCAAGACCACAGGATTTGGGAGTATTCAGGACCTTGAAAGAGAAGCTGAGGAACTTAAAGAACTACTAAAGCAAGCCTATCACGAATCATGTCCACTACGAGAAATTAAAGTAGGGAAAGGACAACCATGGTGGACAAAAGAACTTAGCAAGCTAAGGAAGAAAACGCGAAAAGCTCTGAGGATAGCCCTTCATAAAGGTGACGAAAACAGCTGGAGCGTATATAGGAATGAAAGAAACAGTTTTAAAAAGAAATGCTCAGAAGAAAGTAGGAGAGGATGGAGGACATATTGCGAGAGCATCTCCACACACTCTGAAGCCTCTAGAATAATGAAAATGCTAGCGGGCAACACAGCATGCACATTAAGCAGCATTAAGGATGGCGACCGTCTTATCACGGAACCAAAAGAAGTTCTAAAGAAAATGATTGAAACACATTTCCCAGATAGTGCAGAATACACTGCCGAAGGAACAGTGTGTGAACAGTATGAAGAACCAGCAGCGGCAGTAGCAGAGGAGATGATTACAGAACAAGGGATAGAATGGGCAGTGATGTCGTTCATGCCATTCAAAGCGGCAGGACCAGACGAAATTTTCCCCAAAATTCTACAGAGAAGCTTGAAGAAAATTATGCCCATACTAAAGAACCTATACACACAAAGTATAGCATTGAGACACATTCCAGCTACATGGAGACAAGTGAGAGTTGTCTTCATTCCGAAACCTGGAAAAAAGACATATCAAGAAGCGAAAGCGTATAGATGTATCAGTCTATCATCTTTTGTGTTAAAAACACTAGAAAAAATAATAGACAATCACATTAGAACACTACTTGAAGCATGCAACTTCCCAATTCACAAGCATCAACATGCTTACATGACTGGGAAATCAACAGAAACAGCACTGCACAGTCTAACTGTAAAAATAGACAGAGCAATAAGTAACGACAAAGAATATGCAGTAGCATGCTTTTTCGATATTGAGGGAGCTTTTGATAGAGCAACCTTTGAATCGATTGGAAGATCGATGAAGAGGAAAGGCATACCGGACTGCATAGCAGAATGGATAATAAAAATGATTAAAAACAGAATAATCACCGCACAGTTAGGAAACACGACATATATTGCGGAGGCAAGGAGAGGTTTCCCGCAGGGAGGATGTCTGTCTCCACTACTATGGTGCTTACTGCTAGACTCACTGGTGAAAAAGATTAACGAGATGCACATATATATGCAAGCATACTCGGATGACGGAGTAATACTAGTGACGGGAAAATCTCTGAACGGTATTAGAGAAGTAATAACGGAAGGAATAAAAACTATTCTAGAATGGTCCCTGGATAAGGGTCTGGGGATACACCCGGACAAAACCAAACTGGTAGTATTTACGAAGAAAAGGAAAATAATGATAATGCCAGACATAGTGCTATCAGGAAAAGAACTAGAAATAGTCAAAGAAATTAAATACTTAGGTATAAATCTAGACGACAAGCTAAGATTCTGCAGTCATATTAAAGAAGTAAGTGCTAGAGCTTAAACAGCCCTAATACAATGTCAAAGAGCGGTGGGTAAAAGCTGGGGTATAAAGCCTCACATGACACACTGGATATACAGAACCATAATACTACCAAGACTAACCTATGGCGCGGTGGTATGGTGGCACAAAGCACAGATCAAGAGCAATAAGAAGGAACTAGATAGAATACAGAGAATGGCCTGCCTGATGATGACAGGAGCGCTAAGGTCGACACCAACGGCAGCTCTTGAAATTATCCTAGGCATGAATCCACTCGAAATAGAAATTAAAAAGAAAGCAATAGAACAATGGTATGTCATGAAAACATATAAGGAATGGAAAGCAAATCATCTAGATAAAGGACATACACAAATAGATACCATATATGCAGGAAAACTGTCAATGGTATTACAAAACAATGACCTAATAAAGAAACTAAGAATTTTTGACAAGAAATACAGAGTACACATCGGCGAGAGAGACGATTGGGAAATAAGAAACAATACAAGAACATGTATAGGGTATACAGATGGATCTCGCAGAGAGAGCACAAAACTCTCGGGAGCGGGCATTTACACGCCCAAATCAAAACAAAAGGAAATGAGCATATCGTTAGGTCTATATACTAGCGTGTTCCAAGCTGAGGTATACGCAGTATTGACATGTGCTCAAAAGATGCTAGAAGAAGACAATAGCATGTACACAGATGTGGTAATCTACACGGATAGTCAAGCCACATTAAAGGCATTGAATAGACCTAGCACCAAATCAGCCTTGGTACTAGAATGTAAAAGAACGTTAAATCGGTTAGCATCCTCGATAGAAACAACCATTGCCTGGATCCCAGGTCACCAAGGGAATGAGGGCAATGAGAAGGCGGACGAACTTGCAAGAGAGGGAGCGGAAAGGAGGTTCACCGGACCTGAACCAGTTCTCCCAATATCAGAAAGAATAATAAAAGGAATCATCAGAACCATAGCTATGAAAGAAACAATCAAAGCATGGAAGAATAAAGTAGGCTGTAGACAGTCAAAGATGTTCCTAAAGGAAATAGATAAGAAGAAGGTACAAAAGATCCTAAGAATGAGCAAAACAAACATTAGGACGATCACAGGAATAATAACAGGACACAACTTACTAAATAGACACAAGGCTCTAATCAGTAAGGGAAGTGAAAGTGCACAGTGCCCGCACTGTGACAAAGAGGAAACTAGCAAACACTTCATAGCGGAATGTGTAACGTATTCGAGGATAAGATGGGAGATTTTCGGAACAGACCTACTTGGGGAGGAGGAACTGAAGTCTCTCAGCTACGAGGACATAATAGAATTTTGTAGGCGTACAAGAAGGTTTGATGGGGAACGTTTTCTAGGCCATCAGTAGACCATACTCCATGTAAGGGAAATGGGTGAAATGGTCCAAAAGAGGACTGATCACCCGTCTGGGCCTGGCAGACGTCCCTCATCAACAATAATAATAATAATAACCTGTCATACTGCGTATCTCATCATTGCTTATCCTGTCCGTAAGCGTGACATCACACATATTTCTGAGAGACCGAATCTCCACAGCATTTATCATACTTTCACTCGATTTCGGGCATATCCAGGCCTCACTACCATACAACAAAGTTGGCACCAACACTGCATTGTGGATGGCCATTTTAGCAGTGTTAGATATATTCACAGTAACCACTAATGCGGACAGAGCACCGTTCACTTTATTGCCAGCTGCTACCCGTCTCTCCACATCCAACTCACATCTTCCATCCCTCGAAAACGCACTCCCCAGGTACACAATTTCATTCACTTGTTCTAGACATTTTCCATTTACACAAATCACACATTTCGTTTGTACCGCTTCTCTTTCAAACACCAGAACCTTAGTTTTGTTCACATTCATTTTCAATTCTTTTACTTCACAATCTTCTTTCATACACGTGACTAGTGTCTGCAACTCTGCTTCTGATGGTGCTATTATCACAGCATCGTCAACGTACAATAGGCAGTTTACCATTGTGTCATCACATCCCATACCACTCATATTATCTTTCAATCTCTGGAGGCAACTGTCCAAATACAGCACGAACAGCCAGGCAGACATCACGCAGCCCTGTCTGACACCAGAACAGACTTAAAACCAGGGCGACATGTCACCGTCTATCCTTACACAGGCTCTGTGGCCACGATATAGTGACCTCACACAGCCTGCAGTAAGGAGCCCCCCACGCCATGTTCAGGCAGAAGACTCCATAATTTCTTCCGCACTACTCTATCGAATGTTTTTTCTAGATCCACGAAAGCGCAGAAAACTTTCTGGCCTATAGCCAGAAACCTTCCCACGATAACGCGAAGCGAGAAAATCTGATCCATACAACCCCTACCGTTCCTGAAACCACCTTGCGCCTCCCACAAATGTTTCTGAAACGCCTTTCATACGTTCATTCAATACCTTAGTAACTTAGTATACTTATGCCCTATAGCACGCACAGTCTAGATAAGAACCTTTCCTTTTATATAAAGGTACTATGACTGCCGTGCGCCAGTCCTCTGGAACCTCCCCCTTCTGCCAACAAGTTGCAGAGTACACAGAAGGCATCCCAGACCCTAGGACCATCGTACTTGATCATCTCAGCAGTCACCTCATCAATTCCCGCAGCCTTTCCACATTTCAAACTTCTTATCACTTTCTCAATCTCTATCATACTAATGGCATCCTCCGGTCCCTGGCCCGAGTGTGGCAATTCATGAGAATCGCTCTCAGTATCAGAGACGGAGTTGCCACTTTCATACAGTTCTCCATAGTATTCACTCCATCGCTGCAGAACACCTTTTTTATTTGTAAGCAGGTTGTTTTCTTTTGAACGCACTTTATTCTTTCTGCAAGGTGCCGGACCACTTCGGTACTTACGTACTTCTTTCCAAAATAATTTCGAATTTTCCTCGAAGTTGTCCGACATCTTGTTTTCGTCTAGCACCCTACACCTTTCACGCTTCTCTTTCACTAGTGCCTTCGTTTCTGCTTTCTGCAGCTTATATCTGTCTTTCATCAAATTTTTCATATCACAGTCATTTTTAGTAGCAAGGTAATCCCGCCATGCTTTCTTCTTCTTATACACAGACACTTTCACCTCATCATCCCACCACACATCACGCTTTTTACCATTACCAATCTTATTCATTTCACACACTTCTTTCGCAGCCTCGATCATGCTATTCCTAAGGTTCAGCCAACATTCTTCAACATCCTCGCTCATCACTTTCAATCTATCATGAAGCTTACCGGATAATACCCTTTCATATTCATTCCTGGTGGTCGCATCTTGGAGTTTCCAGCTTTAAATGCGACAAACCGCTGCAGGCTTGGACACTACTCGATGTCGCCATGCTGCAAACAGACCCCTTATTCTAGTTACCACTAGAAAGTGGTCAGTTCCCAGATCGGCTCCTCCGTGTGCCCTAGTGTCCACAACCTGCTTTTTGAACCGGCTGTCCACCACAAGTAAATCAATCATACTTCTTTCATCCTTCCTTTTCCACGTGTACCGATGAATCCTTTTGTGCTTAAATAAGTTATTAGCAACAAAAATATCCTTTTCCATACACAGTCCTAACACAATCCTACCAGCATCAATCACCCTCTTATCTCCATACTTGCCTAGGACAGACTCAAATCCTGTTCGAGCTGTCCCAACCCATCCAATCATGTCTCCACACACTATAATTCTCTCATTCTCTTCAACCGTCTCTAGAACTTCCCTAACATTCTCCCAAAACTGCTCTAGCTCGCCCAAGCCGACAGAGGACACTGGGGCATACACCACTAAAACAAATAACCTCGTGAACCCTGTCTTGAGACGCACCCAGAGCAGTCTCGTGTTAACACACTTATACTCAGTTACACAGTTAACCAAACGAGAGGACAGTAAGACGCCTACCCCCTGGCATCCCCTTTGTTCTTGTGGTACACCTGACCACAAAGCGATGCTCCCTCCAGGCAAGTCGACAAGTTCACTGTCCTTTCGCTTGGTTTCACTCAAACATAACACATCCAATCTTCTTTCTTCCATAATATCAATCACTTCATTCATCTTCTCTTCAATCCCATCTCTCACATTCCACGCAGCTATTCTGCATTCCTCCCTCCACTTCCCGCCGCTAGGTCCACAGCGTGTTGGGTGGCGGTCCCCAACGCTGAACTGCATTTTGCTCACACCAGCGGGGACAAACCGGTGTACGTCGCTTTCAGGGTACACCCTAGCATTCATATTTGCACTGTCCCGCATGGTGTGCACAGAAGAGGAGTTGCAGCCCTGAAAAGGGCTGGCAGGGGTCACGACGAGCGCGCTTCCTCAATTGACCCCCTAACTACACATTATCTTAAATAATAAACTTCCTCAACGTTGCCGCTTAGAAAGCCGTCATTGCTTAAGGCACGCAGCAGACTGGCAGCATTGCCTCTTTGAATAGCCAAACTGATTCGTTGGCGGAAGAACCTGCCAGCCCGGCGGTCTCCCGAAGCCTCGATCAGTCTCTTACAAATATCAGAAACAAGTCGATGGGCTTCGGAGCCCCAGGGACCTAAAATTTCGACTGCAAAGGGCGTAAATATCAAACTATCAGAGAGAGTTGCATACTAACGCCGCTTTGGTGGATTATTTTGCAATGGAAACCGCTTAGTTATTTGCGCACAAGCTTCGATATAAAAATCTAGGCATCTGCATTTAAACAAATTTACTTGATCTAGGTTTAGATTTTCTGAACTACTTAGTAGTGTACTAGCTGTACCCGCGACTTCGTCTGCGCGGAAAATTTTTTCGTGGATTTCCCGGATTAGGTTAAATTATATGTAAATATGCATAGCATGTTTAAACATTGTTTCTGAAAAAAAAGTCTACGTTTAAGCTTACGTCTGTCTCTGGACCCATACTATTTCTGTACTAAACATCATAATTGGTTCGGCGATTCAGCATTTCCCATTCAAAGTTTTATCCCCCTTTTCACCCCCTTAGCGATCGTTTTCTGATAAAAAAGTAGCCTATATCCGTTCCCATGTGTCAAACTATATCCATGCTACATCACAATCAGTTCAGTGGTTTAGCATTTCCCGTACACAGTTTCATCCCCCTCTCACCCGTCCCCCTTTTCACAGATTTTTATAAAAAAAGTAGTTTATGTAATTTTGATAAAAAAAGTCTTATTACCGAACCAAATTTTATTATTACCAAGATGATTTAGCGTTTCCCCCACAAAGTTTCATCGCCATTTTCATCATCATCATAGGGGTAAATTTTTGTTAAAAAAACAGTAGCTCATGTCCCTTTTTCTGATGTCAAACTATCTTCCTTCTAAATTTGATCGTAATCGGTTCAGCGGTTTACCATTTCCCATACAAAGTTTCATTTCCCTTTTCACCCCTTTAAGGCTAGTTTAGCCTATATGTTCCCAGGTGTCAAACTATATCCATACATACATACGTACATACATCTTCACGCTGTATCCCTAATGGAGATCACGGAGGACGGAGCGCTAAGCGTCGCGGTCCTTACATACCTCTTTCGCTTCAACAAGTCTCATCATTGTCCTCACACATTTTCGCATAGATATGCGAGTGCTTTTTACATTTCCGTCGTACACTCTGGCTCTTTGATCTTCATAAGTCAGCCTTGATCTTCCTTGTCTTCTTTTACCACTCACTTTCGCTCTGTAGATTTTCTTCGTCAGTCTTTCATCACTCGTTCTTTCTATATGCCCGAACCATTCAAGCATTCTTTTCTTCATTTTTAGAATAACACTAACTATAACCATAACTAATAATAACAATAACTATATCCATGCTACATCATAATCAGTTCAGCGGTTTAGCATTTCCCGTACAAAGTTTCGTTCCCCTCCCTCCCGTTCCCCTTTTCACAGATTGTTGATAAAAAAAGTAGCCTATGTATTGTTGATAAAAAGAAGTCTTATCGCCGCACCTCTCACTATCAAGATTTAGCGTTTCCCATACAATGTTTCATCCCCGTTTTCACCATCTTAAGCATGAGTTTTTGATAAAAAAAATTGTCTATGTCCATTCAGTAATGTTAAACTATCTACATGCCAAATTTCATCATTATAGGTTCAGCGGTTTACCATTTCCCACACTGAGTTTCATTCCCCTTTTCACCCTTTTAGGGATAGATTTTCTAAAAAATAAGTAGTCTGTCATGAGCACATTCAGATATTCTTACTACGTACCGATTTTCATTAAGATTGGTCAGGCCGTTCTTCAGTTTTAAAAGGACATACAGTTAGACAGACAGACAAAAATTTAAAAATGGTAGAATCGAAGTCAGTGAGTCATAAAATGACTATCTATCACAAAATTTGACAGTAAAATTATAATTACAGACAGACGCTAGAGATTTATATATTAGTATAGATAGATAATAGAAAGATTGTTTTTGAAAAAGAGCTTACGTATGGCCTACGGCTGCCCCTGGGCACGTACTATCTCTGAACAAAACATCATTTATCATATATCACCATAGTCAGCGGTTTAGCACTTCCCATTTAATGTTTCATTCCCCTTTTCAACCCCTTAAGGGTAGGTTTTTTATAAAAGTAGCCCATGCCCGTTCTCTGATGTCAAACTATCTCCCTGCCAAATTTCTTCATAATCGGTTTAGCGGTTTACCATTTCTCGTACAAAGTTTCATCCCTCTTTTCACCCCCTTAGGAGTAGTTTTTTAATAAAAAGGCAACCTATGTCCAGTCCCAGGTGTCAAAAAACTATATCCATGCTACACCATAGTCAGTTCAGCGTTTTAGCATTTCCCGTACAAAGTTTCGTCCCCCTCCCGTACCCCTTTTCACAGATTCTTGATAAAAAAGTAGCTATGTATTTTTGATAAAAAAAGTCTTACCACCTCGTAGTGTCTGTCTTCTTTGTTCTAACTTAGAAGCACTGGCTCGACAATGTATACGTGCGCAGGCTCTCGTGATACTGACGTATCGACTTGTACATAAACACACGAGACAGTGTATGCACATACCTACATACACTACATCCCTCCCTTTTCAAATAAATTTTAATTACAATGCGTACAAGAATGTATTTGCTTTTTTCGCCATTTAGTTACTTTTTCTAATATTCTAATATATTGGATTTGAATATTTGGAAGGGAATGTTTTTGTCTACATTAACTCGTTCGGTTCATTTGTCTACTTTCCGTAACAGTGTTGTCTATTGCAATCGGAGCTTGAATGTTTGTTCGTCTATGCACTACATTTCTTCTCTTTTTATAATGTAAATATAATGTAAAATGTATCGTGAACAATAACAGTGAAGAACAAGAATAAAACCAAATTAAATGCTATTAGAACGATAAGAAACGTCACAACCAGGAACAACATTTGTACCAGTATTTCTAATTTAATGGGGGTACATTTGTACCAAAATTTCCACTTAATGGGAGTACATTTGTACCAATATTTCCAATTTAATGGTGGTACATTTGCACCAAAAATTTCAAATTTAATGGGGGTAGGCATTTGTACCAAATATTTCCAATTTGATGAACTTCGTACTTCCAATTTAATGAAAATCTAAAATAAAAATGTTTTAAATTCAATTTAATGAACTTCGTACTTCCAATTCAATGGAAATCCAAACTGGCACAACAATTTTTTTTCGAATGAGGGACCCATGTCACCTTATCAATCACCGTGCCACAGTGAGTACTCTTCGTTAATTAAAAATGTTGTTAGCTAAATAGTTATTAAAATGTATTTGATTTAAATGCTGCCACCACAAGTGCTGCTAACACTGTATCAAATTGATTACGGTTTTCTTATAGCAAAACACCAATCGAAACGGTGTCTGTATAACCATTAATCCTTAATGCCTTAATAAGGCATTAAGAATAACGGAAAGCATAAACGTAAGGCAATCGTAGCATTGTCACCTTCAAGCTCAAGTTTTTCTGGGGGCGACAGTAGGTTTGCCATTTTCCGAGTGATTTTGGGGCAACCTGGGAACCGAAAGCACAACAACCTATAAGTAGGTATGTATGGTTTAACATGGATAGGAATGCCCATACTGCACCTGTTTAAACTTCACCCCATTTGCACACAACATACATTTTACGTATAGTTTCCATTTATATGAGACCCATACTGCCTTCAATACATTCACGTACGGTTTTCATTTGTTTGAAGGCCCGCACTGCCTAAACACATTTACGTATGGTTTTCATTTATATGAGGGCCCATACTGCCTGCAACACAAATAGGTACAGTTTTCATTTACTTGGAAGGCCCGTACTGCCTACTTACAATTACGCACGGTTTTCATTTATGTGAGGGCCCGTACTGCCTACAATACCCTTTATTGGTTACAGTTTAACTATGTTTATCTAAGAATAATTATACCATATTATTACTAATAATAAGTATAGACAATAAGTACAGTACAATAAGTATAGACAAAACAGTTCAATATCTCCTCCTGCGCTCACCTTTTTTTTTTTTGATATTAACGAGCCTTAGTAAATACATATTTTCACGCTGTATCGGAGCGCCAAGCGTCGCGATCCCCACATACCTCCTTCGCTTCCCCAAATCTTATCATTGTCCTCACACACCCTCGTCCAGGCATGCGAATGCTTTTGACAGCCTTAGTGTTATCAATAAAACTTTGGAAACAGACAGTTATATTAATACGTGACGCGCAAACTTTCGATCACTGTTTAAGAACGCCGCGCGCACGGAGGAGCGCAAGACCTGGCACCGCTCCACGTTCACAACGCCAATGCCAAAAGGACTGGCAATGTCAAACTCAGTTCCGATCATGTATTTTAAGTAACCTTCTTGGATCAAACAGCCGTACAGATTAGACACAGTCGCCAAAGAGTTCACACTCATATTCACGGTCGAACTCCGACCATCGGGCGATCTGTAGTAATAATAATATAATTCATCCGTCCCACAAAAGAAAAACCATGGCATAAAAATATTATGACCAATTTGACACACAGGCTCAGCCCGTCCGCTGATCTCCAGCCGCACCCTGGAATCGAGAGGTGACACTTCGCGAATCGATGTCTATCTCAAGAACTTATTAATTTCTCAAGTATTGCCGAACTGCCTGCAATGTACAATTTAACTATGTGACTTACACGACTTCACACAAATAACCACTGATATGTGTGGTATAGCTGCAGGCACGACTACTGCGCGTGCTGGGCCTTTTATAAATTCGGCAAATTAACAAACGTGTCGGGAACTGCGCCGACATCGACCGCGATACGAGGCGCTAATAAACAAAATTGTACAAATAATAGCGGCTTAATACCTTTAATGTGAGTTAGTCTTCAGAGTGGTAGAAGTCGGAGGTGGTTTCCGGCGCCGTTAAGCTACAAAACGGAAGATTGATTAAGGAAACTGTTTGCCTACCACTTCAAGAATTATATAGCAACAGTATAATGCAAAACAATTAAATACCAATTCCAGTCGGCGAACATAACATTACATATAAACACGACACGGCAGAATTTCTTTTAGCTTCAAAACAAGTAAAATAATTGAGATTTATAAGCAATATTCCAAAAACTTTCACTCTTCCTTATCACAAAAAGACCACACCTCTCTTAGACTTCTTCATTACTTAATTCAATTCATACACACAATTACCCACATACCAAAAGAAATAATTAAATAATTAAATCGGCGCTGACGGGACAACTAGCGCCATTTCTTGGTATCGAGAGGCAATAGAAACAATTATATGTTTTATTCCTAACAGATGGCTCATTCCATATTTATGTGTATCTCTACGCGCATACTGTATCATTACTAAGCATAAACTAAAGCAACCTTGTTGCCTTCGTATCAATATAAACAACGACATACTGGAACTTCATCTTTATTTGTTAATTTTAAACAATAGTTCCAAAATAGTAAAAATTCCCTCAGATGGCGGCGGACAAAAGTCAGAATTAACTTTCAGCCAAAATCGCGTACAGAAAGCAACGACTATATATTAATAATACCCTCTCGTTTTTCAATAATTATTCCTTCCACTGTAATGGGAGTCCTCCTTTTCGTCATCACTATGTAGCATGCGCCGCCAGTGTGGCGTTGTCAGTTGCAGTTGTCAGTCGGATGATGCGACTTCGGCGATACACAAATAGTAACATTTACGCTTCATTGTTCCCCGAAATACTATTACATATTTCTTTACTCAACACAACGTGACATCCACACGCCCTAGAATCCACACAACCGTACAGCCACAATTGATATGCAATAATATGTACATGAACCCTTACTTTCCAATAAGTATCATCATCCATGATATTATTGCAATAAACAAAATAATTATCATGTAATTCAAACTTAGGGAACATATCTGGCATTCAGCGTTCATACGCCCTGATAGTTGCTGTAAAATGCCATTCAAATTAACTTGATTGGCAACTGGTACGTGGCAAACTCGAAACTCGCAATGCAAAGCAGGCGTGTCTCTTCAAACCACCATTAACTATATTCTGAACCGGGCACGGTGCTGGAAGCCCGCTAGTCCTTCTGACCAAAACATGTGACATAGGACGCTTGAAACCTCTTATTATGCATATTATAAACACCAATATTATATAATGTCATATCATATCTAAGATCATATCGATATTTTATACGTTCGGGACACTGATCACAATCTCAATAAAGACTGCAACTGTTGCTATCACATAGAACATCATAAAACCGTCGTAATATGAACTGCATCGGGAGAATACAAACAATGATAACAATATGGATAAATAATCATTAATCTCTTGCACATCTACAGCAATTTTCTCACTACCCATTATTTCATCCCGAATATTCCTTTAAAATATTAAATGGAGGTAGTCCTTAATTAACCTTGGACTCAAGGCGGCATTACTACAAAATATATAATTCAATAGGAACTTGTAGCCGCTTACGGGACACCGGTTCACCAAATTCGCAATAGAATGGGGGCCACCCGCCGATATGACTCTCCAGACAGTTTAAGATAGTCTCTATTTATTTTTTCCGATGGAAACATGGCAGTATGAATTCCAACTAATCATTCCGCCACGTACCCACCGCATACAATTTTTAATATTCCAAGGTAGATAACACACTTACTTACGTAGGTAGGCATGTAAAGCACACTTATGTACCTACATAATAATGCACGACATAATTTTCATGGTAATAGAATAGCGCCCACACTCAGTCGCAGGTGATTGTAGACAGGTACCGGCTATTCCCACTATCCTGTAATACAATCGTAATTTCCTCCAAATGTCCATCTACAAGTATTAAGTGCCAGATTGTCATACTCTTAATGACATCATAATGCAAGCAATTCAACCATACCTTCGTTTGTACCACAAATATCTATCGACAAAACTCGAGCATCAAAACTGTTTGCTAGAACTATTATTTTTTAGTGCCAATTGTAATATTCCAGTTTAAACGAACTACATATCAAGAAAAATACTTAACAGCAATGAATATCTGAAATGATAATCATGAATCATTTGCAAATTCAAAATCAAGAATCATCCCAAACAATAGACCTTAAAGTCAAAGTCAAATCAGTCCACCCAAGCGAAGCCGATCGCAAGGCGTTGTTGAACACCACCAAATTTACCCCTCGGCTCGAAAAGAGCCAACCAATCAGGTATCACTTTTCATCACCTTACAATAGATATACTAAGTTACGACCTTTAGAAACCCAGCTGAGAAATTACTTCCTCGAAGTCACCATTCAAAACTGTCACCGTTCATGGCGTCCAACGGACCGACGACACTGCTTTCCCAACTGTCAAAGTAACTCGGCGGCGTAAGCACTCGCCAGCCCGTCTAATACAAATACGTAATCATAATTTTAAATGGTTCTCATCGTGCACATATTATTCTTATTTAAAAATTTTTTTTCTTTTTGGATAGATATTTCTAGTGTTACCTTTTACCGCGTCGCCATTTGTAGTGTCTGTCTTCTTTGTTCTAACTTAGAAGCACTCGCTCGACAATGTATACGTACAACGTCACACTACGTCCACTCTCGCCGCAGGCTCTCGTGATACTGACGTATCGACTTGTACATAAACACACGAGACAGTGTATGCACATACCTACATACACTACACACCTCACCAAATTTTATCATTACCAAGATTTAGCGTTTCCCATACAAAGTTTCATCCCCCTTTTCACCCCTTAAGGGTAGGTTTTTGATAAAAAAAAGTAGCCTATGTCCGTTCTCTGATGTCAAACTATCTCAGTGCTAAATTTCATTATAATCGGTTCAGGGGTTTACCATTTCCCATACAAAGTTTCATCCCCCATTTCACCCCTTTAGGAGTAGATTTTCTAAAAAATAAGTAGCCTATCATGAGCACAATCACGTGTTCTTACGATGTACCGATTGCTATTAAGATCAGTCAAGCCGTTCTTTAGGTATAAAAGGACATACAGACAGACAGACAGACAGACAAAAATTTTAAAAATGGTAGAATCGAAATCAGTAAGTAATAAAACGACTATCTATCGCAAAATTTGACAAAAAATCTGAAATTACAGACAGATGCAAGAGATTTATATAGTAGTATAGATTAGACGCAGTAGCACCATAGTATACGGTGTCAATATCCAAAACACTTCTAGGTATTTTAAAATCAATATTTTCAATTGGAGTGCTAGTTAAATATTCTCTTTTTAAAAAACAATCAAAAATTGTTTTTAATGTTCCAGTTATTTTTCCATATATATTATGAATTATTGGATGTTCTGCTTGCATTTCTTTGTTTAAATCAGTAAATAATGGTAATACAAAATCTAAAAATTGCAAAAATAATAACGTAGTGGAATCCTGGAGCTTCTGTAATATGCGTTCTGCAGCTAAAAGATGATCATTATTAGATATTTGGTCTATAAAAAATAGTTTTAGAGCAGGAAGTTGTTCCAATATTCTTTTACTGCTGCCTGTACTGATAATAACCAGCGTGTTTGAGAGGGGTGAAGTATTTTATGTAGTTTTAACTTACAAAACATTTGAAAGAAGAAAGTAGTCCCTTACACGATCCTCTTTAAAGCGTGGTAATTTGGTACAAGCATATGACGCGCAAAGATGAAACGAATGGCAGGCGCATTTAAGTATAAAAGTGTTGGGAATTTCATTTTGCAGCAATGTTTCAACAGAATTATTATGTCCCATCATTACGTTTGCCCCATCAGATGCAAAACCTATTAGATTCTTTTTATATGGAATATCATTGCTTCTAAAAAAGTTTATAATGTGTTCAAATAAGGTTACTGCATTAGCTTCTTCTAATGAAATAAGAGCTAAAAAACAATCTTTGATAGGATTCATTTTCACATATCTCACAACTAAGCACAAGTGTTTGGTTGTACTAAGATCAGTGGACTCGTCAATAATAAGCGAAAACTTAGTTTGCCGCAGATCTTCACATAAATTATCGAAACTCTCTTTACCTGTAATATGATCAATTATGTCGTGAGTTTTGGACATTTTATCTCTTTTGCTATTTTTGAATCAGGACAAATGGCTTGTATCAGCTTCGGTAGGTGCTCCATAATAGTGAACGGTAGATTGTGTTCAGCAACAAACAATGCTAATCTTATTTCACCTGAAAATTATACTCGTATAAAGAATTAAAAAATGACGTAGGTATATCTAGTAGCGATTAGGGTCTAGCTATAACTACTGCTTCTATATACCGATAAGTAGAAAACAAAATACCTAATAGGTACAACAATGTAAGATGTAGCATGAACTTAGAAAAAAAAATTTTTTTTTTCCTTGCTTAGGCTTAACCAGTGCGTATCAGATTTTTGAGTTTTGGTCACAGTAAATGTTGATATCTTCGGTTGTGATTTTATATTCTTTGATGATACTGAATGTGCTTGTGAAGAACTTCTTAGGAGCGTCTTTTCCTGATGTAATGTTGATATCTTTATTACAACTCTTACAATAGGCATAGCTTTCGCCTTTACGACTATCTTGCAGCCACCCAGAAAATTCTTCTTCCCGTTCTTTTCTATAATATTTTGCAGAATTTTTTTTCTTCTGGCACTCGCACTTGTACTCGGCTCCTCGTCAGACGACATTTTAACTTAATAATCTTTTACTTTCTCTTGCAAGTTCAGAAAATGAATGAAAAAAATGAAACTGAATTCCTGTTTATATAGAGTAGACAGGTAAATTCCCGAGCGGGAAGCCCCTTACAACATCGAGTTGTAGGACACAAGGGTATTCCCCAAAATATATGGAACATTCTGCATCTGCACTAGGTCTATAGTTACTCTATCGAGGACTTCCCCGTAACATTAAACATAAATGAAAAGGGTTGCCACTTAAAGTGTATAATCGGTATAAAAATCGGGAGAATTTTCATGTATACTCTGAAATCGTGGAAAAATCGTTGCATTTCGGTATTTCGGTAGAACAAAACCCATATCGGTAGAAATACCGAAAAATCGGTAGGTTCGAGACCACTGCTCCCGCCTCATGCGTAACAGAATTGCCTACCACAGATTAAGTAATTCAAAGACGTTTGTTGTCTACTCTCACAAATTAGCACCTTCCAATTTGTTAGAACAACTTTACTAGGGATGGCGATTTGAGATTGATTAATGGAAGAATCGATCATTCGATCTCGAGCAGTGAATCGATCCAGTGAATAGACGACAGACATTAAAAAATCGTTCTACACGTTTTTTAAATTTTGCATGGGATAGATAAAACTTACTGTTCAAAAAAGCGTTAAATCTGGCTCCGAGAGCGCTAAGGTGACGGCAGTATTCGATATATATGTATAATTTATTAAAAAATTCCACGCTAGCTTATTATTTTATAGTTGCGTTCTTACTAATACAAATGTAATGGAATTTTTCTATTAATTGATCTCGTATCGCCATCCCTAGGAAAGTTGTTCCAACAAATTGGTAGGTGTGTAGGGCATTTATGTTTTAGTACAATCGATCTACGGAAATGCTCCAGATAATCAAGAGTAGGAAAAAAATAATATGATCGTATTGAACAAAAAATTCTAAGAAAGATAGCATTTTTTCTTTCCAGATTTTCAATGACGAACCTAACCTAAAAAATTCTCGAAAGTACAAACAACGGTTTTTCGCTACTAAAACAAAAACTTGGGCTTGTATCCAAAAAAGTTAAATTGGAAAGTTGTAGGTCATAATGATCTTTCGATTGATCTGTGAAATATCAATTTTTGATTCATACATGGAGAAATATGCAAAAAAACCTAAAAATCATGCTTTCTCATTTAATAATAACTTTTCATGAAAGCAACTTAGAAACTTCTTACTTGGTGAAAATGTTGGTTTTGGCTATTAAAAACGGCGGTTTTTTTTGGCGCGAAATTTAGAAAATTGTATAAGAAAATTATATTTTTGCGAAGAAATGGGTTTTTGTAAAACTGTATACAGCTCTCCAACATCTGACAGCATTTTTTTGGAACTCTATTTCTTTGTTAAAAGATGTATACTATCATGGCCAATTGTTTAGAAATTGATTTTTTTAGTTTTAAATACAAAGAATTGCACCTCAAACATGCCAACATTCGGAGGTTAGGTTTTTTGCTGTAATTTTTTTAATTCCACATTTATCGAAACCAAACTACTATTAAAGTGCCCTAAATGGAAGAATTGATCGATTGATCTCAAGCAGTGAATCGATTTAGTGAATTGATGGCGGACACTAAAAAATTGAGTTTCCATTATGTTTCTGTATTTGGTAAGAAAGCAACTACAAAATAATAAGCTAATATAATCACATCAGCACTTTCGGAGTTATATTGAGCGGTTTTTTTGAGTCGTCTAGCTTTTATTTTTCCCATGCAAAATTAAATAATCATAGAACGATTTTTGAGAATTCAATCATTTAGACATCGATTTCTTTGAATAGGTTCCATATACTTAGATTCGAATCGATTTAATTCGATCTATTCTTTAAAGAATCCCAATTTCTAAACTAGCCAATAACGCCGATAAATTGTAATGTCTGTAGCGAAGTTCGCCAACTTTATTATTATTATTCCGTCATTTTTCAGTTGGTCGAGAAACCGTCTGCACTACAGTAGGGATCTTAGATCGATTAATGGAAGAATCGATCTTTCGATCTCGAGCGAGTGAATCGATCCAGTGAACAGACGACAGACACTCAAAAATCATTCGATGGGTTTTTTCAAATTTTGCATGGGATAGATAAAAGTTAGACGACTCAAAAAAGCGCCAAATCTGGCCCCGAGAGTGCTAAGGTGACGGCAGTGTTCGATATGTGTATGTATAATTTATTAAAAAATTCCACGCTAGCTCGTTATTTCATAGTTGCATTCTTACCAATACAAATATAATGGAAACTCAATTTTTGGGTGTCCGCAATCAATTCACTAAATCGATTCTCTACTCGAGATCAAACGATCAATTTTCCCATTAATCGATCTCGTATCGCCATTCCTAGTATAGTTGTTCCAATAAATTGAAAGGTATGTAGGGCATTATTTTAAGTGAAAAAAAATGTTTGGCGACCTTGGAACTGAGATGGCGACAAAACTGCCAACAATTTCTTATTTTGACACTTCATAAAAAATCGGGGGAGATGGAAAAAAATTTAAATTACTTTTATTCGTTTTGAGCACGTTTCGAGTTTCATAAATAAATCTATTATAGTCGTGAAACAGGAAAGCAGTTTTTATGTAGTCTAGAAAACATAAGTACGTATTTTGTTTAAAACTTGCACATGAGCGTTCGCCTTGGTATTGTGTATCTAATAACAGTAACACCGAATAAAAATGTCTGCTTGTTGGAGTAATTTGTGGTTGAACTTTTTGGCGGGAAGTCGATCTGAGCGGGAGTTTTAATTTTCAGCGATTTAAATTTTGCAATTTTTCTTGTATAATTTCTGTAATTTTGTGTAAATGGTTTACTGTGAAAATTAACTACGAGTGTGTGTAGTGACGGGGTTGAACCCGTCGAACATGGTAAAAAGAGCAAATTAAAAAGATCCGTACCGGACTGTACAATGACATATATAAAATATTTAGTAAGCCTCTTTTTAAGAGACTATTCCCTGAAAATCACAATGGTGATTTCGTTGTGTATGTGGAGTCATTAGAACGTAAAAAAGTGGGAAATGAAAATCCAATAGTACTGACAAATTTATTCACTGAAAATGTTAAGGGCATCATAGGTTCGGTTCGTGGGTCATCTGCTACCCTTTCCGGGGCGCGTAAGTACTCGGTTGAGCTTATTTCTCTTTTCGAGGGCGTCTTCTCAGGCCGTAGCAACAATCCCGGTTACTATCAGGTGTGGCTGTACCTACGTAGGTTCGCTTTCGTTAAGGTATAATCCTTCCCTCTTGGCTCATAAGCTGTTCTATCGGCTGCATAGGCTGGTCTGTCGGCTGTAAAAGAGGCAGCAGGAGCTCACGTAGAATAGGTTTGAATTCGGCATCTGGTCTTGAGTGCAGCGGAACTATGCCCTGTAAATGAGGATGAGGGCCATGGTCGGCGACGTCGAATATCCGTCGCGACTATCACCTCGTTCCTGACGAACCACGTGGCTCACATTGTCTGTCGGAGGATGACGTTTTGGACGACCTGTAATCTGTGCTGTTGTCGTGGGGACACAGCATATACCAAGCAGGGATGGCATAAGTCAACCTGGATCTTATATAGGTCTTGTAGATCTCTACTTTACACTTTAATGGTAGTCTTGAACTAAGTACTGGCCTAAGCATGGCTCGTGCCGTTTTGGCCGAGTTTATCACACTATTTACTTAGGGTATATTTAGGGCCCGATCTATGTGGCACCCCAAGTAGCGAACTACGGGGGTCCAGGCGATTGTCTTCCCTCTTATGTTCAATCCGAGCGAAGGTATCCGCTTCGGATCGATTAGTAGCGCGGCCGTTTTCCCCACATTGACGGACATCCGCCACCTCTCAACCCATCCAGTGAGGAGTTCCATCATCTTCTGCATCCTCCCTATAGCCAGCTCTGATGATCGTGATGATAAATTCGGCGTATCTGTATTTTACTTACTTTACAGGACAGTGATTTAAAAAAAAAACGATTTATCGTCCTAACTTAGTGCTGTCTAAAGGTTTTACAGAGTTTAAAGAAGGATCATTTAAAACAGGGGTTCCCAAACTTATTTTGTCTACTGCCCACTTTGAGAATAAATTATTTTTTAGCGCCCCCATTTTTTCACCTACTGAAAAACCACTATAACTTCAAATTAAATTAATTAATTATTGTGAGCTATATTAGCGGATTAAACATTAATTCCAAACGAGACTTTTACTATAACCCGCAAGAGTTAACTTGAAACCTGAGCGCAGTAGGTAATACACAACGGCGATCAGGTCTCAAGTTAACTCTTACGGGCTACACCTGCCAATGAGAATGATTATTGAAACGCAACTTTATAGTATTCAAACAGAGTATCTTTTATTCAAAATAAAACAAATATAATCGATCCTTATATAAAAACTAATGTGAAGGATGAATCTGATGCTGTTTAATAAGTTTGTTGATATCAGGTTCCAATTTATTCAAGAACAGTCGCAAGTCGCCACGTTTGGTAACATGCAAACGATTTCTCTTTTTAGTAAGCAGTGTTGCCACAGCACTAAATCCACGTTCACACAAATATGACGGTGGGAATGCTATCAAGAATCGCTGAACGTTTGACCACAATCCAGGGTACAATTGCAGGATCGGTTTTTGTAGCCAAAATTCGTGGTAACCATTTTTGAACTTGATTTTTATTTCCTCGTTTGTTGTCAATTCTATAAGTTATTAGTACAAACAATAAGAAGTTATATTTACTTGCGATATCCACTAATGTATAGATAATTTTATGATATAAAACTTGATCATTTTAATTTTTTCAGAAGACCCTTTTTTAATACGTAAAATCAATAATTACTAGATTATATGAAGAATTTTAAGAATTCTAGTATGAGGTGCTCTATACGTTTGCCTGGGGGAGCGCCTTAATCATGGTACTAATGAATTTTGGCACATCTATAGAGTTATGTCTGTGTATTCTTGGCTGCAGTCGGACTTGGCAGTGTTTTGTAACGTAATGACGATCACAATAGATCAATTTTGGTAGCAGAGTGATACAGGTCTGGCGGGACCTGTATAGTTCATAGCCACTTATATCAAATAAAAAAACAAATAAATAATAAGACGTGTAAATCTTTTGTGGTGTTTAAATAAGTAAATAAAAATTGAAAATGATGCCAGTTATTTCATTCCTTTTCACTATGTTGTGAACAAAATATTGTATAATAGGTAACAGATTTTAAACTTCTATTTTAGGTCACATATATTGGCGATTTTCTCTAAAACCACTGAAAGGATTTATTAGTTACTAAAAGGAGGACATTTCTCCGCTTCTAAGCTTTCGAATATTCAACGCTCGATGTTTATTTGACCAACCAGATCAAAACACAGCATTACTTGCCTCGTAACATTTTTACAAAATTGTTTTAACTATAACAGATACTTACGAGCGTCTCACCTTATGGTACTGGTTTAGACACTTATAATCACCTCAAAATAATGACCAACTTGTTGGTTTAGTGGTTATGGTACATGCCTTCCAAACCTAAGGCACCGGGTTCAATCACCAATCAAATATATTAAAGAATTATTATCGTTTATTAAGTTATCTTGAAGTTTCAGTGTAACTATTCCCTCACGTTCGTTGTGTGGTACCTATTATACCCATAGTCAGTTCACTTATACCCTGGGATTGGACAGGACATTTTCGATAGCACAATATAAGAAAATACAAGTCTGAGATGCATTAAATCAATTTACTAATTATTATAACTTATTTTTACATTATAGTTTCATCACGTCTTATCAGGTGTCTGGACCTTCACTATCCTTAGGTTCTTCAAGTTTAACAATACTGAAACAAAAAAAACACTTCATTTAAGTTTGGTACAAATATAGACATTGTTGTCTATGCTCTATGTGGAGCTGATAACGTTAGAACAATATTGATAAATGATGTATGGCAGTTTTTTTTCTTTCTTCATGGCGTGGCGCACAGATTAGCGCATTTGTCAATGTCACGTATTAATAACTAGAATAGACATGAAACACGTTCAAACTAGGACCGAGGAATAATTGATCCTAGCGTTCAGTTTCGTTTCGTAAAACTCCTCGAGTAAAGTGGTTGTGGTTGGTGTTGGAGTAATGTGGTTGGTGGTGGTTTGACAGTTGCTATATACGGTTGCTTAATTTCGTAACACAAAAAAAATATCAGAGAAACCTCTTTTAAAACAGAGATTTACATTTTTCGGAGCAACGGGACCGATTTATGTTTCTAAATTTTCTGTATAGTTTACTTTTAACATATTCCTCAAAATGTCAGTTGGATTTTTTAAAATTAATTAATAATAATAATTCTTTACTCGTAAGAAATGTGGTATATAAAACGGAGATGGTACAAATGTTATAAGTAACACACATTTCGCTAACAAGTTATAGTTTTTAAAATAAACGAAAATAACTGTTTTTTCGTGTTTTCCGTAAGCTAGCGCGCGCACGTTTGCATAAAACAGAAGGTCTATTTTATATTAAATTATTGTTTATCAATGCGTCGCCTTAACTGGCATTTCATTACCCACAACTCGTAACACTATTTAATGTACCTAATTGGACTTTTTGGCGGGAACGGGAGAAGTGAGGTTGTCATTTTATTTAGATTTTCTATCTTTTACATTTTTAGGTGTTTTAAAGTACAAAAGTGACAGTATATTGTGTTTTAAAGTTTTGTATAAGTGAAAATATTGGAGTAGGTCTAAATAAACATGTGTAGCTGAAGTTCTCGCGCTCTTCCAAGAAGTCCTTTATAACTTCAGTAAAGCCTACTATCACTTCACTGGAGGAGTTTTACGATAAGAACAAATTAATTTACTTATGACTTGTGACACTTTATTAATACGTGATATTGGCAAATGCGCTAAACTGTGCGCCATGCCATAAAGAAAGAAAAAAATTGTACCGAATTCTTTTCCGATAATAAGTGAATACCTCGACGCGACAACGCTTGGATATGTTACTACTACTATTTATATTATAACTTATAATAAATTTTAAGGACCAATAGGTATGTACGTATTATTTTTTTAAGTTTTAGATGTTTTGTGAGTCGGGGCTTTTAGTACATTTTTAATTTATGTTTTATTTCATGTTTTTTAAACACGTTGTGATTGACACTCTGTTCCCACATTCACACAAATACTTTGCGACATTACTTGTACTTTCCTAATACTCTAATCTGGTCCATCATCAGACTCTGATTACCATTTATTTATAACCTATACATAGAGACCATTCCAGTGATCCCAAACACGATAGATCTGCTGTAAGTTGCTGAGAAGTAGACTATTCTACTGATTCCAGATGATGCTGCAGCTTCGGATCAAGGTTACCATGTTATTGTAATATTATTGAAGTCACAGTATACTCAATTTCGAATCGATCGGACCAGCAGTAGTTGCTCACATCCCTTCAATAACTAGAAAAGAGTTTATAGATTTTCGTTTTCTGGAATTATAGCTAAGAACACTCGAACGAGTCACCTTTCAAAAAAAAACTGGCTAGGATGGCACAGACACAAACACGTATACACACGTTATACTTATAACACCCCTCCTTACGTGTCCGGTTGTTAATAAAATAAAACGGATTGCAGCAACAAATCGTTAGACAACAATTCGATACTGATGTAAGATTATGTCGCGAGTTTTGTTCATTATTTATCATTTTGTCATTCCCTCATATAAATACCTTATTTTACCATACATGAATCCATATGTATTTTTGAAACACATTCTATATTTTATTGAATACTAGGAACATGGTACTATCAAATGCTCGAAAAATAATTACAAGTTAAATTAATTTTTTTTTAATTTTTCAATACAAAATTTGAGATTTCGTGAGAACTGCCCTCAAATTGATTGCTTTTCATCTACTTTTTGTTATTGAAAATGAAGTAAAAGATATACTTGTCGGTGGAAATAATGAATGCACTCATTTGACTATACTATGGCAAAGCGCGATTTCCGATGACGCGCTAACGGAACGTCGGGGCCGGCGCTGACAGTCTGTTGGACTACGGTGGCCGGTGCGATAGCATTTCTCCGACGGATCGTTTGCCATTATTAAATTTCCAATTACCTACGTAATAATTGTTGCAGAGTTCTCTGTCGTATGCACATTAACTTTGTCTTAGCATTATATTTTATGGATTAGTTCGCCTCTTGTAAGATTGGGCACCTATTTCTCATGGCTAAGTCTCAAAAGCACAAATTGCCCCGTGTTTTTTCCGACATACTTATACTAAAATAGTATCAGAATAGGCGTCACGTCAGTTTACGTCATCAGTACATCATTACGTCAGAAGGACTTCTTTTGTGTTTAATGTTTTTAATGTGTATTAAAAGGTAAAACTGAATGACTTTTATGATTTTCTTAAAAACCACTCAGTACAGAAATTCTTGTGTAATATGACAACACATAGTATTTCATATATTTTGTTCTAGTCGATATAAGAAATTTAATGTTTCTATTTTCGGGACAGGGGAGTTTCTTTCTCCTGGCACATTGAAAATAACAGTGTTATCAGAATATCGAAAAAATTTTATAAAGAGTTTATCTTTTTTTAGATAATAACATTCAACATTTATTAACAATTTTTTGTTATAAATGTAACATCTATAACAAAAAAGTTGTAAGGAAACAAAATCTATCTCTATCACAACATATTAAGTTATTTCTTTTTCAGTAGAAGAGCCATCAATATTTCGTGGTAATAACTTAGGTATCAGTACGTAAGTTACACATACTAATGTACGCAGTAATGGGTTCGTCAGTCAGACATACTTATTAAAAATTTATTGAATTCTATACCTTTATCGTTGCGTTTGACTGTCTGCAACAAAAACTGTTTTGGTTTGCCTGTCTGTTGTATATCTTGCAGTAATGGTATTGTTGAATCAGGAAGGCGATGTATTTCCGAAACCCTGTGTTGTGCACTGTGCGCGGCACTGCTTTCTTCTTTGTCTGTTGGCACGCTGCTGCTACTTGTAACAGGGAGGGTGTTTTCAACATATTTAAGAACAGGGGTACTGTTTTTCACGACTATAACGCGTCGTTTCTTCTTTGATGGGGAAGAATGACGCACTCGCACGTTTTTGTATGCCCGTTTATGGGTCTCATTTGTTAACGTTAGTTGTGTTGTTTCAATTTCGTCACTGTTATCCTCGACGTTAAGCTGGAACAAAAAACTTATTGTTTAAAAAAGCTTAATGTCTAGTTACAGAACTTTAAAGGATATGAAGACTTAATATTGTTACGGTTGGACCTTGTGTCCAAGTAATAAGGTCGATTTTTATATGACACGAGACACGCCTCTTTTACATCTTTGCTATTTATATCACCGAAACATGGCTTGCATCAGTTGCATCAACTAATTGAACTCAATTTAAGGATTTGACATTTCGCTTGCATCAACTATTTAATGGTTGTCGAGCTTAAATAGTTGTCCAAGCCACCCTTAAAATAATAATACCAGGAAACAAATTATATCTAAAATTTACTAAAAAAAAAGTGACGAGAAAGTCCTTGCTCTTATAGTGTGGCGGCTACGGAAATAAAAATCAGAAGGACGCGAACACAAGAAGAATGAAGTGGGGGTACTTAAGTAACTCAGCGCATGACCTAGTCACAGTCCGAGGATTCAGTATAAACACTATTTCGTCTGTTATGCAAAGAGGTCTCGACACGATTAGTGAACGGTGTCGAGAGAACGAATTATCGATAAATGCTAATAAAACATTAATTGTGCCGTTTACGAGGAAGCGGGCCCTCGATAGATTCGTAGCTACAACTACAACTAAACAGTGAAATGATACCTATTTTCACTAAGTTATTGTGCCGTTTACGAGGATGCCGGGCCTCAATAGTTGGTAGCTCCACAACTAAACGGTGAATCGATAGTTTTTTCCACTGAAATTAAATATTTGGGTGTTATAATTGACCAAAACCTGACGTAGAACTGTCATCCTACTAGTACTTTGCAAAAGGCAAAAATTGCCTGATGGCAGGGAACAAATGGGGTCTGAACCCAAAAGTAGTTCTGTGGCTGTATACGGCCATTGTAAGACCAATAATTAGTTATGCCTCTGTGATCTCGTACGAGAAGAACCACTAAAAAACTGTAATAGATAGGCTAAGTGGTTTCAAAGAACCGCCTGTCTATTAGCAACCGGAGCCATGTCAACCTCGCCGTTTACTGAACTTACCGCCCCTTCACTTTCAAGTGTTAAAGGGGGCCAGGAGCAGTATTTACAAATTATCCATACAGGAAGAAACTAAGTGGCTATCGCAGAAACAGATATTTTCGAGACTCAGTTATAAATATTCCCATTTTGAGTATGCCAACTGACGTCGTCCCGTGGTGTACCTTCAAAAAATGATTCATGGTGGAGATGCCTTCCAGGGATGAGTGGCTTCAAGAAAGAATGACCTGGAAACCGGGCAGACTACTCTGGTACACCGAGAGATCAAAATCGGACAACGTCGTAGGATTTGGAATTCATGAGACCGTTTAAATTTCAAGAGGAGTCTGAATCTTAGGAGGTACATCTCCATATTCCAAGCTGAATTGTTCGCCATTCTTGATTGTGCAGACATTAATGTTAAAAAGCACTACGTAATCCAAACCATATACAATTATACATACATTCTGATACTTAGACAACTCTTTTAGCATTAGCCTTGATGTAATTACTTCTAGGCTGGTCAACAACTACATGACTATTTTAAACACTCCGGGAAATAAAAACAGGGTGGTTCTAAGATGGGTTCCTGATCCTGCAGGCATCATAGGCAATTAAAATGCCGACGAACTCACAAGGACCGGTACCAAAATCACATTAGTTGGTCCAGAACCTCTTTGTGGTATTCTCAAAAGCCAGGCTTAACTGATTTTGTGGAATTCCTGCTTTAAAGCCTCTTGCGAGTATTGGAAGAATATTCCAGGTCAAGAGCATTAAAAAGTTCTAATAAAACCATATAATCGCAGGGTGGCTTCTAGTGTCATGGCAATAATCCAGAGCAACTTGCGTATCTTGGTTAGAGCACTTACGGGGCATTGTTGCTTAAATACGCACATGTCTAATATGGATCTCACCGACACAAGAATGTGCCGGTATTGCCAAGAGGCGGATGAAACGCCTATGCACATTTTATGTGATTGCGGACCACTGATGCGCGCTCGTCGATCCTATCTCGGCCAGTATTTTCTGAGTCCGGAGGAGGTTCAGCACGTCACTCCAAGGAACACCCTGCAGTTCTTCGCTGCAGTCGGATTTGGCAGTGTTTTGTAACGTAGTGGATCACAATAGATCAATTTTGGTTGTAGTGATACAGGTCTGGTGAGACCTGCATAGCCACTTATACAAAATAAATAAAAAAAACACTCGACGCATAGCGAGTAAGAAAGGTACTGATGCTTACACAAGCCACTAGTATTATAATTACAGCTTTTAATACAAAGACATATTCATCTATTTATTGCTAATTATTTTTATATATATTTGTAAATAAATCGGTACATGCATATGTACACATATCATATTTCTTTATTAGAATATAATTTTCTTTTTATTATATTATAAAATAAGATTACATTATCAAATAAGATTATAAATTAAGATGTACTTACAACGTTACAATAGATTTCCGGAAATTAATTTTATTTTTGTTATTCTGCAGACCAGTGCCGAGTGTTTCTCTAGTATTATGTGGAAGACCGTTGTCCCTATATAATGTGTACTTACGGTATCAGTACTAGCGTCTCCTTCTTGGTGCGGCTCCAAATTGTCGTCATCCATGTCGGGCACGGTCGCCATTGTTTCTTCTACATTTAAAGGATCCTCTGTCGCCTCCTCTTCATCTTTCACTTCCATTTTAATTCTGGAAGCAAAATTAATAAATACTTAATGGTTATGGACGCAGAACAGATTGGTCGGACGCGTATTGCTTATGAAAATGAGTTTGTTTGTCGCGTGTCGGTTTTTTTTAATTCTGGAAGCAAAATTAATAAATACTTAATGGTTATGGACGCAGAACAGATTGGTCGGACGCGTATTGCTTATGAAAATGAGTTTGTTTGTCGCGTGTCGGTTTTAATGCTAACAGCGCGCATCGTGGTGTTGGCTGTGCATTGTGTCCATGGAGCGCTTAACCTGAAGTGCCGAAATATCGGCCTATCCTACTTGCCGCTGCTCGGTTTGTTGACACTCATAAATAAACACTCATTTATTAGAAGCAAGCAATCCGTACGTAATAAAACTCGCATCACAAAAGACGGGCAAATGTTGAGTGATAAAGAGTCTGCGGAGTGTTTTGCTTCCTACTTCCATTCAGTGTATAGTGAGGTACGGCCGGTATTGGATCCGGAGGCGGCGGAAAGGAGTGCGGGTGCGAGGGCAGGAGCGGCGCGCGTTCACGTCGGCCAACTTGGTCAGCGCGAACTGCGAGCCGCGCTGAGCCATCTGAAGCCCAAGCAGTCCGTTGACCCCGATGGGATTCCGCCGTACGTCATCAAAGACGCTCAGTATTTGAAGAACCTCTGCTGCATATATTTAATTTATGTCTAAGGGAAGGGCATTACCCCGATATGTGGAAAACCACTCGGGTTATCCCCGTACCTAAAGGTAGTTTAAGTCCAGAGGTTAGTGAATACCGGCCGGTAGCACTGCTGTCGGCAGTTGCAAAAATATTTGAGTCTGCTTTGTATGAATGTATTTATACACAAGTTAAATCACAGCTCGCTGATGCGCAGCACGGTTTTCAGCCGTCTCGAAGTACGGGGAGCAACTGGCTGTCGTTTACGGCATACGTGGCACGTGCGGTAGACGCCGGACGGCAGGTGGATTCCGCATACTTTGATTTCCGGAAAGCATTCGATACCGTAGATAATGACATCCTCTTGATGAAATTTGCCGCAATTGGCTTCACTCCGCACTTATTAAAATTTTTTTCAAGCTATCTAAGGGATCGCAGGCAATACGTCGATCATGCGGGGCACGAATCGGAGCCTTACTTCACATTTTCGGGCGTAAGTCAGGGAAGTAATCTTGGACCTTTGGAGTTCATCATCATGGTTAACGACCTTCCACAGGTTGTAGAGGAGTCTAATTGTCTAATGTTCGCTGACGACCTCAAATTATTTCGGTCGGTTACAGACTTGTCAGACTGTGAGAAACTTCAGCGTGACATCAGTAGAGTAGTACAGTGGAGTTGCAGAAATAAACTGTACTTTAATGTTGCAAAATGCGCTATGATGACGTACAGTCGCGCAAGATCACCGCTGACCTACCAGTATAAGATGGCAGGTGAGGAGATGCCGCGGGTGTCGAGCGTGCGAGATCTCGGTGTCGAGATGGTAGCCGAACTAAGATTTCGTAACCATATCATTGGCATTTGTAAGAAGTCCTTCCGAAATCTAGGTTTCATATTGAGACAATGCAAGGATTTCAACAATACAAATGTCATTAGAATTTTATATAATACACTCGTAAGGAGCCGTCTCGAAACTAGTGCCATAATTTGGAATCCACATGAAGCTAAATATGCTAATATGGTGGAAAAAATACAAAATAAATTTACTCGGTACCTATATTTTAAAGAGTACGGTGTCTATCCATATTACCCGTTGATGTATCCGAGTCTATTCGTAATGGGTATGGTCGGGTACAACAAGTTGGGTGTGAGAAGGGATCTCGCGCTCGTGACATACGTCATGAAGGTGCTGCGTGGTAAAGTGTACCACCCAGAGGTACTGGAGGAGTTGCAGCTGTGCGCGCCGGACGGGTGTGTGCACGCGCGCCGCCGTCCGGACACTCTCTGCCTACCTATGTCTAGGACTAAGATTCGTAGCTTCGCCCCATTGTCGCGTGCTATTCGATTGATTAACATCGTATCGCGGGATATTGATGTGTTTCATTGCAGTCTGCCGAAATGCATAGAAATAACAAGAAAGCATCTTGAAAATGACAATTATATTTATTAATTAATTCAAATATATCAAATATTGTTACTCGTAGCATCGAATTGGTGTCTTCACTGTAATGATGTTATGTATGTATTTTTAAATAAATAAATAAAAATAAATATCAACTCTCGCTCGCATTAAAAGAGTACATAACAAATACTGGATTTGTGTGTACATCTCCGTATATTTTGTCAGATATTTAAATACTTAATGACTTATATTGTTTTATTTACTGGTGTAGCAAAAACAGCAACAACAATCACTATAAAACAGACACATTTTTATTTATTTGGTAAGTAACGGTAAATATACATTTTTATTACTTAATACTTTACATTTTATCACGAGTAAAGTTTAACTGGACTATCAATTGACAGGCTCGATGATGTGTATCTATGCATCTCGCTTGCACCTTGGTGAAACCTCTATTACGTTGTCGTAGTCTATTCATACGCTTGTGTACAAAGCCTTGTTAGATTTTGGGCTGACCGATCGGCGCGTAATAACCGTAGCATAGCAGTGTTCATACGTAAATTATTTTCAAACAAAATAAATGACATTTCCACTCTACAGGTTAAGTACTCCATGTTGTTGTCAGTATCGTACACTTACTCTGTTTCCTCAGTGTTGTTCACTAATGGCACAGCAGCAGAAGCAATCACACTCATCAATAATTCGCGTACTTTTTGTAGTACTAATTGAACTTCAGCCTGCAAATGAAATAATGTAGATGAAATATTGAAACACTAATATAGACAGGTAAATTGCCTTTAAAAAAAAATTGAGCCAACTGAATTCATTCAATGCATTCTTACAGAAGGTTTTCACACACAATAATAGTGAAGAGACGGCCTGTGACGCAGAGATGGAGGAGTACCTTGCCAGTGATCTACAACTAAGTCCACCCATAAGACTAATACCATTTACTCCACGCGAAATTTGGAGTACAATTAAACTGCTGGACCTACACAAGGCTCCAGACTACGACCTTATCACGGCGGAGGTGCTCAGGGAACTTCCAAGACATGCTATAGTCTACATGAAATCTCTGTTCAACGCAATATTGAGAATATCCTACTACCCCTTACTGTGGAAAGTGTCACAGATAATTATGGTACCTAAGCCAAGAAAATACCCCTTCTTGGTTTTCTCATATCGACCCATAAGTTTGTTACCGACAATATCAGAATTATTTGAAAAGCTAATTCTGAAACGATTAAAAATAATTATTGAGCAACATTCTCTAATACCTGACCACGTTTGGTTTTCGCACTCAACACTCAACAATAGAGCAAGTACATAGGATAGTACACAAGATACGCCAAAGCCTTGAAAGACGTCAGTATTGTTCAGCTGCTTTTTTCGATGTACAACAAGCCTTTGACAAGGGCTTACTCTTCAAACTTAAGAAAACTTTACCACACAACTACTACTCCCTCCTGAAATCTTATTTAGAAGAAAGAATTTTCCAAGTTATCCTAAATGATAGCCAATCTTAACTTCTACGATATAAAAGCAGGTGTACCCCAAGGATCAGTGTTGGGCTCAGTATTATATACATTCTACACTGCAGACCTACCGTACACGCCCGATGTATTGTCAGCAACGTTTGCGGACGACACTGCTGCTCTAAGTAGTGACTCCAATCCTACCGTGGCATCTGAGCGACTACAACAACAATTGAACAAAATAGACACATGGATGAAAAAATGGCGAATCAAAGCCAGTGCCAATAAATCTGTTCATGTTACCTATACATTACGTCGCGGCGACTGCCCACAAGTAAAACTAGGAGAAAATCTTATCCCACAAGCTAGAGAAGCCAAATACCTGGTATGTACCTGGACAGATCCCAAACTTGGCGCACTCACATCCAGAAGAAAAGAGATGAATTGAACTCTCGCTTCAGAACACTATCTTGGCTCATGGGAAGGCATACAAGATTATCATTAAACAATAAGCTCCTGATCTACAAAGCAACGCTGAAACCAGTGTGGACATATGGAATTAAATTATGGGGAACAGCTAGCAACTCTAATGTAGAAATTCTACAAAGATATCAAAACAACATATTTAAAACTATTACAAATGCACCGTGGTTCACAAAATCATCAGAAATCCATGAATACCTGGAAATGTCGACCGTTAAGGAGGAAATTGCCGAAGCTTCTAAGCGGTATAAGTCCCGACTCTCAAAACACGTCAATCGGCTGACTGTTTCTCTGATCGACCAAAGCAATGATGCAAAGAGACTCAAGAGGCATCACATCTGGGACCTGGATGTTGCGAGGACTTAAGAGAGAGAAATATCCTCACTGGGGATTATCTCTGCAAAACACCAAAAACCAACAAAACATCTGCTTATAGTGTCAGCACCGATCGCAGATAGTCAAGAAAATAGGAAAAAAAAAAACTGCAAGTCAGAGTATCCTGTAGAGTTGTAGACCGTCAATCGCAAGACGTTTGTCGACAAGCTTTCGAAAAATTGTCAAACAGAATGCAATCCCGATTATTTTTCCTACCATTGTATATCACACTTTATTCCTAATGTTCATGAGGTTTTCAATTTTTTTCAGTGATACTTTTGGAGATATTTTTCAGTGATACTCCTGGAGATAATATAGGATTACCGTTTTTAAGTTTTTTTTATTTTGAAGAAAAAACAGAAAAAGCAATGTTATACATACATATCTTCACTCTGCTTAACGAGAGAGGACGGAGAGCTGAGCGTCGCGATCCTTACATACTTCTTTCGCCTCCTCAAATCTCATAATTTTCTCACAAGTGTGTGCGCGCGTGTCTCGACTCACCGGCGGCCGGCGCGGCGGCACCCGCAGCAGGTAGTGCTGGCGGTGCGTGTGTGTGCGTGTATGTCTGTGTGCGCGCGTGTGCCTGTGTGCGCGCGTGTCTCGACTCACCGGCGGCCGGCGCGGCGGCACCCGCAGCAGGTAGTGCTGGCGGTGCGTGTGTGTGCGTGTATGTCTGTGTGCGCGCGTGTGCCTGTGTGCGCGCGTGTCTCGACTCACCGGCGGCCGGCGCGGCGGCACCCGCAGCAGGTAGTGCTGGCGGTGCGTGTGTGTGCGTGTATGTCTGTGTGCGCGCGTGTGCCTGTGTGCGCGCGTGTCTCGACTCACCGGCGGCCGGCGCGGCGGCACCCGCAGCAGGTAGTGCTGGCGGTGCGTGTGTGTGCGTGTATGTCTGTGTGCGCGCGTGTGCCTGTGTGCGCGCGTGTCTCGACTCACCGGCGGCCGGCGCGGCGGCACCCGCAGCAGGTAGTGCTGGCGGTGCGTGTGTGTGCGTGTATGTCTGTGTGCGCGCGTGTGCCTGTGTGCGCGCGTGTCTCGACTCACCGGCGGCCGGCGCGGCGGCACCCGCAGCAGGTAGTGCTGGCGGTGCGTGTGTGTGCGTGTATGTCTGTGTGCGCGCGTGTGCCTGTGTGCGCGCGTGTCTCGACTCACCGGCGGCCGGCGCGGCGGCACCCGCAGCAGGTAGTGCTGGCGGTGCGCGGCTCGCTCGCCCGCGCACTGCGCGCACAGGTCGTAGTCCACGCACTGCGCGCACGCGAACCGATCGCTGCAGACAACAACACAACACTAACGTAATACCACTGAATAGCATGCGAGAGTTAGCTCTCGACACATCATTTCAAAATAATTGCTTTTTGTACGAGATTCTTCAAGGTTTGACCAATTTTAATTTTAACTCGCTGTACATATTATGCAATACCTCACATATTATGTAAATACACACATATCTTTAATAATGGCTTGGCTGAAAAACATATAACATGACAGCCGTTCGTCTTCTCGTGTTGGCCGTACCTGTGAGATAAACGGCACAGTGGGCTAGCAACTGCCATTATTTAAGGCTTGAATAATCAGCTTCAGACAATGATGGAATAAACTATAGAGGGAAAAAGACATCACTATTAATTATAACCAATCAAGGCCATTTTAGACACTTGCAGAGTGTCATTTAAGTGTAATTTTATTGCAACAGGATGCTCAGTCCATCCTAAATACTATGTTATATATCGTTATTTCTTTTAAGTGGTTAGTGTAGTACTTCGATCATAAATATATAACTAGATTCACAATCCTTTATAAAATTGGAACAAATTATTGTCTGAATTGACATATATATTTCTAATATCATATAGTATTATCTCAATATTGTGTTAATTTAAAGTAAACTTTACTGTCAATGCATATAAAGGTTGTAAAAGCTTGTAAAAGATTCTCCCATAGCATTGAAACGACGTTTGTTAACAAAAATATATTTAAAATTCAATCTTACGCTTCATGCTTAAAGTGTAATTCACGTAATTTATTTGTTTCGCTATTTACGTCATTATAATTTGTTAGATGAAAGTGACAAGGATAAGACACAGAAATTATAATGTTAGACAAGGAATAAGATGTTGCATGTCAGGCAATGACATATTCAGACGCAATGTAAGATTAGAAAAAAGGAGGAAGCAGCATTGTTATTAATATTTTTTTATTTTTGGTTCTTCGATCACAAATAATAATTCACGATTTTCTTTAAAATTTAAATAGGTACATAATTACTGTCCGAATTGACATATACATTTTGAACATCTTACAGTATTATTGGTAATATTCTTTTAATTTGAAGTAGACCTTAAAGGTATAAAGTTGTAAAAGCTCGTTTAGATCCTTGTAAGGCATTTAAACGAAGTTTGTCAAAAAAAAACTTACGTTTCGTGCTTAAAGTATAATTCATGTAATATATTTCCATCGCTGTTTACAATTTTGATGAAAAACAATCAAAGGATCTAAAATCTTAGTTTCAAACGATTTAGTGGCAAAGTTAATCTTCTAACGATGCCACAATACAAATAATAACTTACTGTCAAATAGAAATGCAGTGCAGGTTTAAGTAAATATGTAATATTATGTAGCCTTTTTACGCCTTTCGCTGTGATATATTCGTCACATTGTAAAAAGTAATCAGAACAAACTACGCTTCGTTCATTTAGTACGAAGTATTCATCGCATTTTTGGCGTGCTACTATAGAAGTATTTTTCACATCGAATAGGATCCCGAGGAAAGCTATATATTTTTCTATATGTGCGAGAAAAATATTGCAATAACTTGCAGTGTTTATAAAAGAATACATAATTACATAAATTACATTAAAATTTATAATTAGCAGCAAATCCTATACTACCAGTCATAATTGAAATTTCAACACCAAAAATATATTTAAAAAAATAAAAGTGTAAGAATAAAAACTCCATTCTATAATTTTAGAACAGAGATAAAAGTATAATCCGAATAAATGAAATCTGAATGCGGTAGTATGGTTCTCAATGTCTTATTCACGATCGTATAATTAATTGTATTATGTAGCTGTCATTTGAAAAATATTATTATGAATTTAATAAAAAAGAGCTATATAACGTTATTATTATAACGAAATAATGAACACGTAAACAAAATAATCCTAATTACTTACCGAAAGTAAGAAACTCCATCTTTTTTAACGTTCTAGACGTGTCATTTTTACAATTTTTGAAGGAGCACTTTGTCATGTTTCCTTTAGTGTTCGCAAATTACTACTAAGACCGAGTGCGTTAAAATTCTCATTTCAGCGCACATTTGGTTCGGACGATTTTGGAACGCTGATTGTGTATCTTGTTATATATTTGTGATCGAAGGTGTAGTAGGATAATCACTCACTAACGAAGTATAATAATAACCAAAACTCACCTTTTAATGACATCTTTGCAGGCGTTGCACTTATACTGGTGTGTGCTAATATCTTGTATATCGTCGTCGTCATCTAAAATAACGTTGAAGTGATTTAAAACATTTGTATGAAAAAAACTAATGTTTACAATACACATATTTTTAATTCAATGACTTCAATGATTTATATATAATTTTGATTTTCATATGAAAATTTAAATAGTTTAGTTCTGTTATTCTTGAAGCTACAAAATAAAATATGTAAGATTTTGGCTAATTCAAATTTTTAATCAACTTAAAAAAAAGTGGAGATTCCCAATACGTGTTCGGGCAGACCAACCAATTTCAATGTTTTTTTTCCGTTGTGTTCAATGTATTAAGGTGGTCCCATTTTCACTAATATTGGAGCTCGGACTTTGATGATAAACCAAATAAGTCTAACTGCTTGTAAGCTTTATTTAAATTGTTAATTATTTTGCATATCATTCCATTCTAGAACTAGAAAAGAAGTTAGTTGTAGACCTATCGTAGATATTTATTTAGGTGATGGTCACTCAAATGAGAGAAATAAAAAACTTAAATAAAAATTTAACCAACTTCAAAAAATAACACTGGAAAGTACAAAATAACTATCCTTTATAATCAAAACTCAAGTACAAAAGTAACTTTATAAATACAGTATATAATAATAATGTAATATAGAAATAACATAAAATAACAATGTAATATAATAAACATATGAATATAGCACCAGTAATACAGTACCTTTATAATTTGTCAGTTATTGAAGCCAGATCAATGTGCAACAACAGAAAGTCTACTAGTTTTGTAAGCTTGGCACCGACTTCAGAAACTGTGTTTAATTATATAGGTATTTGTATCGTATTTATAAAGTTATTTTTGTATTTAAGTTTTAATTAGTTAAGGATAGTTATTTTGTAACTTTCAATGTTTCTTTTTGAAATAGCTTTCATTTTTTTTAAGTTTTTTAACTATTAGCCTATTAAAATTGTAATAAGTTTCTACAGACAAAATATTACAACTGAGGTCATGATTCATGATATATGTACACATAACATATTATTATTTACTGTGGCATTGTTTTGTTTATTTGTAATGGCAATATACACAATAAGCCAATGATGAGATTTTTTGAAATTATTTAAATTGACTATTTTTTATTGGCACTGGAATAATTATCCCTCCTATTGAAATCAGAGGGTGGAGTGTCACGCATAGCGGTCTTTACATTACGTACACATTATTATAAAATTCATAATGATCAAAATAATACATTACCATCTAGATCAAGATCAATAATCGGTGGATGATGTTCATTACCATCATAATAAACAGGATCATTGTAGTCTGAAAATGAAAAAAAAAAAACATTTTAATGCGGTTTTCTCGCGCCCCGTCACTGCTAAGCCAACGTGGGGCGCGCATAGCATATTTCCATACATTTCATTGCGGTTTCGTATGTGCTATAATATAATAATAATAATAATACTCCAGACAATTACACAGATTGTGTGACTCCAAACTAAGCAGCAAGCTTGTACTATGGGTACCACACAACGAACTCTGAGGGAGTTCCCAGTAACAGTCCCAGACTCCAAGCCAATTTAGAAAAGTTCGTTTCCTAAATTGTCCTGACCGGGGATCGAATCCGGGACCCTAGCTTGGAAGGCAGATGTATATGAATCAATATATCAAAAAAAAAAATTTAAAGCTATATCAAAGCTATATGAAAGCTATATCAAAGGGATATGTAGCGGTATGGTTTTTAGTGTTCGAAATTGGAAATAGTCCAGTAGAATTAGCTCAAAATAAGGCATGATTTTGCATTAATTGTGGTACTAATGATTTTTTGCACATCGATAGAGTTATGTCTGTGTTTGATTACCTTAAATTCGCAACCGATTTGGAAGTGCGGAAAATGGTGAAAATTGAGAAAATCTTGGATTTTTGAATAATTCCAAAACAAAAATTGTGGTACTAGTTGCGAGAATGTGTTTAGAGTACGAATACCTACCTACTCAAGCAATTTGGACCGGTTGCGACATAGGGAACATACCTAAATTTAAAAAAAGTGATTTTTCGTCTTTAATCTCCTAGGCAAAATTTGTGGTACTAGTTGCGAACTCGTCGGACACTTGTTTTAGCTTAATATACTTAGTTTTAAATTTGCAACCGGTTGCGACCTATGGAACCCTAAAAAAATACTTTTTTCAAAATTCTACTTCCAGCAAAATTAGTGTAGTCAATATTATTGCTTATATCACATTTATAGGTCGTATTCCAACTGCTTTGTGATCGCAACCTCTGAAAACACTACGGAACCTAGTCTATTTTGTAAATAAAAAGTACGTATAATTACGAGTCTTGCGAGGGGAAAGCGGGCGGCGCGGGGCGGGCGATACAGGTACGGGACTAGCGTTGAAATTAGCGTTGCGTATGATAACTGTTTTAAATATTTGAAATCCCGTCAACTAAATTTTTATTGGAAATATATTCCAATAAAAATTTAAATATCTATATTCCAATAAAAATTTAAGACGGGATGTCGGTGAGTGATGAGTACTGCTTAAACAAAAGACTTTTTATGTCTTCTTTTTTTTCGAAAAATAATTTAGTTTTTTTTTGTTTTAACAATAATTCAGCGTATCTGTATTTTACTGACTATACAGGACAGTAATTAAAAAAAAAAGCTATTTATTGTCCTAACTATAGTCTAACGTTTTTACAGAGCTTAAAGAAGCATCATTTAAAATAACAATTAACTCTTTTTCTACGCGTATTTGAGGTCGCGAAAGAAGTATGTATCGATCGCAAAGCGTGGCGCTCCGTCCGCTCTGACTACCCCGTTAGGGATACAGCGTGAAGATATGTATGTATGTATGTATACGTGTATATTCATTTTAGTTTATTTTTATTATCTTTTCATACATTTTTCAATATGCAAAATTTAGTAATAATTAATTTACGTCCAACCAGTCAGCTTAAAATAAAATTAATTGAAACAGAGTCCACTTGCATCAAATTTTTTTGAATAATCTATACACGTAATAAAATTGTAGACTGTCTTCATTTGTAATCACATCATGCATATACCACTTATTGAATTAAAAATCTAATTTCTGAAAAAAATGAACCTTCTATCTGAGTAACATAATATAGTGTCTATTTTATGGAAATCGACCCACTGAATCAAAAGATTAAAAGAAATCGAAACCTCACAGATCACTGTGCAACACGTCACCGGGAGGAAGTCCTTTTTTCGTATATATATGTATGTACAATGAAAATGTAGTACGTACAATGAAAATATATTTGGAAATAAAACTAAGACGGCGTATGTTTTGTCTGAATCGAAATAAATAAAAAAATATCTACATCCATATTAATATTATAAATACGAGTCTGCGTTTTCACTGTTAAACCACCGGACCGATAGATAGTTTGACATCAGAGGACATAGGCTATCTTTTTTTTTTGAAATCTGTTCCTAAGGACATGAAATTGTATGGGAAATGCTAAACCGCTGAACCGATTATGATGATATTTGGTACAGAGATAGTAATTGCCCGAAAACAAATGTAGGCTATTTTTTCAAAAAATTTTGTGATTGAAAAAATGATACGGTTTTTTGTATAATATGTGACGTCATCATATACAATATGATATGCCAATATGGCGGATGATCCACAATAGGAAATAACTTTTTTCAAGACCTTCATCAGTATGGGTATCAAATGATAAGAAATACACAGAAGAAGGTTTTTGTATATGTGACGTCATCATAAATCCAATATGGCTAACTTTTTTATTCAACACCAACAACAATATAGGTATCAAATGAAATGGAAGACGCAAAGGAAGGTTACTGAACACGTCACGTCATCATAAATTCAATATAGCGGATGCTACGCGAAAGGAAGTGACTTTTTGTTTAAGATCTTCTATAGTATCGGTATCCAATGTAATGGACAACACAGGAGAAGGTATCTGTATATTATGTGATCTGCGCACGTGCGGCATTGCAACACATGCTGGGTACTCGGCCGAAATTAATTTTTTGTATAAAGTGATAATGGGTGAAATTTCTAGGTTCTTCGGGGAACTAATTATGACAAAGACGTCATTTTCAAATCGACGTCTTTATCATAATTAAAAAAAATTAATAATGCATGTTAATTTTTTTTTACATGATATGACATGGTATCATTTTCGAGGTTTCTCGGAGTACTGCTTACAAAAGTCTATTTTCAAATCAGAAATGGCAGACATTACTTACTATAGGTATTCAATAAATTGATATAGGCGTCATTTTTAAGGTTTTTCGGGGTGTAGATTAAGAAAACGACGTTGATCTTACAATCCAAGATGGATGACATTATTCTTTTAGTAAAATGATATGGGTGTCATTTTTGAGGTTGCTCCCGGTGCATATTAACTCATATGGTGCATATACGCGGGTACAGATAAAGAAAATAATATTTTTTCTTAAACATAAAATGTACATTAAAATGTACATAGTATGCTATACGATCCATACTATCACATAATAATAAGTATTATTTTTGCAAAAGTATGTCTGTCTGTCTGTTACGTTTTCACGGCTCAACCGCCAGTTCGATTTTGATGGCATGGATCTCCGTGCCATCAAAATCGAACTGGAAATCGAAATCGAATCGAACTTCAAACTATCTAGTTTGAAACCGAGAGTCGAACATAGGCTACTTCGTTTACCAAAAATCTTTTCATAACGGGATGGAAACGGGGATAAAACTTTGTGTGGGAAATGCTAAACCGGTGAATCGATTACGATGTTTAAGACAGTGATAGACTTTTTTAAGGGAAAACACAAAGGCTACTTTTTATGAAAAATCTACCCATAAAGGGGTGAAAAAGAAACACTAACTCGGAAAAGTCACGGAAAATTTTTCCACGCGGAAAAAGTCGCGGGTACAGCTAGAACACCAATAATACAAAATCAAAGAAAAAGTAGAACCCAAAGTCATTAACCTTAATCGATTTTTTTATTAGATCTTTACCTATAAAATCGATTTTTAATACCTATGATTTCAGTGTGAATATCGATGTCTCATTGTACTTAGAATTCCAAATTTAAATTAAATTTTGAATAAAATTTTATGAGTTCACGTCACGACATGATATTTAATCTTTCTTTTTATATTTGACCTCTGCTATACATAATGCAATGAAATCTTGTTCGATAATATTTTCCTCGTGGATATTAAAATTAAAAAACCTATTAAATTTTATAACAATTTTAAATTTATATATAAAATTTTCAGAAATATGGTTACTAATGCAAAGTTTATTGTTTATTACCTTATATTATACAAATTTTAGACTGAAAAATTTGCAAAAAAGCCTTAGATGTTCAATTCAAACCTAGTTATGCAAACTGACGTTGATTTCAAATTTAGGGTTTATTAGCAAATACTAACGAAATTTCAGGTAGAAAAATATACGTACGAATATTTGAAAACAAATGTAATTTCAATTGAAAACGTATAATAGTCTGACTGGACATCATTTTTTAAATTATTTCATAATTTTAGGTTTTCACTTCTGTCGGCAGTCCTTAACGACTGCCTATTTTTTTTAACGAAAACTAATCGGTGTAATTTTTTTTCTACTGTCAAAAGTTATTAAGATAAAATGATTACCTATTTCTCATAATTATAAAAAGAAAACACTCCACCATTCCGACTTTTGGGTCTATGTCCATCTATTTTCAATTTGGAATAATAGCTTGCTAATGCGTTAATATTTAACAATGTATGAATGAACCGCACGGCGAGTCGTAGTCGCTCGAGCCGTACCCTGTCTGCCGCGCCGCTCGCATTCCCCTCGAAATATGCGTAATAAGTAATAAGTGTATATTTAATTTAAAAAATAGACTATGTTCCGTAGTGGTTTCAGAGGTTGCGATCACAATGCAGTTGGAAGACGACCTATAAATGTGATATAAGCAATAATATTGACTACACTAATTTTGCTGGAAGTAGAATTTTGAAAAAAGTATTTTCGTAGGGTTCCGTAGGTCGCAACCGGTTGCAAACTTAAAATTAAGTATATTAAGCTAAAACAAGTGTCCGATGAGTTCGCAACTAATACCACAAATTTTGCCTAGGAGATAGACGAAAAATCACTTTTTTTAAATTTAGGTATGTTCCGTATGTCGCAACCGGTCCAAATTGCTCGAGTAGGTAGGTATTCGTACTCCAAACACGTGGTATTCTCGCAACTAGTACCACAATTTTTATTTTGGAATTATTCAAAAATCCAAGATTTTCTCAATTTTCACCATTTTCCGCACTTCCAAATCGATTGCGAATTTAAGGTAATCAAACACAGACATAACTCTATCGATGTGCCAAAAATCATTAGTACCACAATTAATGTAAATTGATAATCTAATTCTACTGCACTAAAATAACATGGAACAATTAACCTATAGACTAGAATTGACATTTATTTTATTTGAAAACCATTTACGTCTAAACACTGCTGTAGTTACTGCGCACTGATTGGTCAGCTTAAAATCAATCAAACCCTGTGTACACGTGCATATGAATAGACTGAGATAACGTAATAGAGGTTGCACCAAGGTGAAAGCGAGACGCATATATACGCGTCATTGAGTACGTCAGTTGATAGTCCAATTTAACAGTGTAGCAGTCATATTGAGTCTCCATCGACGTGGAGAACAATAACTTATAATATTTATAGAGGCACTTAATTACTTAAAAGATAAATTAACTTTTAACTTCTGTTATCTAGAAAAATAAAGCATTCCTTGGTTAAACTAATTGTTTACAAACAACATTCACTATGACAGACGGACATGGACAACGTAGACCCGTTGAGCTTTCTTAAATATCGTTTGAAGCATTGACCGTAAGTCTTTCAGCAGGAATAAATTTGTCATAAATATAGTATCTTTGAGTATTGAGTATTATTAATGTAAAAGTGATAGCCTACTGATTATCTAGACCTCCTTTAGTAATATTATTGTTAATAATTCGTTTGTAAATAGAACTTTCTGTAACATTCTAGAACACGCACACGGCTTCGATAACAAATGTACCGTTGGTCTAGATTGTCTATACTTGGAGGTATGGATGTAAGGATATGTTCGATAAACATATCGATAGACTCTAAATATGTAGCCTTTGTTGTTAGATAGAATAAGCTCTAAATTGATGAAATATTAGGTCTCTAGTTAATAAACTTATTAGTACGAACGAATAATACTAAAACTATAGTTGACATAAACGTCATACACTTAGAAAAAATTAATGAATTTTATCGACTCGCTAGGTAGGTGTAATTTTAGATAGGGTTTGTCGACCACTGTCTCTACACTAGTTGTTCCAGGAGTAGGAGCATAGGTGACCTTCGTCGTGGGGTATAAAAAGCGTCTCGTATCCAATAGCTTTTTTTTTCTTTTCTCTCTGCTGCGGGACAAGCTGCCTCAACAAAGTCTCATGAAGAAACTTAAAGTTAGGCCACATGTCGCCTAGGATAGTCTTAGCTGTATTTGTTTGGGAGTAGCAACCCCAATTAGATTAAATGAGTTAGTTAATAATATGTTAAAGTAGTTTAGGTAATCTCATGGTGGATCCCATGAGTTCAAAGGACACCTATAGAAACCAGGTGGACCTCCTGTCCCTATAAGTAATGAATACTTAGGAATAGTAGTTAAAATCTATTCAACATTCATCTAAACTTCAGTATGAACTAATCATAATAGTTCTTAGAATGGTTTGGTGCACTACTCTGACTATCAAGAAGTCTAAGTCTTCTTCACTTGGGTGCTATATCGCGTGGCCAGGCCGCAGTTCCTATTAAAGGGGAATCTTTGAGGGCCGGGGCATGTGGGTGCTGTGATGGTAGTAGATGTTCGACAAAGGGGAAGACTGAGGAGTAGGTGCAGTTGGTGGATGACCACCTCCTTCTTAAGATTGATCAGTGATAAAACTGATAACACTATGCGTGTAACTAATAAATGATTCTCTGTTAGATATTAGCTCCACATAAAGGTATTGTGTATCTAATAAATATTTTTCTCTGCGAAATAAAATACTGGATAATAAGGTATAAAATGTACTTGGGTTTATGTATCTGTAACACTAAGAATTTAAATGCAGTACATAAATAAGGAAAGGGTGTCTAAGTCTTTATAACTAGGTATACTTCCCTTTAATTTAAGATAACATAAATAAATTATGTTGTTGTATGTATAACAAGTAATATCTGAGCTCAATACTTGTAAAACTTTAATACTAATGAATTATTCTGTAAACTAATAATAATATCTAAGTGCTGTTAGATAATAGGTGACCTTATTTAATACATATATAATAATAAACAGGATAATGTTGTTTAACCATAGCATTTAATCTTTTTAAATTGTTACTAACTTTTAATAATAAATACATAGTGAACTGATTGTATCCACCATAGAGATTAAGTTAGAAGAAATAAATGTTTTCTTTGTGTGATGTTTTTCTGATGTCTATTTAATTAACTTTCTATAAATATCCCATTAGATGTCGATTGCAGAGGTGTACTAGGCGCCCTTAAACAAATTAGGTACACCACTCTCCAGGTGACAGTAATAATAACATCATCAATTACTCAACCCACACCTCACTCTACCGGCCTGAGCAAGCCACGTTGCACAGAACCGTGAATGAATAAGTTTGTACATAATAAAGAGTAAGTTTGAAAATTCCAAATTTACTATTATTTACTGATGAAGTGAGATTGTGTTTAGTTTCAGTTTGATTGTTTGCTGTTTTTGCCACACCACCGAATATAACAGTACGTTGTTATATGTATAATCATTTAAATATATGTCGGAATATACAGAGACGGTCCAGTATTGGTTATGTACTGTTTTAATGCGAGCGAGAGTTGATATTTATTAGTGCCAAAAAACTACGCAGTGGTGAGTAGTCTCTATAAGTTAAGTGCTCCATGGGAATCCTACTTATACATGAAATAGTTTCGATTTCGAGGATTATTATTTTTAGGAAGTTATTAGGCTTCGCTTTTTGAGCATAAATAGAAAGTTTTTTTTTTGGGTAGAATAGAAATTTTTCGAAAAAAATTCAGTCAAAAACGTGTCCGATTCGCGCGTAGAAATTGTTTCTAAAAAACAAACTCAAGACTTCTTTCTTTACATAACATAAAATTTAAGTATAAAGCTTTATATTTATTGAACTTATCGGTCAAGTCGAGGACCAAATTGGCCCCTTCTTTATTTATCCTATGAACATTTTAAAATGTTAACTATAGCAAAATACGTGGGTTAACAAAATCTATCACCATAACATCCAAGTTAGAACATAGTTTCTGTGAAAACTATTACAGACAGACGGAAGCATCTGCAATTTTATAATGGTTCCGTTGTTAGGGTACCTTACCTCAAAAAGAAAAACACGGAAAACTTATAGGATCATTTCGGTGTCCGTGTTCGTCTGTCCGACTAGTAAGACCCTTTATCTAAAGAACGGACAGATGTAGCACGAATGCCGCTATTCTTATGCAGCATGCCATTGATATGCAGAAGAAAAAACTATTGTTAGATTACCTTGTAAATCTGGTACATGATCCATTTGCCATGAGAATGGTGCTAAGACTTTACTCTCTTTATTTTGGTTTTCTGTGGATTTCTCTGCTGGAGACCATACATAATCTGTTTCAATATCTCCAACTGTAGGAAGCTTTGTTTCAGACGATTCGTTGCTTGCATTATCTACAACAAAATTATAAACGTTTAATGCAAGGAAGTGTTGGTCAGTTGTAAAGTGTAAACGAGGTATAGTTCTTAGTATTAACAAAAAGAAAACATGGCATGAACTTCTGGCGGAAGAATAATTAAAATTGAGGAAAAGACTCAATATGATTCGAAGTGGCGAAGAACCATATAGTAACAATCTCGAACTACTTATACTCGTTTGTTGGTTGCGTTATCTCTAAGAATTGAACTCGCCATCCTCGTCTTGGAAGGTAGTCAAAGAACACAACTTCCGCGTTTCACGGGTAATTATATAATAGAAATATAGTTGAAACCATATGAATTAAAGTTACTTAGACTAAAATAAAGGTAAGAACGAATTATGTGTCGTTGCCGGCAATACGTAAAATATTGCCCAAAGTGGGAATATTACTTGCAAAATTGACGGCAACGACACATTACTAAAAATACTAAAAGTAAATAAGATAGGTAATATGTGTTTTATTTATTTATTATTTTAATTCTACTTAATTAAACATATAACTAGTAAAGATGGTTTTCAAATAATTCGTGTCAGTGTAATAGAGCAGACATGGAGTTTCTTCGGGAATTAGAACATGACGTCTGACAAGATTTCTTTATGAAATAGGATTAGATATTAGTGGTATTTAGTCAGTAAATACTCAAATGAACTGCAACAAGCACCGGTAACAAACCTGAAATGAAAACAAGAGATTGTAAATACATTCAGGGTCACTACAATGCTCATACTTTTAGGGCAGGGCCACAAAGAATGTGGGTGCAAATTTTAAGATGCGTGCAGCGCATACAAGCAGAAGATACAATAATACACAAGTAAGAGTTAATAATTTTTTATTCTTTTAATACAATATAGGCGCTGAAGTTTCAGGTATCAAATTCTTTTTTCTTTCACTGATAGTTCTTTAATAGAATTTTTGCATTCTTGTGTTTAATTTGAAACAAAATTTGTATTTTTTTTTTATGTGGTGGTTTTCCAATATTTTTTCTTCCACTGATAATTCTTTTACAGTATTTTTGCATTCTTGTGTTCAATTTGAAACAAAAACTGATTTTTTTTTTTTAGTAATGGTTTGCCAATCTTTTTTCTTCCACTGATAATTCTTTTATAGTATTTTTGCATTCACATGTTTAATTTTAAACAAAACTGTAATTTTTTTTTGTTAGTGGTGGTTTACCAATATTTATTCTTCCACTCTTTCATAGTATTTTTGCACTCTTGTTTAATTTGAAACAAAAAATGCAATTTCTTTTTATAAGTGGTGGTTTGCCAATGTTTATTATGTTGCAATTCGAAGAATATTTACCTGAAAATATGTAATTACAAAAGATACTATATTATGTTGCATTTTAGTTTGAAGCAGATTCAAACGAACGATTAAAAATGGAGACGCGTGCAACGGTAACAATGGTGCTATAGCGTAAGTGGTTCTATTCTCTTTGGATGCTATCGCTAATGGACGCACATTGCGAATGCGGGGCGCCGAGCAGGGAAGTGGGAGAGTTGTTGCAATTCCAGCGAGGTGAACAGTTGAGTCCCGCGGATTGTATGCATATGATTCAAATAAGGGTCAAATATTTTTATTACTTCAAAATTATGTCCGCATTAATATTTTTGATTATAATTTCTTTTTGAGTAACAACTTAATTTTTAAAAAGTGCAAAAATATTGTGGGAAATTCAAATATTTGAAACGCGACGCCATCGGTCAGAGCGAATGTGACGTCAAAGTCTATGACAACTGTCACCGAGAGCGTAGTTGTTAGGTGTTTGCTTTTGAGTGTTTGTGATTTAGTCAGTTTTATTGTGATTTCATTGCACATGTAGAAGTAAACATACTTTTTTTGCAAGAAATAATGCAAATGTTTGTTCGTTGTTATAGATTATAGACTATGACATCACTCCAAGCACGCCAAAAAGGCGCGCGTTTAAATTGTCTGTGTCGGTTGACTATTTTTAACTACTTTAAGTTACTTTTTTGGCGATGAATATTTTTTTAATATTATACAGCGATGTTAACTATCGAAAAAAAAAAAAATTAAAAAATACATACATAATACTATAGCATGCAACCGCACTATACACATTGCAGTTCGTTGCAGCAATTAGTTGGTTGTGGGCGCGGGGGATACGATTCACGATAAGTTGCATGCAACCTGCCTATTTACGGTGCAATTTGTTGCCTTGCAACAGATTGCAGCGATAAATTGTTAGTCAGATTGCACCGTAAGGCCTTTAAAGACCGTAAACAAGACTTGAGGTCTGATAAGCGACAACATTTAAGATGACAGAGGATAGTAATCACAATGACACACAAGACAGCGGACGTGGATGGAGTATGATCTAGATCACTGGTTCCCAAACTTATTTTGTCTACTGAGTCGAGAGCTCATGCAGTCGTTGTCTAAGATGCCTCCTAGCTAAATGAAATTACAAATCACCCCCCAGGCCTCTACACAACGTTCCATTTTTTTTCTAGGTCTCTTACCGCCCCCCTTTAGGCCTGCAGCGCCCACAAGGGGGCGTTATCGCCCACTTTGGGAATGGCTGATCTAGATGAAACATGGACGAAACAGCGTATAACATTTGAGAGAGCAATAGTCTACATAAATATATTCCAGTGTTGGGCAAAATGTAATAGTAGAAACAATTAAAATTGTAATTCGGATTAAAGATATTTATTTCTCATTGGAATATGTTACATTCACTTAAATGAGAAAATTTAATTTAAGCATGATTTATACAATTATGTATTTAACCAGAGTGATGACAATGGCAGACGCAGGGTCTAAATATACCCAACTAATAGCATTAGTCTGATTTCTCAAAATGCTTCTTAAGTTGCGTGTTTAAATGTGGCTAAAGTTACGGAATCCTTAATAACTTCGGGCAAGGCGTTATATAATTGTACTCCCTCAAACATGATGTTTTTTTTTACCATATTCTGTTCTTGGTGTATTCAACCTAAGGCTGTTTTTATTTCTGAAAGTGAGTGTGGATTGAATTTGTGAGTATTTTTCTAATGACGAAAGAATGCACGTGTTGTACGTGTACAGATGCTTTATGTTAAATAGTCTTGTGTTTTTATAAATTATGTGTGTAGGTGTAAGATAATTATAATGATAATTGTGAACTACAATTATAATGAATAATTGTAATTGGGGTTTTTGACAATTAACAATCAACTAATTGTAATTGTGAAATCTTACAATTACAATTTATTAATTGTTAATTGTTTCGTTAATTGCAATTGAAATTATACTATATATACAGAGCTGAAGGTGTATTAAATCGGAATTATGTACTCTCTCGTAATGTGAAAAAAAGGCGAAATAAACGTATCAGAAATACTAACGATAGAAAAAAATAATAGTTTACAAATAAGTAAGTGTTGGCCGACGGAAATGTCAAAAGCACTCATATACCTAGGCGAAAATGTGTGAGAAGAATAATGAGATTTGAGGAGGCGAAATCTGTGTATATCAATGATGTTATATTTACAAAAGAGGTAGATGAGTTATCGCGCTCGAAAACTGGCACCCAAAACTTTGCTAATTAGCCAACCTGGAGCTTATTCGTGTAACAACGTGACAGTGTCAACTCGTATGTGCGTTCCTAATATTAATATTAAAATGCCGTTCTGTGTTATTAGATACTGCAAAAACTATACTAGCAAGACTTCCAAAGGTTCACGAATCACGTATCATGCGTAAGTACTTATTTGATTCATTTGTGTCACCTTTTATTTTGAAAATCTAAAATATCAGTAAAATATTAAATCATAAAAAAGCATAAAATGAAATGCGATATGTAATACCTCAGTTACCAAGTGCGACGGAGAGCCATATATTATATTTGGTCAAAGAATATAAAAAGTTATGTTACAGAACCGTCAATGTCATGCAGTGCCTAATAAACATTTGTTTACGTTTATTTAGTTGGTAAATAAGATATAATATACATATTTTTAAAACGAATCAGAAGTTTTAGCAGTGAGTCTAATATCCCAATAATACCCCACAATAAAAAAATATTTTACTTGAAAATATCTAGTATTTTATTTTATCATTTTCAAATTTATAACAAAATTGTTTTATAAACGTATGTATTTAAATAATTCTGTTTCCAAATGTACATGACTCAAGACTCTTTTTTACTGTCTAAACCCATTAGGCATCAATCATATTTTTCGAAAATGTCTGTTCTGTGGCATTAATTACTAATATTCTATGAATTAGTCACGGATTCGCTTAAAATGCAGTAAGAAAGTGAAATTGACCAATCACAATGGTTTTAGAGAGCCGTGTGATTTGTTAGTTTGAAATGCAATTGAAGTCTTACATTGTATAGCGACACAGTGCAATGTATATTTGTCTCACTTTGGTTATGGTAATTGTTATGCTATCTCGTTTACACTTCTTTTTATTAGTGTGTATAAACAAAGTTTATGGCTTATGTGTGTGCGTAATTGAGACAATATTTTACAAGCATTAATACTAACGTAACCTATCTACCTCTTTTTTAAATATAACATCATTGGTGTATATAAAGACGTTATACTTATAACACCCCTCTTTTGTGTATGTGGCATCGTAGCGAGTTTTTTTTGTTTGAAAGGCGACTTGATCGAGATGTTCTTAGCTATGATTCAAGAAAATCTGTTCAGATGTTTGAAGATCAACTCTTTTCTAGTTGTTGAAGGGATGTGAGCAACTACTGCTGGTCCGTTCGATTCGAAATTGAGTATACTGTGACTTCAATAATATTACAATAACATGGTAACCTTGATCCGATGCTGCAGCATCATCTGGAATCGGCAGAATACTTCAACTTCTCAGGAACTGACAACAAATCTATCGTGTTTGGGATCATTAGAATGGTCTCTATGAATAAGTTATAGATAGACGATGATCAGGGTCTGATGTTGGAGCAGGAAAGAATATTGGGAAAATACAAGTATTGTAAATTTCGTAAATCCTCGGAACATCAGATCGCTCCACCTATTTTAGTTCGGAAATTCGGTCTTTGACTTCGCGTTGGAGGGCACGTAAGTTATGTCTATTATTTTCTGAGGCAAACGAATCGTAAGTAAGGGTTGCGGCGTTCTTGGCTCTAATTAGCCGATGGATATCCCCACAAAAGATGTTGTGCGCTCGAGTTATCTATACTACTATATAAATCTCTTGCATCTGTCTGTAACTTCAGTTTTTTTGACAAATTTTGCCATAGATAGTAGTTTTATAACTCACTGATTTCGATTCTACTATTTTTAAAATTTTTGTCTGTCTGTCTACTATATGTCCTTTTATAACTAAAGAACAGCTTGACTGGTCTTGATGAAAATGGGTACGTAGTAAGAACACGTGATGGCGCTCATGATAGGTTACTTATTTTTTAGAAAATTTACTCCTAAAGGGGTGAAAAGGGGGATAAAAGTTTGTATGGGAAATGGTAAACCCATGAACCGATTATGATAAAATTTGGCAGGGAGATAGTTTGACATTAAAACAGGCATAAGCCATTTTATTAAAAATTTACTCACGAGAGGGTCAAAAGAGGGATGAAACTTTGTATGAGAAACGCTAAATCTTGGTAATGATAAAATTTGATGAGGTGATAAGACTTATTTTATCAAAAATACATAGGCTACTTTTTTATCAATAATCTGTGAAAGGGGGACGAGAGGGAGGGGGACGAAACTATGTACGAGAAATGCTAAACCGCTGACCTGACTGATATAGCATGGATATAGTTTAACACCTGAGAATGGACATAGGATGCTTTTTTATCAAAAAACTAACCTTAAAGGGGTGAAAAGGGGGGTGAAATTTTGTATGGGAAATGCTAAACTTTGGTTATGATAAAATTTGGTGCAGTGATAGAGCTTTTTCATCAAAAAACATACGACTACTTTTTTTATCAAAAATCTACCGCTAGAGGAGTGAAAACGGGGATTGCAATTTTGTATGGGAAATGCTAAACCGCTGTACTGATAATGTTGTGGCATGAAGATAGTTTGACACCTGGGAACGGGCATAGGTTGTTTTTTTATCAAAAACCTATCCTTAAGGGGTTGAAATGGGAATGAAATTTTGAATAAGAAATGCTAAACCGCTGAACTATGATGATATATGATGAAATTTGGTACAGAGATAGTAGGTGTCCGGAGGCAGATGTAGGCTAAACGTAGGCCATTCTTCAAAAATAATCTTTATAAATATATATACAGGTAATTACATGTACAAATAATCTAAACCAATCCGAGAAAGCCACGATAAATTTTCCGCGCAGACATAGTCGCGGGTACAGTTAGTAATATAGGTATATAATATCTATACTACTATATAAATCTCTTGGGTCTGTCTGTAATTTAAGTTTTTTTGTCAAATTTTGTGACAAAATAGTCGTTTTGTGACTAACTGACTTCGATTCCACTATTTTTAAAATTTTTGTCTGTCTGTCTGTATGTCCTTTTATAACTGAAGAATAGTTTGACTAATCTTTATGAAAGTCGGTACGTAGTAAGACTATGTGATTGGGCTCATGATAGACTACTTATTTTTTAGAAAATTTACCCCTAAAGGGATGAAAGGTGATGAAACTTTGTTTGGGAAAGCAGTTTATATGGAAAACTGATTATTATGAAATTTGACAAATTTGACAGGGAGATAGTTTGACATCAGAAAACGGACATGAGCTACTTTTTCTATCAAAAATCTGCTCTTATATGTGTGATAAAATTTGGTGCGGCGATAAGAATTTTTTTCATCACAAACACAGGCCACTTTTTTTATCAAAAATCTGTGAAAAGGGGAACGGTTGGGCGGGGGATGAAACTTTATACCGGAAATGCTAATGCTCTGAACTGATTATGATGTAGCATGGATATAGTTTGACACCAGGGAACGGACATAGACTACTTTTTTTTATCAAAAAACTACCCCTAAGGGGTTGAAAAGGGGAATAAAACTGAATGGGAAATGCTGAACCGCCGATCCAATTATTGATGTTAGCTAAAGAATAGTATATGACCGGAGACAGACGAAGGCTAGACGTAGACTTTTTTTCAAAAACAATATTTAAACATACTATGCACATTTACATATAATCTAACGTAATCCGGGACAGCCACGAAAAAATGTTCCGCGCAGACGAAGTCGCGGGTTCAGCTAGTGATTTATATAATCTCGCTGCGGTAGTGGAGAACAAGCCGTCACTCAGTCGCGCTCAGCGCGAAAAAAAAATCAACAAATTATTAAAAATCCATCCATCCATCATCATTATTAAGTTTTTTACTTGAATCGAAGCCATAAACAAATTGAAGATTATATATTGGGTCCTTACATATGAAATTGGCGTTTTGTACGGGAGGAATATAAAATCAATATTTTTTTGGTAAGTTTATATTAAATTAAGCAAAGTATGCAACGTTGTTATCTATGCACTTTTGCCATCTCATAGGTAGTTCATTGATCCCTTTACTAAAAAAACCATGGGGGCGAGAATCAATAAACTCTTTGAAGGCGGTTTGGACTGCCGCATCGGAGTTGAATTTTTTTCCTTGTAAGAAGTTGTCCAAATTCCGGAAAAAATGGTAATCTGTTGGAGCAAGGTCCGGGGAGTACGGTGGATGTCGCAGACATTCCAATTGTAGCTCATCTAACTTTGTGGTTGTTTGTTGTGCAGTGTGTGGTCTCGCGTTGTCGTGAAGCAGCAGTGGACTAGAGCGATTGACCAATCTCGGTTGTTTAGCAGCTAGTTCTTCCTTCATGGTTTGCAGTTGCTGACAATAGATATCTGCCGTAATCGTTTGGCCAGATTTTAGAAAGCTGTAGTGAATGACACCGGCGCTAGTCCACCAAACACTCACAAGTAACTTTTTCTAAGTCAATTTTCGTTTAGGGCAGGATTTGGCTGGGTCTCCAGGGTTCAGCCATTGCGACGAGCGCTTCCGATTATCGTACAGTATCCACTTTTCATCACAAGTAATGATTCGATTTAAAATCCCTTCATTATTGTGTCGGTTGAGCAAAGTAACACAGCAGTCGACGCGTGTTTGCAAGTTCGATTCACTCAATTCATGAGGTACCCATCGTTCAAGTTTTTTTACGTTCCAGATTTGCTTCAAGTGGATTAACACAGTTTTGTCACTTATCCCGAAGCCTGCAGCTATCTCTGAAGTGCTTTGTGATGGATCCGCTTCCACAATAGCCTTTAATTCTTCATTTTCCACTTTGGTCTCCGGCCGTCCATGGGGTTGGTTCTGAAGGTCGAAATTTCCAGAACGAAAACGTTGAAACCAAAAACGTACCGTGCTTTCTTTTGCGACACCAGCGCCGTACACATCATTAATCCTTGGAGCTGTTTCTGCAGCACTGGTGACACGGTAGAACTCGTACTCGTAAATATACCGATATTTCATGTTTTCCACTGTGCGGTAATAAGCGACGCCAAAGAAAAAAATAATGAGGAAAAAACAAATGAATTACTGTTTTCAAAACTCAAATGTACCAGCTAAATGAATTTATAAATTTGAATTTGGAATTCTTAACCAAAGAGGAGATATTTTAGATCGAAGTGGTCAGTACGACAAAACGCTAATTTCATATGTAAGGACCCAATATAATTGTGTATCCAGGTGTTACTTTGCGGAAATCCTTTTTATGTACTGTATTTTTAAAATATTCAGCTATCTCATCTTAGCTAATCAACGAATGAGCAGCTGACTCATTCATAATTAATTCGGTGCTGGTTAGCTGAATGAGTCTGATATCTGGAATATCTTGAGGATGCTTCATTAAAAAGCGAAACACATGTCGATTTAGTGGGTTTGGAATTCTTGGCGGAAGATAGGTAAATGATATAAGAATCCAGCACATTATTTATATTATGAATTATGTATAAAAAATCAATTAATTATTCATTTTGGATATAATATAATCTAATATATAAAAGTCAATGTTTGTTTCTTGTTCGTATTTTATGGACTGTCATAATGTTCATCCGATTGCGATGTTTATAATAATCTAATTAAGATTTAAAATTTCTTGTTAATATTCAACTAGGCAGTACAAAAAACTTGAAAATGTCTGTACTCTGTAATAAAATTGAACTGAATTACAAATATAATTACTCCCTTTTATAACATGGCTGGATCCAGACCACTTTTCCACCTATTAAAACTTTCAGTTTCTTACTGGTTTCATTTGTACATTTTTAGAGTTAGGGAATCAGTGTAAAGTACGTGCAAAATGCACAAAAATTAGAATTGAAATCCTCATAATAGCAGTATGTAGTAAATACTAAATAATAACTAATACATACTTAGGTAATAAAGTTATTTTCACTCATCATCCTTGATAATATATTAAAAATTACACTTTAAATGTAATTTTTGCAGCATGATTTCAAGTTCTTAATGAAATCAATATTATAAAACCAAATCATCAACTGAACCACATAGAACACAAATCTATATAACATATGACAAAAAAGCGTAATGCTCATAAATCATAATAGTTTAATAAGTGTAGTAAATATTAAATTTACAAATTTTAAGCAGTGTTTCCGAGAGTACCTCTGATAGACATATTTTTAAGAATGTTTAATTCAATCTACAAAAATTATATATGTTATTTAAAAATATTTCTTGTAATTATTCCGAACGTTTGAAATACAATCTGTTTTAAATCACTACATAAAAAATAATCTCAAACAGTCATCTAATTTGTAACTTAAATATCATACCATTTATGGTTGTGGGTAATAAAAATATACCAATGTCATGGAATAGGTGAGATATTTCGGCAATCATAATTTTGTTAATTCTCTATAAAATAATACAGACATTTTAAAAAACACATTATTCATCATTCAAATGTTAAAGGCTCACATTTGATTTACGAAATCAACTCTATTCCTTCGTCCTCCATCACCCTCTGAACTCATTCATTACTTGGAAATACCTGGCTTTAACTCACAAAAATTTTCATTATACATATAAAGAAATAGTAACTGGTACTCACATACCTACTAGTTATTGTCATGATATTATGAAGAGGGTGTCTTTTTCATGGTAAAACTGAAAAAAGACACTTCAATATGTTGGATGAACTAATAACTACCATACTGTTATACATATTATGAGCATACCTATATATATTACAATAGACTTTTACAATTAAAAACTAACATTACACTAATACATTATCATTAATTATAACAATAATGCTAAGTTTAGTCTTTGCGAACTAGTTGTTAGACATATGCTAACTTACCTACTGCAGCTTTCGATATAGTTGTGGATGGAATAGAAACATTTGCTCTTCTGGCCATGCAATAATTATGCTCCAACACCAATATTGTCATTAACGATTGTTGGACACCTATAAATAAGGAAAAAAAACAGTGTAGAGAGTAATTGTAGATTTATGATAGTCTAGCTCATGTTGTGTCCAAAATAGACCATAATTAACAATTAAAAAACATATGAAGGTTTAGGTTAACTATGGTTTCCCATTTTGACACTTCATCAAAGATATTGTTAACTAATTCTTGGGAGCCAAACTATGCCCATATAGCTGGTGTTTTTGGTTTTAATCAAATTCCAAAAACAAACTACTTCAAAAAATATTTTTTAAACAAAAACAATTTCTAGAGGTTAGCTCGGAAATCTAAGGATTTCGGTGTAACATTTTTTAAACTATTTGAAAGACTTCTATCAAATTCTATCATTGACACCTCACTAAGTATAAAAATACGTAAGCACTAAGCAGTAGTTAATCTAATGTTTCCTACAGAAATATAACTGTAATATTATTTTTTACCATCAAATGACTTTTATTTCAAATGGTGTTTATTTTTTATTTTGTGTAGTATGTCAAAAAAAATACTCACTGTCCAGAATGGTAGGTACAGCAGTCCAAATTAAACGACGTCCAGTAGTCATTTTTTCTGGTAAGAAATGATAATCACAAACACGTTTGTTAGAATATATTCTTAAAGGATCCGTTTCTGTTAATTTTTCTCCCACTGCAGATACCCATGCAGCAAACAGATCAGGTCTTTTATTGGGATTGGGGAAACGATGAAGTGGCACACCTTGTACAACTGAAATTTTATATTTTCTACTTGAGAACAATTGCACGTTGATAAATTACAGTACACAAGCAATATTGAAGTAATAATAAGTAAGCCGCTAAACAGATTTCCGATTAAGCCACTGTATAACTTGTGTTTTCAGGAAGCACACTTGACAGGGGAAATAGTTTCAAAGCCAACCTGCACCCTCCCAGTGCTACGAGAGCAAAGACCATGTATATTGTCATCCTCGGACTCGCATGGAAGGACGTTCGGAGCTCCCACTGATTGGTTGCGACCTCCAAGTTCCATTTAATCACCTCTTACGACAGGAGGGTAACATCATAGCCTTATTCTCTGGTTCAAAATACAGGGCTGACAGTCCAAAGCGTATGTTGCCACCGCCCCGGCGTCGTCATCTCCGAGCGGCGTCGCCCTCTGTCGCTTCTGCTTGGCTTTCTTCCGCATTATTACGGCCTCGTGCAGGCATGGCCTGCCAAGACTCTTCGACTGCCACAGCAAAGGCGCTACTACTACGCTTGGCAGGGACAGATCTTAACCAATCTGGCAGACCAGGATTTAATGCTCAAAGACCCACACAAGGCACTCCCTAGGGTGCCCGCCACAATGATGACACCGTGCCTCCTGTTTCCTCCCGTCCTATCCGATTCAGATACTGACTGAAGCAGCCGTGCTCAGTCAGTACCTGTATCAGCCGATAGGTGACGCGCAAACTATGAACCCAGGCTTTGAAGTTTGGAAGGATCGCGCTGACAAGGAACTCGTGCCATTTCGCTGGGTGTCGGCGTTTCGCCCGACGCATTTCTCCCGCCTCCATTTTCGTAGCGGAGACGGACGTACATACTTGCGACCATCTCCGCCAGGATGTCCAAGGGAGGAAACAGCGAGTTGTTTGATAACTACACTACTGGGGTGTTCGAAAAGCTTTATTGTAATTTATATTATTAGAGGTTTATAATTACCTTTTTTACTGCAGCCAAAAACACAGCATCGTCCTGCTAAGTCATTCATCGTGAGCAGTTGAGCACTAAGTAATTACTTAAACCGTAGGTACAATCACAAATATAAAAGAGACGGAACTTCATAGAAAACAATTTTTCAAGTTCATTATTATCTAACTGGCAACGGAATAAACAAAATGAGGTAGTGACAAGATATAGATTCCTATTGGATGTCAAAATCACATTGACGCAATGACGTATTGAGATTTTATTTATATTTCTTAAGGCATTGGTAACAAGACCATCAAGCCTAATGAAGTAACTTCTGGAGAAATATTAACTGTCCCTAACACTCCTCCAGTAAAGTGATAGTAGGCTTTAATGAAGTTAAAAAGGACTTCTTGGAAGAGCACGAAAACTTCAGCTACACATATTTATTTAGATGTGCTCCATTCTTTTCACTTGCGCAGAACTTTAAAACACAATATAATATCACTGTTGTACTTTAAAACTCCTAAAAATGTAAAAAATAGAAAATCTAAATAAAATGACAACCTCACTTCTCTAGTTCCCGCCAAGTCCACGTATTGAGAGAAATGTATTCTGTGGCATTGACTCGACTAGAGCGGCTTGATTCGACATATTAGTGGTGCTCAATTTTTAACGATATCGATAAAATAAGGAATTTTACGTAGTACTCTAGATATTTATCAGAAAATTAAATAAAACAAGACAGTAAAAAAATTTTTTTTTTTATTTAACAGGAATCAGTATAAAGTTCATACAGTATACGTACAGATCTTATTTTACATTTTGGGCATTAAAAATTGTAAAAGATGTCAATGTCGCATGTACAAGTTTCTATAAATTTCACATACCTAGTTGATAGTGGAAAAAAAGAAAACAAATGCTATTATTTGATGAAATGACAGTAAAGCCTTGCCTCATCTTTATTGAAGATACTGATCTCATAGACGGTTATGATGACTATAGCAAGGAACGAACCTATATACTAGTTGACAAAGCGTTGGTATTCATGGTGAAGTTTTCTATAAAAAATTTAAACAACCAGTTGCTTTATATTTTGTCAAGGGAACTGTGTCCAAAGAGCGTTAGTATTAATCAAAGAGATTATAAGAGCAGTAAAGACAACTGGTTTTCGGGTGATAAACACAGTGTGCGACCAAGGTCCTACAAATGTAGGTGCCCTATCACTATTGACTGAGCGTTTTGGCAAAAATTATTTCACTGTTGATGACAGTGAAGAAAAAATGTATATGGTTTACGATGTTCCCCATTTAAGTCAATTCGCAACCATTTTATAAATCATGGACAAATAATTGTAAATGGGATGCAAGGGAAATGGAGACATCTCCACCTGGTGAAACAAAAAAATGAAGCTTTAAGCTTTCCTTAAATGTTTATAAAGGTTACCTCCAGTAAAATACACATCTCCGCATTTTTTTGCAACTAAATTATGATAGAACAATTTGTGTTACTAGGTGAAATGAACGTATTGTACAAAATATTTTTATTTTAATTGCAACCCTTTCTCGATTTGTTGCCTTCACACGTTTTGTATGGGAGGGTCTATGTATTTTTTTAATCTAAGTTTCAATAGTAAAGATAAGTTTCTATTTTATTTACTATTAATTACTACACTAACACCATATTATTAAAATAAAGACAATAAAGACTTATATTTAGCAATAGTTGAGACCTTATTAGTTTTATAAATAAACCACAAACTTTTTTAATATGCTTACTGCTGGCCACCTAATTAATGAAAGTTTCTGTTTCATGTTCTGAACTTAAAATTTAAAAAAGTGGCCCTCTTATTAAAATAAAAATGTTAGACATTTCAATTTCAACGAAAATAGGTATTTAATTTTAACATTTGACAATGCCCATACAAATGATTTAAATGTTGTTTCAAATTAATATTTCATAAACAACAAAGAATCGAAAATCACTGAGTGTCTTTAATTATGTGACCACCACTGTACATATTTCCAAATACACACATCAAAAAAGTCTAAGCAACATGTAAGATTTTTACTATTGTAATATATTTATATTTCTTTTATAAATAATAATAATAACTAAGCATTTTTTGACGCATTAGTGACAAAAGCAACAAAATTTTTCATTCAATTGTTCATTTAATCACAGTAATTAACAATATGTGTACCGTAACATACGTAGTATAAAATAAAGTTAAAACTAAATTAAGCTTTTCATGCTTTACAAAATTAAATAACGACATTTTTTTTAATTATTTATATATTTATATATAATTTTCAGCGTTCATATTGCCATCTACAAAAACGAGCTCAGTTCGTCTGTTCTTCATAATACCCGCCCATACCATTACTGTGAAGCCACTGTAAGAGTTGCACTTCCTGGACGAATCTCAGCCGTTCAGCATTTCCGGGACAACGATACACTCTTACGCTTCTTCTTTCTTACGCACTCTGCTTCTTACGTATCAGGCCTAAATCCAAACCGGAACTCCATCACAAAATAAAATTTTATCCCATTGCTCCTGGGTCCATGTCAAGTGTTCCCTACACCATTCGTTTCGACGGGCGCGATTCCCATGGCGTATAGGTAGATACCTAATTGGGCGTCATGCTCGTAGGCCGTATTCATGCAGCCTATTTCTCACGGTTTGGTGGCTAACAACAACACCGCTTGAGAATTATAGCTTTAAACCTATCTCCCAGGCGGTTAACATCGGCTGACGTCTTGCAGTCAGTTGTATGTATCGGTCCTGTCGAGCAGTTGTACTCCTTCCACGTTCTGAGTGCTGCTCAGCAGGATCCCCTGTATTAACATAACGCTGCCAAAGACGATAAATCACGCTCCTATTGACACCAAAATACCGAGACACCTGGGAATGATTTCTTCCCGCATGTAGCATTCCTACAGCTCTCCGCATTTCATCAGCAGTCAAATGGCGTCACTCCATAACACAAAAAATGATTCACCATTCAATTTTTTCAAAAAGTGTATATCTCAAAATGATAAAAGTGCGATAAATACCAAATTTATCAAGCAACGAAAACATAAGAAATGGGGAAAAAATAATTAGCTTTTATTTTAATGAAAACAAAACACAACCGAAAAAAAAACAAATTGTATACCAATTCAAAACTCCTTTTCTAAGAAAAAAATAAAGTATCATTAATAAAATACGCAGTTTCTGTAAATGATGTGTGTTGCTTAGACTTTTTTGATGTGTGTGAAAAAAATGTGTTCCCCTAAATATGTGTCACTTAGTGTTTATTGACATACCTGTTTTGCTTCTCACATGCAGTGGGTAATGTATCATTTGCTCATCTGATAATGAACATATAGACAATTTCAAAGTAGGAACAGCATTTTTCTTTAACCGATTTCCTGTCTTATTGAAATATTTTTTCTCAAAATGATCTTCACAGATGTGACGATTGGAACTCAATTTCTCTATTGGTAAATATACTAAATCTTCTTTACCAACTAATTTCAGCCAAATTTTACATCTATAAAAAAATAACCACCATGTCATTCACAATAATCATTTTTATAATTAATTAGGGTAAACTAGCTAGTTTTTGGCCACTTAAGTATAGTTGCTAACTTTCGTGATTAATTTCTCAGCCCACAAGCATATATTACAGTACAATAAGTATACACAATTGATTTCTAGTGACTGCAAGTTTGTTATTCTTATAATTCTGGTTCGAACGCGTGGTGGTCGAAAAGCGATTGGGGCCGGTAAACTGGTTAATTTACCCTATTTAAAGATGCAAGGATACAGATCCAAAACTAATTATTCCTAAGGCTTTATATATTATATTAATTATACTAATATATTGGTCATGCAATGACAAATCTAGCAAAATAAAACTTAATGTTTGTACGGAGTTCTATTTAAAACTTTGCATCGTAATGGATAATAATGAGGTTATATTATAACATACCGGCTTTCATCCGATGGGAAACTTGCAAAAAAGCCAGGCCGGCGATTTTCATGGGCATCACATATTTCGCATTTTCTATTTCCAACCATTTTAGCACACAATTTAACGAATCTCTGCCTCAGAAATCACAAATGTTTTAACAATAAAAAAAACTCAACAAAGAAACGGAGTAACACACGCTCAACTGTATGTTTAATTGGAAAACTGTAAGACACAAATTTCTTTGAATAAATGTGAAGTAAAATGTTAAAAATCTGGAAATAAACTATTATGGAAACAAGAAATAAAACTAAAATTTTAATGTCGAAGTGACTATAAGTTTTAATTTGTTGAAGTTGCCTGCCTGTAGTGTTGTCATATGAATAATTGTAAAGTCATCAAGTATTTCGAAAAATATTGAATGACCAATTACCAACTTTTGCTGAAAAATTAATTAGGCTGTCACTCGTTTATTTTATTATATTGGTATTAATAAAATAATGAAGTCGTTACATTTTTTTTGACGTTCTAAGTTTCGGGAGACTGTAAACATTAATAAAGACCCTAATAAAGTATTTTTTTAAAATCTATTTATACCACTTGGGCAAGGAAACGGTAAGGTAATATACAGCCTAGTCTTAAGTAACGTTATTTATACAGAGTAGTACTTTGTGGTACATACTTTTAAGGTTATTTTTTTTTGTTTCATATTTCTTAAGTCATAGGTAACAAGACCATCAGCCTAATGACGTAACTTCTGGAGAAACACTAAGTAACTAACACTCCTCCAGTAAAGTGAGTGAGTCCAGTAGGCTTTACTGAAGTTAAAAATGACTTCTTGGAAGAGTGCGAAAACTTCAGCTACACATATTTATTTAGATCTCCTCCATTCTTTTCACTTACGCAGTACTTTAAAACACAATTTACTATCACTGTTGTACTTTAAAATTCCTAAAAATGTAAAATATGGAAAATCTAATTAAAAACAAACTCCCTTCTCACGTTGCCGCCAAAAACTCCAGTAAAAATTCTGCCTTAGGAGAGAAAGCAAAGGGATCCTAGCTCATACAAACTGACATCTTCAATAATAAATAGATAAATTCTTTATATTACTTTATCGAAATGTCGACCTAATACATCTTAGACGTTTCTTGGAGTGTCTGGCAACAAATATATTGAATCCGCTGAGGCAAACTAAACCACTTGTTAGTTTGAAATAAATGCGAACTGTCTACATATGTATTATTTAACAACCACTTATTATTAGCTGGTATAGCACGAAAACAATTTTCAATCGACCACACCCATTTTGTTTCAATCACAGAGTACTCGTCATCATGTATCGTAGAACTGCCAACTACACAAACAAAACACAGATATATTTTATTGCTATGCTATCACAATCACTAATAAAATCTCAACATCTCTACTAAATAAGCGTTTATTTCAACAAATTCACATAATGGACAACTGCGTAGATCCTTGGGTACTACGCCAATTTTACATATACATATCCACTAGTAACAATTTTCGTATAATTAAAATAAACGTCCAACCGCTCCCTATAAAATGCCACCAAAAATTCCTTTTAGGGGTTATCTGGGAATGTGTGTGCACCTTGTGGTGCAGCTGGTGTAACTTGGACAGATTGACGATTATTTTATAGTTTTTTTGTTCCTCGATCACAGATCTACCATTACTTGTCAGGGTGGCTTGCACAAACAATTTGGTGGTTGGTACAAGCGAGATGTCAATTTCTTAATTATATTTCCATAACTACTACATTTATCACAAAAAGAGAAGTACTGAACACTGATGCAAAGCTAGCTAAACAAGATGTTACAAAAATACCCTATACTACCGAAGGGGGGTTGACGTATCCATGAAACTGAACAACTTTGCCCAAGGAACATGGGTAGAACATGAAAAAAAATTTTGGACCTCTCATACTAATTTCATCAGCTGAGCGTTCATTTTGTATGAGAGGAACAAATTTTTTTTTCATTCCCATATTACTTAGGAGTACGCCAATCCCCTTTCGGTAGTATTTATGTAATACCTTGTATAAGGCGTGGATTAAAGTAAATATGAACATTACAAACTGAGAAACAAATTATTACAAGCAGGTTGAACTTAAGACACGAATAATTTTTTTTGAGATTTTTTTTTATATTTACGCTGGTTTCTTACAAATAACAATGAGATATATACATTTTGCCCTTGTAGTATAAATTAGATTCTCTTAACTTTCTATTGATACCAAAATTGTATGTCGTTGACAAATTTTGAGCGTAGGTTAGAGCAAGTTTGTACGTTCGCGCGCCTCGCGCATATCGAAATAAGGCCCAGTTTACGCTACAGTTTTGTGACTTTTGTACGAGAATAATGTAATAATTTGTACTTTAGTGTTATTTTAATTCAATATGGTAAATATAACAATTTTTTCGTGAAAACACGCATTTATTATTCTCTTTTCCGAAAGATGCTATAAATAAAAAAATATTACATATCTTCACGCTGTTATCCCCGGCGTGGTAGTCAGTAATTATTTACTTTCACAAAAAGAACGTAACAAAATACAAATTTGAAATGTTACGATCTTTTACGCTATATCCCCGATGGAGTTCTTGGTTATTATTTATATTCACAAAAAAAAGGTAACAATTACATTTTTGGAATGTTACGAAGCTTCACGCTATATTTTCGACGGGGTAGGCAGATATTATTTTAACAAAAAATAAGGAAACAATTACTTTGAAAAGTTACACCTCTTCACGCTATATCTCCGATGGGTTTTTTAGTTATTATTTATTTTCACATAAAGTAACGATTACAAATCTGAAATGTTACGAACCTTTACGCTATAACCCCACGTGGTAGTTAAATATTATTTATTTTCACAAAAAGAAAGTAGCAATTACAAATTTGAAATGTTACATATTTAAAACTATATCTTCAAAGGAGTAAGCAGTTATCATGAAAATCATTAAGTGATTAAAAATGGTACATTTTTCATCAACACAACAAAAGACTAGACTAGGCTAGACTATAGGTACATAGTTCTAACAACAGAAATACATCTGATCACACAATAGTTAAATTTGCTGTAACAATATTTAAATTTAGAATTAATTCTTCAATGGTTTCACATTCACACAATAGTTAAATTTAGAAGTAAAAATCCGTGACCTTGAGTTATGCAAAAGGTTACTTAGATGTTTCATCCATTTCGCTCAAGGTGTGTATAAAACCAGGTCTTATTCGGACATATTAAATCATAAAGAAACTAACAATATAAGTCACGATTGAACTCCTTAATTGGCAAGATACGTACTTTGTTTTCAAACTTATTTCAAATATTTTTACTTTATAAAAAATAATTATAGTATTAATTAACATTTCCAGGTTAACAATACCTAGGCTAGGTGATTATCTCTTACCGACTTAATTAAAATATTTGAAGAGGTTTAGTAATCAGGAACAAAATTGAAAAATACATTTGTACACATTGTTACGAGCTGTGGGTAATCAAATGCCGATTAAGGGTGCCAAGAGTTTATTTTCCTTCGTATAAACAGATGTCAAGGACACGCGAACTTAATTGCAGCGGTTCCGATAGTCTTCGTAGTCGCCCTTCGAAGTAGGTACTCGCGTAGTAGTCATCGAAGGTAAACACTTCACACACAAACCACGTTCCCGAATCGCAGAAGTCTTCTATCTAAAGTCGTGGCGGTAGTCGTCGTAGTGGTTTTCCTAATTCGTCTTGATGTCGCCTCGATATATCGCTTTGATCGATAGTCGAAAAACTGAGTCAGCGACGGACATGTAGATTCTATTTATAGTCTGATAAAACGAGGGTGGAAACATCTAGAGCACTGGTTCCCAAACTTATTTTGTCTACTGAGTCGAGAGTTCATGCAGTCGTTGTCTAAGATGCCTCCTAACTACATGAAATTACAAATCACCCCCCAGGCCTCTACACAACGCCCCCATTTTTTTTCTGGGTCTCTTACCGCCCCCATTTAGGCCTGCAGCGCCCACAAGGTGGCGTTATCGCCCACTTTGGGAATGGCTGATCTAGAGCAATCTAAGCTAGCAATAATAACGCATAGAAATAAAGAGGGTGAAACTTTTTAGTAAATTTCTCGACGCTTCTCGACGCTCGACATTGTTTGCATGAGTAAGTATGTGACAAGTCATCGTTCCGGAATTTTCAAAGTACAACTTTTGTTCTTGTTTCTCAATTTTAGCAATTCCTTTTTAGGTCATAGCTCTGCAAAGCCTAAGTCTCGAGATATAAGCACTAAAAGATGCGTGTCTCGTGTCATATTAAAATCGATCTTGAATTGAAATGATGGACATAATGTCTAACCGTAACATTAACCCCTCTTAGTCAGGCATGTCCCGAGCATGGTTCGAACTTTAATAGCGAGCTAAGCAATCCACAATCTTCCTTTGGTATTTGTTTTCGGTCCCTTTCACTGAAGAGCAGACCGTACACTTTTTGCACTAGTTCTCTACGTCATACCTCTTCCTTCCTCACTTCCTCTTGACCTTTTCCAACTCCCTCATGAATCTGGCGTAACACTTATGCCATCTTATCACCAGGGACTATGAACTGCATGAAAACCTCCTGTCCACCGGTTGACTCCTGTTTCCTTTTGAGGACACCATTGTGTACCACTAAACTGTCCCACAGAGCCCAGTAACTTTTCGTGGTTGCGCTGAGTGTCAACACTTCAGCCCACGCTGGCTTATTATTACGCTGCTTACAGTCTATTAAGTACTTCGAATCGCTGTCTTCCTTCTGTGCACCCGTAATTTCTTAATCACTTTTGAAGACATGCAAAACTTTTTCCTTTTTCGCCTTAATGTCCTGATTCACCCTCGGTTTAGAACTCCGCAGAAGAACTTCCTAATCTGGAAAACTCAACACTCTTCTTGCCACATCAAGAACACATCATTGCTTTTCCAATAAGTTCAATCCAATAATAATAGTCTGTAATATTGGCTAACAAAACAATATGCGTGACCATCTTATTGCCCATTTTTAGTGACACATTTGTTTCACCAAAAACAACCGGCGATGTGGAAATCCCTTTTTTGTCAATTTTTTGACAATGCCAAATTTTGACAATGTGGATGACTTACATTTATATGTGGTTTTGTATTTATGACAATTATGTTCCATCCCAATAATGGCAGCTAAATTCATTGATTCATCTGAAAATACACACATACTTTTAATAATAATATAGTATCTCACTATGTATGTTTAAACTACATCTGAACTCTAAGTTACTCACTTTGAAAATATAAGCTTTACTTACATCATGTTATCGTAAATATTATAGAATTAACTAAACCTAATAAAACATTCACAGTATTCTGTTTAAAATGAATTATTACGGAAATGGATACAAAGTTATTAGAATTATAGATACATATGAATTTGGGGGTCAATTGAGGAAGCGTACTCGTCGCGACCCCTACCAGCCCTTTTCAGGGGTGTAATTCCTCTACTGTGCACACCATGCGGGACAGCGTTAGCGATAGACATAGGGCATCCTCCGAAAGCGACGTACACTGGTTCGTCCTCGCTGGTGTGAGCAGAGTGCCAGTCTGGCGTTGGGGTCAGTGTACAGCGTGTTGGGTGGGCGACCCAACACCGCTGTGCACCTTGCGGCGGGACATGGAGGGAGAAGTGCAGAATAGCTGCGTGTAATGTGAGACGTGGGATGGCAGAGAATATGAATGAAGTGATTGATATTATGGAAGAGCGAACATTGCATGTATTATGTTTGACTGAAACGCAGCGAAAGGGCATGAACCTGCCGACTTGCTCAGAGGGGGCATCGCTTTGTGGTCAGAACAACCTGAAGACAGGGGATGCCAAGGAGCGTTTTTCTGTCCTCTCGTTTGGTTATGTGACTGAGTACAGGTGTGCAAATACCAGACTGTTCTGGGTTCGGCTGAAGGGTTGACAAGAATTTATATTTTGGTGGTGTATACCCCGGTGGGTTCTGTCGGGCAGAGTAAACTAGAGCAGATTTGGGAGAACGAGAGAGCTAAGCGAGATTTTAGCGACGGTTGAAGAGAATGAGAGAATTAGAGCGTGTGGTGACATGAATGAATGGGTCGAGGCAGCTCGAATAGGATTTCAGTTAGTTCTAGTATGAAGAAAACAGAAAAGAGTGAATGACGCTAGTAGGATTGTGTTAGGAGTGTGTACAGAAAAGGATTTTTTTGTTGCTAACACCATATTTAAGTACAAAAAGGATTAATAAGTACACATGGCAAAGGAAGAATGAGAGAATTATAATTGATTTATTCCTGGTGAACGGCCGACTCAAAAAGTAGTTTATGGGACACGAAAACCAGAATAAATGGTCTGTTCGAAGTACATGAATATCATGTTGCGTCCAAAAGCCAAGAAGTGTGTGGAACTAATAAAATTGGGAATGCTATAAAGTGTGATGTGTGGTGATGTGGTATGGAAGATTTAATGAAAGAGAGATGTAAGTTGCAGAAAGCAGAAATGAAAACACTTATGAAAGTGAAGCAAGAAAAGTGTAAGATGATAGATGAAAACAAGATGTTGCACAACTTCAAGGAAAACTCCAAATTATTTTAGATAAAGTACATAAGTACCGAAGTGGTCCGGCACCTTGCAGAATGAATGAAGTGTATTAGAAACAAAACCATCTGCTGACAGATAAAAAAGATGTTCTCCAGCGATGGAGTGAGACACCATGGAAAACTGTACGAAAGCAGCGACTCTTTTCCCTGATACTGAGAGCAATCTCTGTGAATTGCACACTCATGTCAGGGACTGAAAGAGGCCATTAGTATGAGATTGAAAAAGCGATAAGAAATTAGAAATGTGGAAAGGCTGTGAGAAATAATGAAGCGACTGCTGAGATGATCAAGTATGGTGGTCCCAGGGTCTAGGATAGCTTTTCTAAACTGTGCATCCTTAGTTGGCAGAAGGGAGTGGTTCCAGAGGACTGGTGCACCGCAGTCATAGTACCTCTCTATAAATGGAAACATTCTCATTCAGACTGTGCTTGCTATAGCGCCATCAGCTTGTTCAACTTAGCAAATAAAGTCTGTACCAAGGTACTGACCGAACATATGAAAGGCATTTCAAGGTAGGGGTATAATGGTAGGGGTTGTATGGATCAGATTTTCTCGCTCCGCATTATTGTGAAGAAGTTTCTGGCCATAGGTCAAACATTTTTCTACGCTTTCGTTAATCTATAATTCTTGACAGAGTAGATGTATAGTATGAAAGGAATTGTGGAGTCTTCTACCTGAATATGGCGTGGAGAGGCTCTTGCTGCAGACTATGAGGTCATGACTGGCACGAGTGGCATATGCATCTGGTTCCCAAGCTAGGGTCCCGGGTTCGATCCCCGGTCAGGTCAATTTAGGAAACGAACTTTTCTAAATTGGCTTGGAGTCTGGGTGTTACTGGGAACTCCCCCAGAGTTCGTTGTGTGATATCCATAGTACAAGCTTACTGCTTATGTACGGTGTGGTGGTTCCGTACAGAGATATATTTAGGAATGGTTCCTAAATAATAATAGAGAAAGACGAGCACAATAATATGGTTTATTGATGAACTCAATCTAAAATGGTATGGTTTAAATGGTTAAAATGGTTATTTGTATGGTTTAATGGTTATGAGCACACGCGACCCGATTGGTGATTGGACGTGTACTGATGTAAGAAATGGTTAAATTGCCGCGTGTCAGCATAAACGCTGACACCGCACAACGTGATGTACGCTGCTAGCATCGTACAGCTTAGTTAGTATTATTATTACATCGAGGCCACAGAGTATGTGTAAAGACGTCATCCTGTTTGGAAGTCTGTTCAGACATTAGACAGGGCTCAGCAATGTCTGCCTGGCTGTTCGTGCTGTATTTGGACAGTTTCCTCCAGATATTGATAGTACAGTGTTAACTGCCTTTTGTACGCTATCGATAGCAGCATCACAATCAAAAGTTGCAGCCACTAGTCACGTGCATGAAAAAAGGATGTGAAGTGAATGGATTGAATATAAATGTGAACAAAATTAAGGTTCTGGTGTTTGAAAGGGAAGATGTACAGACAAAGTGTGAAATATGAGTAAATGGAAAATGTCACGAACAAGTGAACGAAATTGTATACCTGGGGAGTGCATTTTTGAGAGATGTAAGATGTGATTCGGATGTAAAGAGACGGGTAGCAGCTGGCAATAAAATAAATGCTCCTTTGGTCGCATTAGTAGGAATTGTGAATATACATATGTAACTCGGCCACAATGGCCATACATAATGCGGTGTTGGTACCAATTTTACTTTACGTTAGTGAAGCCTGGATATGCGCGAAATCAGCTGAAAGTAAGATAAATGCAGTAGAAATGTGTGACATCACCCTTGCAGACAAAATGAGCAATGAAGAGATATGCAGTATGACAGGGTAGCAGACACTGTTGTAAAAATGAAGAAAGGAATGGTTTAGGCACATAGAAAAAATGAGTGATGAAAGCCTGACGAAGAAAATTTATAGAGCGAAAGTGAGTGGTAGCAGAAGCCAAGGAACACCAAGGATGACTTACAAAGTTGAAATGTCTTAGTTGATGACAATGTCGAAAGCCATCGCATACCTAGGCGAAAATGTGTGAGGAGAATGATGAGATTTGAGGAAGTGAAAGAAGTATGTAAGGGCCGCGACGCTTGGCGCTCCATCCTCTCTGACTACCCTGTTAGAGATACAGCGTGAAGATATGTTTATATGTATGTTAATCTGATAAAAGTACCTTTATTAAAAAAATGAGATGTAGATTGCTGACAAGACATACTCGAATTTATTCGTTCTGTGGTATTTTCAACTTGTACGCTAGTTGCTGAGGTGGCAGCAGCATCTACAAAAACATAAAGTAAGACACAAATGAATAATTTTCTATACACAAGACATCGTTTAGTACATCTTGAAACATCTTGTATGGTTACTTGGTTTGCCATAGGGGGCGCCCATTAATTACGTAAGCCTATTTTGGCGAATTTTCGAGGTCCCCTCCCCGCCCCTAATCTCACGTGAGATTTTTCAAAATGCGTATTTTAGTGTAAATACGTTAATCTTCACATAGCAATGGACGCCCCCATAGGTTCATCACATCATACTATACGTACACACCTAGATTAGTCAAGTAAATGACAGAATTTATTATAAGATTGTTCTATTGAGTTACGAAGAAACTACAAAAAAACAATATGGCCTTTGTACACGTGTGTGTGCGTGATAAGTACAAAACTACATCGCGATATTGCCGATTTTCGCCTAGTAAAGAAGCTTTACAATAACACGCTTTGAAGAAGCATATCGGCATGCGTGTCGTTACGCTAGTGTAGTCTTTTTCGAAGGTGGCGCTATTCTGAGCAATTCATACTAATATTATAAATGCGAAAGTCTACCTGTCTGTCTGTCCGCTTGGTTTTCACTGCTAAACCACTGGACCAATTTTGATGAAATTTGGCATGAAGGTAGTTTGACATTAGGGGACTGACATAGGCTAATTTTTTTTTAAAAAATATACCCTTGAAGGGCTAAAAAGGCAATGAAACTTTATAGGGGAAATGCTAAAACGCTGAACCGATTAAGATGCAATTTGGTATAGAGGATAGTGCGTGCCCGAAAAGAAATGTAAGCTACTTTTTTTTTCAATAAATGACATGTGGTTTTTTATATATGTAACGTCATCATAAATACAATATGACGGATGTTCCATTACAGGAAATAATTTTTTGTTCAACACCAACAATATGGGTATCAAATAAAATGGAATAGGCGGGGTAAGGTTTCTGTACATACGACGTCATCATAAATCCAATATGGCCGATGTTCCATAATAGGAAATAATTTTTTTGTTTAACACCAACAATACGGGTATCAAATGAAATAGTATACACAGGAGAAGATTTCTGTACATGTGACGTCATCATAAATCCAATATGGCGGATGTTTCATAACAGAAAATAACTTTTTTGTTTAACACCAACAATATGGGTATCTCGGGTAACCTCCGTAACCCGGAGAGGTAACGGAAAATTTTTCCACGTGGACGAAGTCACGGGTACAGCTAGTAGTAGTACATATTTTGTGCCTCCATATATAGTTTTATCATATTTTACTAACTACTAGCATGAGGACATGTATGTATGTATGTACTAATTAAACTAAAGGACTAAAAAAACTGAATACATAGCATATTACGATTAAACTAAACAAAACATTGCAAAAGTTTATGCGTTTCTCATATCCAATGATCTTGTCTCAACATAATTGCAGCATGGTTATATGTCGAGTCATAGCCAAAACCTTATTAATTTGATTTATTTACATAACTTTAATTTTATGACCATTAAACGAATGTTTCTCATGAATGAAAGTCTTCATTATTTCTGGCTATTAGCTATTTAAAGTACCACAAAAAATACTTGAGATATAATTGAGTGTATCTAATGCACTGACAAAGTACCTTTATTGAAGAAATGACCTGTAGGTTGTTGAGAATGCAATACTATAATTTACAATTGCACATATAATAATCTCGATAATACTTTATTCTAGTTTAGGGGACACGGTAATTTTTTTTGATTTTTTAGAGATTATTTTAGAATTAAAGTACACAATTTAAACCCAATAATCTATATAAATAAAAATCAATCGCCACATGTATGACTAGAGTATCACTTGAAAACGGTTAGACCTATTTGGCTGCTTTCTTTTTGTTGTGTTTCTGTTTATAATTGTCAGGATAAGGTTTGTATGAAAGAAAATTATTGGGAAAATCCAGTTAAAATCGGAAATTTGTATGGTATTTTAGTATGAAAATCTCGGCAAAAAAAATTTGGTGTGTTGCAACCATTCAATATACTACTCGGGTGAAGCCGGGCAGGTCATCAGTAATCCAATAAAAGTACCTTCGCTGAACAAGCAAGATGTATGCTGCTGAGGACACATAGGATTGTCGACTTGGACACTTGTTGCTGAGGTGGCAGGAGCATCTGAAAATCAATTACAGTGAGACACAATTTCTCCACTTCTTATTTATAAAAATAGATATTTCATTCTATGTTTGTCCTCATGCGTTCCTAAACTATTTGTTCATACGATTGTGATGAAACTTTGATGAGTTATTCTGCGTGTCTTAAAATGTTTGGTATTACATGGCGATTACGTCAGCAACATTTATTTATTTACGTTTCGTAATGAAGGTAAGGTCATCTGTATACTGATGCTCAATTGGATATATATTATTTACAAATGTTAAGAATAATAAGAAGCTTTTAAGTAGATGACTATAGTATATTTTAAATAGAATAAAACGTTATATTATTCCAGATTAGTCAAATTAAAAGTAATGTGTTACTTATTTGTACTGTTTATGTCAAACCTTACCTCCATACTGAACATGTAAGTTTACAGGAAACTCCACAAAACTGAAGTATCGTTTTTGTTTCCTTTGAGAATATGTTATCATAACATCTTTTTATCTAATTTTGGCTATGTACAAAATCATATGCAGCGCAACGACGCTTCATAGACAGGTGGACAGTTTCCCTTATTTTACTAATATGTATTATAAGGCCGATTGGCGTAAATAAATAATATTTATTTAGGCCAAAGACACTCAAAAGGGAAAAATAAATAGTTTTTAAGCAAAAGTTAAAAGGACTGAAATATAATACAAACTACAAAGTAATTATCCTTTACTAATAATCTTGAGTTTTGATTTACGAAATCAAAACTCAAGTACAAAATTAACTTCATAAATATGATACAAACACCTACATCATAATTAAATTTGATGGTTATATTGAAGTCATCCAATCAACAAACAATAACAGAGTTTACTAGGGTAGGTTGGGCACCAACTACAGTAACTGTCAAATTTAATTATATAGGTATGTATTGAATTTATAATTATTTTTGTACTTGAGTTTTGATTACTAAAGGATAATTATTTTGTACTTTTCCGTGATTTTGTTTTGAAGTTGATTAATTATTCTTTATAGCATATAATTCTTTTATAATGTAATTGTGTTACTTGATGTTTATTCATTTCTAATGAAGTGGTTACATTTTATTGAAGAGCATTACATATTTTTAAATGCCTTTTAGCATTTGCAGTTGTTCCAACAATTATAAAGTGGTTTTAAATGCATCCTTCATGGTATTTCGCCTGGAATGTACTTTGATATGTCACATATAGATTATGATTGGTCAAGTATTCCATATAGGTAGAGTGCATGATTGATTGGATTTCTTCATATACTTTATATACTTATTATTAGAGATTTAAAATTTATTATTACCTAAGTAAAATACTTGTGGATGTTGTATGTGTTGCTCTGTTAAAGCTACGTTTTTTTCAACTAAGACTCTCACAGGTTTGGCTGAAAAGTATTTTAACATAATTAATAACACATAATCTCCGATTTTAGAATGCGTTTTTCTTGCTGGACAATTATTTTATCTAATTCAGAACCAAACTATTCACTTGTTAAAGAATGAAGTTATCTACTTTAAAAGATATGAAATAAAGCTCATTATTTAACGAAAACTTGTTACCGCCGATACCCTGGCCTACTCATAGCCCAGCACAAGTTATTGATTACTTCTAACCTTTGCCTAACCTGCTATATGGGATATTCTCCACAAAACTTAAAAGTTCAATTTTGAAGCAGTGACAAAGTATAGAAAATAATATATAAATGTGTCTAGCAAAAAGTGGTGAAAACATAGAAAAAACAACATATAAATGTATGCAAAAAAAAAGCTATTGGTTGTAGGGTCATCTGACTAGGTTATAAAATTAATATTTTCAACCGAAAATTTAATAGTAAAAATTACATTTTCTTAACTTACCAGGCAAGAACAGTGATGGAACGGCTAGTGCATTTAAACGATTGTTCCTGTTTCTATCATGGTTTGTGAAATGGATATCACAGACCTTCTTATTTCTAAAATGTTCATAATCATTTGTATTATTTAAGTGGCCACCAACACGGTTAACCCAAATTTTAAAACGATTCATGTACTTGTCAGGATTTGGGAAATTGTGCAATGGAACACCATCTCCTGAAAAATTATAATGGCACAATCAATAGAGCATTATATTAAATTAAAAAAAATGAAAACAGCCTTTGTTTACAACTAAGTCAGAGGTTGTCCTTGGCAAATGGCAAACTGTGTTTGCTGCAAGCACACTACCAAATGCAGTGATAGACTAGACTCAAGCATCAGTCTAAGATGTTTATGTTAGACTTTTCAATACATATAAAATTCAACAAGTAGTCCTTTATTAGAAAGTCTTTGAAGTAGTATCAATATGTCCTTACCACATTTGGCTCAGCAGGGGAGAGTACAGGTAGTGAAAGGTTATCACTGACATGCATTTTTAAAGGTACCCTTTAAACTGAATTCTGGGATTGCAAGTCCTGTACTGCCCCGAGTTATTTGTACTGCAGCATGATGAAGCTAACATCTGAATGTTAAATATATGAAATACTAAGAAGTTCATCGAGAACTTGAGAATCTATTATGAATCCACAATCCGAATTATTACTTGGTAAAGGGTAAATAATTCCAGAAGCCATTTCTGTATGTTATATGTATATACCAAATATAAGTTTTAGATTGGTTATTGTGACATTTTAAATTATTTAAATAACAAGTTTTGAATGGAGCCGTGGTATATGTTTCTAACTTCTAACTGTTCAATCAGTGGCATACACAAAGATTTCAGACAGGCTAAAAACTCCTCAAAGATAACGTAGAAAAAGCAGCAGATTTTAATTTATTTAAACACACTTCGCCAGCATAGATCTCACTAGTATATTTTTCCATTTTTTACGGTAAATTAATTAAATAATAAATTAATTACAGTCAAACACTTGTGCCAAGAAAAAAAATCAAAACAAAATGGCAACAAAACTTTTGTAGACAGACAGACAAAAATGGCAACAAAACTTTGCAATTAGTACGAAAAATAGTCATCATTTCATTCCAACTAAAACGGGTTGCATTGTAAGCATTGCTTCCAAAAGTTATACACGCGAATACATTTTCACGCACACACACACATTTTTGCTGTGTACTGCACGAGATGTATTGTATGAAAAATAAGCTCAGCGTAGTACTGCTTCTACGCACGGGAACCGCAGAGCGCTGCGGTGAATCGCTCGCCACTCAACAAGTTTCAAAAAGCACATAAAAGATGGCGCACACGTATATCGCGTAATAAACACGGGAAGCCAAAGCACTGTCCGGTGAGATGGCGAACAAATTAGATTAATTAATATCATGAGTTTTAACGAATTATAGTTATAATTTAGGGGCATGTATGTATGGGACTACAGGGCAGAGCTCATTTGCACATATGGAGTGCACGCCACTGTGTTCACTATACCTACATTAATGTTTAAGTTATACAAAGAAACTAAAGGTCATTCAGGATACTGTGCAGGGTTTCACACTGCGATTTCTTTGTAAGGGCAGAATATTATACTGTTATATATACTGTTTATTACTGTTATCTACTGCTACTGCTTATTGATATTAGCAAATAATAATTGCGTTAGTAGTTAGGTAAGTACATAGTAGATAGTGTATACATCTAACAATTATGTTTGAGTGTATTACTCAGGTACATAACTGATTCTGCTGGCGAGAAACGACTGATGGCTGTCCTCAAAAACAGTTTACAGGCGGACGTCACAAGTACGTCAGAACAGGAAAAAATATAAAATTAAAATTGTAATGAGGTTACCTGTTTAACTATACATAATAGGTGAATCATTGCGTGTGATAGTGTGTATCGCTAGGAGAAGTTTCTGCGACATTGGCTGAATTTTCACTGAATTATAATTAAAGTAGAATTTGCATGCTGACACTTACCGTAGGGTCTGTCGCACAAAACAACGCGACGGCATTTTCTTTATAATAAAATATATAAGTCGAATACAGCACGAAAGCGTCCAAATATCGCAAGATTGCGGAGGAGCAGAAATGCTCGACTCGACGCAAAGAACACAAATCTTTTTAGAGCGAAGCTGAGACACTAAGCCGGAGGAATCCAAGCTCAACACGTCGGTTTTAGTAGAATAAAACGCGTATCGAAAAGTCACAAATAACGCACAAAATGGAAAAAGAACTACAGCAGACGCCTGCAAGTCCCAATAGGTATGTAGACAACTGGACGTTCAGTTTTATTAGATTTTTTATTAAAACTGACTGATTTATTTGAAATCAAATGTCAATGTCATTCATTATTTTTTTATATATCTTAAGGCATTGGTAACAAGATCATCAGCTTAATGACGTAAACAAACTCCTAAGAAGTGTTAGTATTATTTTTTTAATATCATTTTAAATTAGATTTATTACAGTTACAGTATATTATAATTTTATTTATATTTCTTAAGGCATTGGTAACAAGACCATTAAGCCTAATGACGAACCTTCTGGAGAAACATTAACTGTCACTAAACTTCTCCAGTAAAGTGGGTAGGCTTTACTGAAGCTAAAAAGGACTTCTTGAAAGAGCGCGAAAACTTCAGCCAAACATGTTTATTTAGATCCCCTCCAATCTTTTCACTTACAAAGAACTTTAAAACACAATATACTACACTGTTGTATTTTAAAACTCACAAAAATGTAAAAAATATAAGATTTAAATAAAATGTCGACCTTACTTCTCCCGGCATTGGCATTGCCATACTAAAAATGTGTTGAAAATTACAATTATTCATTGCATATTTTAATAGATTGCATCAAAGCGCCATCTCTATGGATTTGAAACTTAGATGATATTGCAATCAGCCAAATCATTTTTTTCATAAAACAGCAATTTCACTCCCCTGCATTGGCTTCATACTGCCAAAACCTGGACCAAGAAACATGATGGACGAAGCCATAATAAGTTGCCGCTCTTACCACCGTAACCGTGTGTCAAACGAATTTTTATGAATGCTATTAGCATTATAAAAAAATATAATCCGTTACAATAAAATGTTACCATGTCGTTATTTATACACTAACTTGAAAAGATATGACACCACAATAATTGTACGCTATGAAAAAAAAAAATTAAAGGGGTTAAAGTAATAGTTTGTGAGTTTTTGGAGAAATTTTATGGGGAGCGGTTGGGTGGTTTATTTTAATTATTCGCAAATTGTTTCTAGTGGACTATATAAAATTGGGATAGTTCTGCGTTCCAAGTGTCTACACTTGAACAGAAAAAAAAATAATAAAAAATACTTAAAATATCTATTGTAGAAAAAAGGGGGAATAACACCCTGCTACCAAAGAATTATACGAAAGGGGAGAAAACAAAATTATTATGTATTAAATGTAAGTCTTAGCGGTAGGTACCTTGAAATCACTTACTGTTCTAATTCGGTTCGTTTTCAGCGCCTCCGTAGTGACTAATCACGAGCACACACAAGCACAACACAATTTCAAGTCCACGTTTTTAGGTTCACGGAAGGGCTCCACAGAAAATAACTAATTAATTTTAATTACGTCGCACACACAAAGAAGGAGATACAACACCGGTCCGTCCGTACAGCATCAGAGCTATAATACAACTTACTGGGGTGGGGTTACAACTAAGAGTGGAACGAATACAGATATGTACACAGGCAAAGACAATAGACGTAAGTTATAGGTAGTTAGGTAAACATCTATGATACAAACATTACCATTTATGCATAGAGATGGAATTGCATTTGCAGTAAGGCGGTTGCTCGGTAAAACATAACAATTTTCAAAGTGTTTATTACAGAATCGGACTTGATCATAAATGTAGACATCATTTTTTTCTTGCATAGTTTTCGAAAGTACTTTTTTCCACAAATTGAATTTTTCGAGGTGTGGATACTTAGGTTTAGGGAAACAGTGTAAAGGACCTGAAATATTAAAATCAAAAGTTAATGGCAAATAAATCAACATTATTTAATGAAAATAATATAATATGTTTGAATCATATTTATATTTTGGCCCTTGATTTTGGGTTTGTACATGATAATAATTATTATAATATTGTTACTTCATATTTCTTTTATACTTATTTATTTGCTATGACATGAGTATGTGGCAACATCGATGTATACAAATTCTGCACACTTACAGATTTTTTACAAATGTTTTACTGTTCCTTAGTGCAATGACAACATCACAGATTTACCACTACTATATATCGCCATTCATCAGTGACATGTATCTCAGAGACAAATAGACACTGTCTACCCTAGCAATTTGCTAATTAAATCATGTAAGAAAATAAATACAGTAAAAGTTCGTTAAGACGTTTCTGCTTATAGTGCTATCCCACATTTAGCACTCATTTTGAATGGTCTCGATCCCTACAGACATATTGATATAGAAAATTGACCATTTTAAAGTCTAACAATACCGCTTATAACATGTAAAATTTTGTGTAACATTCTAAGTAAAAAACATTTTATTGTATAGACTCAGGTGTTACTTTGCAGAAATACATTTCATGTGATGAATCCCTAAAATGATTAGCTATTTTCCGCTCAAACTCCAAAAACCACCAATCGACACGTGTTTCGCCTCTCAACGAAGCATTCTCAGCATATATCAGAGATTAGACTCGGTCAGCTAACTAGCACCGAATCCCTTTTGGATTCGGTGCGGCGGAAAATAGCTCAAGATTTTAGGAATTCATCACATAAAAAACATTAGACGATATATTTTAATAACTAGACAAAGAAGTATCGCCTGGACTGCCCATTGATTTATTGATAAGGATAACATACATACATATCTTCACGCTGTATCCCTAACGGGATAGTGAGAGGACGGAGTGCCCAGGGGTCGCGGTTCTTACATACCTCTTTCGCTTCCTCAAATCTCATCATTCTCCTCACACCTTTTCGCCTAGGTATGAGAGTGCTTTTGACATTTCCGTCTGCTAACACTGGCTATTTGATCTCCATATGTCAGCCTTCGTCTTCCTTGGCTTCTTTTACCTTTCACTTTCGCACTGTAGATTTTCTTCGTCAGTGTTTCATCACACATTCTTTCTAAGAGCCCGAACATCTAAGCATTCATTTCTTCATTTTTACAATAACACTGTTGTGCAACCCTGTCATACTGCATATCTCATCATTGCTTATCCTGTGCGTAAGCGTGACACCGCACATATTTCTGAGAGACCGCATCTCCACAGCATTTATCATACTTTCACTCGATTTCGGCCATATCCAGGCCTCACTACCGTACAACAAAGTTGGCACCAGCACTGCATTGTGGATGGCCATTTTAGCAGTGTTAGATATATTCACACTACCCACTAATGCGGACAGAGCACCGTTCACTTTATTGCCAGCTGCTACCCGTCTCTCCACATCCAACTCACATCTTTCGTCCCTCGAAAACACACTCCCCGGATACACAATTTCATTCATTTGTTCTAGACATTTTCCATTTACACAAATCTCACTTCCCTTTCGAACACCAGAACCTTAGTTTTGTGCACATTCATATTTAATCATTTCACTTCACATTCTTCTTTCATGCTCGTGACTAGTGTCTGCAACTCTGCTTCTGATGGTGCAAAAAGCACAGCATCGTCAGTGTACAATAGGCAGTTTAGCGCTGTGTCATATCATCCCATACTACTCATACTACCTTTTAATGTCTGGAGGCAACTGTCCAAATACAGCATGAACAGCAAGGCAGACATCACACAGCCCTGTCTGACACCAGAACAGCTTCAAACCAGGGCAACATGTCACCGTCTATCGTTACGCAGGCTCTGTGGTCTCGATATAATGACCTTACAGCTTGCAGTATGGAGCCCTCCATGCCATATTCGGGCAGAAGATTCCGCGATTTCTTTCGCACTACTCTATCGAATGCTCTTTAGATCCACGAAAGCACAGAAAAGTTTCAAACCTATAGCCAGAAACTTCCTCATGATAACGCAAAGCGAGAAAATCTGATCCATACAACCCCTACCATTCCTAAAACCACCTATAAGGATAACAAAGAAGCAAAACATCTATTGAGCATATAGGTGCATGGGAACCAAACAAACCACCTTAAAGAAACAAAACAGGCCTCTTTTTATTTTGCTGACAAAATTTTTTCTTCAGCTGAAGAATAAAGTTTTCGTTATCTTGCTACAGAAATACATTCTATGGAGTTAGAAGATAGTGATACTGAAAGTGAATCCATAGGTCCACCCATGAAAATAACTGGATATTATAAGAAACTACTGCTTGAGATATCAAATGCTGGAATACATAGGCATACCATATCTAGTTGGCCTCTGGAATACAACGGTAAATGCAGTTTTATCTTTTTGCCAAACTTCAATGAAAGCCTTTTTTTAGTGAATGATAATTATGTTTTTTTTTAATATGCATAAAATTATATTACAATACGTACAAGGCATTAACAAAGAAGTGCTTTACTTTTAGTTAAACCCTACTATAACGTAACGCACAATTATGCAGCAAAATAAACATTTACAGTCTGCTGCTAGTACTCCCTGAGAAGCGTTACAACGAAGTATTACTGTACATAAATCGAACCCGAAAACATTTTCAAAATACCCATATTCGCCCAAGACAGGCTTTTACATACATTCAAAGATTTTCTAATATTGTATTTCATATAATTACACGCGTGCATCCGTAGTGGTGTTGAATATTTACCTAGCTCAAAACATGTATGAGAAAACCAAAACAACAAAAAACTCAATAAATATACTTGGCACTTTATCTAAGCTTACCACATATGCCAACGCGCGATGGAAAGGAGTATTATATGACCGAAAATCTAAACCATAGCCAGCTATTTACAAGTTATTGATTCCAAACAGAAAAAGAAATACAATACAGTTTTTTTTTTGTAAATATAGTGGCAACTACCCGTAGATAATTTTTGCCAACGTCTTGTTTGGATTAGACACTGTGCGGTATGCTAAAAATGATATATAATTTTGGCCAAGTGACGATTCAGTTGAGGACCTAAAAACAGACAACACAAACATTGAACAAGGACAACACAAATTAGTTAGCATTCTACATGAAACTAGATATATTGTGTTAATTATAAATACATAAAACGCGACACGAAAGGGAGTAAGAGTAATTAAATTAAAGGTGGATTTTGTTTTCAGCAATAAACTTTGAAAGGGTTTCAATAAATGGGGTGTCAATATATGTAAGAAGGGAGTTGAAATTCGTGGGCAAAGGAATAAAACGGGGAAGGACGCTATATAGGGAATACTTTAGGTTTGGACAATTGAAGAAAATATGGTCAACCGTGCCGTCCTCTAGTCCACACTCACACAAGGAGTGATCTCGAACCCGAATTTTAGATAGAAAGACTGGTGAACTAATATGACCAAGCCGCAGTCGGATAATGGTGGAAGTAATGTGTTTGCTAGCAGAACGGAATTCAAAGACCAAGGTTTGACAGGTACATTTGGTTGAATGTTCCCATATTGCTTGCCTTTCTTAAATCCAGAAGAACCCCAAAATTCATTCCAGTTCTTACGAAGCTCTGATTTAGCCATGTTTCTGAGATGCCGAGGAATTGACTTGAAATATATGTGAGAACCTGTTTGGACTGCATCCTTTGCACAAGAATCTGCCATTTTATTACCTGTGATACCAGAATGGCCGGGTATCCAGGCTAGCGTGACCTCTAAGCCTTGAGTATAACACCGTTGTAGAGTTTCTCTTATTTTTAGAGTGATATAAAAATTATCCTTAGCTTGAAAGGGAACTTTATTAATGTCCTGAAGGGCACTATATGAGTCTGAAAAAATAATAGTTTTATTTAATTTATGAGCTTCGGCGTACGAAACTGCTTCGAATAGAGCGATGACTTCTCCTGAAAATACTGATGTTGAGGGGGGGCACTTAAAGTTTAAAATAATATTGTATTTTGGGACCCAGACAGCGGCATCAACTGAGCTATTTTCAGAAAATTTAGAAGCGTCTGTGAACATAGTAAGCCATCCTTCCAATTTTTATTTAAATTATAATTAAACATTGCATTTGCATCTAAAGAGTCTTTATCTATGCCAAAATTAAGAATAATTCTAGTTTGAAAAATGAGAGCATGAAAATCAGTTAAAAATAATGGGTTTTTAGAAAGCTGAGCTACAGGGGAGTTATCTAGAAACTTTTTATAGCTTTTGATAAGGCATGGCGTGTCCTTATGAGACCAATACCTGCATGAAGTCATTAATTGAGATAGATCAAACAATCTAAACAGTAAAGGATGGTGAGAAAACTTTGAACAATTAAAGAAGAAACGATCGGATAGAAACGATCGGATAGATACTGTCTTCGAAGATGAAGAGGAGGATCGACACATTCTACTTGCAATGCCTTAACCGGTGAAGATTTCATTGCGCCTGTGATAATACGTAGGCATTTGGCTGTATTCTCTCTAGCTTTCCTAAGGCCATTCTACTACATGGCTCCAAAAGAAAGGAGCCGTAATCAAGGTGACTTCTGATAATGGCATTATAAAGCATCTTTTGTGTAAAAGGATGGGAACCCACCAAACTCTGGATAATGATCTAAGAATATTAATATTTCGCTCACATTTATCGCTAATATAATTTAGATGGGAAATTCCTGATAATTTAGAGTCTAGGTTAATACCTAAAAACTTAACTTTTTCTTGGACCGGGATAATGTCATCACCCAAAACAATCCTAGCTTCGGGGATCAATCGTTTTCTGGAGAAAACAACCACGTTGCTCTTAGATGGCGACAACGATAGACCATGGTCGGAGAGCCATTCATTCAGGTAGTGTAAAGCACTATTTAACCGGCTAGAAGTGATGGAAATAGATGAGGAGGAAACATAAAGAGCGATATTATCAGCATATTGTAGAACCTCACAAAAAGAATCAACGGATTTATCAAGGTCATAAGTGTATAAGCTACACAGAAGAGGGCTCAGGACAGATCCCTGGGGTAAACCCTTCCACACAGTTTTGGGTGGGAGAAGAGCGCTCTGGGTACGGACTGATATAGAGCGAGACATGAGGATACTGCAGATGACGTTAACCAGCCTCACTGGAATACTCAGCTGAAGCATTTTTTGCCTGAGTAACGGAAGATGGACACTATCATATGCGGAAGTAACATCCAAGAACGCACCAATGACGTGTTCCTCCCGAGAGAAAGCAAGTCGGATGTCAGCAGTTAAGACACTTAAACTATCCATTGTACCCAAACCCTTTCTAAATCCAAACTGGGACTTCGAAAGTACATCCTTATTCTCCAATATCCATTCTAATCTATTCTTTATGAGGTGCTCAAGGATTTTGGATAAACATGAAGACAGAGCAATGGGACGATAAGAAGATGATTTAGACGGATCTTTGCCTGGTTTTAAAATAGGGATTACGATATGATTTTTCCAAGAGTCTGGGATTAAATTCGTTTCAAAAATAAAATTGATTATGTTTAAAAATAATGTTTTGGAGGACTTGGGGGATTTCGTAACAAAGGAATATGGAATGCCATCGATTCCAGGGCACATTCCAGTTCTGCAAAAGAGAAGGGACCATCCATACTATCAGAACAACTAGACAAGCAGGTAAATGACGGGAAACAGTCCTCTGAGGGCACGGAAGGGGGAGCAAGTTTACTGATAAATTCATTGAGCCAAGAGGAAGACTCATTGGATGTAGTATTGAAATTATCAGAATGAATGCCACGGAACTTTTTTATATTTTTCCAAACACTAGAAACTGAGGAGCTAGGAGAAAGTGATTCGCAAAAAGATTGCCGGCCTTGACGTTTTTTCTGAGAGAGAAGTTTCCTAGTACGAGCGCAGGAATGTTTATAATGCAAGTAGGTCTCCATGTCTAAATTTGAAGTGTAACGTAATTCCGCCTCTTTGCGCTCCCTAATACTGACACAACAATCAGCATCCCACCATGGAGGTGAGCGAGGTTTATTAATTACTGAATTTTTTAACGGGAAACTAGAATTAGCTGCAGAATTAGCTGCGTCAATTAGAATATTGGTGAAATCCGAATACATCATTAGAAAATTTTCTCTGGTAACAAGAGGTAGTAACTTAATTTTATTGTTGATGATGAGATGATGATGAGATGCAGATGAGAATGATAAATCTACAGCACTAGGATTCTGAACGGGAGAAACTATTCTTGTAGAAGATCTATCATTTAAGATGCAAAGATTAGATTTGTCAAGAACCTCAAGGAGGTGGTAGAATAAAGCGTCTGTGAGATGGGAGCCCCATGCTGTGTGATGGCAATTGAAATCACCCATTACTATAAGTGGGCCATTTAAGGAAGATAGAACAGAGTCAAGCTCTGAAATAATATTAATATTAGGATGTGGAATGTAAACAGAAAGATAGGTGATGTTTTGTGATTTAACAGCAACTGCCTGGAAACTGGATGAATGTGATGGGAGAGGAACTTGGGAATAATTTAGTGAATTTTTAATGAGTAAAACCTCATCCTCCTCTCTATCATCACGGAGGCATGAATATCCTGACACCCTAAAACGGGAGCCAGGCTTGAGCCAGGTCTCCGCGACCGCAAGAAGAACGGGGTTATATTTTTGGATAAGATGATCAATCTCCTGCTTTTTATTTCGGATGCTCCTAGCATTCCATTGTAAAAGAAGGCGAACTTGGTCCATTAGTATTAATAATAGAGGATAGTGGGCGCAGAATTTCTGAGACATTGTTTGGTTAAACATCACTAAATTTGGAAAGAATATTTACTAAAGTAGAAACCAGAAGTTCGATTAAATTATCGTTAGGAGATGAGTTGTTGGAGAGACAACAGCCGTTTGGCAGAATCGAATTTGGTTGAGTAACAATTGAATTATGGGCTTGAACATCATAGGGTTTACTTAGAATTGGTCTAGGTTGACGCTCCAGAATCACAGTTTTTCTAAAAGATCTATGAGAAGTGGGGGGGTTAGAAAGTTGGGAATACTGTTGGCTATTTGAGAGTGGGAGGGAGCTTAAAGGTGGAGAACTTAATTGTTGAGTAATAGTAGCATCAGCATAAGAGATTCGCTTTATTGGAGGGTACCTTTCTGCTGCCTCAGAGTAGGAGATATTATCTTCAGCCATTAGGGGTTTTATTGCTTTTTGTCACGAGAATTCAGGGCACCTTTTGTTTGTAGCAAAATGACGCGCCTGACAAAATAAACAAGTAGCCTCTGTTTCATTAATGGGACAACCATCTCCTGTATGAGGTTGAGCACAACGGTAGCACCGGGGTTTTGATCTACACTGAGCTTTAACATGTCCATAACGGCAGCAGTCATAGCATTGGATAATTGGTATACTTCAACATTAATAGCTGTATTAAAACAGTAAATTTTAGAAGGTAAGACCTGTCTCTTAAAAGTAATTACCACTGTCTGAGTTGGGACCCACTCTGCGACACCGTCTTTAAAATTTTTTGTATTCAATCTACGTGCTTTTACAACTGTAGCACAATTACCATTACTAGGACACTCCAAACCAGAGACTAATTCTTCCATAGACCAGTCTAAGGGAATAAACTTTATAATTCCCATACGAGAGACTTGGAAGCGGGGGATCTTTGCCTCATATTTATTTTCTTTTATGAAGGAATTTTCTAAAAAGTCATTGGCTTGGGTAGCTGTTTTAAATTCAACTGTTGCCCTATTGCAGCCTGCCTGCTTAATGCCATTAACTACAATACCATGAACATTGTATTTATGAAGTAGTTGAGCAAACTTCAGAATGCGGATAGTTGAGCCGGCTGAACGATTGGTTTCTGTGCATGTAATGTGGACTAGAAATGGACTCTGATAAGCTATACTTAAAACCATTTTCTACCTCAAAACCTGGATTGACATATATATGTTGTACAGACGAGGGCGGGGGAATCTTTTTTTTTGTTGATTCCGCATTTCCATCAAGTGGGCAATCAATACGACGTTTTCTAGCGCAGGAATCAGACATTTCTACATCAACGGGAATGTCTTGTGAATGCGATGGGGCCTTCTCATGAGGAGGCGGCCCTCCACCCCAATCGGGTGGATCGTCCTCCCCTGAATTCAACATTTATACGAAAAATAACAATACTTACATGAACCCTCCACCAAAATATACAAAAACACAATTATAGGAACTCAACAGGAATATTGAAAGTAAAAAAGTAAATAACGCCAAATTGCACCTGTGTGTCAACTAAGACACACCGCAGCAAAAAACATAATATATATGAAAACACGTGAAAACTTTCGTCCAACGCTTTTTTGTCTACAATACAACTGTTTCCGCCAATGAGATCAATCACTGAGTAAATAATCACTACATCAATCAATATAATACACTATATTAATTATATTTTTCATTAGCTCGACGATTTAAAAGAAACTATGAAAATATTTAATTTCTTACCGTTGGTATCACAACCGAAATAACATCTGAAACGTAATTTAGAAGGCATTTTCGAAAGCACTTCAAAATTTTCTAAACTAAGCCGAGTTTTCAAAAAATACAAGTGATTTAAAATGTAAATACAAAAAATTTGAACCTAAATTATATAGACAAAATATGCAAGTTTTGACAACCACAGAACAAATATGTTTTGTCACCTGTTAGGGGCTGTTAGGCTGTTGGGTAAGAAAAATCGATACATCGAAATTTTTAAAAATGTAAACGATATAATATTGTTGATATTTTAAATATGGATATATAGATTTTTGATATTTATTTCCGAGTATCAAATTCGATATAGTTTTAGGAGCTGTTCATGCGTCACATAAGTCGCATCATGTACGACGATCTTGATGGCGCATTGGTTTAGTTAGACGTTGCGCTCAAGCGCGGAGGGTTCCGAGTTCGTTTCCCGGTCGGGTCAATTTAGGAAACGAGCTTCTCTAGATTGTCTCGGCTCTGGGTTTACAGAGAGACTTCTCCAGTAGTCGTAGTCTGGTTCTCATAGCACAGGGAATACACTATTTTGAGATCAGATAAAATTAGTGTGCATTGTCTGGTGCATTATTATAAAAAGAAATGTATCCGACCACTCTAACCAATCCCTTTCACCTTGAACCATATTTTCATTTTGCTTGATTAATCTATACCTTGAAAACAACTTTGGAATACAACCAAAAAAAGTATTTGCCTATTTGTAGTCTGTTTACTGTTTATGAGATTTTTATCTGTGTGTTACAGCTTATCAACTGAGTGCAGGGTTGCTAACTTAGGAGTTTTATGAGCCTATCTTTGAATCCTTTGAATTTGAATTGCCAGAAAATGCGAGATATTAATTTATTTTTTAAATTTTCGAGTATTTTGAACAATATTTCTAGGTAATCACGCTTTGGGCAAAAATATTAATACATCGAAATATCAATATTTATACTCTACACATATCGATAATATTTAAAAAAACCGATTCGCTACATATCGATGTTTTTTCCCATCCCTATTTGTCTGTCAGTTTAAATATTAGGTCTTTACCTATGAAATTGCCGTTTAGTATACAAAAAGTTAGTATTTTTTTTATTTCTATTAATCAAGGTATGCACCTATGCTATAGATGCATATCTGCCAGCGCGGTGATAATCTTTCAATGCTCAATGCTCTTCTTGAAGAAGTCAGGTGTACGGAAGGTAACAAAGTCTACAAAGGCATTTTGTACTGCCTCTCGGGTGTAGAACTTTTTTCCTGCCAAGTTGTACAAATTTTGGAAAAAGTAGAAGTCTGTCGGCGCGCAAGATCTGGTGAGTACGGTGGATGACGCAAAACTTCCAACCCTAGCTCTTGTAGCTTAGAGACCGTCTGTTATGCTGTGTGAGTTCGAGCCTTGTTGTGTAGGAGCAGAGAGGACGAGCGATTAACCAAGGCTGGCCCGAGATTTGCGAGTTTCTCCATCATTGTGTCCAGTTCCTTACAGTACAAATCCGCAGTAATGCTCGTGCCATTTGGTATGAAGCTGTGATGAATTACACCGGCACTAGACCACAAAACAGTAACCATAACATTCCTAGGGGTTTGTTTTGGTTTGGGGTATGGCCTAGGTACTGAACCAGGGTCTAATCAACATGAAGACCGCTTACGATTGTCAAAAAGAATCGATTTTTCATCACAAGTGACAACGCGGTTCAAAATCCCTTCGTTTCTGTGTTTATTAGGCAACGCAAGGCATACACTTCAACGCGTTCGTCGCGCTGCGATCGTTCATTTCATGCGGCACCCACTTATCAAGCTTTTTAACTTTGCCAATTTCACGCAAATGGACGCTAACATCGAAAGCTGCTGCTATCTCAGCAGTAGATTGAGTATCGTCAGCTTTCACTATCGCCTTTAATTCGTCGTTGTTGACTAAGTTTCAGGCGACCACGGGGTTCATTTTTTAGATCAAAATTTCCATGTCGGAAGCGTTTAAATCAATAACGGGTCGTGCGTTCGTTTGTAGTGTTCACTCCGTACACGTCGTTAATGTAGCGAACCCTGTGTGCCTATTGCTACCGCGACGGAACTCGTATTCCGTCATTACTCATATTTTTATCGTGTCCATACTGATGAAAAAGATACGAATGTAGTGAAAACAAAACACTAATCAATAAACAAATGATTGAATTTGAAAATAAAATTCCATATTTTTAAAATAGAATTTATTTGAATTTAGAATTTATTGCCAGCCATACACAAATTATATTTCAAATGGCCAGTATTGTAGAACGGCAACGACCTTACGATCATAGGTAAAGACCTATTTTATACACTTGGGAGGTTTTTGGTGGGATTTTATAGGGAGCGGTTGGTCGTTTATTTTAATAATTTGCAAATTGTTACTAATGGATATTGTCATGTAAAATTGGCGTAGTTTTGCGTCCCAGTGTCTACATTATTGTGGAATTGCTGAAACAAGTGCTAATTTAGTTTTTTTTTGTTTATCGGAAGGGAAGAAACTCCGCACGAGCATCCAGCCGCTCCTGACGCCTCACAAGAAAACGTCAGGAGCGACCGGGTAGTGTCGGGCTCGAACCGACTAAAACTACCCTCTAACTACTCGCCACTTGACCCTACAGGCCGTCGTAGCGAACCGAACGAGAACCTAGTGGTAACGTGTAAGACGTCGACGCACCCTCCGAAGGGGGCGGCGTGGTGTTGCAGCGTTGCTTGTAGTGTTTAACAGGGCGTCGATCGGCGCTGTTATTTGGTCGTCCGGGTCAGTCAAAACGTCCCTCGGTCGACTGCGGTGGGGTCGGGAGCTCCCTGAAGGAGAGTAATCCGCGGCGTTCGCATGGCGAGAAGCAACCTTGAAATAGCGCTTGGACGCCTCCTTGAGGTACTTATTCACGGTCGGTAAATTTAGATCGCGGTGGAGGTCAACGTTGCGCATGTACCATGAAGCTCCAGTGGCGATGCGCATGAATCTATTCTGTAGGGCCTAGAGCCGCCGGAGATTGGCTTAGCGGCGTGTGCGAAAACTACGCCTGCATAGGTAAAAATTGGAATGATACACGTTTTGTAAAGAGTCATCTTATTTCGAAGGGACATCTTACTACGTGGGCAAAGAAGCGGGTATGGTCTGCCGAGGGTGAACGCCGCCCGGTCACACATCCGCTTGATGTGCGGGCCGAAAGACATGGAGCGGTCCATAGTAACACACAGGTATTTGGTCTCACGGACTCAAGGGATTGGACTACCGAACATTGAGATGGACGGGAGCGAGTTGAAGTTACGCCGCCCGAACAGGACGGCGGCGCTCTTTTCGGGATTAATCTCGATCCTCCAGCGGCGAAACCACTCCCCGAGCGACGGAAGGCTAATTTAGTAACGTGACGTTGAGACTTTTATAGTGGCATAGTCCACCTCAGTGGAATCTACTAGAAAGACTGCCTCAATATATTTGTCGCCAGAAACTACAAGAGACATTAAAATGTATTACGTCGACGTTTTAATGAAATAATATGAAGCTTTTATCTATTTATTACGGAAGACGTGGTTATACGGACTAGTATGCTCTTTACCTTACCTCCTAAGGGAGAATCGTACTCACACACATATTACAGTTGGTCAATTCGGAGATCGCACAAAGCAATCGTGCGGTAAATGCGGGGTGTGAGGAGCGCGCGACCCTGCCCGCACCGCCTGAGGTGTGCACCTCAATCTCTAATTCGCATTCGGGGTCTTTAATTCAGCAATGCCAAAACCCAAAAATAATCACGCGCGTTTTTTACACTTTTTTAAAATGATAAAATGATACGTAATTATTACTGATACTACTTATTACTGGCTATTTTATTTTTTTAAAAATGACATGTGGTTTTCTATATATGACGTCATCATAAATCCAATATGGCGGATGTTCCATAATAGGAAATAACTTTTTTGTTCAACACCAACAATATGAGTATCAAATGAAATGGAATACGCAGGGGAAGGTTTCTGTATATGTGACGTCATCATAAATCCAATATGGCGGATGTTCCATAATAGGAAATATTTTTTTATTCAACACCAACAATATGGGTATCGAATGAAATGGAATACGCAGGGGAAGGTTTCTGTATATGTGACGTCATCATGTCCAATATGGCGGATGCTCCGCAATAGAAAGTAACTTTTTTCAAGGCCTCCAACAATATAGGTATCAAATAAAATGGGATACACAGGAGAAGGTTTCTGTACATTTGACGTCATCATAAATTCAATATGACGGATGCTGCGCGATAGAAAGTAACTTTTTTCAATATCTCTCCCAACAATATTGTTATCCCGGGTAACCTCGGTAACCCGGAGAAGTCACGGAAAAATTTTCCACGCGGACTAAGTCGCGGGCACAGCTAATTGTAAATATACTCGTAAAAATTACGTACATAGGTATGTACCTATAGGTACATTTATATAGTAGATATTTGAATAAAAACAGAATATTATGAGAATTTTGATTAGATTTTTCTTTCAAAAAGCCTATATTTATGGAAAATCTTTATATACCTATCTACAATCAATTATAAAGAACTAAAAATACCTACTACCTATGTGTTAAATTATTATGTTAACGATGTTTGCATTTTTAACCGACTTCAAAAAAAGGAGGTTCTCAATTAGTCTGTATGTTGTTTTTTTTTTTGTATGTTTGTTACCTCATAACTCCGTCATTTATGAACCGATTTCGAAAATTCTTTTTTCGCTTGGTAGGTAATACTTCAGAGGTGGTCCCATTTAAATTTCACCGATATTGGAGCTTGGACTTCGAAGATACACTAGATAACACGACCTGGTTATAACCTTTATTTATATTGATGATTCTCTTGTATATTGTAATTAGAATGAAGTTAATTGCAGACCTGCCCTAGATATTTATTTAGGTCAAGACCACTCAAAAGGGAGACATAAAAATTTTTTATTAAAAAAATTAAACCGCCTTCAAAAAAGACACTGAAAAGTATAAAATAACTATCTTTTACTAATCAAAACTGAAGTACAATTAAAATAACTTTATAAATATGATACACATACCTGTATAATTAAATTTGACAGTTATTGAAGTCGGTGGCAAATCAATGTGCAACAACATAAAGTCTATTAGTTTGGTGGGCTTGGCATCTTACATCTTGGCATCATACTCTTCACAAATCTGTGAAGAGTATGATGTCAATCTTATAATCTTGGTCAAAGGCCAAGGTTAATTGTAATAAAATAAGTAATAAATTGTACTCTAGCTATCGCCACAGTACAAGTAAGCAAGCAGTATTCTATCTTCATACAAACGCTCCCAAATGACGCGCCTCGAAATATCGGCATTTTTCGGCATACAACATAGGGATGGGCAAATGGAAAGAATATATCGATATATATTGTATCGATACTTTTAGACAATATCGACATATGCAGAGCAAAAAATATCGATATTTTGATACATGATTACTTAAAAAATTGTCAAAATATTCGAATGTGAAAAAAAATGGACACATTTTGCAGTTATATTAGTTTTACTTATTATAAAAATACATATTCTAGGATTATTAGTAGAGACAAAACAAAACTATTAGTAAAATAACTTAACACGCAATACATAATCAATATAAAATATAATAAAGATCTTAAAAAAATATCGAATTTGATACTCAGAAATAAATATCGATATTGTGAAATTAAAAATATCGACGATATCTATCAATTATTTTCTGAAAAAATATCGATATTTTGATATATCGATATACTTGCCCTTCCCTAATACAACAGTCGCGAGTGCGCCGCAGTTGTCTTCGGATGGTGTGGGTCGCTCCCGCGTATTTACTGAAGAAATATTACAGCATCAAGTTTTCGAGCATATTGTTCAGTGTATGGATGTTTGAATACATCTATATAGAAACCGGAACTATTTCTCTGTCGCTCATTTGTAGGAAATATATTATCATAATGATCTAGTTACTTCGTTGCTGATTTTTAATTACACTGCACACAAAAAAATACAAAATGCATTTTTTTGTCCATTTCTACCATACTAACTCAGAAACTTTTGGAACTAGAAATAAAATACTAGTAGAATTATACATATAAGGTGTTACAAAAGTACCTTACACTACCGAAAGGGGGTTGACGTACCCATGAAACTGAACAACTTTCCCCAAGGAACATGGGTCGAAATATGAAAAAAAATTTTGGTCCTCTCGTACAAAATGAACGCTCAGCTGATGAAATTAGTATGAGAGGTCCAAAATTTTTTTCATATTTCGACCCATGTTCCTTGGGGAAAGTTGTTCAGTTTCATGGGTACTTTAACCCCCTTTCGGTAGTGTAGGGTACTTTTGTAACACCTTGTATAAATAAAAACTTACGAAATTTGCAATAATATAAATGAAAAGATAATACATGTGACAATTTAATATAGTACCTATTATCAAATACGTAACCCAAGAAAAACAGTTAGTCCCAGTCGGCAGCCCTATTGCGTGTTTACGTACCGAGCGACCGTAGGTAGCTATCTCAAGGACACTGCCGAGATATATACTGCTTGCTTACTTGTACTGTGCTACCGCTTAAACTCACTTAAAGCTGGGTCCACATTTGTATCATTTTAGTGTATCAGATCTACGACGCGTGGCATCGACGTGTATCATTTTCGCTAGTGAGGATGCAAATGATACGCGATCATGCTACACGCCGTAGCATGATACACCCCGATCCGTATATAACCACGTATCGGATACGGGTCGTATCGATATCGGCCTAAAACTAAGAAACCTCCTTGGAAGTAATTCGCAAAAACGTGTTTGATCCCTACTCGCTAGATCCCTTAATACTTTAGTTATGGTGTAGTTACTACGTATACTACGTAACTGATTTGACTGTGACTTTTTCAAGTTTCCAAATATTCCTGATACTTTTGTGATTACTCCCTTTCTACAACCACATTATGTTGGGTTTTCAATTATTCTTAAACTTTAAATTTTAAAATAAGGATCAATTTTAAAGTTAAGTTGTAGTTAGTTATATTTAAAATTTCTTTTTGGAACATATATAATGGAGCAATAGAACCAGTAATTCTGGCTACAACTCGCAATATTAAAAATTAATGGTTTTGTATATAAATTTGCTACTTTTGATATTAATCACATCTATTCTCAATTAATAGTCTCTGCAACTAAAGTATGGTAAACTTTAAATTAACAGTTTTCAGAATAAAATTTTGATTACAACTTTAATCACTGAAACTTGAATGTAGTGTGATCATGATAATAATAGCTTGCGAGGAAATCATGAGGACAAAAATGCAGGTTAAGCCTTAACCACTATGGTTTTACAATGGGTAAAATTTAGCATTTTTTTTTGTAAAGTTATGCAACATGATAAAATATTTATAACACAAGGCATTCACGATAAATATTGAAGATTTAAAGTGTCGCTTAACAAGTTTAAATGTTTTAAGAAACTCTATTCGCACTCACTTACTGTTCTCGGCCAAACATATGAGACCCTGGGATTGAGAGGTTTAAGTATCACATACTCCACCATATTTCAGCTTGTCAATTAAAGTTGCAGTAAAAGCATTTTTGAATATCAAATCTACTTTCCTACAACAGCCTGTAGAGACAAACTCTTAAGTAAACAAGTTGGAAGCTATGAAAAATTCTACATACCTCTTCGTCCTATTATAGCTGATGAGTCAGGTTAAAAATATGAGCATGAAAGAGGCTCATGAAAATTTGTAGCTTAAGTTTTAAAATAATTTGTGTCTTCATTTTGTACAAAATTAATTTTATTATTTACAGAAAAAAATATTTATTCACTATTCATAATCAATTTAAATAGACTTTTTTTACTTACATTTTGCCAAATGATACCAAAATGTAATTGTAGCAGATAATTAAGTTATAGCAGGCATTATAGTAGAATTATTTACTTTTAATGCCAAATTTCATTATTTCCATAAATTTATTTTAGCTGTGTAAATTCATAGGATTTTAGTAATTTTATATTAAGGGCTTACAACATTATTTTCTTCTATAGTCTAAGAGCTGTCTGTGACATTTTAAACATGCTATATCCAGTAATACAAAAGGTTCTCATTGATTTTCCAATACAAATGTAATATGTATGTATAAATGTATCATAAAATCGATATTTCAAATAAGTACTTTCAGGATGAAGTTCCTCAGAATATAGAAAAATCAGCTGTTATTATTAGTATATTAGTATATATTTACTGTTATGAAAAATCAGCTTGACAACAAAACAAACTGTAGATTTGTAACAAGAATAAAGATAACTACATACCTATTCTCCCAATGACCAATAAAGTGTCTGCAACATCATCGTCCCCATCAGTTTTCTCTTTGTAATAATTGTGATCACTTAATGCATTTTGCACTGAAAGAGTTAATAAGCAATAAAATGGAGTATAGTTCATAACATGTTGGACATTTTTTTGTAAGTGCATATTTAGAACTAACCATTGAAGAATTTATTTATTGATAGTGGCATCCCATCCTAACTTTACAGAAGTGCAAAGCATATAAACTAAAGTAAACTTTTCTTTAGAATTTTATATATAATTGCTAAAATTGCATCAAAACCCATCTAGTATTGTTAATCTCACTGGATTAAATGAAATGAGACTTTAATTAAAAACTAATATGGGCTTACCACAAGCTATAAAAATATACAAACATTATGTTGAGAAGTAATAAATAATATAATAAATAAATAAATAAAAGTAGATTGGTCGTTAAACTTTAGTTGTAGTTTATCGTACTGGGATTGCAACAAGTCTAAAAAGAGGATAAAATGCTAGCACTCACTGGTTTCAGCTAAAGGAAGAGGTTCACCGAGCGCTATTTCAGAATCCGTAAATAAGCACGGATACGAATATCGAAGTCTTTTGCCTTCTTGATCAAATTGTTGTTTGTCGAAATGTTTTTCACAAACACGTTTTCGGAGCAATTGGTCTTTCGAGAGTCCGATAAGGAGAGAATTGGTAGGCACTAGGAAGGACATCCACAAGTTTCTTAAATAATCGTTCTTAGGGAAACTAAAAAGTTTATGTGTTTCACTTGTTGCTTTGCAATTACCGACACAACACTTAGATATGACCATGACGATCGATTCGCTATTTTTATAGCAGACAAAAGACCGATAGTAATAAACAGAGATGAATTTGATTATTTTAGATCTCAACTCGCTCAACTCAGCGAATGCGAGGAAATACATCAAAGTCAAATTTTTTTTTAAATTAATGATGCATTAGCTTCTAGGCCTACAGCTCGAAACGTCAAAAATGTCAACAAAATGGCAGACTAGATTAAGTAGATGATTATAGCGCCAAAACGAAAAATTTTGAACTAAACTGCCATAGCCCCGGAGCTAAACACAAAACCTCGGATGCCTCTGAAACACAAAACAGATGTAGGGAGTAGACAACTTCTTGTTCTCTTTTATACACTGGCAACTCGTTTCTATCTATTTATTAGTATACTCTAAAAGAAAACTACATAATTATAATCATGACTATTTTTTATTATCAACATTATAAAATTAGTTTGTTCGATGATTAAAAGATTAGCGAAAAATGTTTTCTTTATTTTCATGCATCAACATCTCTTAAGAAGGTTTCCGTTGATGAGTCGTTATAGCCTATCTGGTGTTGCTGAATCCTGGAGAGTGGTGCCGGTACGTAGGGTGACGGTGGATCATTCGGAAAGCCAGAGTCACTAGTTACAGTAGTGCAAAACGATGTGTAAGTTCTTGATGGCGTGTGTGCTCTTTCTTCAGTAGGTGACTGCATGGAGTATGTATTGGACGGTATGTAAGTTTTTGATGGCGTGTGTGCTCTTTCTTCAGTAGGTGACTGCATGGAGTATGTATTGGACGATATGTAAGTGTTTGATGGCGTATGTGCTCTTTCTTCAGTAGGTGACTGCATGGGGTATGTATTGGGCGGTATGTAAGTTCTTGATGGTGTGTGTGCTCTTTCTTCAGTAGGTGACTGATGGGGTATGTATTGGACGGTATGTAAGTTCTAGATGGCGTATATTGTTGTATTTCGGATGGACTGGTAACGTTATCGTTAGCAAGTTTGATTTCAGCTTCATTTACTATACAAAATATATCTCGTTCTATTTCCGCTTGTATTTTCTTAGGCATCTTTTTAGTTTTGCGACTCGTCGTGAGAAAAAAACTATCAGTAGGATCGTCATGCTTTTTTGCTTCAATATAATCCCTATATAAAATTTGGGACATCTTCAATTGTGGTTCATTTCGAGAACTGTTTGATAACTGTGATGCTGGTCGTGGACTTGGTGAATTCACGCTTTGTGGTGAGTTTACATTTTGAGAATCTGTATCTGTGATATTTTCCTCGGTATCTTCGGAACTATCTAAATTTGAAGTTTGCGATTGGTTATTCACATAAGGTTTTAAAAACTCCAATTCCTTTTCGTACTTTACTGGTCTTTTGTTAGTTCTGGCAGAACCGCTGCTGCTGTTTTGTCGCAATTTCATCGCTTTTCTGTAGCAGTCGCGTATTTTTTTCAATTTTTTTTGACATTCGTCCACTGAAAAAAAACATCATATAAGTACAGTGTGCAACCTTACTATAGCGAACCTCAATATAACGATTTCCTCGATTTAACAAATTCTTCGTAATCCTCTTGAATTGTCCATAAGAGTCAATGTAAAATATACCTTTACATTGCGAACAATCTCTTTATAACGAATTTTCAACTATCAAAAAAAGTGTAAATACCTCTAATTAACGAATTTTGTCAACCTAAAACCTTTATATAACGTTTCCACCACTAAATGACCCTTAATCCCATAGTATGTGATTCATGTCGCGACAGGTTTCGACACGTTTTTTTAACAGTAATTTCATAAAAATGTGTTTTCATTTATTAGTAGAAGTTGTTCGCTATAACAAGATGAGTACGTAATGTTGAGGTGAATAAAATTATTTTTTTACCTCTTTATAACAAATCTTAGACCTACCTAACCTCAATATAACAAACTCCAGTTTAACAAATTAGGTACTCGATTTAACGAATATTTACTTGTTCCCTTCCGATTTGTTATATCGAGGTTGCACTGTATTTTAAATTTTATTAAATGTTAACTTTCAATAATTGGTTGACATATTTAATAAACGAATGTTGTACTTTATTGCAAACGTGTAGAACGAAAAAAAAAATGATAGTGTAGGTATTTATTTAACTTACCAGATAAATTCATTTCCACACCAACTTTTGTCCAGGCATTATTCATAGAATTTCTGTCGCTATAATTTTTAGCTTTTACATTAAATAAGCAATCATATTTTTGCACCAAATATATCAACTTTTCATGTGAATCCATGTTTTTATTGCAATAGCACGCACACAACCTGTTTCGTAAACGCTTGGCACCGCACCACAGACTACTTAGAAGATACTCTGCAAGCCACGGTTATCTGTCACAAATGGCAATAGACCACCGCGGGGGAGAAGTAGAGTGCGCGAGGGACGAGGTTCAATTTCGCCCCGTAGCTCTATGCCTTTGTTTTTTGTATGAAAGTGAAACAGGTGTGCACCGCACTGCTGTGTGTGACCGACCGACCGACTCCCCGTTCGCGCCACTTTCCGCGGATTCCACAGACGGCACCGACAGTAGCTAAGGGATTCTCGAGAATGCGCGAGGATTCCCCGGAAGATGCGCGACCTTTTTTGGCTCGTATTTAAGTTTATATGTTATGCAATTGACATAAAGTTCATTATGCTATGTACAATTTCGTTGCAAAAAGTCACTTCCATTCCATTCCGCGGCGGTGTAAATTGGGGCTTAGTCATTGGTTCTGTCGCGTTATCCATTCAGTCGTCAATTCGTTCTTACAGAATATAGTGTAAGAAATGTTTAGTTCTTCTGATTCCGATAGCGACTTAAAACTTGATACACACATTTATTAATCTGTGAATTGTTAAAAAAGAGTAAACAAAAGCGACGACGTTGGGTTCATCCCATAAATCAAATTAGGAGAGCTAAAGGCGAATATTGTAGTGACGTCTGTAAAGAGTTAGAGGAGGATAACGAGCGATTTCAAATGTATTTTAGATTAAATAAAATGTAGTTTGAGGAAATTCATTCCATGATTGAAGATGATATTAAAAAAATTTACTCGAAATTTCGAAGAACTCTCAGTACTAGGAAAAGATTTGCAGTGTGTTTAAACTTTAAAGTAAGCATTTATTTAACATTTATTTATTTAACAATCGGTATCATCCAAATACGTGTACAAAATAGATTCAGAATTTTCTGTTTCCTCCGGTGCCACTGTTGAAAACTATAAGGCCATCGGACTGTTGGTGTTTTGTGAATCTTCTATTGCTTGACGTTTTTCTACACAAGTATTAGTATTTCTCTTGCTTATGAATAGGAACAGGATATGAAGATGATGCTGTTGCACGGACTTGTTGACTACCAGTTGTGGAAGGAGTACGATCAGAACGTGAAGTAGATGGAATAAGGTTAGATCAAGAAGTTATGGTAATAGGTGTTTTAAATGGATTTAGCTATTTCTAGTTGCCGGATTTCAACGTCATGAATGGCCTTGCGAAGATCAAATTTATTTTTGTTTGATCTATTTTTGGTAGTTGTTTTAATGACTTGTTCATACTTAAGAAAAAATAATCTGTTTCATCCATTTCAACCTTAGCCTGATATTTTTTTAATCTCAAATTATACTGTGTCCGCATCAAATTATAATGTCTTGCAAACTACGCGTGCGTGAAGCAGGGGTTCTGATAGAATTCCCTGATGAAGACGCGGCAGAATAGTAGTCATGAGGATAGTCTAGCGGTGGAGTCTGCGACTGTGGTCGAGATGGTGGTGAACCTGGAGATTCAACATTCGTGAATGTCTGCCTTGAGTCTATGTGACCACTAAGAAATGGCATTTGCTATTCATATTTCCATGGAGTAACACGTTCAGCAGCTTGGCCCCTTTTGGTACGACGGCGTTTAAGTGCACTTGCATATGCATTGCATAATTTTGTTTAGTTGTCCTTGCGAGTAACAGCTGTAACAAAATGTGTAATAATCTATTAATTCTCTTTTATTTCAGGTTTCTATGTACGGGGAATTCTTTTAGATCAATAGCGTTCAGTTGTCGAATGGGATTTAGTACAGTAAAAGTAATAGTAGACGAGGTATGTCAGGCAATTTGGAAGAATATGGCGCCAGTGGTGATGCCTCTTACGGAATCCATATGGAAAAAATCGCAATTGATTATGAAACATATTAGAATTTTCCAAATTGTATTGGTTCATTGGACGGTAAACATTATATGACCTATAAACGCGGGTACAATATTTTATAACTATGAAAAACAACATTCTATTGTACTTCTAGCTTTAGTTGATGCTGAATATAAATTTATAATTATAGATGTTGGAGGGTACGGTCGTAACAGCGACAGTGGTATATTCGAAAAATCATTGATGGGGCAGATGATAGAACAGAAGACGCTGAATGTACCAAGAGATCGGCCGCTAAGCGATAATACTGAACCATTACAATATATAATTGTTGCTGATGCAGCATTTCCATTAAAAACTTATTTATTGAAATCCTACAGTAAGACAAATCTTAATAATAATGCTAAAAAAATATTGAATTATCGTTTATCATGGGCCAGAAGGGCATCAAAAAATGCATTTGGCATTTTGAGAGTTAAATGGAAAGTTCCTCAAGGACCAATGCAAGTGCAGCCGAAGATGGCAGAGAAAATAGTCTCTGCATATTGTTGTCTTCATAACTACTTACGTATACAGATGCACAATAGAAGAAATTTTTTCCATTTACACAATAGAAGAAATTTTTTCTTTTGATAACGGAGATTTATTAATAAATCTAGAATCGCTACGAAGAAATCCTACTCAAAAGGCTGTTCATGTTAGAGAAAAATTTAAATAGTTTTTTAATTCGCCGAAGGGCAAGTGCCATGGCAATGGAATAAAATACATGGACAGAGAATGTGAATGTAATCGCGATCATCCATACTTGTTTTTTATATATTTTTTTAAATATAGAGCATTCTAAGAAGTTAATTCGAATATTTTCATTTTTCTTGCACATATTTTCTAATATTTAATTTATAGTGTTATCTAAAGCTTGCCTATGTTCCTAAATCAGTTCACTGTCATAATATGTGAGTGACGATTCATTCAAAATGTAAGACAGAATAATGTTAGCTATTGTCAATATTTTCGATTGTTTTAATCATAATCGTTAACAAATGGCAGCACTGTTATTTGAGGCGTTGCTACTTTAATAATAACATGATATTTTTTAATGTCAAAAAAATAAATCAAGAAATACACGAGCTAGCGAAAGCACGTCTTTTAATTATATCTCTTCATCCTACGTTTCCATCCACGTCAACGTCGAAAAAGAAAGAGTAGCTTTCAATAATAACAGAGAATATTGTTGTTTGCGATGTGCGAATTATAATAATCTCTTATTCTTTATTTGTAAGTGTTGTAAAATACACATTTTTACATTGACGTTTGTTATTCTTTTAATTCTTGGTGGTTTTTATTGAAGCACACACAAAGAGACAACAATTCTAAAAATTGTTGTTTTACTAAGAACTAATAAGTATGACAACTGAATCAATTATTTGCAAACTAGCCCATCTCTAGTTATGTTATAAATGTTATAGTCTCCACATACATTTAAGGTTTACATTAAGGATAAAAATGAAAAAAAATAGGATATACTTACTTAAGTACAATTCACTGGTCAACAAGTCACTGACAGTCAATCTCACATTGTCAGTGTAATTAATGCTGGTCATGAAATAATTCTTTCCAAAATTCTCGTGAATCTTAATCTGTCTATCGTGAATCTATGGCTGCTAGTATTCACGAAAATAAAAATATGCCATGTTCAGCTGTGTATCGTTGTACTGCGACCTTCCCTAGTCACGCGCATTAATAAACATTGTGTCAACAAAAAAAGACTCTTAAAAGACACGCTTTTAAAGCAAATGCTCCGTCCATTGTTACTTGGTCCGTGATTTTATGATTGGAAAAATATGCCTTGTATGTTAATCTATCTACACGTATGTGATACGTTCCATTACATAATACATAAAATTACATAATACTACACCGTCATAATATTTTTATTAAAAATATTATAAACTTTCGACCGCGTCGTTATAAAAAACCTATCCCCTACACGATAATAAATATTAGCTAGCAACACTAATGTTATTCCTTCTTCCAAGAGCTACAGTTACGGCGTAATCTTACCAAATCATAGCTTTCTTTTTTATTTTTTTTCTTTTTTTATGGCATGGCGCACAGATTAGCGCGTTTGCCAATGTCACGTAATAATAAGTAGAATCACAATCACAAGTAAATAAATAAAACACATGTTTATTTAGACTTACTCCATTCTTTTCACTTATACAGAACTTTATAACACAATATAACTACTATCCCTTTTCCTACTATCACTTTTGTACTTTAAAACTGCCAAAAATATAAAAATAGAAAATCTAAATAAAATAACAACCTCACTTCTCCGTTCCCGCCAAACAGTCCCCATACCTTTCTATAGTTTTAACGAAAATAATTAGTAACAGTGACATCTATGAGAATTTAAAACTACTTTTTGAATCGTTGCAACATTAAATCATTTGAGTTATTCTCGTAATACTTAATAGATGACAGTCAATGTTGCTATTATTATATTATCTACTTATTTTAAATAAAATTAAATTTATTTAAAATAAATAAATATGTAAACTGTGATTTTTTGCTGAAAGCTGTAATATACCGGGCTATGATCAGGCCAAGCGTGGTTTCTAAGCTGTAATCTAAAAAAATATAATAATGTACTATGGCCGTAACCTATTGTACCTATTTTTTTATTTATTTATATTTCTTAAGACATTAACTGTCCCTAACACTCCTCCAGTAAAAGTGATAGTAGGCTTTACTGAAGTTAAAAAGGACTTCTTGGAAGAGCGTGAAAATTTCAGCTACACATGTTTATTTAGATCTCCTCCATTCTTAAGAATTCTGTGTAAGTGAAAATTTTCACTTACACAGAACTTTAAAACACAATGTACTATCACTGTTGTAGTTTAAAACTCCTAAAAATGTAAAAAATAGAAAATCTAAATAAAATGACAACATCCTTCTCCCGTTTCCGCCAAAAAGTCCTGTTGTACCTAACTATAGTAATGCCACAGATTAATTAGTTACTAACGTAAAGTAATGCATACATATCTATAAACACGAAAATAAAATTGAATTTTGTCTGTGATTTCGAAATAAATGCTTTTTCCTAAGCATACGTAGTTATATTTGCATTAAAAAAACCTAACCACACTTTTTAATATTTAAGCACACGCATTCAGCATACGTAGTTATATTTGCATATAACAAAAACCTAACCACACTTTAATATTTTTGTGTCTGTGTGCCTGTTTGTTTTTTCGGGTTAATCCGAAACGGCTGAACCAATTTTAACGCAACGCAATTTTTCATTGATAGATAGAGGACGTTTCAGAAAGTCATCTAGGCTACCAGAAAAATATCAAATTTAACGCCGAAGAAACCGCTAGTCACAGATAGTAATAAATAATTGTTAATGTTTAGCAAGTGTTAGCAAGTTTGTCACCGGGAAGTGTTCGGTAATTTTGTCAATCTGGGGGTTATTCACAAACGTCGGAAGCTTTTCGTGGCGGAAAGGCCGATCGTCGAAAAGCATAAATTCAATCCGACGGCTTGGATTTGTGAATACGACTATCTATAATATGATATATAAATAATATAAATATAATACGATTTCGGATTTGTGAATCGCGTATATACAAAATCATTGAAAAGTTTCCTATCGGAAACGGAAAGTTGAGTTTTCGACGTTTGTGAATAACCCGCCTGAAATCCCATCCACTAGGCAGTGTGTTCGTAATTTTGTCAATCTGAAATCCCATTCACGAGGCAGTGTTCGGTAATTTTGTCAATCTGAAATCTCATTCACCAGGTAGTGTTCGGGAATTTTGACAATCTTATCTAGCGAACCTAATTATTGTTACATTTGCTGCCCCATTATGTCCGTATTCTAGAAGTTAGAAAGGAATGCGGCTGTTGATCGCGTATAGCGGAATTCCTTTCTCATTGTACTAAATCAAAGATTCTTACTTGTGTATCCTAACATTGTTCTGAAATATGGACCTCAGCGGGGTCTTAATTTTCGAGAAAGTTTTTCGTCGAGCTTTATCTTTATCTGTGTCTTTATGTAAAACAAACTGTGTACTGTTAAATAAAGTTTCTTTTCTTTAAAAACATAGCAATAACTTTATCTCAATGTTCATTTTTTTTTAAATTTCTGGCGTTACAAAACTGTGGTGATACTTTTTGAAATAAGGCGGTGAATACAATTTCGACGCGAATATTTTAAGAAAAAGTAACTCAACGTTCCTTAAGCGTTTCTTACAAAATTCAATCCCCCTTTTACCGTCGGTTAGGGTTAGGGGGGAGGGGTTTGAACATTGTATGAAACTTTTATACAGAATGGAATACGGCTGTAAATTTGAGCACAAATCATGTACAAATACTACCGTACTGTTTATTAAAAATAATGAGACACTTTTAATTCCGTTCTGAAATCTGACACTGTAGATTTAATTTTAATCCAGTTATCATACTTTTACGCTTATTATTTCTTCTAGCTGACTTTCACATCCTTTTTAACATCTTGAAGGTTAATTTTGATTTTTTTTACGTACTAATTTTGAAACTTATTTTTTCAGCCCCAATATCTTGAATTTCCAAAAATCGCTTTTCAGACTGCAGTGCTAGCTAGCCTACATTACACATATAGGTATATAGTTATAGGTACTGTCATATGTACTTTTGTATATTGATACGTATTTTGGTGTATTAGAAATATTTAAAAGCGATTTATCTTTTTGTAAACCATCCAATGACATCGTTTGAGTGTAAAAGAGACGTAAATACGGGGACCATTTTTGCCAATACTTAAACGAAGACAGATAGCAACCACCCTTTGGCGAGGGGGGTTTAAGAAAATTTTAACTTTTCTTTATTCAGAGCAATACCTCCTAGAGAAGGGGTGGCACCCCCTGGGGTGTTCCCATTTTTCTTCTACTATTCTCTTTGGCCAGTCTCAAAGGGAAATAACAGTGCTCGCCCACTTAAGCATTTATTAAATTCAGCATTCACAATGACTAGTAGAAAAAATGTTTCTCAATTATACAGTATTACGTTTTAAGGTTATTACAGGGTATTAACCATGGTATTAAAACATGTAGTTAGTTAATTTGTTCAACATCTTCGAAAATCTTCGAAAGTTCATCAAGGATTGTTTCGAAATTTTGACACGTTACATATGCACGTGTTTTTATATGTATACCTCCCGAATATACCTAGTGAGGTAGTGAGCATAGGTGCGCATATGCGTTGAGTCGTATATGAAATCTTCTGATGGAAAAGAGATTTTCAACCGACTTCCAAAAACGGAGGAGGTTCTCAATTCGGTTGTATGTTTTTTTTTATGTTTGTTACCTCATAACTCCGTCATTTATGAACCGATTTGGAAAATTATTTTTTCATTTGAAAGGCTTCCAGATACTTATACTTCCAGATTGGTCCCATTGAAATTTCATTCAGATTGAAGCTTTGGTTTCGAAGATACACCAAATAACCCGATTTGGTTATAACCTTTATTCATTTATGTTGATGATTCTCTTGTATGACATTTGTTAACTATCGTTGTCCCCACATGGTATAATGGTAGTAGGGAGAAGATATAGTGGATCAGTCTTGTGGCGGACAGAGAATATGACTGGTAGCTGTCGTCTTCGGATTGTAACCTTTACACTGTTCTTTTATAACTGATTGATATTGATATAATATTGATGATATTGATAATGGCCACAATGGGTAATAACATCCCATGTTCGATCTGTTCGCATCTTTATTGTGAAATCCCACGGTTTATGCTCTTCAATAGAATGGAAGTTAACACATTGTGCTCCAAAATTATAAAATAAACAAATTGTAGATCTGCCCTAGATATTTTTTAGGCCTAGGTCACTCAAAAGGGCAAAATAATTTTTTTTTTATAAAAAAATTAAGCCGACTTCAAAAAAGAACACTGAAAAGTATGAAATAACTATCCTTTACTAATCAAAACTTAAGTTCAAAAATAACTTTATAAATACGATACAAATACCCATATAATTAAATTTGACAGTTATTGAAGTCGGTGCCAAATTAATGTTCGACAACAGAAAGTATATTAGTTTAATAGGCTTGGCACCGACTTCAGTGACTGTCAAATTTAATTAAATGGGTATTTGTATCGTATTTATAAAGTTATTTTTGTACTTAAGTTTTGATTAGTAAAGGATAGTTATTTCATACTTTTCAGTGTTCTTTTTTTTATAAATGTTTTTGTACAGAATATTCAATCACTCTTACAAATCTTTAAATCGCAAATAACTCAGAAGTCCAAAAGATAAAATTTGAATCGGAGGATCAATCTTTAGTGGACTTTGAAGAGGGTTTGATTTGAACATAAGATGCACACTGAACAGTTAAATGAGAATCATTAAAGACTATAATAGGTATAGTCAATAAATACATACATACATATCCTCACGCTGTATCCCTAACGGGGTAGTCAGAGAGGACGGAGCACCAACTCAACAAATATTAATAATAATTAGTAATTCAACGAAATTTGCATTTACTTTTTGTTTTTTCGGCTAATTTAATATATTATGCCCTGTGCAAAGACCACCTACTTAGATCTCCAGATCGCTACCATCATCTACCTCGCTAATCCCGCTGCAAGCAGAGTGTTTGCACTGTTATGTCCTGGGGGCTTATTCACAAACGTCGGAAACTTTCCGTGGCCGATCGTCGAAAAGCATAAATTCAATCCGACAGCTTGGATTTGTTAATACGACTACATATAATATGGTATATATATATAATATAAATATAATACGATTTCAGATTTGTGAATCGCGTATAGGCAAAATCATCGAAAAGTTTCCTGTCGGATACGGAAAGTTGAGTTTCCGACGTTTGTGAATAACCCCGCTGGTGTGGTGGGTGAGACAGACTGTGAAAATCTATAGTCTTCATGGTCGCCAATGCGTTTACAATATTAAGTACTATTTCAGCCTTTATATTGTAAATGTTCCTGGTGTCCATTTACCTTTACGTGGCTTCTTTACTCTTTTATCCTCCCAGTAGTATAAAAGAAAATACTTATTATATGTTATAATTTAAAGCAGGTATTTTGATTAAAATAGAGTAATAAGGTTATTTACTATTATTTAATTTTTTAAGCAAATTAAAAAAAAAGGTTTTTCTCTAATCTCTATGTATTTTATGTTCGGGCACAACTTCTTTGTTTATGAATTGATTTAAATGGTTCTTTTTCCGTTCGGTTCAGTATAGCTCCGACGTGGTCCCATTTAAATTTCACTAATATTGGACCTTGAACTTCAAAGATACACCAAATATTTCTATCAGTTTATTTATTTTGATGATTCTTTTGTACCTATGTCATTCCGTTTCGAATTTGAAAAGAGGTTAAGTACTAGTAGATTTACCTACATATTTATTTAGGTAAAAATAAATGTATTTTTAAGAAAATAAATAAACCGACATCAAATTCAAAAAGTGAAAGTTCAAATAAAATATGCGTTATCCACACCGTTAATGAAGTCGGTGCCGAATCAATAAATAACAACAGGAAGTTTACTAGTTTGGTAGGCTTGGAACCTAGGACCAAGGTTATGTTCCTTGATCCTAGCTTGGAACCAACTTCAGTAGATAACTGTCAAATTGAATTATATAGATAATTCGATATTTGTATCGTATTTATAAACTTGTTTTTGTATTCGCGTTTTATTAATAAAGCATAATTATTTTGTACTTTTCAGTGTTTTTATTTGAAGTAAATTTAATTTTTTATTAAAAAAGTTATAATCTTTTATCAATATTGAGATTTAATTTGCTGTTATTTGTTATCGCGGTGTTGTAATGCACTATGTATATCACCGACATGTTTTGTCAACAGGTGGTCTTATAGCATAGTAGGGTCAACAAAAAACATTCGTTATTTTATCGTGTTCTCTTGGGTTAGGATTTAGGATAAATCAAAAGAGATCAAAATAAATACATATAATAATATATAGTTAGATTGATAAGCGGTATAATCAAGAATAATTGAACACACCGTAGAGATAATAACGAAGTAAATAATTAAAATAAATCAAACAAAAAATTACATAATAAGTAATATGGCGAATGTGTGCTGTGTCTACAAGAAATCCTGGCTCGGTATTGTGTTGCAGACTGGCTGCAACGCTGATATTCTGCCAGCACCAATTGGCACGTTCGCACGTACGCAATAGAACATTATAGCAATGCGATGATGGAACTACGGTTATAGGCACGTTACATGGAGTACGAATAAAAAATCGATCAAAGAAACCCGCGAAAATCAGCGTCATGTGCGTGTAAAATGCCATTGTGCGGAGTTGGGAGCCACTTCGCTACTGCAGTGCTTATCTCTTATTGTAAGGTATAACGCTAAAAAAATTGTGTTAATGTTGGATTATTTATATTGTATATGTATAATTGTATGTGTATTTGTGTTGAGCGAATAAAGTTATTTCTCTATCATTTATCTATTATCTATTTATATATGTACGCATCAACTACATAATTTTTTTTTAATAAGTTAATAGGTTTATACTTAAAATTTCTATTTGGACTTTTTTGAAGATGGTACGAAGGCACGCCTTTAAACTAAAGTTGTGCGATTAAAGTTGCTTAAACTGTGTTAACTTGCTCGATTTTCTCTTAGGTACACACTCAAACTTACTTTGCAGAACGTTTTGGTTTTCGGACTTTTCTACTAAAGTGTTTATAGTAGGTAATAGTTTAACCACATAAACATATTTCAACATTACGTCAAGAATCTTCGAATCTAGCTGGATACCATACTCTGAAGAGGTATTTGAAGACAAATTATATGACCTTGAGTAACCTTTGATCGCCAACGTTTCATTTCTGTCTTTTTGTAACTCCTGGAATTACTCCTACTAGTATATACAAAATTGGTATATATAGATATACCTACTGGACTGGCCTGTTGGCGCAGTGCAGTGTGATATGCATCTGCTTTCCAAACTAGGGTCCTGGGTTCGATCCCCGGTCAGGTCAATTTAGGAAACAAACTTTTCTAAATTGGCTTGAAGTCTGGGTGTTACTGGGAACTCCCGCAGAATTCGTTGTGTGGTACCCATAGTACAAAGCTTACTGCTTAGTTTGGGTCCACACAATCTGTGTAATTGTCTGGAGTACTTATTATTATTATTATTATTATTACATTATTATTATTATAACAACAAAAGATGAAAACGATAATATGTTTTATTCCTAACACTGCTCCATGATTTACATGCACTAATATTGTGTAATATCTACTTTTCTTTGTGTGTCTAAGCCATAATCTGTAAAACTGAACAATGCGTAAGTGACATGATGCCATTTTTCACTGTTTTTACGATAAATATTTAGGTTAATATAGCAATATTTCAACCATACACTGATAAGTTGTTAGTCTAGTCATTTGTAATGCACTCTAATAAATGAATAATACTATAGGAATTAATAAATGAACTTCAGTCGTACCTCTGGGCTACGTTTGTATCGTCAAGAGTGATTTTGTTCGGGGCCTTTACAGTAGCGGCGTTAGGGCGCCTTCAAATTAGATTTTAGACGCTTGATGCTTGAAGAAGCGCTGCTGTGGCTCCACTGTGTGGCACGACACTAATGCGACTTAATAACAATCATTAATTCTAATCGTTAATTAGAATTAGAGTAATTCATCGGTATTCAAACAAAAAATGCGTGTACCTCTTTACTAGTTCAGACTGCAACTGACTCGCGTATCTATGGACTCGCGTGTATATCACGACAGTGGCGCTGCGGCAGCGCTTCTAAATTTAAATTGTATGAAAATTTGTAAAGTCGCGGCTGACGCGCTTAATGGAGCTATAGCAGCGCTTCTCCAAGCGTCTAATTTGAAGGCGCTCTTAGGCATCGGCAACTTCAGCGACCGCCGCGCCGACGGCCTCGCGCCTGGGGGCCTCACAAAACAGTTTTTCAAGTTGTTAAAATGTTATTTAGTTATCCGTATTTATTTCCGTACAAGTGTAGTAGTATATTTATAAAATTATTGTGTAGTTATTTTTAGTGCATAATTCAGCTCATTTAATTTAACATTTTATTTCTGATTGGAAAATGAAAGTTTTCGCAAAACGACGTCCACGTTTCGTCTAGCGTCGCCACTGGACCTTTATGTAATATTATATAGCTACCTACGATACGCGATTATAGATTCCGTTATATTCTTGAAACTGTTTCTGGATTATGTTAGTTAAGAAACCAAGGTAAGACTAAGTCAAAAGATTTCTGTTTAAATTGTTGGTAAGTTTAATGTAAAGAACAATCTGTTTTTATTGTTTCTGATTGTGTTCTAACGACTATATATTTTACACTGACACTGAAAAAATCGTAACTTAATTTCATTAAAGGTGTCCATAACTTTTTATAGACATTTCGCACCTAAGTGTCTCCATCTCGTGAGTTTTTGTTGGAGAAATGACGAATGCATTTGACTACAGCTTATTGCTGTCGAGATTAAATTACTGAACTTCCAAACCGCATAGGTTCCAAGTTTGATTCCCGTAAGTTCTCATATTTGCGCTTACAATTCGAATAACATAGCTATTCCAAGGGTAAATTTCATAATATTTAATCCTTGCACAGGAAACGAGGATTTATTAACAATTGGACTGGCCCGTGGGCGCAGTGGCATATACATCTGCTTTCCAAGCTAGAGTCCCGGGTTCGATCAACGGTCAGGTCAAATTAGGAAACGAACTTTTCTAAATTGGCTTGGAGTCTGGGTGATACTGGGAACTCCCCAGAGTTCGTTGTGTGGTACCCATAGTATAAGCTTACAATTTAGTTTGTTGGGGTCACACAATCTGTGTAATTGCCTGGAGTATTGTTATTATTATTACCTACTTATAGTTTAAAATAAGTAAGTACTATATGTATGAAAGTAAATATCAATTATTTCCAATGTATGTACGCATATATTTAAGCATGAATATGAACGAACATTCTTCCGAAATTTCTTCCTTACACTTTAACTTCGATGGCCCTAGCTTATACATTTGAAGCTCTATGCATCCGTTCTTGCCTGTTACTATAATTACTTCTCATAAGTACATTCAATGATGACATGAACAATTGTGATCATTATATTTGCTATCGCAGTGGTACATAGATTATAATAAAATATAAATGCATACTTAATGTAGAAAAAATGGGAGACATCGCCAACGTTACCGAGAATTAGTGTTTAGGCATCTATAGAAAGACAAGGGAATATAGAAAGCGTTTTAGCGCAACAAAAGGAAAGACCCAAACATTCGTGACGACCTCCGTGGCACAACGGTTAAGCGCGTCGGAAAGTAAACGGGGGTTGCGGGTTCGATTCCCGCCCCGAGTCTGGGTGTTTATGTATAATATGTATTTATTTACAAAAGAAAAGTATATATGTAGTATATCAGTTGTCTAGTACCCATAACACAAGCGCTGTGCTGCTTACTTTGGGATTAGATGGCGCTGTGTGAAATGTCCGAGTTTATTATTATTATTATTATACTTAATGTAGAAAAAACGAGACATCGCCAACGTTACCGAGAATTAGTGTTTAGGCATCTATAGAAAGACAAGGGAATATAGAAACCGTTTTAGCGCAACAAAAGGAAAGACCCAAACATTCGTTGAGATGAGAATAATTTTATTTTAACAAAATTGAAACGAGCCCGGGCATTTCTTGTACAAATTTTAATATCTCGGGGAGGCAGTAGGTAGAGATAGCGCTATTTATATTTTTCCTCCCTACCGTTTCTTTTGGTGATTATTATTCTGTATTCCGATGGGCAGGGGGAGGCCGGGCGCCGCCCCTTGGACTCTTTCCTTTTTGCTTCTTAAGTCCATCTTGAGACGGCTTTGGGAAATAAGTAGAGTAGACGTTGGTTCCATTTAAAATAGGATAAAGAATTTAATTACGTACTTTGAGCTACATAAAAATCGCCATACACAATGCGGTGTTGGTTTCTACTTTATTGTACGGTAGTGAGGCCTGGATATGCCTGAAATCGAGTGAAAGTAAGATAAATGCAATAGAGATGCGGTCTCTTAGAAATTTGTGCGGTGTCACTGGGTGTCCACCCTTGCGCCTTGCGGACAAAATAACCAATGAAGAGATACGCAGTATGACATGCAGGGTTGCACGACAGTGTTATTGTAAAAATGAGGAAAGGAATGCTTAGATGGTTCGGGCACATAGAAAGAACGAGTGATGAAAGACTGACGAAAAAAATCTATGGAGAAAGTGAGCGAAAGTGAGTAGTAAAAGAAGCCAAGGAAGACCAAGGCTGACTTATGAAGATCAAATAGCCAGAGTGTTAGCTGACGGAAATGTCAAAAGCACTGTGACAATGTGTGAGGAGAATGATGAGATTTGAGGAAGTGAAAGAAATATGTGAGGACCGCGACGTTTGGCGCTCCATCCTCTCTGACTACCCCGTGATATGTATGTATGTACTTTGAGTTACTATCTACGCATAGTACGTGTATATGCATATAGTCATTTAGAACTATGTGATACTCGTATACTTATTAGACAACCTAACGTGGGTCTTTGGTTTGTTTTTGGAGTTACCAGATCTCTAGAGAAGCGAGAAATTGTTTATGCGCACGCGCGTTGCGACTTGAAACTACGCAGCGGCATGCTTCTCTCTTATTTTGCTAGTTTTATTGGTTGTTATAATTTGAGCTTTGATGACGAATTATGATAACATGTTTTAGGCACAACGTAATTATGAAAATAATATATTTTTTAACGTTATCGAATAACGATATCGAAAAACGAAAAAAATTGGGTTTTTTTAAATTTCTGAATAGATAGGTATTAGGACAGGATTGCACGGCAGTGTTATTGTAAATATGAAGAAGGGGATTCTTAGATGGTTCGGGCAATAAAAAGAATGAGTGTTCTGACGACTGACTGACGAAGAAAATCTACAGAGCACAGAACGATGAGATTTGAGGAAGCGAAAGAAATATGTAAGGACCGCAACGCTTTTCTAACTACTCCGTTAGGGATACAGCGTGAAGATATGTATGAATATACTTACAGTATATGAAAATAAATCTCTTAACTATTACATTGTAAAAACTTACCTACATATGTATATACATATCCCAGACTGCAAGGAAATACAGAAGAATTGCTCCCCCAGTTCTTTATGTACCATCTGCAGCGTTTTCGTTACATTTATGTTTAGAGACTTGTTTTGCGGAGTAGTACTAGTATCACACATTGGAATGGCGCATTGGAAGCATATGGTAATAAAAATAATATAATTCATTTCGACTCCGCACCATTTTTTGTTCCCTGTTTCTGTCACTTACCCCTTTACTGGAAAAACCGTGGCACCTACCCGGAAGGGGTTCGATATTTAAATATAAGAAGAACACCCCCTTTTTTCAAGGGGGCCTGCCCTCGCCACCTCCACGGATTTATGGATCTGGCCCGGAGTGGGTCCGTAATTACTTATCTTACAGAATACAAATCAATCGACGAATAGAACAAACCGAAAAACGGCTATTGCTTCGACTTCTCAAACGTAGAACATTTTACGATACTTAATTTCTTTGAGATTTTCGTATTTGCTTTGCTGTTGAGACAGCGCTTCATTTATCGCGCGCCCATTAATCTTCGAGGTTACGTTCCGTTTTAAGCATACGCGAATGAATGTACATTAGTACCCAAATATAAGTAAGTCCTTATTATACATGTAACTGCAATGGCTTAACGAGACTTCCGGAGCACAAAGATAGGTATGTTCGATACGGATGCCATTCAAGCAAATCACCCATCGACTCATCCAATCGGTGACAGTTTACAATTTTATAATAGCATCAAACACCGAAGTACCAATTCTAGTTCATTTTATTATCATAATCTCCCGAGTGGTCCGTTGTGTTGGCGTGGGGTTTGGTGTATACGACTTCCAAGTCAACAGTCTTGGGTTCGACTCCCGCCCAGATTAATTTAGAAAACGAACTAACGACATTTACTACAGTACAAGTCTAGTGCTTGGTTTGGGCTTCTAAATTTTGTGTAAGTGTTGGAGTGTGTATGAAGCAATTTGACTGCGTCATTGACGACCTCAGTGGCGCAGGCGTTCAGACGATGCGCCTAAGCATGGAAGGTTCCGGGTTCAATACCCGGTCGCGTCCATTTAGGAATTTTTTTAGATTATCCCGAGCCTGGGTGTATTATCACTCAGGCCGGCAGTCGTCGTCTGGTTCTCATAGCACAGTCATTGTCTGAACAATATAATGAAATCACTGCTTTTAACGTGAATATTATATAAATGTATTATTATAATGTAAATAAAATAAAATACAATCGTGCCACAAGTCCACGAGTAGGGCGATATAACCATCAATCGCCAATCGCAAAAGAAGACAAGGAAGACCAAGGCTGACTTATGAAGACCAAATAGCCAGTGTTAGCAGATGGAAATGTCAAACGCACTCGCATACCTAAGCGAAAATGTGTGAGGAGAATGATGAGATGTGAGGAAGCGAAAGAGGTATGTAAGGACTGCGACTCCAAGCGCTCCGTTGTCTCTTACTACCCCGTTGGGGAAACAGCATGAGGATGTGTATGTATGTATTTCTTAAGTCAAGAAAATACTAAATTTTAATTACCATTAAATTGTTTTATTTACTTAAACTTTAATTTTGATATTTAAAATACTAATAATAGAGAACGTTCAATGTATAAATGCGAACTATTTTTAATTCTTTTACGAGTACTAAACGTCAAAAAAGTAGATACTTATCCTAACGTTAATATTTATAAACTTAAAACTAAACATTCTCTTCAATACTAGACTTCCTCAAGTTGCTGCTTAGAAAATTGTCATTGCTAAGGGTGCCCAGCAGACTGGCAGCATTACCTCTTTACTTTACCACTACTTTAAATTATATTAAATGTTGTAGTGGAATATAGTACATTCAAAGATTCTTTAATAAAGTGTAGATGAGCCTTTGTACATTAGGCTAAACCCATAAATGGTATGAATTAGCTCCTCCTGTAGTCACCTGTAGTACTCTGTACCTGTACGTCTGGTAGCTTTTTATACAAACATTGTATCTATTTGTACCTGCGATCATATTTCTCCAATCCCCTCTATCATTTTGTCCCCATTTGATTCACTGGCTGGCAACATTCTTGTTTAATGTAAATTACGTAAAATATAATAGGTTATTAGCGTATTAGTTTAGACCTAGAGCAGTACTTTTTATAAATTTATCACTGTGAATAGAATCACAGACACGATTGAATCTAATTATGTAGAGGATGAAATCGAAATCGTCAGGGAACCCGTGGGGTTATGATCAAAAAATTTGCAGACAGATACAACCGCGCGATCATTGCGCGACCGGTGACTAATTGTAATAAAAAATTGATATCATGTATGACGATTGCGTGTCTATTACGCCATGACTGTAAAATGCACTTTTCGCGATAGATATAATGCCACTATAAAAATTACAATTTACAAATTCTCGTTTTGACAGCAGATATCGCGCAATATTGGCTGTCGCATGCTGATTGCAAGTCAGTTAATAAGCGTGCCGGACGGCTTCTGTTGACGGCAACCTGTTGAAGGACTGATGTGGTCAGAATTAGGGATGACCCGATACAAGTAAGTATAGGTAAATACTCGATACTTTTGTTGCTGTACAAAATACTTTCGTACTCGTTACTCTTACATACTAACATGATAAAGTATTAGCATCGAATCAAAAGTTACCCGAATGTAATTGTACCTTGTAGTTAATAGTTATTAAAGATAAAGTTCTAGTTCTGAACTTTTTCTTGAAGTTGTCCTTTGAACTTTTCTTAGACGGTGTGGCAATGTAGTTACAGCTGTTCGTGTGACAGTGTTTTGATGGTCATCAGAATATCGATTTAGGTTGTCTCGCAACAAATACTAATAGTATCGACTTAAGATCGACTTATTAAATGTATACTTTTTGGGGTACTCGGAAATGCCTGCGTACATAATATGTACTTACCTAATATAGTATTATGTAACTTCTTTAGAATACGATGAATGGAAATCTACTATTTTTGATGTGTGTGAACCAAATTCCAAACTGAATATATATTATTTTATAGACTCAGGTGTTACTTTGCGGAAATCCATTTCATGTGATAAATTCCCAAAATCTATAGCTATTTTCCGCTAAAACTCCAAAAACCACCAATCGACACGTGTTTCGCCCCTCAACGGAGCATCCTCAGGATATACCAGAGATAGGACTCGGTCAGCTAATCAGCACCGAATCGGAATCGGAATTAGATTCGGTGCTGGTTAGCTGACCGAGTCCTATCTCTGGTACATCCTGAGGATGCTCCGTTGAGGGGCGAAACACGTGTCGATTGGTGGTTTTTGGAGTTTTAGCGGAAAATAGCTATAGATTTTAGGAATTTATCACATGAATATATATTATTATAACTGATTATGGAGAAGTAAGTTATAGTAGTGTAATTAATAATTATAGTGTAGTTACACACCTACAATATTCGATTGGTATATTTAATTATAATATTTGATTATCGATACTTTTCCTCGATACCACATACCTATCGATAATTTCTTTATTGGCGGTATAGATCATACCTACATCCCCAGTCAAAAATCTACGTTCCGTTTTTCTGCTCTTTGCCCAGTTAGTATTATATTATGTAGATAAAGGTAGGCAATTTTCAAAAGTCATCGAGTCCAAACTCCTTATCAGTGTCATTGGTGTCTCTTACCATTTTACAGTTGAGGTATATTAACAAAACGCTATCTGTTTGTTTATAAATAACTCTACATCTACTTGGCCTACTCAGTGGGGTGTTCATAATAATTAAAGGCGGTGCTTATATTGAAAAGTTTTAGATATTATATTATAATAAATTTTCCTTACGAAGACTTAAACCAACGGTAGATGCGTTAACATTGGCAACAACGTGCTATTCAAATACTTTTTAAGTTTCTATCTAAAAACACGGGAAACTAACGCATTTCCCTTTTTTAGACATTTTATAACGCAACGCGAAAGTTTAAAAGTTTAGGTATACTTTTTATATAAGTTGTATTTTAGGTCTTCTAGAATATCTACACATTTTAATATCGTACCATTTGACAAATAAACGATAAAGAGCCTCGGTCACGAAGTAGCTCTCACCCCCAACTAGAGGCCCGGGCAATTTCCTATCTGACTGACAATTTCCTTGGCGAGCGCGATTTTAATATAAAACGAGAAAAAACATCGCTCCGGCTCCAACGGCAGTAAGGATTAATGTGGACATTTCGACTGTTTGTTTTTGTTATTTCAAAGGTGTATAATACGTATAAATTTAGCACTTTTACCGTAACAATAACCACTTACTTGTAAATCTGTCTAGGTAGATCACTTATTACTATCAGTGTCACGTTTTTGCGAATCAGTGGAAAAATACAAAGAATTCATGATTTGTTCGTTTACTTTATATTATATTATATATTATATTATACTCGTTATGGACTGTTAAAACAAATTTAATGAATATTATTATTATTTGTATAAATAGCAACATTGATAATACTGAACAAAACAATTGTTGGTTTTTCTGTTACATACGCAGTTTTATTTTTATTGTACATATATTGTTTGTCTATAATTACTCTCACGTTTGATTTTATACACTTGGTAAATGGTTTTTATCTATCTACTGGTGTAAATGTGGTACCGTTGTCAAATCTAATAAATAAATAGATAAACAAGTAACGATACTAACTTTCACGGATACATGATTGTCGCTGATACTACATTTATCCAAAACAAGCAAATGACGCTACCAATGGCGCCATTTCCATCTCTAATATATTATGTATTTTTACCTTTATTTGAATTACTAAGGTCTCCCTGAATAGAAAACATAAATAGTCAAGGTAGTTATAGGTATCTTCTTGGAAAGACGTATCATACGATAAACCTTAAACATGTGGCCATTAACTGTCTTCATACGAAGAAATTTTAAGATGTTAATAGTAAACGAGACTTGTCAGTTGAAACATTATAACAGTGCATTGTATGGATTGTTAATCTAATATTTCACACTGGCGCATTGTAAGTGTTCCTAGTGAAGCGATTCGCAAACGTGCTCACAGGGAGTTCGCCACGTGTGCAAGTAACAAAATCTTGATGCCTATATGCGCTGTACGATCACGTCTTTGGAAAGTTAGTGACAGAATAGATTCCGACGAGAAAACTCTGTTGTTGGCTTTATTACTTATTGTTAGATGTTTCTGTAAGAATACATCGTCACCGCGTTCGCCACGTTCACGTTAACGAGTCGCATCGCAGGAAAAACGCTCGCAAATCTCTAATGTGATAAAACCGTTACAGATGATTAATCTAAACTAAAGGATGAACTGAGTTATTAAGTGTTATGTCGGTACCTACATAAGTAATTTTCTGTTTATCCTTGATTTTATTTTTTGATACACGCAAATATTGTTTATATTTTTAAATCATGTTTAATTTTGTACACGTACATGTCTGCTTCAAAAATACTCTTGTTTGAGAGCAATCTACGTAAACTTTTAAACATTCTCGTTGGATAATAAAATATCTAAAAAAAACTGGAAACCGGGGAAACGGGCTTGAAACCACGGCCGATGCAACTCGGTCAAAACGTCAAGCCAAAATAAAAGGTAATCGAGTTAATTTCCCGTTTCCAGGTATGATTTTAATCCGTTTTTACTTATTAAAATATAACGATACTAATAAAATACTGCTGTTATGTTTCTCAATAAATAAAATAAAACTAAATTATGACAGCAAATGTTTCCTGCAACGTTTTAACTTTAAGTGCCTATTTGAAAAGAAGACTTATCCACATTAATATCAATGTTCCTTTCAGAATAGCTTTGGCGAGAGAAAGAAAAGTGGTCCGCGATGGCCGACTACTCCCCACTCTCCCTTCACCCACCAACAGTTGTTTTATTTTACTCACCATTGTGTTTTTTGATGCTTCTTTGTATACGAAGTAGTTAATAACAAGTCGAACTGAAAGTTCATTAAACTATACTTTGTTCATGATAATTTGTAAATGATTAATAAATAAATAAAAAATAAATAGTTACTAGTATGTACTGTTAGTTCCACATTAAATTTAATCACATAAAGTACCCACGTGTGATATTTTGTAACATTTTAGTAACAAGAACGAGGGTAGAATGGATTTCCTGCGTGTAGTGGGGCTGCATAAAAGCCTAATTTTTGTCTTGTAAGACTTCAGTCGTTGAGAAGCCGTTGAATAGTCAAGTACATAATAATAGTGATGAAGAATTTATAACATATTCATAGTGATCAGTGCTCCCGTTACATTTCATAATTAACAGTACTTATATGTTTATTTACTAAATAATAGAGATTTTATGTCGGTAAGTCATTATTATTATTTTGAAGAAAACGAAGAAAGGAATGCTTAGACGGTTCGGGTACATATATGTAAGTTCTTTCTATGGAAAGAATGAGTGATGAAAGAAGAAAATATACACAGCGAAAGTGAGTGGTAGCAAAGGCCGAGAAAGACCAAGGCTGACTTACGAAGATGAAATAGCCAGAGTTTTAGCTGACGGAAATGTCAAAAGCACTCGCATACTTAGACGAAAGTGTGTAATAAAATTTGAGGAGGTAAAACCGCGAAAGAAGTATGTAAATACCAGAAGCTTGGCGCTCCGTTCTCTCTCACCACATCGTCAGGGATAAAGGGTGATGATATGTAACGTGAAAAGTATTTCTCAGATACTTCGACGATTCTGTTAATTACTTTAGGGGTCCGTTTTTCACAATCAATCCAGTATATGTTTTACTATTATTTATTCAATTGATTCATTGAATAGAGTTAAAGTTAAGTAATTAATCGTGTTTTTGTAAGAATAACTTTAATAAATAATAACTTTTCATTTCTTAGTAATTGTATACCAAAAAATGACATCTAAGAAACTTGTCTTTTTTTTCTATAAAAGTGGGGGCAAACGCGCAAGTGGGTCACCTGATGGAGAGTGACCACCGCCGCCCGTGGACACCTGCAACGTCCGGTAAATCACGGGTGCGTTTGTGTTGATGGGTGAAAGCCCCAAATAATCGTCTCTTCCCCAGCGGGCTGGGTATTTATTTATGTGCGGATTTATTCCGCAAAAACAAAAAATATATATATGTCGGAAAAGACACGGGGCAACTCGTGCTTTTGCAACTCAGCCATGAGAAATAGGTACCTAATCTTACAAGAGGCGAACTACTCCATAAAATACAACGTTAAGACAAAGTTAATGTGCAAATGACAGAAAACTCTGTAACAATTATTACGTAGGTAATTGGAAATTTAATAATGGCAAACGATCCGTCGGAGAAATGCTATCGCACCGGCCGCCGTAGTCTAACAGACTCTCAGCGCTGGCCCCGACGTTCTGTAAGCGCGTGATCGGAAGTCGCGCTTTGCTATGGTATAGTCAAATGAGTGCCTTTTATTATTTCCACTGACATATATATACATGTGTGCAAAATTACAAGTATCGAGACACAAAATTGTGTGTGGCTGACTTGGGTACAAAACTTCATGTTTCCAGACCCAGCTGAAAGCTTTTCGTTCTTCTAGGATGTCGACTGGAATTGAAACGTAGGATATATTGAGAAGTAATGAAAAGACGTATTTTCGCTAGCTCTATTTCTCGAAATACTTATTTTTCCACATTCAAATATTATTATTATTAAGCAGCAACACCTTCAAAATAACAGTGTTGCTATCCGTTACCGAATATGATTATAACAGTTAATCACGAATATTGACAATAGCTAACATAACGATTTGGACTGTGCATTGATATGTCCGTCAATCAGTTACATAGTTTCTTCTTTATACATACATATTCTCACTCTGTATCCCTAACGGGGTAATCAGGAAGGACGGAGCGCCAAGCGTCGGGGTTCTTATATACTTCTTTCGCTTCCTCAAATCTCATCATTCTCCTCACACATTTTCGCCTAGTTCTTTATACATATAAGTATATAACATATAAAATACTTAGTTGAAAGTTAAATAATCATGCGGTATTTAAAATTTTAAGTAGACATACAATTAGCTCTATCTGTACAGTATATAGGTATTATCTATTAATTATTATTTATTTATTTATCTCTGACTACTCCGAGATACGGCGCGAAGATGTGTATGTATGTGTCTATTTATGAAATAGGATTTTTTTGTCGGAACTGGAGTACCAAAATTTTGTTAAATTTTCTATTTTTAGTGCTTTTGGGAGTTTTTAAACATAAGTACGATATTATTTTGTGCGTTAAAGTTTTGTGCAAGTCTAGAAGAATTAAAAACAAAAAAATGCCATTGAAGTTTATGCAATTCTTCAAAAAGCCCTTTTAACTCCAGTAAAGCATCTACTATCATCTTATTGAGGAGTGTTAGCAACTTAGTGTCAAGGAGATATTGTGTCAGAAGTACGTACTGTATGGAGAAGACAGACAATTTTACGTCAGACAAGTGCTTTTGGATCTGAATAGCACCCGTGACATCGGCTGTATGGGCATATAGTTCCTTTTGCCTCCCAAAAATTGGAAAATGAAAAAATCTGTAAAACGTTTCTTGAATAAGATCAATGAAATACATGTAATACATAATACATACATTACTTATATAATAAAATAATATATAAACATTGTTAGCGATGAGATACATATCTATTATCAAAAATAATATGTATGTACAAATGTTCTTGAATTTACAAATTATTTTAATATTATGAATTTAAAATATCCTTAAGTACAATATAATTTTTCAGTTTTAAATTATTTAACTAGTTCTGTCGACGCCATCTATATAGCTTTCTTGGCTGAGATCCTACTGCTGAAGACAGTTATAACTCGACCAGTGTTCCAGATCTGCGACCAGTCTCGCGGTCGTTCCTCTGTCGTTATGTTTCCTTATTACGTCGGGCGGGGGCGTGGTTCTACTGTGGCTGGTCGAGTATTTATTTTATTTGGAAGCGTCATTTTTGCCACGGCTCCCCTTTCGCGGATCGTTTTTGTAGGGCGTCCGGCGAAGGCGGTGTTGTTCTCAAGTGGCCTGAAAATATGGTAAATATTTTAAGATCTATGTTTAAGCGTTTTAAAGAAACTTAATAAAAAAAATGTTTACACATGTTACGTTTGCACGACATAACCAATTACAATTTTAAATAACTTCTTTAAAATCGACAAAAATATAAACAATAATAATCATTCCGCTACGTCTTCTACTATAAGCTGTAGATGTGTACACTCCACATCAATAGTTTGATAAGTTTCTCGCGTTTTGCATTCCTTTTTAACAATCAGTCATCAAGAAAAATAGTATCATATTAGCTTTAGTTAAAAATATAGCATAGATTGCTTTATTATAATAATATAAGAATTATTAAAATAATACCTATAAAATTTTTGTAATAGAATCCAATCTAAAGCATGTATAAACAAATATATTTAAGTAATGGGCAAGAAACTAAATAATATATTGTTATAATAGATACAGAAAATATAAGGAAGTACAGAAAAGAAAACAGATAAATGTTAAGAGAAAACAAAAACAAATGGTGTAGATAGCTTGTAGAAAAACACGATTATTATTTAATTATGAAATTCGAGTTCTAATAAACATAAAATTCTAAAAACGATGCTTTTTTATGATTTCTTTTAAAAAATACCTGGTTAAATTATTACGTCAGTTTTTATTTAGAAAAGGGCGATGGTCACAATATCGGAGCGGGCGTCCAGCCTTTCCTATCTTTTTGCGAGACTTTACTTTCTTCAAATAATTGTATAGATAACGCGGGACAAAGAAACGAACCCCCCTCGCCCCCAGACAGTCGGGATGGGGGAGACATTTTTAGCGTCTTCATACCCTCTTTGATCAGGCAAGATTTTGACGTCGCTGCCGTTTAATTATCTAAAAAAAAGTTTACACTCTTTTTAATTTTATACGAAATACTGTTTCAACTTTTGATATGCCACCTTTGAATAATAAATAAGTTTAAAATTCAAAATAGTACTAACTACTTAATTTAATTTCTTATACAGCGGAAGTCAAACTTGCATTTTTGTTTAGATGAACTGGTTCATTTACTTTCAGTTTTACAGTTTTTAGAATTTTTCTCCAAAAGTTCAAAAATTAATCGAACCATTCCTTGATAACAATTTTATAGCGATTATCTCGTGAAAGGGTTAAAAGGAAAAGATTCGAAAGAACTCTTTTATATGTAACGACAACGGACTCAATATAAGCGAATGGAAAATACTTTTGACGTCCTAAAAGGGTGTATAATATGTAGATGAGAGCATGAGACACCTATTATGACGAGCACACCGAGGCAGTGGAGTATAGTTTGATTACGGCATAATAAAGATTGACGAGTTTACAATATTTTTATTTTTGCGCATGTTGAACATGTAATTTTTTAGTCTGTCAAACAAACAATTCTTTGTTTGTCAGAATTTGATCATTTTGGGATAATTTTTTTTTGATAGCCAAATATTACATGGATATTTAAAACAATGGAGTCCACAGTATTGATTTTTATTGTGGCGACAAAGTTAAAATTTATTAAAATGGCATATTTATGATGACTCAAATTAAATCTCGTACACAAGCAGGTTTTTTCCGAATACCAGTACCATATTTCGGACTCAATCCTTTTTTTAATTTTACATGTTTTTATATATTTCATTACATTCCTAATACGAAATACCAATTTAGTACTGGTTTAATTGTTGTAGGCAATATTCCTACGCGTTTATAAGAATTACATAACATAACATAACTTCACGCTGTATCCCCAACGGGGTAGTCAGAGAGGACGGAGCGCCAGGAGTCGCGGTCCTTACACACCTCTTTCGCTTCCTCAAATCTCATCATTCTCCTCACACATTTTCGCCTAGGTATGCGGGTGCTTTTGACATTTCCGTCTGCTAACACTCTGGCTATTTGATCTTCATAAGTCAGCCTTGGTCTTCCTTGGCTTCTTTTACCACTCACTTTCGCTCTGTATATTTTCTTCGTCAGTCTTTCATCACTCATTCTTTCCATGTGCCCGAACCATCTAAGCATTCCTTTCTTCATTTTTACAATAACACTGTTGTGCAACCCTGTCATACTGCGTATCTCATCATTGCTTATCCTGTCAGCAAGCGTGACACAGCACATATTTCTGAGAGACCGCATCTCCACAGCATTTAACATACTTTTACTCGATTTTGGGCATATCCAGGCCTCACTACCGTACAACATTTAGTATAATAAGTCTTGTGACATAACTGAGTGACACATCTATCGTTACTACTTTGTTCAGTGGCAATTGCACTTGCTGCGTATGTTGACGAATACCTTTTTAGCAATATATTTTTTAATATTTTGAAATTATTTTTAAGTTGTTTATCGACCAGTTTGTTCCCGAATGCATTAAGACATTGTCGCTATACTGAATAATTCTGCTAAATCTAACCACACCACACTAGCGACAAAGTATATAGTCTCTGGCCGCCAAAACTTTTTTATTTCTCTGTGTTCACATTTCTTATGTTGATTTTATTTGTTATTAAACAATAATATTCATAGACATTATGTATGTGAGTTTTAAAACTTAAGAAGTAAGAAATTGTGCCACTGAATGTAAGTAATTCATGTTCTGTTTGTTTTCTGTCGTAGTTATTTATATTAAAAGAAGCGAAAGTCAACCGTCAAATACTGTCATCTCCATTCCAATAAGGTATTCAAATTGCCCCCTCTCGTAATCAAACTCCGATCGCCCCCTTCTTTTTATACACTGACGTGTAAAAGAGACAGCACTAACGAGAAATTTGTTTGCCAGTAAGGAACGAACGAGTGACCGCTAGACGAATTTTAATTTCTTAAAATTTGAATCTTAATTTACGCTGGGTGACGTCAGTTTCTGTCTTTTTCTAACGATAGGTAAATAGTTTTTCGGTCCCTTTCACTAAATATTGTCATGTGCGAGTTGCGGAAAGAATTAGAATTATTTTTGTTCTTTACTTTGTTCGCAAAGATTTGATAGACAATTTTGACATCACAGTAGTAAGTGTCGGCCATAAGCATATCGGACACGCATTAGGTAAATAAAAGTTCCGTATAGCAATTTTGGACATAGCAGAAGTTACACAATTGTATATAATCGTTTAAATTAAAAGGGAAACGAGTCCAAATTCTCATTAATTAATTTTTATTTTTCATTTCCAGTTCTGGATCACCAAGTTATGGCATAGGGTTGCTAACTTTTTTATAGAGATTTATAGAGAAAGGTATAATAAGGTTTGGAAAAAAAATAAACGGATTTTAGAAAAAAATAACATATTATTTTTTAATGTTTTGAATACATATTTTTTTTAACGTTTCGCGGATCTTGTCATTAACAGGTTAATTTCGCTTTTCAAAGATTCGTAAGCGTCGCTACATTAGAAATGAAAATTAAAATCAAAATGAAAACCTCATTTCACAGATAGGTGCAAACAAATAGAAATCAGAGGCCCGAAAAGTGGTAATACGCGTACACAAATGTCAATGTCAATTTAACATTGTCGGTTGACCGACATGAAAAAAGAAATCTAAAATAAAAGAAAAAATCTGGGGATGAAATTATGAGTTTGATTCGCGATGGATTCCGTATACAAATAATTTCAGGCTCTAATTACGTGAAAATGCTGCGGTATTTGAAACCTCAGAATATAGTTTTTCTTGTTCTAGCGTTCCCAAGTCTACTTTGATGCGATTTTAACAAAGGTTTTTAAAATCGTCGTATTGGAAAATTGTAGAGATGTCGAATCCATAAAAAATGTACGTCGTTTAACAATTTTTCTTGTAATTATGCCGGTAATTTAATACACGACCTGTTTTTATTCACTGCACCAAGTAAAATCTTAGACACTTTTGTAAATTGTAATCTAAATAATGATATCGTTCGAGTTATTCCTTTTGTATGAACATAAAAAATTTAATTATGTAGGTATACCAAAATAATAGTCATTGAATGAGGGAGATATTTCGACAATCTCAATTTTGTTAATTGAAATTGCATTTCTTCATTTTTATGATATCTACAATTGACTCTCGTGGAGTTTATGTTACGTTTCTAATCCGGCTCAGATAAAATAGACCTACTACACAAACACACAAACAAACGACATTTCCCCCTAAAACCGTACACGTCAAATCGACAATATTTAATTTCTCATATCTTTTTGTGTAATAAACTATATAGGTAATTATAATATCTCGAATATTTAAAACCAGTTTTTTAATTGGTAATGCAGTTTTCTTGCAAATTACACATATGTGCAAAAACAAATGTTGAGATTCCTGCGCGCCAAAATATGATCAAACTGCCACTGCGAAAATCAACTTTATTGTTATCGTCATAGGGCGCGGGTGAATGAACGAATTCGGTTGCACTGGACTGCATAGGCGGACTTTTAATGTGACCCCCCCAATCCTTGGCTGCAACTGCGTCTGTCGTGTGTTTGTACTGTATGGTTACTGCTATAAGAGGGTCATCGTTATGCCACGTTATAAACATTAAAAACTGTTCCAGTAAGTTGTCTACTGTCAAGTCCTTCAAGCACCAATAATAGGGAATATGCATGTATTTTTTTTATATTTTTATTCGATTGTTAACATCGCTATATAATAGTAAAAAAATATTCAACGATAAAAAAGTAATTTAAAGCAGTTTAAAAAAAACGTTAAAAATTGCCAACCGACACGAGCACTTTAAACGCCCGCCATTTGGCGCACTTGGTGTGACGTCATAGTCTATAACAACAAACAAACAAGTGGAGATTTCGCATTATTTCTTACAAAAAAAATGTATTTTTACTTCTAAATGTGCAATGAAATCACAGTAAAACTGACTAAATCGGAAACACTCAGAAGCAAACACCTAACAACTGCGCTTTCGGTGACAGTTGTCTTAGACTTTGACGTCATATTCGCTCTGACCGTTTGCGTCGCGTTTCAAATATTTGAACTTCCCACAAGTGTTTTGCACTTTTTAAAAATTAATTTATTACTTAAAAAAAAAATATAATCAAAAACATTAATGCAGGCATATTTTTGAAGTAATAAAGTTTATTAAAAAAAATATTTGACCCTTATTTGAATCACATGCCTATAGCCTATTCGTACAGGGCCCGCGTGAGTTTCTTCTGACTTGAACTCACGATACGGTCATTAAGATTACGATATGAATACTCGTAGTTAGTTATTACCATAGCCAATGCATTTCGAATATTAAAAAAAAAATTCGTATTAAGTCGAATTTGATAAGCTTCAGAATTTTTGGATGACGTTTTTTCATTCTGATGAAAGAGTGATAAATGAGAATAACATACGTACATACATGCTGTATCCCTACAGGGTAGTCAGAGAGGATGGAGCGCCTTCATATTCATTCATTCATACCTGTAATGAGATTAACAATCTTGATTAATTCTATATTAAATCTACTATCAGAGGTAAACGGACTTAGTAAATAATAAAAAAATTTGCAGGTAGGTAAGTAATGTTTAATAAGTGCAGAAGTCTTTGGTAAGTGCGTTTTTACTAAACAATAACTCTGTTACTCATAAAAATTATAACGAAGTTAAACTTCGGAACAAATGTTTGTCCTTTTCCATAATTTTATTTTGTTCATAAGCTTAAATATGACAAAAGTATAACATCTTTACGTCGCGGTTATTAGTAAAGCCCTTAATAAATGTATTTTATTATATCACTAGCGACCTGCCCCGGCTTCGCACGTGTAGCAGAGCCATTTTGGACAGGACTTTCGTAAAATCCGTTCTTAGTGAGCGTCTACACCGCGAAAGGAGTAACTATGCTAAATTTCAAGTCATCGGACTTGTACTTTCGGAGATCTCGTGATAAGTTAGTCAGTCAGTGAGTGGTATTTCGCTTATATAGATAAAATAGATATTTGATTATAATTTAAGTAGGTAACATTAAACTCTTTATTTTAATAGATTATGTACATACATACATACATATGTTCACACTGTATTCCTAACAGGGTAGTCAGAGAGGACGGAGCGCCAAGCGTCGCGGTCCTCTTTCGCTTCCTCAAATGTCATCATTCTCCTCACACATTCTCGCCTAGGTATGCGAGTGCTTTTGACACTTCCGTTTGCTAACACTGGCTATTATTATAGATTATGTAATACAGCAATAAATAAATTGAACTATCAAATATTCGTAATATTGAAGTACCCTTGTTTTAATCATTTAAAATATTACCATGTCATTTTTTAGGTAGGTTCAGTATTAATTTTTATTATATTGTAGATAATGTAATATAGATTCGTGTCACAAGTATTAAAATCTTTTAATTGGTTCTTTAGATGAGCCACACCCTAGTAATTTCTCTTGGACTTTTACCATACGTGTAGGAAGATAAATAGCTGCGATATATTTTCCTATTTCTCCCAAATAGAGACAATTCAATGAGTATTTACTTGATTTCGAACGATTTATTATCATAATAAATTCGCCAAATCATTCATTCATATTTTATACATAGGAAATGGTAATAGAGCCATATAAATACAATCCTTAAGAAACAGGCTCAGGAAAACTCTAGATGAGTTCTTACTCAGTAAATACTCAAAATCAACCTATCACTACTCGCAGGGCAGGGTTGCGTTCAAATATTATGTTCTCTTGGCAGTAAAAGTAAAGTGCATTACAAACGTCACCGTAGAAGTAACAATTACCATTCTAAATGCATTCTGAATTCTACCCTGCAAACTGGAAGAAAAATATATAATAATATAATGTAGAGAAATTGTTAAAAATATACTGCTAGTTTCAAGACTCATCCCAATGAACGAACCTTCTCTCAGTACATATATTTAATAAATTGGGACGTCGACTTTTCAAATAATATAATCATCTAAATATGTAGGTATGTATATTATATAAGTTTATAATTAAGCATATTTACAAGTAGAATATTATCGACAACTAGTTATTTCCGGCACAATGGCGTATATGAAATATGGCTTAAGTTTAAAGTAATCTATACAGAAAATTAAGAAATATAAATCGGCCCCGTTATACAATATCGATGTACCTAATATTATATTATTAAAAAAAATATTTTTCTATTTTTCGTCTACTTCAACGAGTACTTAACTTATAAAGTCGATGTTTATAATGAAAGACGGGAGATGTTCAAATTGTCTTAATTTTTCATCTCGCAGACTGTCCCCCCCCGTCACCCGCGCCCTCCTCCCTCATAATTGTTTTTAATTTAAGGAGGGAATGAGAAACGGCACGAGTGTTGTTACAAGAAAAATCATGCTCATTAAGTAAAGAAAATTGTTCCTAACAAAAATGTTGTTTCTTTATTATTAGTAACTTTACTTACTTGAAATAGTCATTTAGTTATTTACTATTTACTTAAGTATTTACTTGAAATTGCTTGGTATTTCGAAATTTAAATGTTACATTGTATCTAATATATTACTTACTTTTGTAATGTGTTACGTAATTTATAAAAACTTTTTAATTTTAATTAAAAATTAATAACAGTAGAAAAATTATTGTAATATATATTTAAGTACTAAAGTAGATTTGACGTTCAAAAATACCTTATAATTGGTTTTACTTGAATAAATTGATTTGACTTTGACTTTAGGTAAATTCGAAAAGATTTAAAAACATAAGAAATCGCTATATTTTTTTATTTCATATTCCATAGTTCTTTTGTCTATATTATTGTTTATGTTAACGAATGAAAAATATTTTTTAAAACTTACCTAATATTATAAAAAAAACGTTTTTAATTGTTTTTTATTAACTTGTAATACAAATTAATTTTTAAAAGCATTTCCTCAAAAATTCTGTTTTGTCATACGTAAGCTCAAAAATTTTTGTTAGGTAAGTATTTAACATGTTGCTTAGAGGTGAGGTAGCGGCATAATTTTTCTACACCTTGACTGATCTTGACCCTCTGCCAATCTCGAATGGGAAATGGCGCGAAGTTATGGTCCGTTATGTTATTTTTATTGAATTAAAATTATAATATAAGTAAAGTTATCTGGGTTTACTTTTGATAAGAATTCTACAATATCTGCAAAGTGTTTTCAATTCTATTTATTATATTCAATTCTATTTATAAAATATTTTTTAGTTATGAAATATAAATTGTATTGCCCTTTAAATTAAATTATATCTACTAACAATATTTGTTTGTGGTTACAAAGAAATTTAATACTCTATCCCCGGTCCCAAAGCTATAGATCTAAAAACTTATAAAATTATTAAATTATTAATATAATTAAGTTTTAATTATTTCATTAATTCATGTTATTTTTATCATCTGGTTATTTTTTATAATCTGCGTATTATTTTTAATATTAGTTTAAAAAATAAAATGAAAGAGTTATCACCAGTTGTATTTCTTGTGGCTTCAGAGTCCTGGCTTCATTCCAGATGTCTGTGTCTGTCTCCATCCGTTTCCGGTGTTAAGACCTGAAAATATGTTCCATTACTATTTATCTGTTTGTTTTCTTTCTGTGACTTAAGCAACTGAAACGTAAGTTATTCTACGATGGAACGGAGTTGTTGTGTTAAACGTACATAACGACTTACTTGAAGCAATTTATTTAAAGCCATAGATGACTCCGTTAGCTGAGCAAGCAATTTTCGTCATAAAATATAAAAAAATCGAGTCGTGAAATAATGGCTAACTTGTAACACATTCGAAAAACATAAAACTTTAAATATTGCATCCCACAGATATACAAGTATTACATTGTAATCGAAAAGCTGTATATGTACATAGATATGTTTAGCTGAAGCAGCTGGCATATTCTAAATCTGGATTTTGAAAAACTAAGATTTCAAAAATTTATTTTATCATCTGATGATATCGATAATTTTCTATTCGCCTGATCACTGGGTCTAAGGTAAGCTTTCCCTTCACACACCCGTGGATAAAATCGTTGAAATTGTACTTGTATTTGTAATTCATAAGGTATATTTATATAGGTAATGACAACATTTCTTTTTCGTAAGAAAAGAGTTTGGAATAGTTACAATAAAAAATACCTATGTGTCTACTCATGTATGCACATAAGAAGTTTTTTTTTCTTTCTTCATGGCATGGCGATTAGCGCATTTGCCAATGTCACGTATTCTAATAAATCAGTGATTGTAATAGTATAAGTAGAATTGTTATATAAAACGTTACAACTTCTCCAGTAAAGTGATAGTAGACTTTACTTAAGTTTCACAGGACTTCTTGTTAGAGCGCGAAAACTTCAACTACACATGTTTATTTAGACCTACTCCATTCTTTTCACTTGCACAGAACTTTAAAACACAATATACTTAACTGTTCTATTTTAAAACTCATAAAAATGTAAAAAATAGAAAATCTAAATAAAATGACAACCTCACTTTTCCCGTTCCCACCAAAAAGTCGTAAGAATTTATACTCCTTTGACGTTTTTAAGTAAAACTGGCCACATTTAAAAAAAAACAAAACTGGCCACATAAAAAAACAAAACTGACCACATATAAAAAAATAAAACTAGCCGCTTGAAATAAATGAAATAAAAAATAATTAAATTATGTATTACATCGATGACGTAACTTCCAGTACAGGCTGAAATTACACTCTGATCTGCTTTTCCAAACGAGCCAAAAGAAGTATAACTTCAAAAACAACTACGACTTCTAATCTAACAGCTGGAAGTCGTTTTTGCGTAGAAAAGATTTCGTAAAAAGATCCGTTAAACAATATCGATTTCAAATAAGTTTCAAAATAACATGCGTTCAAAATAACAAGTGGCGTTCTAAAAATTCGGAGCTTCTCATAGACCCATGGTTCAGGCAAATTATTATTGAATAAAGATAAGTAAGGAAATCTACTTTTCGGAAATTTATTTAATACAATCAGGAGAATGTTCTGTTTCTATAGGTCCTGTTATTAATAATATCATATCTACTTCGGTGGCTATAAGACGTACTTTTTGCTTTGGTTACTTTAATGACTATTTTAAAGATCATTTCATGAGCTGTTTCTCTAAAGAAAATAATGAATATTTGAAATAAAGCTGTATTTAAAATATAATAAAATAAAAGTTAAAATAAAAATTTCATATTCGAAAAGATTACTTTGAAATAATTACGTATTTTTTCCACCTATTGGGTAATACAATAAATAAGATCCTGTTTTAATATGAAAACTATTACCGGCTGAAATAAAATATGAATCAAAAAAGTTTTTTTGTACTGTTTTATATAGCTTGCAGTTGATACACAATTATATCACAAGGTACCCGTTTACCTAAGGGTGGTTAAGACAAGGAGAGACGAGTTTTTACAAGGGGTAGAACCCTCATTTTATTTTTTATCGATGCCCAAATTATTATGTATAGGGGGAATAAAGTACTACACCGGTAAATGTGAATGCGTCCTGGTTTTTTTTCATCTTTTTTGATCAATTTTTTCGTTTATCTTTGTCCTCGACTTCCTGTATAGTATTTATAAAACAAAAACTAAATAACAACTCATATGTTATATGAATGTTACATAATTGGCAGCTTTGTTTTCACTTATTTAGTAAACGGTATTACATAAAAACGTAGCAAAGTTTCTACATAATCTGTATAATATGTGTCAGACTGACATGTCTTTGTACTATATTATTGACTAGCTGTTGTCCGCGACTTCGCCGGCGCGAAATTTCATTATGTAATATACAACCTATGTCTACCCTGAACATTCATTCTAAACATTGGTAAACAAATTTTTAAAATTGGAGGTGCAGTTTTAAAGATCCTACATCCAAACTTACCTCTTTATAATATTAGTTTAGATATAAGGCTAAATAAATGATATGTATTAATTTTCTTCGGGCTTTTTCTTATATCTGATATTAGTACCGTCTCTTCACTAAATAATAAAACTAAGTATAAAAAATATCTGATAACAAATATCTGTCTGTTTTTAGATTGGCCAATGCCAACCCCGTTATGTTAAATGCCAAATTAAAAAGTTTTTTGTACTTTCTTTTTATATGTTAAATAACTTGATATTTTGAAGTTGTAGATTGTAGTGCAATTAGCGGATGCGTTCCGTACTTTATATCAGCCGTACCAACTCTGGTCGACCTCCCCACTTCGGTGGCAACAAAACTTCGCGACTGCCCCCATCACAGAAAGGGAGAAAAATAAATCTAAATTGGTCCAATCCTTTGAAATCCCCTACTTTTTCTGGCGCCATTTTCAAGAATAATTGCTACCAACTTAAGAAAGTTTTGCGTTATTGGACTTCACGTTTTAAACAAATAACACTTCTAATTCTAATGAGTTTTGGTCTATTTTCGTTGTTTAATGAGATTTACGAGTAAAAATATTATTTTCTTATAGGTAAATTTTATGTTACAGAGCTCATTTAACGGGAGATTTAGGTTTACGCTGAATTTAGTAAAGTTTTTCTAAAGAAAATGATATTAAAAATAGCTTATTTTATGAACTGTTATATTTACAGCACCGTGCAGGATCTGATTAAGAATATCTTTCTAAAATTGTTCGTGATTGACATTTTAAGTTGAAAATAGAAAAGTACCTAAAGCTATATTATATGCATATTTTCACAATATATCAATAAAGAGTTAGACTGAGAGGACAGAATACAAAAAAGCTAGTAAAAAAAATAAAGTGAGACAAATTTTTACATTTTGTCTATGCCATCAATTTTTTCGCTAGTTAATATACCTTCTAGTACTGTATGTTTCTATTATATATATCATGTAGCGACCATATAATAAGCATTTATTTTAAAATTACGTCTAACTAATAGTATAAACTTTAATTGATTTATGCCACGGTATCCGCTGGACTCGCGAGGTAATGAACGAGTTCCGGCCTCACAGGAAGTATGTAAATATTTAGCGGATGTCATTTTGTTAGTTCAAAGAAGCTTCCGTGCTATTAGATAGCTATCGTTACTGGCACTTTAGAAAAGTGATTTTCTAAATAAAAATAAAATAATGTTATATTTTCTAATCCTTGATATTGATATGTATGATACGACATTTGAAATGAAAACGTGCACATAGTATAAATAAAATCACAGGCACAGCCACTTTAAGTGGAGCTTCGGTATTTCGGAACCTCATTTAGTATATAAATAATAACGTAGGTATAAAAACACACATTTGCTGCTGTACAAATATTTAATGAATGAATAGCAATGAATACCCTGACAACATTTTAATTGTGACAAAATAATACATATATCGTGAAATAAATATTTAGTTATGGTATTTAAAAACGATTTAAAAAATATAAAGTTGAAACACTGCAATAAGAATTTCCACCATTAAATGGTAAAACCTAAACGGCATCCAGAATAGTTCCGAGTTTAAAAGCGAAAGTGTTTCAAACTTTTTAATTTGCGAACGAGCGATGTTCGAAAGTCGAATTTTTCATCGGTCTGAACTTCCAGCCAGCAGTAGCGAGGTGAGAACTTTTTAATAGACTAACTTAGCGGTTTAAATTTTCCTTTTACGTTATTTAAAAAAGAACTATTTTTATACATATTTTCGAATCACAATACAAATTAAAAATTGTCGGCAAAAACGGGAGAAGTGAAATTTACATTTCGTTCATTTTTTCGCGTTTCATTTATTTATTTGGTGATCTTAGCGGTTACTCTAAAATCTATTTTAAATTATTCCTAACACGACTCACTGATCCAGACGAAGACAGCATCCCTAACTAGTGATTTATGTGACTAATCTACCCTCGCTGGAGGGAACAAACCGGAAAAATCGTTAAGTCGATGTCTTTTTGTTTAAAGTACCTTACAATTTGATGATAATATTTTCAAAGAAAATTCTAGTTAAGAGAATGGAATTCATCTGCATCTTAGGTTAGGTGATGGAAATGTCAAAACCATTAATTACTTCTTAATATATGACAACAACGAAGCGAAAGTGATAAGGCGATATCGTGATATAACCTGCACAAGTGTACAATGTGACAATGTATATGATGCATTCTTAAAGTAGCCCGGCAGTGGAAGAATAATTCATAAGTCATACGAAGCGATTATAGACAGACCTTCAGGGTCGCAGGCGCGCTCGGAGTAGGGGTCCGATTGTCCATTTTAGACGATTCCGAGAAGGACGATAGTGCGTGCGGTCTTTAGACGTGCGTGCTACGCGCTACGTGCTATGCGCTGTAGTAGCAAGGTGAGGGTGCCCCAGTCCTGCGCTAAGGGACGCATGTTTCGTAGATTTCGGAGCCCTGTAAGATGCATTGAGCATGTATACCGTAGGAGTAGCAAAAGCGCACATAGCTCAGTCTACCCTCCAAGAGCTTGGGTACCACATTGTTTGAAGTTTTCCTAGTATAACCAAAAAAGATCTATATAGTGGTTTTGTCACTTGTCTCTTCTATTAGGACTGTAGTGCGATCTCTTCGGTATAAATTTATTTTTAAGAGATGGCAACTTTTTAAAATGTATATACTTATATGAACATAGATTTAGCAACCCTTTTTTCTATTTTCTTCACTTTTTTTCTCTAGATGTAGCTTCCCTTTGCTGCATAATATCAGTAACTTCTTGGTCAATTAACTTAATTAAAGTCTTTTGGCTGTTTGTTTTAACTTTTGAAAGCATATTATAGTGATCTTGTAAGTAGATAATTGGACTAGTAGTATTAGTAGTCTTTGTTAGTAGATTTTGTATAATTTTCAATCCGTGGTTCCTAGTATAGAAATAATACTAATAATATTTTTTTTCGAGAAACGCGTCAACAAATAAGTTTGATATAAATTATCATAGTCTGGCCAATGAAAGTAGACACTCGATTTTTTTGTAAATTTTGTATATGGCAATGCTAATACAAACATTAACGTCAATTTTTGAACTTGTCGGTTGTTGTCAGCTTTATTGTCTTTGTGTTATTGTGAGTTTATTTCAGCATTTTACGCGAAGATTTTACGAGATTAAAAATGAGTAAAACTATTTAAAAGCAAAGTGCGGAAGATGTTGTTTTGCACGATTTGCAAGTTTCAAGAAAAACAACAGGAGAAAGACGTTGAATTCAAACAAAAACAAGATTGGTAGCGTGTGGTTAGACTTTTTGGGTTAGTTGACGCAATAATTTTGATCTTTGGTTCGAATTCAAATATTTCATAACCATAATTTTGAGTGTTACAAAAATTTTGTTATCTGCCACATCCGTTTTACGTTATAATAAACACCAAAATAATTATGCATCTCCCGTCTATGTATAGTTCAAACTTACGTGCACGTGATAAGGACGCTACAAAATCCCAAAGTGTATAGCTTGATCTGTGGTTGACCATACCTATGTAAATATTATACTGAAGTTTTAAAACAAATTGTTTTCTTGGACAGACAAGTTGGAGGATAGAGCAGGGGTGGACGAAATATTGGAAACCATCAAAAATTTTAGTGATTCAGAGTAAAAAGATTGAGTCAAAACCCAACACTAGTACTTGGAAGAAATTGCTTCAATCACAAGTGAGCTTTTACTGAGTACCTACCAACACAAGATTTGTTTTGCTCATGTTAATGTAGCACAAAACCTAATCATTCTGTTGCATCATTGTTTACAGATGTGAGTGCTACAACATTAAAAAGAATAAAAAAGGAAGATGCTATAAATGAAGGTGTTTGGAATACCCCAGGCAAAAAACGGCCACATAAACGCATTGTCTCTGACCTAGATAGTTTAGACATAAAAGCTATTTTTAACAAACTCAATGAATTTTATATCGTCAGAAAACAAGTTCCTACATTGAGAACATTGTTGGTAGAATTAAAAGGAAATCTTCAATATATGTCCATCAAAACTACAAGCCCAAGAAATCTTGGCAAGGTCCATCTACAAGCGGGGCCATTGAAAAAATTTCATCGAGGAAAGGGTGCATAATTGTACATGATGGCTCGAACAAAGGCCCTGTGCCAAACTCATTGGTAGCGTTTAGCACTTAATCTAAAATGGCATTACGATATATACACGCCTCAGACTTTCATAAATGGTTACAAGAAAAACTCATACCTAATCTGAATGAGCCGAGTGTAACAGTTATGGATAATACCAGTTATCATTCAGTCATTGTACATAAAACTCCTACATCACAAAATTGAAAAAATGAAAAAAGAGAATGGTTTACTTTGAATGAAATTCCATTTGAATATCACCACACAAAAGAGGAGCATTTTATAAAACAATACCAAAACCATTACATAAAGCCGATGAACTTTTGAAGAATGAGGTATTCAGATTTCCCCCCTACGATTGTGATTTGATTTAAACGCCATAGAGCTTGTATGGATTTTGGCAAAACGTAAAGTGGCAAGAAAAATATAGGCCTTATTACGGTGGAGTTAGAAAAACTGATCAAAGAATCATTTGAAAGTATAATGCCAGAACACACCATGCATGTTGAAAATACATACAAAGAAAGAGATAAAATTACTGAAGAGAATTTAAAAAGTTTCATAATCAATGTGGGAAACAGTGACACCAGTGACTCTGATGAATCTATGCATGTAGAAATTTTGGATTCAAGTTTTGATTACAGTGAATAAAAAATAAATATCATTGAAAATTGTTGTTTTTTATTAATCATTTGTAATAGGTACTTTTAATTATAATATAGTAATACTTATATCATAAACTGAGTGTTAGGGTTAGGTTTTTTTTGCAGAATATCACCTGGCCAGGATAGACCAGGATAGACCGGCTGTCACAAAAATGTGGGACCATATTTTACATACGATCATCTTGCTCCAAACTAGACCAGACTATGGGAACTATACAATTGATAATCTTAGGTAATTAAATTACCAGCCAGGAGAAAAAAAAATTCAGAAGTATCAAAATAGGTTATTCCAGGTATTTCATATAAATTTCGGGGTGCTTATGCGGATATTTTTTAAATTTGCCGCGCTTTTTCAGTCTACTTTCATTAGCTAGACTCCAGTTTCGCACATGTATTTCGAAGAAAGTTAAGCATGCAAAAGAATTTCTAAATTACGTTTTTTGTCGTAAACGATTTTAAGAAAGAAACTACATAAGTAAATAAGAAATTATGGAAGCATTTCTAATACTTATGTCGAGACAGAGTTGAGACATATTTATTATAATCGTGGTCGTGGAAAATGTGTAATTATAAAAGAAAATGATTGCCGCTTTTAATTTGAATCAACCGTAATGAGTACGGAGAAATGAAAACATATAATGTACTTGTTTATTTCACTCATTTTACTTTTAATTTTAGATATTTTCTTTAAGTCATTGACCTGCACTGTCATGGTCGCTACCTTTTCGAAGCACAAAATAGGGACCGCCGAACCGATTCAGACTATCTAAAGAAAAAAATTAAATGCTTTTCGCGTTTATCGTTTTGACTTATGTAATAAATATTTTTGACTAGTGTTATAAATGTATTTTATACTTATTGTGTTATATATTTAAGTTGAGTAAAATTTGTCTTTCGGCTTGTGTCAAATCTATAGAACAACGACTTCTGACGCAAGACCATTTCACTGTCCACATGTGCACTAATTAATTTGTGCAACATGCTTATAAAGAAGGTATGCTTAAAGATATTAATTAATTATTAATTAATTTGTTATTATAAATCGGAAATCAGGATCGTACCGACATAATCGGGGCAGGTTGAAGTTCTGCGCGCTATATAAGTATTATTATCCACAGATGAATCTTTGTCAGATATATATTGTAAGAAAAATATATATTGTAATAGAACTAAAGTATTTATCTAGGCAGGTCAAACAAATATTGCTTATGGTGCTTAAATATTTGAAAACCAGCAGAATTCAAGTACTAGGTTCGCTGATTGTTTATTCTCACAGGCTATAAAAGACGGCCAAGGGACAGGATGACGGGACAGGAAGGGACAGCGTGATGGAACAGGAAGATGGCCAACATGGACAAGGGAAACGATCAATGCAATCTGGAAGAAACGGGATAAAAATGGTATTAGTTATTAGCCTTACAGTATTAACACGATAGAGACCCTATTAGTTAGCATTGTAACAGGAGACAGGGCTTAGAATATAACAAATGAACAAATGAAACGAGAAAGCAATGAACTTGTGCGAATGCAGAGTATAGAGAAAAACATAAAACTTGATTTTAGAAGTAATTTAAGTGAAACTTGATTTTGAAGAAACTTTTTTTATATTTTTCTCATCTGTTACGATTATAACATCATTTTACTATATAGCCCGTCATTACCCCACTGCCAAAGAAGGGTTATGTTTTGAGAGTGTGTGTATGAATGTTTGTATATCAGTAGGTATGATTGCATGTCCATTTCTTTGGCACGCTCTGTAGCCTTAACGGCTTGACAGATTTTAACATAATATGAGACGTCATTAGATTCGTCTTAATTATGGGAGTGACATAGGGTTATAGGGTATAAAATTAGAAAATGACGCCCGAGAAAAAGAAACTAGAAGGGAACAAGTATAACAATATGGGTGTCAAATGAACGGTAATAAATAGCCAATTCCAAATATACAATAACAAATAAAAATTCAATCAATAAAAAAATAAATATTATTGCAGTCGGGTTTTTGTTTTCTTTTCAGTTTTTTAATTATGTCTATTTTATCTGAGATGCGCTCGACAGGTGTTTGTACAGCGAGTAAAGCCTGCATATAGTGCTTTGATATTAAGAAAATTGTTTCAGTCTCATGCGGTTTGATCAATATCTAAGCATTAATATTGTAAGCGATAACCTAGAATCAGAATCGGGTTCCGCTTTGTCATTTGCGAGGCTAAACACTTACTTGTTGCAGTAAGTTACCTCATGCTAATGGTCTGACCATCACGAATGGAAAATTCGCATTCGAAATTTTGACGGCAGGGATCACAATTTTTCTAAGTGACTACAAAACGTAAGAAATTGTTATTTGGTAACCTCATTCTTCATTTCATTGACTTCATTTTGCAGTTGCGATACGCGATTGGTTAACTTTTGTAACGCAATAAAAAATATCAAAGAAACCTCTTTTGAAACAGAGATATCCATTTTTTGGAGTAACGGGAGCGATTTATGATTCCAAATTTTCTGTATAGTTTACTCGAAACATATTCTTCAAAATAACAGTTGGATATTTTTGAATTAATTACAGTTTTTAAAATAAACGAAAATAACTGTTTTTTTTTGTATTTTTCGTAAGCTAGCGCGCGCATGTTTGCATAGAGCAAAAGGTCTATTATAGATTAAATTATTGTTTATCAATGCGTCGCCTTAAAACATAGAGATCGTAACAGATGTGTGTACCTACCTATTATCTAATTATGAATCTTTAAGTGACACAACTGTTTAGTGTTAATACAATACATGTTCTATCGTGTAGCTGTGTTCGTTTATTTGCTTTAGTTGTAATAAATAATAATAAATACGCCAGACAATACACAGCAATCAACTGATCTCAAACTAGGGAATTCCCTGTGCTATGAGAACCAGCCGACGGCTACTAGGTGTCTCCCAGTACACCCAGCCCGAGACAATCTAGAAAAGTTCGTTTCCTAAATTGAAACGGCCGGAAATTGAACCCGGAACCTTTGATTATTTACTTGTCAATAATCAAGGCCCGGAACCTTCCGCGCTTATACACAACGCCTAAAAAACTGCGACATCGAGGTCGTCATACAACCGGAACGTCGGAATATGGCGGGTATTCATTCATTCATACACGAAATTTAATTCCGATGTTGTATTTTGAATCCAGTAGATTCCAACGTCTCCACTCATTACGAAGAGATAAAATTTAAATTGCAAAATGTTCCCCCTTCGAAAAAAGGGCTAGTGGGTGTCAAAAAAGTACCAAACGGGCCAAGGAGGGCGCCACCCCCAGCCGCCCCTCTTGGAATTAATATTTTTACATCGTTTCGTTTCTTGTTATCAGTAGGTAATTTTAAGCATTTTAATATTTTGCTTCTCAATTTCGTTGTAACATTTCAGAATGAATACTGAAATTTTTCTGGTATAAAATGCTTTGATTTTGTTATTACGATTTAGTACATAATTTTATATTCGTAATTTCTTTGAAAACACTAGCTGAGACCGCGGGTTCATTTGTACGGAATGTACAATGACCTAAAAGACAAGCGATTGCGAACGGAAACTTTGAAACTTTGAAACACACAACAGAAATCACAGGTTAATTATCATACTTGAAATAAAGCACATAAATATTGAACGATAAAACTTCAATAAGCAATTTAATAATAAACGCGTTTTTAATGAAGTTTTCAAATATTTAGCTCACAAATCAGACAAACTGTTCCCATAGTTGCATGTGATCGACTAAATGAGTTGTAACCAATTGACTATTCTTTAGGTGACACATTATTAATTCTACATTGCCAGTCTTGTAGGTCGATGGGAGCTTCATTGGATAAAACTTACGGTATAAGTATTTTGAACCGCCGTTAGACCAAACCACCTTACAAACTGAATTTATGTAAAGTCTTTCTGAGCAAATGCTTCTGTTGTAAAAGCAACTTGCTTAGGATCTGGCTGCCTAAATTTTTAGCATTTTTAAATAAATTTGCTGAGACGGGCACACGTTTAATGAATGTGATATATTTCTTTATACACTGTTCTATCGACTGCCTAAAACGATAACGTAATTTATGTCATTTCATACTTTTTTCTGTAATGCAATGCCTTTTTGAGAGATTTTTAAGTATTTCTCCTAAATTGAGTAAGTTACATAAAATTGCGGCTAACAGGAAGACAATATAGTTTGCTAAATACTGGCTGAAGGATATTTTATTATATAAAATAACATTCCAATTAAAACGATATATATCTCGTTAGGTTGGCGGAGTATAATATAAGGGCGGAGCCTACGGAAGAAACACTTTCACTTGCCAACTTTGAGCTTAGGTTTTATTGTTTTTAAGCGTGATGCTGATAAGTGGTCAGTATTAGTTCGTTTAGTAATTTATGAGTAGGTGCATAGATGTGTGTTAAAAGTGCATAGAAATTAAGTTATGGAAACATATACTGTATAGGTACTGTCGTATCGTATCAGATTTACGATTATGTAGTTGTGCAAACACTTACCTACTAGAACCAATAATTATAAATAAAAAAATAAATAGAAATATGTGCGGTGTCACCCTTATGTACAAAATAAGCAATGACACTGACATGACAGTGTTATTATAAAAATAAAGAAAGGAATGCTTAGGTTCGATCACATGGAATTAGTGATGAAAGACGAAGAAAATCTACAGAGCGAAAGTGAGTGGTAGCAGAAGCTGAGGAAGACTATAAGGACCGTAAGGTTACGAAGATTGAATAGCCAAGATGTTAGCAGACGGAAATGTCAAAAGCACTCGCATACCTAGGCGAGAATGTGTCAGGAGAATGATGAGATTTGAGGAAGCGAAAGAAGTATGTAAGGACCGCGACGCTTGACCCTCCGTCCTCTCTGACTACACCGTTAGGGATACAGTGTGAAAATATGTATGTATGTACCTTCACAAAACGATATCATTAAAACACTTGGATTTAAAAAAAAACATTACGAAAAAGGTGTCTCAATATTATAAATGGAAAAATATCTAAATGTGACGCGTGTATAGATGTACCTATAATAAAAATGCAAACTTGAAATGCTTGAGATAAACAAATAGCAGCCGACGAAACTTTGCGAGTTTCTGAACGGTATACCGAAATGTTTTTACCAAACAAATGGGACCTATTAAACAGTAAATTGGCTCTGAAAAGTTTGGCTTGTGCCACCATCGACGTGTCAAGTTGAAAAATAACTGACAGTAAGATAATGATTATTAATCTGCCGTGATCTCGACGCATCGATATATTAATACCTGTCAATGTCATTTGCAGTAAGTTATCTGAATTACACCACTATCAAATTATGACCTAATAAAACAAGTAAATAAATACGTACCGTAAAGTATTAAGTAACCAATTTCTCCTCGTGACATTTCTAGAATGATACATGGATTTCTCGGTATATTTAAAACCGCGGAATTTAAAAGCGATCTTACCTATGTTGCAATAAAAAAAAATCGATAATGTCATAAGATTGACTGAGATCCTTCTCTGAGATCATAAGAAAAAAGTTGAAGACGCTTCTGTCATGGATTTTTTTTAATACTTATAGCTATGTAGGTATGTATAAATTAGTTTCATATTTACGCCGAATGTTAAATATATTTCATATTGCATTTTTTTATTATAAAGAATTTTAATTAAAAAAACTAAGCCAGTGACAAATTAGAAGCATTTCCATCTTATGTCGAGAGTTGAGAAGTCCCTACCATAATCGTGATCGGGGAAAATGTGATATAACAAATAGGACTTTTTGGCGAGAATGGGAGAAGTGAGGTTGTCATTTTATTTAGATTTTCTGTTTTTTACATTTTTGGGAGTTTAGAAGTACAAAAGTGTTTTAAAGTTCTGTGTAAGTGAAAAGAATGGAGTAGGTCTAAATAAACATGTGTAGCTGAAATTCTCGCGCTCTTCCAAGAAGTCCTTTATAACTTCAGTAAAGCCTACTATCACTTTACTGGGTGTTTTTATAATTATGTTAATTTTACATCTCGTTTTATATTGTTCTGTTTGTGTTTCTCGTATTTTATTGGTAGTGAAATGAAGCGTAATGTATTTCTATCAATAAGTAAGAATAAGAACTTGTGTATATGGCGCAGATGATGTTTTATCGGATGGATGTGTTTTAGTGGGACGGTTTTGGTTAGGGGGAACTGTTTGCGTATCTTTGTTTTTGTATTTAATTAGGATAACATTATTGGACATATTTTTTATTGTTTTTTGTGAGTGTTTGCTTTAAAATGGCAGTACATATTTATTATCAAAATGTTCGTGGTTTGCGAACGAAGGCTCAAATATTTCGTGGAAATCTATTGGGTTCTGATAATGATATAGTGTGTTTGTCTGAAACTTGGCTTTTAGCGGGAATTTTTGATACCGAGTTGTTTGATAGCCGTTATAATGTATACCGAAATGACAGAGATTATGAACGGTTGGGGTTAACCAAGGGCGGCGCGGCGGATACGGCGCGCGCGCGACTTCTCCGTTGATGTAAGGCGTATCCGAAAGTACCCCATTCCTCAGTTGGTGGATGCCGATATTACCTGTGTTCATATATCGCTTCCAAATACTGGTGTCGTAAATAATATTAGTATATTTTGTTGCTATTTTCCCCAGGGACCGGTCAAACGTCATCCGAGTTAACTTTCTTCGAATTCATAATGAACTTATACTCCGAATATCCTAATTCCAAATTTATATTACTGGGGGATTTCAATGTCAGAGATGCTGTTTGGGTGTCGGTAACAGGTGGTACGGGCAATATACTTACCCTGCAGAATCCCTCTTTCAATGAACTTACATCACAAATGTTTGAATTTTTAAATTTCACGAGCTTCTCACAGTATAATGGTGTCTGTAATCAAAACAATATATACTTGGATCTCATTTTTTCGAATGTTTCGTGTTCAGTGCTTCGTACTGAACCTCTGTCTATTCCCGAGGATGCTCATCATCCTTCTCTTTGTATTGATTATGAATATTTTACGTGTGATGATGAATTGCAGATTCCTTCGCGTGTTGTCCGCCGTTTCCACGCAGCGAACTATGAACGTATTAATAATGAATTGGCCAAGATAAACTGGGAGTCACTCCTGTCTGGTAGAGATATCAAGCAGGCTGTCGATATTTTCTACTCTACTATAGATAAAATTATTTATGATTTTGTCCCAATGAAATTAATATCTAATGGTCGGAAGTTTCCGGTGTGGTATACTCGACCTTTAATTCGATTATTACATAGAAAGGCTAAAATGCATAGGAAATGGAAAACATATGGGAGACGTGCTGACTACGATAAATTTTCAGAATTGCATAGGGAAACAAAAGAATTGCAATCATCGTGTCATAATCTATATATCTTAAGGGCAGAACATAGCATTCGTGATAATTCGAAGCATTTCTGGACATATATACAATCTAAAAGGTAAAACTCCAATGGCGTTCCGGACACGTTATATTTGAACGATGAAGTAGGACCAGATGGACCAACCATTGCTGGTTTGTGCAATAAATTTTTTCAATCAGTTTTTGAGAACGATGTAAGCTCAATATCTCGCGTACTTATTGATAAGTCTCAACATAATATTGTTGGTAACATTCCTTTTTCGAGAGCTATTATAGAAAAGCATTTAAAGCATTTGGACATTGCTAAAGGTAGTGGACCTGATGGATTGCATCCTTTGTTTTTGAAGAGGTGCTATAAACAACTAGCTGGCCCTATTTGTCATCTTTTTAGGTTGTCGTTTTCTAGTGGTGTAATGCCTAACATATGGAAGCGTTCCCTGGTTGTTTCAATATATAAGAATGGAGTTAAGCATGATATTCGTAATTATCGAGGCATATCCAAACTTTCGGTAATCCCTAAGCTTTTTGAGAAAATAGTTTATGACTCGTTATTTCCGGCTTTGAGACCTTTCTTGATAAAAGAACAACATGGCTTCGTTGATAGACGCTCAATGGAGTCGAATTTGGGTGAATTCTTGGATTTGGTGCTGGAGGCTATGGATGAAGGTTTTCAGGTAGACGTCGTGTACGCCGATTATACCAAAGCCTTTGATAAAATTTCGCATTCATTATTGTACCATAAGCTGGAGTATATGGGTATACACGGCGATTTGTTGAGATGGCTTGAGTCATACTTGCATAATCGAACTCAAGCGGTAACTGTAAAGGGCTACATGTCTAGTTTTATACCTATCACTTCAGGTGTTCCCCAGGGATCTCATCTTGGACCTCTACTTTTTAACGTCTTCATTAATGATGTCGTACAGTGTTGTCATCATTCTAAAATATTATTATACGCTGATCACACGAAGATTTTTAGTATCGTAAAATGTAAGCTAGACTGTGAAAATTTACAAAGTGATTTAGATAGATTAACTGAATATTGTTTACGTAATAAGTTGAGTGTAAATATAGACAAATGCTGCACAATAACTTACTCAAGAAAAAATAAACCTTTCTGTTATAATTATAATCTCGATACTTTAAATCTGAAGAGAGTCTCTGTGATGAAAGACCTAGGGGTATATCTAGATAACGAGTTAACTTTTGTGCACCACATTGAACAAATTGTTGCCAAAACATATAAAATGCTAGGTTTTGTTTTTCGACAAAGTATGGACTTCAAAAATCCTGATACATTGATCATGCTTTATAATGCATTTGTCTGTTCACATCTAGAGTACGCTTCCACAGCTTGGAATCCTCATTATATTAAGTATATCGATGTAGTAGAGCGTGTTCAAAATAAATTCATTAAGCGACTTAAATACAGATTTGACAACAGCGATGTAAACAGCATTATTACACTGAAAAAGCGTAGAGAACACAGAGACCAAATATTTTTGTATAAAATTATTGCTAATCTAATCGATTCCCCTTATTTTGTCAGTAAGATATCACTAAAGTGTCCCAGAGTCAACCTTCGGTCGAGTAAAACATTTGCAATTCCTCTTTGTAAAACTAATTATGCTAGAAACCGTTATATTGTTCGAGATTGTAGTAAGTATAACGAGGTATACAGTAATATTGACTTATTTTCCTGTAAGCCTTCTAAATATATATCGTCTATTAAAAAAATTAAATAAGTTATTGTTTCGGGAAGACGTAAATGTTATAGAGAATATTTATGTTTGTATGTCTACTCAATATTTGTCAAATTTTAATAGTGGAAACTTGTTTTGCTTATGTAATTTTATTCAATGTTTTTTTATAATTCTTAAGTGTGAAATTGCTGTATGTTTCCTTAACATAAAAAAAAAAAAAACTCAAAAACTACTTAACCGATTTCAAAAAATCTTTCACCTATGGAAAACTACATTAGCAGCGAGTAACACAGGCGGTATTTTATTTTCAAAAAAGTTTTTATCCCTGCAAAGCCGGGGCGGGTCGCTAATAAATAATAAATCCGAACAAAATGTATACTTTTCTCCTTCCATTCCTGTCAAAACGTGAAATTAAAAAAATAAGTATAATTTTTTTTATATCGTAAAATGGAGTAGGCAATGATAAATCCTCCCCTACTGAGTTCATCAAAAGCCTTTTAATCATTGCACAAATATAATTACGCTTAAGTCTATGGAGGGAAACTAAGGAAAAACTCTTTGGAAAATTTGACTGTATAGAAAATGGGGTGGATTGATTTTATTTGTGAGTCGACACGATTTTTTAATTAAGCCAAGGGTCGGAGTTTTCAACAAAATTTTAATGACGGCGGCCATCTTGGGAGTTTTGGAAAACTGATCCGAAAGTGTTCGAGGAAATAAGTAAGTACCTATGGGGTACTTCGGCCGAGTTTTTAGAAGAACTTTCTTTATTTAAAACAAAGTTACAAATTACGGCTTCAATTTAGAATATAAACAAAACGGAAAGTAAACGAAGATGTGTTTATTTGATACCTACTCATTAAAAAAATACGGCGAAAGCTATTTCACAATTCGTAACTAAGATTTTAATTTTTTGTGTTAAAATACGAAATAAATGGCAAAGTAACTGTAGTTTATTTTATATATTTTACAAAGGAAACTTATTTGATTATCATTTAAATAAAATATATCTAACGAAAACAATATAAATGGGAGTTACAATAACGAATTTTAAAATATTACCAAAAATGTTTGATATATTGTGAATCTCTTGTCTACTTTATCTGGTATAGTGCATTTATTTAAAAATATATTTTTTTATTATTTTAAGTAGGTAGATTAATTTTCACAACTCTCACTCGCTTATAGAAATAATGAGTGACGAAAGATTGACGAAAAAAATATACAGAGCGAAAGTAAGTAGTATGTATAATAGAAGCCAAGGTAGACTAACGTTGACTTATTAGAATATGAGGCCAAATAGCTAGTGTTAGCTGACGGAAATGCCAAAAAATCGCGCATACTTAGACGAAAGTGTGTTAGGTGATTAACGAGCTTCGAGGAGGCAAAAAAAGTACCTATGTAACTACATCGTTGGACATACAGCGTGAGGATATTAAAATTTCGAATCGAGGTATCTTTCTAATGTTGTTTTTTTTAATTCATAAATTGTTTTTTCGACAGTTTGTGAACAACTTCTAATACAAAAGTTGAAAAATTAAGTATAAATTTAGTATATTAGTTGCAAATAACCAAAACATATTTATTTTATTTTAAATTTAAAGTTGGAACAAAATAATTTCCAGTAGTGTATTTATCGGTTATTGTTTTATAATGTGCCAGTTTGCTTATGAGATTGATTTTTTATTATTATATTATACAAAGAGTAAACAGGTAGGCAAGGCACAGAAAAGAAACTTTTATTAAATGAAATTGTTTTATAAAATAACAAAGGTGAAATTCGTCGAGTCGGTTATTTCCACAGAAAAGATCGGGCGGGCGATCCCTATTTTTAAGAAAAGCTGCCATGTTGTTCGCCACCCCAACCCACCCCAAAGACGCCTACAACAGAAAAAGCTTTTAGAATTTCGAACAAAAATGTCGACTAACCAATGAGGGCTTCTCATTGTAGCGGACAAAAAAGTATGAATCGATTTTTAATACAGCGAGTGGGGTGGGCGGAGAAGGCGGTATCTTAAAAAATTACTCGGATAACAAACGTTTATCTATAACGCTTAAAACTACATTTTTTATTTTAAAATTAACATGACACTGGCCACTTTTCTCACAAAGTTAGACAAATAAAAATATAGAATTGGTTTCAAATTTCGAATACATAACATTGCACCGATCGCATCGATACATCGCCTCCTATACCTTGATTATTTAAAATAATCAAAGCCTCCATATAATAAAAGTTAGATTTTAAATATAACATGTAATTAAAAAATTCTTAATATTTATTGTAGGATAGATCTGCCTGCCTACCACAGTAGAGATACAGTGTGAAGATAATTGTGTATTTATATATCAGAAAATTCAATTTCTATTACATTAGGTGGGATTCCTTATACAATTCAAAATATTCAAATTTCAAATTAGTTTACTTTCATTCTAATGCAGTATAAGATATATGAAACGAAACTAATTTTTTGGTTAAATTATGAAACTTTGAATATATGTTTGTTGTCACTTGTGAAGTTGTAATTCTTTTGTTGTAAAAGACATTATTTTATATGGGAAAGTCTCACCTTATGGAAGTCATTTTGTGGATGACGGATAAACATAATTTTGGCGACGAAAATGCTTACACATAACTATCAGATAATTACACGAAATTATTTTAAATACATTTGCACATATAAATTTTTCGCAACGTACGTCTTCGTGGTCAAAACCAAACTGAATTTAACCCTTTAAAGTTGTTGGGGGTCAAAGTTGTCTTACCGGTTATCTATCTTGCCGTAGGGCCCATCACAAAAGACAGCGAAGGGTGCGAACTGGACAATAGAATCACCTTTGTCAAAAAAAGGGAACGGACCGGGAGCTGCTCAATAATAACGCATTTCATTATAATATTTGGACCTATTTAAGTATCCAATGGGTTCACTATTGTGATTTTTGCGGAACTGACCTAACCGGTTCTGGACGATTTCGATATAGTGTTGTACGACCAATTACAATGAAATTTATCGACAAAATTTAAGGGTTTATGTTATAATTAGCTTGTAATCTGAACACATAGATACACACACTTTTAAAATAAAAGTAAAGTAATCCAAAATTTTACAATTTTGAACTTTATTAACGATCCTAAAAATACCACCTGAAATACCTGTTGTACCTGTTGTAACATCAATATTTGTAGACGCCAATGGGGACATAACGTGCAGATATTTGTGTATATGTCTGAAAATTCAATTTTTATTATTTTATATTGATTTCGAAATTTTAAATTAAATACGTATAATTTTCAACCCGTTTTGATGTATAGGTAGTTTGTGTCAGTTTCGTAGTGAAAGTAAATATACAAATTAGTTATATAAAGTACATTATTTTTGTGTCTGAATAGATAACAATTTATAAACTTAGCAAATGACGTAATGAAGATAAAATACAAGTCTGTAACATTATTTTAAAGGTATTGAGCTTATTATAATTTTATTTTTATTGCTAAATACAAGAACTAATTTTTTTATGGGTAATATTAACATAAAATATTACAAATAGTTAATATGAAATTTACATCGATAAAACATTGATAGCCGCCGAGCAGGGAGTGCGGTAACCGTTGAAAAAACAACAATTAAAAGGCGAAGAATATTGTCCACGTACACAATAGAGCTGATTTGCATTCTTGCCGGACCGGTTCTCACGAGGCGAGGTGTGTTGCCGCCGGCCCTGCGTCCGTAGCGGAGGGTTAATCGAACACCGGGCCGTGGACATGTCTTTATTAACACTTTAAAGGTCATGTAATGAAATTACTGAATTTTTTAGACTTATTTAAATAAAAACGATATGTTTCTAACGAAGTATTAGACTATCACTACGATATCGTTACGATTCACGCATTAAGAAAAGCTAAGTTGTAAATGACATTATTTTCTATTCGGGATGCACGCAATATCAGCTCCCAACAAAATTATACCCGAAGTTATTTATTTTCAAACAATAAATATTTAAGCTTACAGATGGTAAAGCAGAACTAGATAGAGATAGATTGCTATCCATTTCTTACACAAGTGTCTTATAATAAGCCTTTCACTAAGCCAACTTGTACGACGTGCGCGGGAAGACGAGCCAGATATTATTTTTGTTGAGGTTACATATTTTTTCTTCCCTAGATCTGTATGTTCATTTTGCGAAGAGTAATATCTTTTTATTTGTTACATAGCATAAAATAGGTTTTTATAATTACACAGACCGGATATATTTCGCTATAGATCGCCACATTCGAAATACAATCGATGTAAAAGCGCGGGAAAGTCGATAAGATAGTATAGAATTACAAATGAGTTCCGTATACATACAAGATTGGCATGGAAAAATTCTAGAATTAATGAATTAATACAAATTAATCAAGCTTGGTTGGATCGCTATTTATTGCCTACGTTAAAATCAAATATGTATTGCAACTTAATTATAATTACGATGATGTCAAAGTAACCTAATGGTTAAAATGTTTTGATTTACGAGGATTTCAAATAAATTTAGCTAGTCGATAATTTTTATTTTGTTTTTAGTTATAGAATCTCTTAATTATACTGCCGACTGTTCGTAGCACGTGCAGTAGCTTCGTAGCAAGTTATTTATCGTTGTCCGGTGTCTCGTAGAGTTGGTTTCAACTAATAGAAATAATATAAATAAAATGCTTTGGGCTATTGCACTTTACATTGATGACTCGATCTGAGTATTTAGCGAGTAAATGAGTTGAGTAAAAAATTATCTTGAACAAATTTTTTAGCCTATTTCTTAAGGAAATATCAACGAATTTCAAAGAGTAGGTAATATCTGCAAAAACCTTCATACATAGTTCTATTGCTGTTAAGAAATATTAAAAACGAAATGGTATACAAGTTTTTATGTTGGTTAGAATGGCATATCACAGATAAGAAAATAGCTACTCTTTATGGCACTCGATTTACTTATCTAGTTGCATCTAACAGTTACATACATACATACATATAGTCACGCCGTATTCCTATCGGGGTAGTCAGTGAGGACGGAGCGCCAAGCGTCGTAGCCCTTACATACTTTTTTCGCTTCCTCAAATCTCGTCATTCTCCTCACACATTTTCGCCTAGGTATGCGAGTGCTTTTGACATTTCTGTCGGCTAACACTCTAGCTATTTCGTCTTGATAAGTCAGACTTGGCCTTCCTTGGCTTCTTTTACCACTCGCCTTCGCTCTATAGATTTTCCTCATTCTTTCCATGTGCCGAAGCATCTTAGCATTCCTTTCTTCATTTTTACAATAACTTTTGTAGATAAAAAGTACTGATTTCTTGCGTACGAATTAAAATTACGGCCTATTTAAATTTATAAGGCCGTTTGTCAAGCTGTTTTTTTAACGATATGGCTGATCGGCTCGTTTCATGTAAATGTGTGATTTTCTTACAGGTCGACTGTTTTATTTCAGTGGTCTCACATTTGAAATGTACGATGCGAATCTATCTTTACAATATTGTTTATGATTTACTGCTACTGTATTAGGATAAAAAAAATGGATTGTTATTCCGTTTGTGTATCTTTAAAATAAACAAAACACAGTTATTATTAACATATATAAAACATAGAGTTCAAAGTATTTAACTAGGTTTCTCAATTGTATTTTCAGTAAACAATATAATTTTTTTAATCGACTTCAAAAGAAGGAGGAGGTTCTCAATTGGTCTGTATGTTTTTTTTATGTACGTTCGGGCATAAGTTCTTTGTTTATAAAACGATTTCAGTGATTCTTTTTCCGTTGGGTTCAGTATAGCTCCAAGGTGGTCCCATTTAAATCTAATTGATATTGGAGCTTGGACTTGGGAGATACTCCAAATAACCACAACTGCTTATAACCTTTATTTATATTGATGATTCTCTTGTATATTATTCCGTTCCGGAATTAGAAAAGAAGTTAGTCATAGACCCACATTAGATATTTATTTAGGTTAAGATCACTCAAAAAATATAGTAAAAAGTACAAAATAACTATTATTATCTATCCTTTATTAGTCAAACCTATATAATTAAATTTGACAGTTGTCGAAGTCGGTGCCAAATCAATGTGCAACAACAGAAAGTCTACTAGTTTGGTGGATGAGTTTGGTAGGCTTGACACCGACTTCAGTAGCTGTCTTTAATTATAATATAGAGGTATAGGTTTGATTAGTAAAGGATAGTTATTTTGTACTTTTTAATGATTTTTTCTAAAAACTCAGAAATTTATCAATCATGGTTTAAAGCACATGTAATATCAATAATTACATGTTTTTTCTTTTTAACAAGTAAGTATTGCTTTACGCAATAAATTGACACTGAGACTCCACACCTAGCAATAAATATTTGTAATATTTGTAAACATAGAGGCAGAGAGGTTCCAGACAGCGACCGGTGGTGCTCTGTCTACCCTGAATGAGAAGTACGTAAAGTTACATACATCTACAGGGTGTCCCGTAATGAGTAACTTAACGTGCTAGGGGTGATAGCTGGGTCGTTTCCTAGCTAAATAAACACAAGTGTTCAGTGAATATACCGTATTCGAGTTAATTGAGATTTTTTAAATTCCTTTCAAACCGTTACTTTGTGCCAGTTTTTCTGGCACCATCGCTACAAATTACTTTTCATTGCACCCATTTTTTTATTGGAAACTGGCTAATAGTTGTTCCTATCTAACATAATATCTCCGACAACTGCAGAAGTTTTGACTTTTTGGCGGGAACGGGAGAAGTGAGGTTGTCATTTTGTTTAGATTTTCTATTTTTTACATTTTTGAGAGTTTTAAAGTACAAAAGTGATAGTATGCTGTGTTTTAAAGTTCTGTACAAGTGAAAAGAATAGAGTAGGTCTCAATAAACATGTGTAGCTGAAGTTCTCGCGCTCTTCCGAGAAGTCCTTTATAACTTCAGTAAAGCTCCTACCACTTTACTGGAGGAGTTTTACGATAAGAAAAAATTAATTTACTTGTGATTCTATTACGTGACATTGGCAAATGCGCTAAACTGTGCGCCATGCCATAAAGAAAAATAAAACTGCAGAAGTTTCAGAAAAAAAAAACACCAAATTTTTCTGTGTTAAAAGCGTTATTGACTTGAAAATAATGTTCAGTGCTGAACAAATATACGATTTCAAAAACTTGTCGATTTCATAGAAAATTCAAAGTAATATGTTTTATATTAGTAAGCTAAAAAATGAAATATTTCAGTTTTTATCTCAAAAGGTAAGATTTAATGAATTTACGTACTTAGTATTAGTGATAGTGGAATAGCGCGCCATTAGCTCTGTAGTGCGATTCTTTTACGAAAATTAGTTAAATTCACTTCTGAATCCGCGGTGAGATTGTCGACTGTGATTTGGTATTCTCTAATTCTCTAAAGTCGACAGAGATACTAGCGCCGCCTCGATGAGTGGCGGCGGCGAGTTGTACTATCGTAAATGAATTTTATGAAGTTTCGCTAAATATAACAATCTAATCTAAATAAACGAGTTTTATTTAACGTAATTATCTCAGAAGAAGTTAAAATACTCTAAGACGAAATATCGACTGAGATGTTCACTCTTAAAGCAATCCCCGACCAACTCGCATCTAAGATCACTTCACTTCGCTCCTAGAATGTTTGGTTTAGAGAATTCCATTTGAAGGTCAAGTGAGTTTGAATGCGAAGTGGGGTGAATTGTCGAGCGAGTCTTGCTTTGGATGATTCGAGTTTTTACAGAATTGCATGGCTGGGAGATAGCCCGTAAGTGATACGAACCTAATTTTATAACAAGTCGAAAACCTTAGACTAACATAACAAAACTATTCTTTAATGTTATAACTCCTATAGTACTTTCAAGTGTGAAATCGTTGAGAGTGTCCATGGGCGGCGATGATCATTTTCCATCGGATGATTCGTTTGCTCGTTTGCCCCCTCTGATATAAAAAAAAAAAATTATAAGCCAAAATGCATTCACATACGAACATAATTTGCATTGGTATACAAACAAAGATAAAAAGCGTATTCAACCTGATCAAATTCGTTTCATATCACTCACGCGGTGTTAATTAGAGCTATTTACGTGTTAAGTACCTACTTAATTATCACCGACAATGTAATATGATTGTAGAGAAAAGTTTCGTTTTACAACTTGAAAATTAAGTATTAGCAAAATTTATCTTATGTGGTTGAAAATAATGTAACGTTAAAGTAAGTTTGATTAATTGATTAATAGACTATTCTTTGTCTCACTCCTGTCCCTAAATTCCTGACAAAAATGGTATTTACCGGAAAGCTAAATCTATCTCATCAATATATTAATTTAACATTTAACAATATTTCTAATTTTCCCTACTTTAGTAGATATTCAAGAGACAAATCATTTTCAATTGTCCAAAGGACAATTCTACTATTCTCTAAGATTTTTTTCGATTTCACAATAATTACTGTTGATAAAAGTAAGTTTCTCAACACGGATTTATAGCTACGTAAATTATTAACTATTTTCTTCAGTTAATAAAATAAAAAACAAAATCATAAAATTACCAAAGTAACTGACCCTCGGACCGAGTAATACCGTGGATGGAGCATTTGCTCTAAGAGCGTGTCCTTACGGTGTCCTTTTTAAATTTAAAAATTTCTAGATTTTTACTAATGCACGTGACTAGGGAAGGTCACAGTACAATGATACAAAGCTGACCATGACACATTTATATTTCTGTGAATACTACTAGCAAAACGCTTAAGATTTACGAGTATTTTGCAAATAATTATTTCATGACCGACTCATAAGCTGACACGAATTACACTGAGAGTGCGCGTTGCCATACTTAGTCAGCTATAGAGCTGACTGTATTACTCATGATTACGCTCAATGAGATAGAAAGAGACACGAACATTCTTTAGCACACGGTGGTAGGAGCGGTGACTTATTACAGCTCCGTCCAAATGACCAGTACTAAAAATAGTTACATACATACATATCGTCACGCTGTATCCCTAACGGGGTAGTCAGAGAGGGTGGAGCGTCAAGCGTCGCGGTTCTTACATATTTCTTTCGCTTCCTCAAATCTCAATCAATAAAGTTGGCACCAACACCGCATTGTGGATGGCCATTTTGGCTGTGTTGGATATATTCACACTACCTACTAATGCAGACAGAGCACCGTTCACTTTATTGCCAGCTGCTACCCGTCTCTCCACATCCAACTCACATCTTCCATCCCTCGAAAACCATCCCCAGATAGACAATTTCATTCTCTTGTTCTAGAATTTCCATTTACCCAAATCTCACATTTCGTTTGTACCTCTCCCTAAAAATAGTTGATCAACCAAATGACTAAAGATTGGTCGAGTTCACATCATACTTCAGCAATCAATGTTATATAATGTAAATTGTTACAATGGCCAACCTCAAGACAAAGGGATCTAACATAAATTATGGAAGTCTGTCATATTTTTCTTCAGTCTTTCATTTCCTATGTTCAAGATTTCTATAAATTTGGTAATTTTTAGATGTTTTTTTGAAGTGTTTTAAAATGTAACGTATGATAATGTGTTATATATTTTAGAATTGGTTACTTATACGTTTGAAGACCTCAAGAATCGGTGGACGCGTCTCCCAGACGTGCCATTGTCCGTTAATCTTAACAATGAAACACAAACATTATTTTAACGGTCTCCCTCCGAACGCACTGTTGTGATAATAACGAGCAATTAATTTGAATGACAATACAGCGCGGTCTGGCTGGCCCATCGGTTTTTTCTTGAGTCTCGAAGGGTTAAGTCTTTGTTTACGCGTCTTAAAAGGTCATCTTTAAGAAATTACAGCTTTATCGCTTGTCTTGTTTGGTTCTCACAGACAACCTAAGTATCGTAGCGATTTAAACAATTGCACTACGGCATATAGTTTCTTGGTTTACTCGACTGTGATAATTAAAAAAAAATCATCAGCTGTTATATGGTGTTAGAACATTACAACGAACAAAATAACAAAAACGCGCCAGAAAAATATTTCAGTAGGATGTGATGTTTAAACATAACTATTGACACAGAAGAAAAAACATGGACCAAGATAATATCTGTCTGTTACCTAGTTTTGTGAGGAAAAAATGTAAACATATTATGTAAAAAATAACCACGAGTCACGCAAATTAAATAACTTGATTTTATACAATTTCGTTCAAATCCAAATGAAAATTGTATTACGATGTAGGTTTGAGATTGACTGATATTTTTTGTAATATTGTATGTAGTAACCTTGTACTGTGTAGTAACACAAAATATTTATAATTCTCTAGTGTCGAATAATGGAACTAAAGATAGCCAAAGTGACATCTAGTAGTTAATAGTAAAACTAAAATAGCGTCATCTATTGTCTGATAAATAATTCAACAGTTTGCTATTGCACTCTGTTGTCGAAAAGTCGTACTAAAAACAGTGTCATCTAACGGTGAGTAAATAAACTAAAATGTTTCAACTATTTTATTTTTTTTAATTATGTGTTTTTATGCATTTAAAAAAGGTAATACTTTAAAATGCAAAATATGTATATTAATAGCATAATATTGGTATTGGTATTAACTTGGTAGGTAAAACATAACAAGTACTTCTACTACTATTGCTCGCAAGATGTCACTAAAAGGTCTCAAAGAGGACATTGTTATTGTATGTAACACATATTTTTTTCAACTCATAGCAAGTGAATCCACGAATATGTACTTAAATATAGAACAAAGCTAAACTGATATTTTATTAAAATATTTAAAATATGTAAAAAGCACTCACATACCTAGGCAAAAATGTGTAAGGAGAATGATGAGATTTGAGGAAGCGAAAGAGGTATGTAAGGACCGCGACGCTTGGCGCTCCGTCCTCTCTGACTACCCTGTTAGGGATATAGCGAGAAGATATGTATGTATGATGTATGTATGTATGTAAAAATCGTGTATTCGTGTAGTAGAATATTTTTTTATTGATTAACATATCTGACTTGACTACTTGAAACGCTTCTATCATGTTCTTATTTGCATAAAAATATCTAAAAGTCAAAACCACTTGTTACACACATACCCTAGCGGCATTCACAATATTTTTACGGCGTTGTTTCCGACCTTGCTCTACGTACGGGACCCCGGGAATACAAATGGCTTTTTAAGTGTCCGAAGGCATTTTTTGCCGGGAATCTGCGGGATGTTAACAGATTTTTTCCCGGTTTATCCCGGAGCGGGTTATTACGCTGATTAATTCACTGTTGACTCACGAGCTTGTTAACACATTTTTCTCCTTTTTTCAGTGGCGAGGGAGTAATTTGTCCTAGCAATTTCACGTCGAGCAGTTGACTTCGAGGTTGATTAATCGCTGCTTTTTTGTGATTAACTTTTTTGTTGAATCATCTTTGTTTTATTGAATTTAAGATTTATGAAGGCAGTTGAGTTGCAAATATTAGGATATAATTTGTACATACATACATATCTTCACGGTATATCCCTAACGGAGTAGTCATATAATTTGTAATTTGTAATTTTTATAATATAAAATTCAAATATTTTTTGACGTTTTACGTTACATTTCCAAGCTGAGGGATCGGGGTTCGATACTCTATAGGTCAATTTAGTAAACGTATTTTTCTAAATTCCATTGAAATCTGAATATTTCATAGGTAAAAAGCATGAAACCATAATATTTGGCGTTCTATCCTGTCGCTTCTCCTTCTCCGTTGATATGACGCGAGGATATTAACATGTTATTGTATAAGCCTAATGCATAATGTGGAATCATAAAGTTGATGTGAGTATCTGAAGAATTCACTATTATTGTTATTTTTTGTCGGCTGACGGAAATGTCAAATTATCTATTATCTAGGCGAAAATGTGCGAGGAGAATGACGAGATTTGAGGAAGTGAAAAAAGTAAGGACCGCTACGTTTGGCGCTCCGTCCTCTCTAATTACCCCGTTAGGGATACAGCTTGAAGAAATGTATACGTATTTTTGAATAGTAAAAATTACATGTATAACGTTTCATTATTTGCCATTAGGGACAGACAGGGCATCAACACCCAATAAAATTATATTACGCAATTAAAATTTGATATCAGTTTGATATGTCTTTTCGCCTCCTCAAATTTCATCATTATCCTCACGCACTTATGTTGAATCATGCGAACATTTTTGCCATTCTCCTTTATTCGTACCAGTAACATCTAAACAAGATTCCTTTCAGCAGCTAGCACATTTTTATCTATCTTTCTCTCTCAGACTAAGAAGCCTTCACCTATAATAATTAAATTCGTGAAATTAAAAATGGCGTGTTATACATTTTTGTGTCGTATCATATTGTATCGCACGGTTATACACGTATAGGAATACAGGCCTTAGTTTCTAAGAAAATGAAAAAAATGAATGAAGATAATGAAAAAGAATGACTTTTGCTTTAAGGTTCTTGTGGTAAATTCTCAGGATATACCAGAGATAGGATTCGGTCAGCTAACCAGCACCGAATCAAACTTGCTAACTAGCTGACCGAATCCTATCTCTGGTATATCCTGAGGATGCTTCGTTGAGAGGCGAAACACGTGTCGATTGGTGGTTTTTGGAGTTTGAGCGGAAAATAGCTAGAGATTTTAGGAATTTGTCACATGAAATGGATTTCCGCAAAGTAACGCCTGAGTCTATACAATATAAGTGTTCTTTCTTCCATTTTAAGGTATGCAATCTTAAAGGGTTTACGGGTATATATTTTTGTCGCAGCAATCTGATATTTTGAACAGATATAATTAAAATAAAACTTATTGCTTAGTTATTTTTACTCTGGCTTAATGCAAGGGTACAAGCGGTTTCAGGCAATATGCCACTTGTGTGCGCGCTACCGTATTCCCGGGTTTTTCCGGCCGATAATACAGACGTTACTGCAGCTAGTGACACACAGAGAATATCATTTTTATTATGTAGTGTCAATGTGTGTAGAATATACGAATATTTTATGATATCAACATAAACATTTCAATTATATAACAATGACAATTAAATTACATAAAAATTATAATTACAATTTTCAGTTTTTTGTTACTAAGGTTTATGCTATGTAGAAGAGTAATTAAACGCGAATAACACTGCACGAAATGTCATGTCCTATGTAAGTAACGGCAAATGTTGTGTACACCTTCAAGTGGAGTACATACTAGCAGTGATTTATTGTATTCTGTTAGTTAAAGAAAGCTTTGTATGATACTCTGTTGGCGTTCCTTATAAAATAAATAAATAAACATATTTTAAATAAGTGAAGTCGCTCTTGAAGCGAATGTTGTCTTCAACATCTGTGGATCTGAAAACTACTGTAATTATAAAAAAAAAATTATAATTAAAAAATTTTAAATTAGAAATTGTAATTATATAACTGTACATAGATAATTGTAACGCAGTAATTGTAAATAGATAATTGTAAGTAAATAATCATAAATTAATAATTGTAGTTGAATAATATTATACAAAAATAATTATAGGTAATATCGTTTACTGTAACGGCGGACTTAAATATGTTAAAAGCAATTTACTACATTAAGAAAACAATCTAATTGGTCTTGACTCAGACCTTAAATTATGATCTGAGAGATTAAAAAAAGCAAAACGAACACATTTCTTATCTTTTTACCACTAAGGTAGGGCGGGACTAAACGTTCCAGTTTGGGTTCTAATTATTATTTACTTGCTGAGTTGACGGAACTGGTTCTTGTAAAGACGGATAGTGTTATCAGTACACGAACATGAACACGCTAAATATTGCCAAAAACCGAAGTTTGGATGAACTATGTACGTTTATATAACCTCGAGGATACTTTTTTAAATTAAAATGTCCGCTATGAAGCATAAAGATGCGGTCCTGTAGTACCTACGTGGGAATTTTAACCCTAACAGTAGGTTGATATTGATTTTAGGTCAGAAAAAAAAATAATACACATTTAATACATTATCTCCACGTAATATTTAATACTGCAAATAGTATTTTAAAAGAAATTAAATGACTTAACATTACAAACAAAATTACCAGACGAAAAAGAAATGATTTCAAACATTGTAATTACGTGAGTTTTTACACTATGTATATCAAAGTCAAAGTCAAATCAATTTATTCAAGTAAACCCAATTACAAGGTATTTTTGAACGTCGAATGTACTTTAGTTAGATTCAAAGAGAAAACCTGGACACAGAATAACCGACGAGAAATTCAGCAAGGTATCATTTTTTCAACATCATTTTACAAAAGGTTTATTAAAATACAATATTCAGAGAGCCAGTAAATGTATGTGCATGTGTATAATGTAGTCTTTTCCGGACTATTGTTATATCTTCAACGAAATCATTTATTTTATAGTATGATTGTTTAATCAATGTACGTATTATAACTAATCTAAATCTATTTTCTGTTAATTGAGTGACTTCTTGAGGAACTGTACCTATTATAAAAACAGTGCAGTTACCCAAGAATGAAACATTTGACTTAATTATTTAAATTTTGGAATAACCAATTTATCACGACCTCGGGTTTCAATTCCACCAATATCGCCTTTCTTTATAAACAGATCTATATTTTTCCTAGTATACATAATAATTTCAAAGATGTATAAGGACGGCAAGTAAATACATCAATATCTGTAAAACGATCTCTTAGTGATTCTTGTGCATTCATACTGTAGATGACATGTATCGCTCTTTTTTGTAAAATATAAATGGAGTAAATGTGTGCCGCTGATCCCCATAGCAAAAGGCCAGAGGACATTAGGCTACGAAAATATGTAACACCAGCCTAGCCGTATCCACATCCGTCAATTGCCTAATGCGTCTAATGGCATATATCGCGGAACCGAGCTTATAAGCCAATGCCCGGATATGGTCCGCTCACTGCAATTTACTATCTACCGTTATACCAAGAAAACTGGCAGACTTAACTAATTCTAATTGTTTCTTAAGTTCTGTTGCTTAAGTTATTAGAATATCGTACTTAAACTTGAAAAATTACCACTGTACTCGTATGTACCATATATGGAGTAAAATATTCATCGTAATTTTCCTCTCGGTGTGTTCCAGTCCAATCCGACAGCTTGTTAGCATTCATTGAGTTTTTGTTCTCGCATTATTTTACCATTCCGGATGATTGTTGTTTGTATTCACGGATTTATTTTGTTCCCATGTTTACTTATTATTACTTTTTTAGGCAGTGCGTGGTTGATATTGGGTGATGTGAACAAAAGAGAAGTAATTGCTTGGAGTATTTAGCAATTGTTAGTTAGTATTACATAAGCTCTAACTCATAGCAATTGCTTTCGTTTAAGTGAGTAATCTTTTACTGATACTAGTTAGTTTTTGTTCACATTTTCTTAGCAATAGCTAGTTGGCTAGCATTTGCTTAAGTAAAAATAGAATAAGGTTTTGCAAAAGTATATTCATACGAAACTCAGGTTTTGCTTTAAAAATGTAAGTAAAAGTATACTGTAATGTAAAGATGCTGACGTTTTATTCACATCACCTATTGTTCCAAGATCTAACGTAATTTGTTTCTACGACTAGGGTGAAAGATTTTCACCTATGGTATTTACAGGTGGGTATATTTTAATCACTTCGTTTGTATTGTCTATGCGTGATCCGTCTAGAAATGTAAGGGAAAGATCCTAAAATTAATAGATTTCTCAGGGATTCCCATAAATATTTTTATACGTCGGGAATTTCTCTAATTCTACTTTTGTTTTTAATATCCATTGGAATTCCCCCATCCCATTATATGCAGTGAAACCATTTTGTGACAGATTGCATTCATTATTATTATTTTTTCTACCGAAAAAGATCGGTCTCGCCTCCTAGCTGTTTCTGAGAAGGAGTCAGGACACTGGTTGAAGGTAATACCTTCAAAAACCTTAATCGACAATACCACGCTTTCTCTCATAGTATCCCTTCGTCTGGGGGCCAGGACTAACCTTCTTCATCGTTGCCGCTGTGGTGATCTCGTCGATGTACTAGGTCACCACGGTTTATCCTGTTTACGTAGTGCGGGCCGCATGTCACGACATGCTGCCTTGAATGACGTCATTCGGCGGGCTCTTGTCGCCGCTGGCGTTCCTGCAGTCTTAGAGCCTGTAGGTATTGTGTGCAGCGACGGCAGGAGACCGGATGGTTTGACGCTCATCCCTTGGAAACTTGGAAGATCGCTGGTGTGGGATGCCACTTGTGTCGATACACTTGCTGTTTCCCATGTGCCGGCGACTTCCAAGTCAGCAGGTGCCGCGGCCAGCACTGCCGAGAACTTGAAGCGGCGTAAGTATGCGACTCTCTCTGAGAGTTTCATATTTACGCCCTTTGCAGTCGAAACTTTGGGTCCCTGGGGCCCCGAAGCCCATCGACTGGTTTCTGATATTTGTAAGAGACTGGTCGAGGCTTCGGGAGACCGCCGGGCTGGCAGCTTCTTCCGCCAACGAATCAGTTTGGCTATTCAAAGAGGCAATGCTGCCAGTCTGCTGGGTACCTTGAGCAATGACAGCTTTCTAAGCGGCAACTTTGAGGAAGTTTATTATTTAAGATAATGTGTAGTTTTAAGTTTGTAAATATTAACATATGTATGTACTTTTTGTTAATAAATGATTTGATTTTTTCTAATAATAAAAATATTACATAACAATAATCAATTGCAATTAAATAATAATTACAATTAAGTACAATTAAGTAAGTAATAAACAATTTTTAATATTACATAACAATAAATTATTAAAAATATATTGTTTGTCGAATACACTTATGGCACATTTGGAATAGGTAAGACATTTTGCTACATACACAGTTTTCTAAGTAGATAGGATATCAGGAGTAGAACAATCCAGCGTACATAAATACGGTGGGGCGCATGTTGGCTCAGATCGTAATCAATTTAATTGGAAATTTCCTTTGATTAAACGCAAAGACGTTGTTAGAAGTTGACCTAATAAAACAAGTAGGGGCAGCAGAAACAGTGGCTTATAATTTTAATTGTTTTTAAATATCAGAGAATTTATTATAATATATTTAAATCTCAACGTAATGAAACAATTAAATAGAAATTTAAATCTAAGTTAAATAATAGACTGCCTATTTATTTATTACTGATTACTTTAATTATTTTATATATTATATTATAACTGAACTATTTTTTAAATTTAAAGTCGCTCGAATTGCTTTCTGAACATTGCCAGTAATGAGTCAAACTAAATCCGTAGAATGCTCAAGACTCGAATTAGGTTGATCGATATCATCGCATTGATTATTATTCCTGCAGAAAAGATTTAATTTTATAAGATTCTTATTAGAAATGCAGAGTACCAAATAGCATTCTGCCCGTTACTTTTCAATATCCAATTAAAAGCAATTAAATTAATTTCAGGTTAAAGCCAATATTGCCTATCTATCCTTTTTTTTTTTTTTTTTTTATTTCATGTAAGTGGCTATGCAGGTCCTACCAAACCCGTATCACTGCGACCAACTTGATCTATTGTGATCGCCACTGTATTACAAAACACTGCCAAGTCCCACCGCAGTCAAAAACCGCAAGGTATTCCTTGGAGTGATATGCTGAACCTCCTCCGGACTCAGAAAATACTGGCCGAGGTAGGATCGACGAGTGCGCATCTATGATCCGCAGTCACACAAAATGTTGCATAGGCGTTTCATCCGCCTCCCGGCAGTACCGGCACAATCTTGTGTTGGAGAGCCCCATACTAAACATGTGCTTATTTAGGCAACAGTGCCCAGTAAGTGCCCTAACCAAGATACGCAAGTTGCTCCGGCTCATTGCCGTGACACTAGAAGCCACCTTGCGATTATATGGCTTTATTAGGGCTTTGGAATGCTCCTGGCCCGGTATATTCTTCCAATACTCGCAAGACGCTTTGAAGCAGGATTTCCACAAAATCAGTTGAGCCTGGCTCTTGGGGATACCACAAAAAGGTTCTGGACCAATAAATGTGATTTTGGTGCCGGCTCTTGCGAGTTCGTCGGCATCTTCATTGCCTACGATGCCCACATGGCCAGGGACCCATCTTAGAATCACTCTGTTTTTATTTCCCAGAGTGTTTAAAGTAGTCACGCAGTTATTAACTAGCCTCGATGTGATTACATTCGAGGCCAATGCCAAGAGAGCTGCCTGACTATCGGAGTGTATGTATATAGTTTGGTTTACGTAGTGCTTTTTAATGTTGATGTCCGCACATTCAATAATGGCGAACATTTCAGCCTGGAAAATGGAGGCGTACCTCCCAAGATTCAGGCTCCTCTTGAAATTTGGGCGCACTCCAAAAATTCCACATCCTACGTCGTTATCCGATTTTGAGCCATCGGTGTACCAAAGTAGACCGCCAGGTTTCCAGGTCATTCTTCCTTCAATCCAGTCATCCCTGGAAGGCATCTCCACTATAAAATGTTTTTCGAAGGTACACCTCGGGAGCATAACGTCAGTGGGCATACTCAGAATAGGAATATTCGTTACTGAGTCTTGAAACGATCTCAGTTTCTGCGATAGCCATTTCGTTCCGTCCTGGGCGGATAGTTTGTGAATACTGCTCCTCGCCTCCTTTAAACATACAAGTGAAGGGGCGGTAGGTTCAGCAAAGCATTTAACGCCGCACCCGGCGAGGTCGACATGGCTCCGGTTGCTAATAGACAGGCGGTTCTCTGCAAGCCACCTAGCCTATCTATCACAGTCTTCTGGTGGGCTTTCTCGTACCAGACCACAGAGGCATAACTAATTGTCGGCCTCACAATGGCTGTATACAGCCACAGAACGACTTTTGGGCTCAGACCCCAGTTGTTCCCTGCCATCCGACTGCAAGTACCTAAGGCAATTTTTGCCTTTTGCAAGGTACTTATGATATGACTGTTCCACGTCAGTTTTTGGTCAATTATAACGCCCAAATACTTAACTTCAGTGGAAAAAGGTATCGATTTACCGTTTAGTCGTGGAGCTACCAACCTATCCAGGCATCGCTTCCTCGTAAACGGCACAATTACTGTTTTATCAGCATTGATCGATAACTCGTTCTCTCTACACCATTCAGTGATGGTGTCGAGGCCTCGTTGCATAACACAAGAAATAGTGTTTAGGCTGAAACCTCGGACTATAACTACCATGTCATCTGCATATCCCTGAGTGTCAATCCTAAGGTCAGCCATTGTATGCAAGAGCTGGTCCACTGCGAGGGTCCATAGAAGGGGTGATAGAACGCCACCTTGAGGACATCCTCTCATTGTGGAAAATGTCGAGGCTGTTTGACAGAGTGCTAGTTTGGCTCCTCTGTTAGAGAGCATCGAGCGTACCCATCTAGTAGTTGTAGGGTCAACCATCTTGGATTCGAGACCCCTAACTAATGTACTGATGGGGGTATTATCGAAAGCTCCCTCTATGTCTAAGAAGGCACAAAGTGCTACTTCTTTATCTTCAACTGCCTTTTCTACTCTGTCAATGAGACTGAGCAGAGCAGTTACTGTAGACTTACCTCTACTATAGGCATGTTGAGTATGATGAATAGGTATTGTAGCCAATGGCCCATCCCTAATAAATCTGTCTAAAACCTTTTCCATGGTCTTTAACAGAAACGAGCTAAGGCTAATGGGCCTAAAGGACTTTGGTAGTCCGTAGTCCCTTTTCCCCGCTTTAGGTATAAATATTACCTTTACTGTAGACCATGAATCAGGTATGTACCCCCAGGCATAGCTAGCTCTGAAGATATTAATAAGGTGCGGCAGGAGGACATCAGTCCCTTTTTGTAGGTGTATGGGACGTACACCATCCTCTCCGCAAGTTTTATGTGGTTTGAAAGAGTTGATCGCCCACTTTATTCTGTTAGCTGTTATTAATTTGACCGCTCTATGCCAGTCCTCCTTCTGAGGTCTATGTAGGGTGGTCTGTGGTGCAGAGTCCGATCTTTTACGGATTGCCCCAGGAAAGTGGGTCGTTGCCAACAACTCTAACGTTTCGCTTTCACATGTTGTGAATGAACCGTCTGGCTTTTTAAGCAGCCCAATTTGATTAGGTTTGGATTTAGAGAGCACTCTATGGAGTCTTGCTCCTTGAGGCATATTACTAATTTCCTCACAGAGCCTCCTCCATGAAGCTCTCTTTGCCTTCCTAATTTCTATGTTGTAATCAGTTAAGGCTTTACTATAGGCCTGCCATTCACGAGTCCTTTTAGCCTTATTAAATAATTTGCGTGTCTTTGCTCTAAGCTTCCCTAGCTTAGAGTTCCACCACGATACTACTCTTTTGGAGGTCTTTATTTTTAGCGGGCAACAGTCTTCATAGGCATTTCTAATGCCTTTCGTGATCATGTGCACTGCTAAATCTAGACTCTCCCACGATTTAAGACATTTAGGCATTATTTCTAGGTTAGCACCTAGTCTTTCATTATATAAGTCCCAGTCCGCTCTCCTAGAATCCCTGTATGTAATATTTTGATTGGCTAATGAAGTCCTGATATCAAAGCGAATATGTCTATGATCAGACATAGAGTTCTCGTCACTGACCCGCCATCCAACTACGTGTCTGGCTATGTTGCCTGTGGAAAAGGAAATGTCTAGCACTTCTTGTCTGACACGCGTAACAAAAGTCGGTTCACAGCCTATGTTTAACGTGTAAAAGCAGTTAACAGTTAAAAAATCATGCAGTAACTCACCTCTAGTATTGATGTCCGTGCTCCCCCAGGTGGTATGGTGAGCATTGGCATCACAGCCCACCAGAAGCTCAGCGTTGTGTTTTCGAGCGTAGGCCGCGGCACGCCGTAGGTCATCCGTTGGGTCTTCCTTTTCTCCAGGCAGATAGGCCGAGCACAAGATTACTCTAGCCCCATGCCAGCCTTGGAGATTTACGAACGCTGCAACCAGATCGTCAGAACACAACTCTGGTACGGCTAAAAGATCAATTTTCTTATTGAAAATGATACAAGCTCTAGGCTTTTTACTACCGGTATTATAAAGTATATTACCGGCAGCATTTAGACCTAGGATTTTTGAATTTACCACCCAAGGTTCTTGAATCAAGGCAAGGCTTACTTTGTCCTCAACAAGACAGCGCTCCACAACCGCTGATGCAGCAACGGCATGGTGGAGGTTAGCTTGGAGGATCCTCACCGATTCTCCTTGGGCGGTATGTCATAAGCCAGCAGAGGGCTTTGGGTTTACGGGCTTTGCTCCCCTTTTCTGCGGAAGAGGTCGTCCACGAGCAGGGGGCAGCCCGGTCGCCGTAGCACCTCTGATACTTGCACCTGCCCCTCTACCTGCACCCCCACCCCTCGCTACCGACCCAGAAGGCCTTTTACCCAGTTTGAGCTGGGGCTTAGGCTCTTCTCTTACCGGCCCCAAAGGGACACTAGAAGTGGAGGGTTGTGGGGTCTCCGATGCATTGATGGTAGACTCACTATTATCAGAGCCTCCCCTGACCTTAAAAACTATTTTTCTAAAGCCGAGGTTAGCCCTGCATTCCATGGCTTTTAGAGCCTCAGCGGAAGGGTCGTCAACAGAGAAGGTCACAAAGAACCCACTCTCCTCGCCCCTAACTGCTAGAGTTTTCCACAGCCGAGTATTCAGCCCCTCATTCTGTATCCGAAGCAGTTTAAGAGCGTCTTCTACAGACCGCACGTCACTACTCGGTACAAAAGTCGAGGCGACAGAAGGCTTAGGCAGTTCACTTTCTGATATTACAGAAAGCTCAGCCTCAGGCCACGGTTTTATTTTTGGCACTTCATTCACCAGCCATTCTTGGCTGGACTGATTCTCACAGGTAATCAGTATCCAGCCTGGCCTGTGCATGAAGCCTACAAATTTGGGTCCCGCTCCACTGTCCGAGATCTTTGCGATCTCTTGGATCAGTGTGCTTCGGACCATCTTCATTTGTTCCTCGTTCATAGGAGTCGTATTACGAACTCCCACTCGCGAGGACCCAGCGATTTCTTTAAAACTGGGTTTCGGTTTTTTGACAAGTTCCACTGTTGCGCCCTTGTTACTGTTGTCCGCCTTTGGAGCCTTCATACCTAGGTCCATCTTTGGAGCCTTGGTAGCACTCTCCGAAGGGGATTCCTCCTCCGATCGAACTCGTTTGACCGGCTTCGATGGAGTAGTATTGAGCTGCGGGAGATTGGCGATAGGCTTTATGCACAAAGTTAGGGCCTCTTCGGCACCTACGTTCGCGGCTATTAGCCTTCTGAACCTTTTCCTCGCAGCTCCCGATAACTTCCTCTTGCGAGGTTTGTTAGCGGTCTGTGCGTCGTCGCCCTGGTTCGTCACCGTTTGTGATCCGGAGCTACCGGCCACAGCCTGGCTCGTCCCAGCACTAGACGAAAGAGCACTGGTCGTTTGGGTGGCCATGGGCTCACCTTTCGTCCCAGCGATTTGCGGTTGCTCTCCTTCAGATTTCTCTAAAGGAGAGGAAAGAAGTAGTTTTTCAATGTCAATATCGATATCCATGAAAATCCCACGAGCAGCTAGGGAAATAAGCGGTCACCTCCGGCAGAGCCCCGCATGTCGGAAGAAGGGCAAAGATTACTCCTCGAGATGCCCTGTTATCGAAGAGACACCGTTCACGACTGAGCTCCCCCTCAGCCACGCATCCATCGGCACGGTACGACTGACACCTTGGATTGGGGATAATCTTTTCGCCCACTACTAGCAAGAGTCTAGCATTTACTAGAAAGTTACTAGCAGTGGCCCAGGATGCACCGGCTATGGGGTTTACGTTCCAACAAGGCGTACCGTATTGGACTGAAAATCCCCATCGCACACGTGGAGGTAGATTATCGTTTCGATTATAGACTATCCTTACATTATAATGTGTTATAGCCAATTAATCCCATTTGTCGAAATTAAATTGTTGACCAATACTAGAAAAAATTAGGAACATTTAGTTAAATAATGGCTGTTTTAGACCCAATTAATAAAAACCGGCCAAGTGCGTGTCGGACCACGCACAGCGAAGGTTTCCGTATATATTCATTAAATCGGCAGCAAAAATAAGTTTGTATTATATAGTGTTTCTCACTGACAACGTGAGAAAGAAAGTTGTTTCTGAGATCGCTGAGCATATAGCGAAAATACCTTTATTGATAAATAAATGGTATCTAAATAGCCAATAAATATCTTTATTGACTATTTACCGTGATCATCAAGGCGTTAGAAAATACGTCACATCTATTAAAAATTTTATATATTTCTTTATTTTCTTTAAAAATAAATAATTTGCATTTTAATTTACTGATAGCTAAACGGAATCCGACTGTAATTTCCTCGTGCGGGATTCATCAGATTCATCTTGATTGCTATCACCATATTGTCCTGCCGTCGAACAGCAGTGCTTGTACTATTGTGTTTCAATGTCGAAGGTAAGAAAACCAGTGTTTCTGACACAAAATGTAACGTAGTCATCAAGGTGGCCAACGCATTTGCAATCTGAAATACCTTTGCATTGTTAATGTTCATAAGTCTCAGTCTGCTAACCATTATATAGACTGTTTGCTCACGAAAACGAAAATAAAAACCTTTTTTCTTTTTTTTTATGGTGGAAGGGGTCAACAAGCAGGCGAGTCACCTGATGGGAAGTATTCATCGCCGCCCATGTACACTCGCCTTGTTAGTCCATCTCCTAAACTGGGTTTCTTATAATAAGCCATATGGCCTTAGCAAACTTTTATTCTAATGGAAAGATAACACCTGGCATATTTTATAACTTTCTTTCTAACACCAAAGTGTTAGAATTATTTTTGTAAATATAATAATTAAAAATTATATTCTAATTAAAAGTTTAATTAAATCATAATCGTGTGCTGCTGTCAGCACTGCCGAGAATTTAAAGCGGCGTTAGTATGCGACTGTCTTCGAGAGTTTCGTATTTACCCCCTTCGAAATCGAAACTTTGGGACTTCTGGGGCCCTGAAGTTCATTGACTGATTTCTGAAATGCGTAATAAGCTACTGGTCAAGGCTTCGGGACACCGTCATCTGGCAGATTCTTCCATCAACGAATCAGTTTAGCTATTCAAAGAGGTAATGGTGCTAGTCTGTTAGGCATCGTAGGCAATTACAGCTTTCTAAGCGGCAACTTCAAGGATTTATCATTTAAGATGATATTTTGTCTTAAGTTTATAAATAATTTATTGACATTCAGATCTCGTAATGTGTAATATACTTTCTGATTTATTCAGGAACAATTTGTACAATATTTACATCTAATTAGAATAATCTCTTGTAAGAATTAAATTTGTTTAAGAAAAATAAATGTTTCTAATTGTTGGAATATAAACGCAACTTTGAAACTTTGGAAGGAAGATTAATTTATACAAATTGATTACTTGAGGTGGATCTTCTCAGTGTAACGCGTGAGTATATAGAATATATCAAACATTGAGTTTCTGGCCAGTTCTTCCCAAACTGCTGGTAGATTTGACGTTTATAAAATACCTTTTTACTAATTGTACCTCGGACCAAAAAACGTAATGGACGGAGTACTTGTAACTAATACAACGATAGATTAGATTAGATATGGAAATATTTTCCGTATCAAATTATAAATTTAGAAAACCTGTTGGTATTTACTGCCGTATTTATAATTAAGAACTTACAATATTTACTAACGGGTCTATGTCGCGTTTATACTTTAAGGCTAGTTACTTATTTTATCCCGACGTTTCGACCGGATTGCACCGATCGTGGGATAAAATAGGTAACTAGCCTTAAAGTATAAACGCGACATAGACCCGTTAGTAAATATTGTAAGATGTGTACAAGTCGTGAAAATTTTAAAACATTAAGAACTTACTGTTACCTATATTGTAAGTACAAAAATTTGGTTGGTTTTATAATATGTGGCAACTTCGCTGGTTTCTGAATTAAGCCTAAGATTATTATTTAGTGAATATAATTTGTAACCGTTTGTGCCTAAAAAAGCAAAACGAAATAAAAATATAGGTACACATATAATATTATACATAAATGTATTTTGTTCAGAAAGTAGATTTGATTTCCAGAAACTAACTCCTTTTAGAGACTGGATGTTACAGATTTTTTTTATTTCTAGGGTTCCTTATATGGGTACTATACCTACAACAGATTGAGGGAGATTCCACTAGTTTTCAAAGTCCAGTACAATTTAGAAAAGTTCGTATCTTAAATCGACCTTTAACAATATTTAAACCATAATGAATCGATTACTTCGCAATCATTCAATGCGATTACGAGTGTCAAAATCACTATGCAACTGCAGAGTTTTCAACTTAATATGGTGTTACGAGGTATCTATAACTTAGTCATTCGATCACAAACATAATCGTTTTATGTGGGTGTTTTCGATTTCGATTTTCGTGCATCAGACAATTCGGTGAATACAACTGACAAACGTCAATTGCCTTCAAGATGCTGATATCGATTACGAGCGAAGTCAGATAATTAGGCTGCTGTTGTGAAATCGAACCCAGGAACTTCAGCTTAAAACTTTCTCAGTTCATGTAATGAATTCCTAAAATCTTTCCTATTTTTTATAGCAGCTAACTAGCACCGAATCTGCTGGTTAGCTGATTGAGTCTGATCTCTGGTATATCCTGAGGATGCTTCGTTGAGAGGCGAAACACGTGTCGATTGGTGGTTTTTGGAGTTTGACAGGAAAATAGCTATAGATTTTAGGAATTCAACACATGAAATAGATTCCCGCAAAGTAACGCCTGAGTCTATACAATATCTTTCTGTTCGTTTTTCGGCATCCATAAAAGAGGCTTAGTATTTAATTGCATTTATAAAATGAATGTAACAGTCTGGATTTATTTATTAAATAATTTCTTTTTCAAGAGAACTTTTTTGCCAACCCTACTAAGCTCGTATATCTTAAAATTTCCACTCAGTGAATCTTGTGGTGGGCAAGATATACCAATAAAATTTATGTACGGGCCCAAATAGCGCGGTATCGGACGAAACTAACTTCACCCTAATATTATGCTATTTAGACCGAATATTAAATACCCAATTTAGTTTGTTCAGCCATTCAAGATAATGGTGAAATATTTGAAGACTTTTTATAAGTTGTCTTTGTTACGGTGATGGAAATGGATTTTTTATTTTTGTATAATTATTTTTGATATTTCACTACGCTTTTTAACTGTATACTTTATAAACATAATTGTAAGTCTGTCTGTCACCTAGGACTCTGCCCACTACACCGTACCGCACCATGATCGTAATCGTACCGATACCAGATATTCTTTATATGAATTACTATGAGGTAACGCGCACTAGACCGTTCCGTCACCGGCCATCATCGTAGCGTGCCATGACCGGACCGGCAGGGAATCCACGGGAGAAATATGATGCAGGTACTGATATGCTCCGTGCATGACACTTACGGTAATAAATTGATCCGTCGCAGTGGGCATAGTAGTTTATACTGTGATAGTAGTGTTCCGAACGCTACTTTACGTGCCTGACGCGTTCCAATTACGGTCATTGTGTGACACGTTCTAGTGGGCAGAGACCTTAAATATTCGAATACCACTCAACGAGTTCTTTATGTTTAAGGCGTATGTCTTTCCTAAGCTATCATTCGTTATTGTGAAAATTTCATGAAAGTGACTATAGTACGTTTGTGTTTTTCATCTATATACATACACTAACCGTTACCTGCTCGCTTCGCTAAGCGTAAATGAAAATGTTGTATCTAATAGTAGATTTTTGTTTGAAAATGATGAAGGGTCTATGTAATTCGAAAAGATAAATAATTTAAAACCATCAACAAAAGATTCCGCGTCGAATGGTCAAAGTCCCATACCGATACGTTCAGTAGTTTTCACGTGATTACGTAACAAAGAAAACCATTTTGATATATAGATAGATATTTCACGCTGTAACTCTAAGGGTAGTCAGAGAGGATGGAACGGAAGGGCAAACGAAATCGTGAACCATAGCAGACTAGAGTATTAAATATTTAAATAAATAAGCGTAGGTAAGTAATGAAGCACAGCAGACCTGAGGCGTCCCGTGGGAACGATCGCTTTGCGAGCATTCTTGTTATTGCGGGATTCGGGATTTATATAGGACATACCATACCATACATATCTCAACAAGACTATTTACATTTGTTAATACTTATCTAGCGTCTGTATTAATTAAAAATGTTTTTGCACAATTTAATGAATTGCTATAGAGTTTTATGTTATTTCGATTTGTTATAAAACGCACATTGATATTCATACTACAATATAAACGATTTCGTTGAAGACAAAACAATAGTGTGGAAATAATCTCTGCACATGCATTGACTGGCTTTCTGAACATTTTATTTTAATAAACCTATTGTAAAATGATCTTGAAAAAGTGATACCTAACCGAGTTTCTTGTCGGTTCTTGAGTGCCCAGGTTTTCTTTTCGAACCGAACTAAAGTAGATTTGACGTTGAAAAACGTTAAATGTTGTAATTGAGTTTACTTGAATAATTTTAACTTTATAAATACCTATATAGCAACTCGCCCCAAAGCCAGGGCGATATTTATGAGAGAAAGACAGCCACACGATAAAAATAACAAGATCCGAGATACAAAAGCCAAGGCCTTCAGTGTTATAAAACCAAATGTGTCATTATGAAATATGTACAGTAACTATTCAATTTACATTAATTCAGAAGACCAAACGCCATTCGCCGGAAGTCGGTATTGAAATCATTGCTTGATTCAAAATTTTACGACTGAACTCGAATTAGAAACCCAATTACCGAAACCTTTTAATGTAATTCTTTCGTAAGTTTTTAAAATTTCTGTTCATTTTTGCTAATTGGAAATATGTGTTGTGTTCCTAGAAACAGTTACTTATAAATTATTCGATTTTTGCTCTAAAAATACAACTGGATCGATCGACAATTTTCAAAATTTTTATTTTTATTTATTTATTGTCTTATTAACCGATAGTAATTAATATATTTATGAATTCGTACTGAGCGAAGTATTTATGTAAACAGTAATTATTACAAAATCGTAAAAAAAAACTAAGACAACAGTAAAATTGTCCCTTGGACAACTAAAAGTGTTTTGTCTCTTGGACAACCACTAAAGCTGGAAAAAGTATTGAAATATCGTTATAAGTTAATTTAATATGTTTATTAATAGGATGCAATTTGGTTTATGACAAACAATATTATTTTTTGTATGAAATGAATACGTGACAGGGTATATTTTTCAGTATTATTTGTCAGAAATTTAGGGATAGCGGTGATAAAAAATATTTGATCGACCCACTTTCTCTATGCGAAAACTTACGAACGTTTTGGCTTCAGTCATAATTTCGGCAGATTTATTGCTGAAAGCGAAATTAAGGTGACGCAGTGATCTAAAATAGACCTTCTGCACCATACAAACATGCGCGCGCTAGCTTACGAAAAATACGATAAAAACAGTTATGTAAGTTGATATAAAAAATTATAATTGATTTAAAAAATCCAACTGGCATTTTGAAGAGTGTGTTTAGATTAATCTACGCAGAAAATTTAGAGGTATAAATCGGTTCCAAGAGATTTCTTTGATTTTTTGTCTGTTACAAAAGTGAACCAGTCGTGTAACGCAACTGGCAAAATGAAATCAATGAAATGAAGAACCAGGTTACCAAATTTCTATTTTATACGTTTTAACCACTTAGAAAAATTGAGATGCCTGCCGTCAAAATTTCTAATGCGTTGCCTTAAGCCGAAATAACAATTTTTTGCCAAACTTTGTCCTAAAATCTGAAATTTTGGTGAAACTCTAGTCTACTACTCTAGTCTAACTCTAAACGCGATATTGTAACGAAATGGCGATCAATCGGCTCCTTAAATGTAAATGTGTGCCGTGCCATATTCACGTGGATTACTTTGGTGTCAAAAGCACTCGCATACCTAGGCGAAAATGTGTGAGGAGAATGATGAGATTTGAAGAAGCGAAAGAAGTATATAATGCGACGCATGGCGCTCCGTCCTCTATGACTACCCCGTTAGGGATGCAGCGTGAAGATATGTATTTATGTATGTATTATTTTGCTTCATCCTTGAGGTGCGAGAGACAAAGCTTATAATTTCATTATATCTGTGGAATCTCGATATTTGTTTTGGTCAATAGATATGTTTTGTATATCCAGCAGTTATTTAGATATTTACATAAAGATTTTTCTTTTAACCAAGCAAATTGCAGGTATAAAAGCGGATTTTGTTGTATAGGGCTATATACTTTACTGCAGGGGTCACCAAATGGCGGACCGCGGGCCGGATCCGGACCGCCAACGTATTTTGTGCGAACGTAAAAATATAAGAATATGAAAACAAAATAGCCTGCGTTTTATATCTTGACTATTCGATGAGAGATGATATCGACAACAAAGATTGAATCAAGGTTTGATATGATATGGTTGCTAGTCATCATCTACCAAACGGATCGCGATAGTCTTATGATTTCTAAAAATGGACCTCTAATGAAACTAATTGGTGATCCCTGCTTTACTGGTTTTACGTTTTCTTTTTTACAATATTCTTAACTTTTTACAATATCATGTAAATCTATATATATAAAAATGTTAAGTTGGTTTGTGTATGCTTCAAAAACTCGAAAAGTTCTGAACCGATTGAGCTCAAATTTTGACGAAATATACAATTCGCTTCAAGGAAGGTTTTTGCGCTATGTAGGTGGTGCTGTAGTAGATTATCGCGGGTGAAACCGGGGGACGTAGCTAGTATTTAATATTTTACGTATTTTGTTATTATGTAACCTTACATACATTTCTATCCACGCTTAACTCTGCCTGTTCTTTGACTGCGCTCTTACAACGTGAATATTTGAGCATAACAGATATACTAGTTCTCATTTTAAATATGTATATTATAATGATTATTTTAATAAAAATATTTATAATACCTATATTGTTTATTATGCTTTAACTTTTCTTCGCTTATGCTTTTCAATCGCTTATCGGTTTTAAGGTTGTGGCAGATTACCAGAGTTCTGCTCCTATGGGCAAAGCTATATACTCTGAGCCATGGCCTTTTTGTATAATGGGCAACACAGACATGTTCAATTTTAGTGTTACATATATAATTTTGAAATTTCCTCTGTATTAAAACATGTGTATGATTGTATAACTAAATGTTTTATCAATCTATTTCGTACTAAATTCTAATCAAATAATTTTTATGATAAAGTTTATGTGGACCATTTTATTTCCCAGCAAAGCTGTTACGTACCTAATCTCTAAGCGATATACAACACAAAGTACTAACATAAAACTTCATCATACAAGGAGCTTCCCAAGACGATATTAATATTAAGACTGCCTCCGTCGCCCGGGCATAGCTACGGCGTCGTCACATTCAAGCGAATATGGTCTCAAAATTACAATATCTAGGAGTGTAAATCCTATACGTTTGAGGGTGTAAGGTGGCGTCTGTCGATGGTATGGGTATACTTGAGGGGCGAATGTAAAAACCACCCTCGCGATCGACTTATATGCTGTATCAAGACACGTGCGATTTGTTGGAGGAATGACGTAACTAAACTTTTATTTAGATAGGCCAGTTCTTGCTAAGGTCGTCGTAATATGTCGTAATATGTCGTAATATGCTTTCCATGGCCAAACTCGTGGGTTTTTCTCCTGTGAAAATAAAAGATTATTCTTGGTTTGAAGTCTGAGTGTTATTATGTGCTTTGCTAGTTTGTGTGACACGAACAATTTAAGTTTAGTAAAATTTCATGTGGGGTCATGTAATGGGCACAGATTAATTAGTTTACTAGCGTAAATCATAGGTGTGAGCGAAAGTTTTGCATTTGTTTCCAGATAAAAGGAAAAGAGCTTTCTGTCTTTATATTCAGCGTAGAATGATTCCGATTATTTAGACAATTTTTTTAGGTAATCACTTTTGGTTCTGTATAAACAGGTATCGTTAGAAAAAATATTCAATATCTTATTTACATCTGATTTATACTTTCAGCCTTAACTGGGTCTTTGACGGCAGGGATCTCAATTTTTCTAAGTGATTACAAAACGTATGAAAGTTATATTCGGTAACCTGATTTTTCACTTCATTGACTTCGTTTCGCCAGTTGCGTTACACGATTAGTTAATTATTGTAACAGAAAAAAAATATCAAGAAACCTCTTTTAAAACAGAGATTTACATTTTTCGGATTAATTTCTACATTTTTCGGACATGCTTCTGAATTTTATGTGTAGTTTAATCTAAACACACTCTTTAAAATGCCACTTGGAATATATAAACTATAACTTTTAAACTTAATTATAGTGTTTAATGTGAACTGTTTTTTCGTATTTTCCGTAAGCTAGCGCGCGCACGTTGGTATGATGCAGAGGCCTATTTTAGATTATTTTATTGTTTATCACTACGTCATCTTAAAGTAATTCTTTTGTATATTTTTAGTTTCTATTCATTTTATCTATTTGCAAATACGATAAATTAATAGTTTTGTTAAAAACTAAACAGATTTCAAAATAAAAATACTAAAAATAATTAACCCTTACTAATTAAAACTGAACGACAAAAGTAACTTCATAAATACGATACAAATATTTATATAATTAAATTTGACAGTTATTGAAGTCGGTACCAAACCAATAAACAGCAATAGAAAATCTACCAGTTCGGTAGGCTTGGTACCGATTTCAATAACTGTAAAATTGTATTAAAAGGAATTCGATGTATTTATAAAGTTAGTTTTGTAATTTGTCTTTAACCAGTGAAGGACAATTACTTTGTACTTTTCGCTATTACTATTTTAAAGTCGGTTTAATTTTTTTTAAAGTTATTTACTTTTCCCTTTTGTGTGACATTATTATCATTGTAGTAGGTATGTACATTCATAAAGATGCACGTACTAGGGAGCTACATATGTTTCCTACGTATGTAATGTACGTACGTAATTTCCTTAAAAATACTCAAGTGCAATATGTTATAAGGCAAACTGTAACAAAAAAACTAAAGTAAGTTAAAACCAAATAATATTACAATATCATTTCATTAACCACCTTATGCGTGAGGACCCTATTTACGCGGAGCCTCCACCTCTCCTCGAATTTTACCTCGCCTTGTCGCTCGCGACTACCTACACATATTTTAGTTATGTACGCCTTTCTATTATATATACTTATAATATTATAGATAGATAGCTGTAGGTATGTCGAGGTGTAGGCACTATTTGAGAAAAATGAAGGTGTTTATAAATTTTCTTCTCTAACTGTATAAATAGATGATTTCAGTTAAAATTTGATGTAGGTATGCAGTTTTCATTGTTTTGTGTAATACCCGCTTTTGTTAATTGCTTCATCCAGGTGGTATTACTACTATTACTACATAGTAGCATTTGTTTTGGCCAGAAATACTTTGTGTACAATAATTGAAGTTCATTATTAAAGAAAAATAATCGAGCGAAAGCAAAATAATTACGGTAGAAATGCGCTTAGACAGGTGTGTGGTGACCTTTGCGAACATAACAAGCAATGAAGGGATACGTATGTAATAAGAAGTTAGAAGAGTTTTATTGTTAATATGAAGAAAAGAATAATTAACTGGTTCGGTAGCAGAAGCCGAGGAAGACCAAGGCTCAAATGAAATAGCCAATGTTGACGAAAGTAGCCAAGACAAAGAAAATGGCAAAATATGTGAGGAGAATGCTGATGAATATAAATTTTTAAACTTACGTGTTGCATTATAAAATATCTAAAAACGCGGGAAATTAACGGGAGTTGTATCGGCCGTGGTCTTTGTTTTACATGAGATATTTGGGAATGATGAAATTTTCTTGCGGACGGATAAGCAATGAAGAGATACGCAGTATGACAGGATTGCACGACAGTATTATTTTAAAAATGTAAAAAGGAATACTTAGATGGTTCAAGCACATAGAAAGAATGAGTGATGAAAAACTGACAAAGAAAATCTACAGAGCGAAAGTAAGTGTTAGAAGAAACCATGCAAGACCAAGGCTGACTTATGAAAATCAAATAGCCAGAGTGCTAACTGACGGAAATGTTAAAAGCATCCGCGAAAATGCGTGAGCAGAATGATAGGATCTCTGACTTCCCCATTAGGAATACAGCGTGAAGATATGTATGCAGGTATGTATGTATTATGATTTCTGTACCTAATGTAATAAGAAATTAATACAGTGATTCTCAACGTAAAAGTGCGTGTTAGTTCTGTTGACCAAGTTGGCAAAGCACCTGTAAATACAACGGGCACTCCGCTCGGTGCCGCGACATATACCCATTTATTTCGCCATCTCTACTCATGCCGAGCCAAAATTTCGCATAGGGCATAAAGTGGTATCGCAGACCCAAAAAAAAAAGAAATCAGATTTTTAACGCGTTTCTTTTAATTTGCTACTAAATTTTAAATTAGCGTTTAATATATTATATTTCAATATATGTAAATAACATTATGAGTCATGAATTATAATACCTATTTATTTAAAGTTTAAAATGACGGTTGCATTTAGTTTGATATCTGAAATTATCCCATAAATCACAAAAATAGTCTAGGAAATAATAACTAAGAAATGAAAAAAGGCATGTGTGTACTCATGTACGCATGTAAGATGTTATACTTTTTTGAAATGAATATAAATAAAAAACAAAAGTGGTTCCATTTAAAAAAACAAAACTGGTAACATACAAAAAAATAAAACAGGCCGCTTGAAATGAATGAAATAAAAAGTAATAAATGATGTGTTACAGCGGCGCGCGCAATTTCGTTACACGATAAAAAATATACTCTGATCCTATGCTCTGATCTGTTTTTTCCAAACGCGCCAAAAGAAGTAAAACTTCAAAAATATTTCAAAATAATATATTCTATGAATATTAAGTATCTACTCATGACAAGATTCAAGGTGACGGGTCAAAAGTTATTTAACGTTTAAATCTGAGTAGGCATACGTTTTTTATAAAATAAGTGTGCATTTCGTATTATTAAACCCGCACAAAAACATTTTAGCCAATTCAGAAATCCACCAAAATTAAAACTAAATTGGGCGACCCGAATTCAAATTCGGCACGTCCCGCACACAACTATAAAAACAAAAACACCAATGGCCGACCCGCATTTAAATTTCGAACGCGAACTATAAAAGCGCACAGGTATTGCCAACCCTCGGTAAGAATTTACTTTTGCAAAAATATACGAATAGTTATAGGACGCGGTGAGGGCAGTCCCCTGCCCCGAAGGAGGGGGTGGGAGCAGGAAGTGGGTTGAAGTAGTGGGGTGTTTCTGCGTCGGGCGGGGTGTCTCCTAAAAACGGTTAAGTAGCTCCCCTACCCTCTATAACTATTTTATGCGGTCCCCTTAGAAAGACAGCGGAGATGGGGCTGCCGCGATACGCTATAGGCGTAGTTACGTTGGGGGAGTGAAATTTTAATATGTCTAGTCTGTTAAGAATTCATGGCAGATTTATAATTAAATGTCTAATTAAGATATTGCTATGTTTTCGTGCGTGAGTTGTATGTTAATATTACCTTTTTAGGTTAACGAATGTTGTTTGGATTTTCTGTTATTGAATGAATATGGGAGTAGATAGTTACATATCCTTGCTTTCATATATATTATAAGCCTCGTCCGTTTTTTTCATCAATGAATCAATCTTAAATTCATACAAGTGGCTGTACCTTTGGCTAAAAAATAGGTTGCCATTTGTGGAAACGTTATGCTTATGTACCTACACGTAAATATTAGCGTTTTATGTATTACTACTTATTTACAATACCTATACAATAAAATAACATAGACAATAAAATACACGTACATATGAACTTACCAAGAATACACAAACGTCATGCTGTCCATCGTAAAAGTAGATACAAGTACCAAAAGTCACCACAATGACGACGTTTCACATCTTGTACCAGAACATTGCAATTTTACTGAATGTCGTGATTTCACCAACTACATATATGTACATACGTAATCATATCTGTAACCCACATTTTACAAATTTTTTTATGTTTTTGCAAAATTATTGCATGATTTCTGTACAACACGATAAAGTAAACTAAACTACAGTTACGGTACATCTAGCAGTTTTAAAAGACATTGTCCCGCAATTCACCTGTCATCCCCCAAAAAGAACGAAGAAAACATAACAGGTTCTTTGATGACAATATATTGTGTAAGATGACCACTTCAAACAGAACTAGTTCAGCCACGAAAGCTGTTTTCGTGAGAAATAACATCTTTTTTATGAACCTGTTCAAATTGAAGTATTGTTGAGGGGAGCTGCGAGTGAGAATGAGAATGAAGAGTTAATGTGAATTGGGTTATTGTTATAAATAATGTGTTGTGGAACAAATTTAGTTGGAGGAATAAGTAGAATTAATTAGTAACATTAAATTATCGATACCAGTTTTTTAATTTAAAAATGAAAGTAAGAAATTAATATTTTTGTACGATTGAGTATTATATTTATTACCTATATGCAATGAATATGTATGCTTTTTTTTATAATTTTTATTGCGTAAATAATTTTTAATTTTTATTTTAATTTAATAATTATTACATATAATTAGGTAATAGTATCCGCATAGTTTAAATTAGAAACCATTGAATAATAACATTATACTATTACATTAAAAATAATATTTAACCAATTAAGCATAGTAATTTATAACTTGTTCACAATTATTTCATTAAATATAAAATCTAAAAGTAAGTAGGGAAAATATTTATAGATATTTTTTTCTCACGGCCTTTACTAAACTTTATACCATTGTCCAAAACTTGTCTTTAAGTAAACTAGATTCCAATCGATTGCACCCCAAAATAATACAAACTAGTCTGGATATTTCAAGTCTGTCAAGAAATATTGAAAAGATCGATTATTTGTTCGTATTCTAATAAAATTCCCACACAACGACATTATTTCGTCTCCACAAGTTTTTTCGAAACCTGTCGCACTGAGAAGGGGTGGTTGGTTCGCAGTCCGATTTGGACAAGACACAAATCAAGATACGAATTATTCTTAAAACCGGTTTTAAAGTAAAAGGGTAAAAAGAAAATTGTATCAGATATTTTGTTAAATTTTTTTTTAAAGTGAATTCTTGACAATAAAGTAAGCGACATTTTAATGTGGTTCTTTTAAATTTTTAAACATTCCTGAGAATGCTTTGTTGAGAAATGAAATACGTGTTAATTAGTATGTGTTCATTGACGGAGTATATAAAACAAAATAATATATAAATGACATTTGCAATTAATTTCCGCAAAACCAAAGTAAATCATTCAAAAAGAATAAAATTCAAAGTAAAAACCAAATTAAAGTCGAAGCAGACTGGACTGGTTACTCTGTTGTTGCCCATGATCAGTAGTGGATCTCGGCAGGTATGGAGTTATTTCTCTACCTATAAGAAATGGATCTGTGCGGGGCTAGAGCTGTTTCCACGAAGACAAAGACTTGTGTGAACCAGCCTCTCAGTAACTATCAAGTATAAATGGACAAGTGTTTGACGATAATTAGTACAGAATGGTCCTGCTTATTTTTCAATAAATTCCATCAGAATACACTCGTAGAACAGAGAATGAAAATTAAAAATTAAGAAGCGCCCAAACAGTATTTTATTTGATTGATTACAGTTCCTTGTCAGTATTTATACAGAATTATATATTATTACAGCTTTTCTCAATTACAGATTTCATTGGTTATAACATTTCTTTTGAGCACAGATTAATATCGGTAGTTTGATACGAAAATTAAAATTATTACAATTATAAAAAGTGAGTATACAGCCTAAATAATTAAAAAATATTGTTTGAATATGTGGTATGTCATTGTGAAGTAATGGTACTGGGGTGGGTGAATGTCGTATTAACATGAAATTAATTAATTGGCAACAGAACAGTTGTTCCAAATGTTACGAACGCCTCAACTACGGTCATGTAAAAAGCCAACGTCTAAGGCGCGCTGAGCAAGTGGGGTGACGGAGGTAGTAAGGCATGTACACACCTGCTTGCTTGTGTGAGTGCATAGCTGTAGCGCTTATATTTTCATTTCAATAGTTTTTGCGTTGCATTAGTGGGTGTGAGACGTAAGTGTGTGTGTTAATGCCGTATTGATTTAGCTGCTATGACTAAAAGTTGGCAAGAAAATTTATAAGCTTTGATGAGCACGTTTTAAGTAGGTATATTATTAGTAACTCGTTGCAATGTTTAGGGAAGTAGATTAAGACTTTGATTTGATTTTGATTTTACTTGTAATAGTAATTAAATTGTATGTGATTGGTAAAACTGATAATGATAAAATAGCGCTATTGGTAAATTTCGTTCAACGGTTGTATTTGTATCGATTTTAACGTATGTATTTCCTTTGATGATTATGTTGAAATATTATATACGCAGGCTTCCATGAAAACACTACCAGCGTAAATATCTACTACAATTATTATTAATAATACATTGTATAGTTGCGATATCAATATTGTAATATTTTACTACAATATGAAACCACTTTTGTGCTATGGTAATGTACTTATACAGAAATACGTTTAGTTTGTTTTTACTTTTTCAATTAATCCAAAAAATTACGCGAAAGTCTAGATTTGTAACTATAGGTGCCACACAAGGTACAAAGAAATGGGACAGACACCAATAAAAAAAAACTTGACCAGGAATCGAATCTTGACGCATGGTTTATAATTTAAAAAAACAGACAAAAAATGAATGTACAATTAATTTGTAAATAGTATATGTCATGCAAATAATTTTTCTCTCATTTATGGTTTTGGGTCACTAGTTTAGGTACGTCGTAGATTTGGGTAGATGTAAATATGACAGAATAGGTCAACTGTGAAGTGACATAATTTATGGACAAAAAAAGACGAACACAAGTCTGCTTGTCGACACACAGAGATAGACAGACAGACATACATGACGAATATAAACGTTATGTTATAGCCATCTTTGCTAAAGAACCTTAAAATGATAAAAAAAAACTAAATCGAAGTCAATTTTCATTAGAACATTTAAGTCAATTGAAACAAATACGCGATATTTTATGCGCCATGCAACTCGGTCGACACGTCAAGCCAAAATAAAAGGTGATCGCGTTAAATTTCTCGTTTTAGATATTTTATAATGCAACGTGAAAGTTTAAAAGTTTATACGCGATAATATGTTAGCAACACATTTAAAATTCATATAAAATTATATATTAAGGGACTACTACTTCTACTGCATTTATGTGAAAAAAAAAATTATGAATACATAAAATATGTTTATTGGATATCTGAGTAGTGAGTACATATCAAAAATAAATGCTTAACACAAAATAGCGAGATGTGTAAAATGAAATAAAAGAATAAAATTGATAGAATTAAAAGAAACCATAGTTTTTCTGATGTTCTAATGTTAAATTTTACGAAAAAAAATTCTTTAGAGAGATAAATTATGACGTCATCGATTACAATCACGAATCTTTTTCATACAAAATTACAGTTTGGACAGTTGATAAAAAGTATGCTATTTGACTACTTGTCAAGTACCCAATAGACTACTTGACTTTTTCTTACAAGCCTTTCTTATTTAATAGATGGGTAAATTATGAACAAAACTAAAACTAAGAAATATAGCATAAATAATCTAGTAGTTCGTGGATCTTGAAAGAGCATTCGATAGAGTAGTGCGAAAGAAATTATGGAATCTTTTGCCTGAATATGGCGTGGAGGAACCCTTATTGCAGGCTGTGAGGTCACTATATCGAGATCACAGAGCCTGCATTAGGATAGATGGTGACTTGTCTCTGCTATTGAAGCTTAAAACCTAATAACTGCTGCTTTTTCAACGAATATCAAATAGGTTTATTCACAATAATAAAAATAACCAGAGTACTTTATTTACTTCTCTTTTGAAAATTGCGAAGTGGAATTTATTGTTCGTATGTCTATGTTCTGTAGTGTTAACATCTGATTAAGAAAAAAGGAAATAAATACGTCATGCCAAAATAATAAGTTCGCAACAAAAGACACCGAATTCGAAATTCAAATGTTTTAATTGTATTAATGAATTTACCTAGAGATATTATTAGAAATAAATCTACTTCACAGCCTCAATAAGGACATAGCTAAAGATATTATATTTGTAATTAGGTACGATTTGATGAAATAAAAACTTATTATTTTAGTTAAAGTTTCACTTTATGAAATTATTTCTACAAAAACCACTTCTGACGGTTTAGTTAGAATCAAAAAAGAAATTCTGTCTTTAACATCTCATTAACTTATAGAGGTGTGTTACCTCTAGTGTTCTAACACGTAAATCCTAGTATGTAATTAGGCACATTTATTACTTTTAACATAACATAATTTATTTAAAAGTTTTTAAAATGTTTTCTTCCAAATGTTGATGATTCCTTGCTTATAGGAAAAAGCTGCCGTCTAAGGAGGCGCGGGGTGCGGGGAGTCTTATATTTTAAGATGGCTTCCGCGCGCGAATATCGACGCGCAACCACCCCCCGCACCTCGTCTCATAACCTTTCAACGACTTACGCTCGGTGCAGACTGGCGCGATGCTTTACGGCGAGTAATTAAATCTTAATTACAGTCTAATTATGTTATTTATCGTACGTAGTGAACCTAATATAACTGAAAATTAATTTCAATCTTACAAAATTTATAATAATTCTTATGGCGATATCATAAAAATTCGTCATACCTATGTGAGACAGATTCAAGCGCAAAGAACAAACGCGTGGATGTGTCAGGTATCTGTGTGTTGCCAGGTATCCCCAGGTAACGAGGAGTTGAGAGAGTAAGACAGAGGCGAAGAAATAGGGTTGAAAGTGGTAAAGCGAAATGTGAGCCTTTAACATTTGGACGACGCAGTGTGTTTTTTTTTTAATATTTTTGTGTAGGTATTTAGAGAATTTAATTAAACTAGAAATCGCCTTGTGGTCGCAATTTGACCGTAAATATAAACTTATAATATTTAGCTCTTTGGCGATAATCTCTACTCTGTGCGACTGTTTGATCCAAGGAGGTTACGTATATATCAACCGATCGTAATATTTTGTGATCAACTGATCATAAAATATTATGAGCTAATATTAATTTGAAATTGACAGTCTTTTTGACGTTTGCAGTATGAACATAAACAATGAGTGATTACTCCTGAACTTTACGCTTCTTCGTCCGCGCAATTTTGCTTCACATATTAATATATAGAAGATGGCGTTCAGTTCATATTTCCAAAATAATATCGTGTGATTATCGCTCAAACAAACGAGTAGTTGGAAACGAAACTTTTTTCGGCTGTTAAATTATGTAATTTATTTCTAATTAAATATAGTGTTTTTGTACATTCTAATCAATAAAGAGTTTAATTGAGTATTATTTCTTTGCGTATGTTTTTTTCTGAGTTTGTAGCAGCAGTAGAAGTATCGACTTTTTACTGTCAAAATGGTATCTCACAATAGGTTATCTTTGAATTTCTTTCACCATTTCTTCTTTTTGTTAACCGAAGATTGATTTGATTATCAAAAATACTTTTATGGAAACAAAATATTTCGAATTTGAATTTAAAAAATGTATTGTTCTCATTGTGTTCTCATTAATACAGAAAACTTCGTGTCACAGCTCACACACACAGTAGGAGTTCTTTTTCTGCGTGCAGGTTATCGCAAGATATTTCTTTGGGTCTTTGGTGGTAACTGTAACATGGGCAAATTTTTTTACTCGCACTTGTATTTGTACTTTGTAATAGCGTGAAATGAAGATATAACGAGATACGTGAGTCGTAAGTTCCCATTGACAAGAAACAATATACTTTGATATGGTCCTGTCGACGTCCTGTATGAATAGACCTTTATCGTAGAAATTGTGAACATTGATTTGTAACTTAAAATTAAGTTCCTTTTTATTTGTATATCATATTCGTTAAAAGAAAACATTATTTTATAAAGGTAAGCTTATCTTCATAATAATCAGATAATGCTTAGTCCATTGTATTACGTTATCATAAAAAATAAATAACAACTAGATGTAATTCAGTTCAAATTCACACTATTCACACCCACCCACACAAATTAAATTATAATTTGAAAAATTAGTTTTTATTATTCCAATCCTCAGAGTCCGTCTGTTCATCTGTCTGTCTATCACAGCTGTTTTCTCAGGCTATTTGACCTAGTGAGTGGTAAAAGAAACTAAGGAAGACCAAGGCTGACTTATGAAGATCAAATAGCTAGAGTGTTAGCCGATGGAAATGTCAAAAGCACTCGTATACCTAGGCAAAAATGTGTGAGGACAATGATGAGATTTGAGGAAGCGAAAGAAGTATGTAAGGACCGCGACACTTGGCGCTCCGTCCTCTCTGACTACCCAGTTAAGGATACGGCGTGTAGATATGTATCATATCATCATGTATTTGACCTAAACAGTTGAAAGGTGGTCTATACTTTCCCATGAAAGTATAGAACACCTTACAGAGTTGCTCCAAATCTAAACTTGTATTAGACGGTTATAAATGTAATCCATTCCTACCTTCAGTTGTTATTCTTGAAATCAAAACCCGGATTTTGATTTTTATAAATTTTTTAAATTTTTTTTTAATTTATTTTAGAAAATCGATATTTTAAAAAACGTAACATAGCATAATAAACAAACCAAACAAATATATCCTAAATCAAAATAACCCGTCTATGGAGATTATGGCTATTATGGTAGATAGATTTAGCTTAACTGATAGTATAGACCAAAGACTGAATTAAAAAAGTTTTCTCTAATCAAGAAATAAGGATTTCCGAAGTCAACTAAGGCGATTAACACAACCAAAATAATTAAATCAAAAATGACGGCACGGCGGGCAGGCATGACATTTGACACTGACACCACTTGATTATATTTCTTATGGCATTGGAGAAAATGTCGAACACATAAACACATGTGTTTATGTGTTATGTGACATTTTGTCTAAAAATCATCGTAAAAATACTCAATTTTGTAGCAAGATAAGAGATTAACATTAAAGATAACTTTAATTTGTGTCACAGAATTAAAAGTCATAAAAGCAAAATTCATGTTATTTAATAAAATATTTTGGCATCACTTCTAGTGACGTTTCTCTATATCGAAATTAGTTATATCGATACGATATTCACGATTTTTAATCATGAATTTTCTTTTTAGGTTTCCTAAATGTCCTGAGACTAGATATCAATGTATCAAAGTTGTAGGGCGGAAAAATTAGGAACCAACAAAGTATTCTGGGCTTTGCTCTAAACATTTTGAAAAATACAGTTTTCTTACTGGAGGACTATCAATCGAAATATCAGACGACTAAAAATTTATGCAGTACCGATATCAACCAATCGGCAAGTGTGCATATATTATTTATCTACACGTAATCCCAATTACCAGTTATATATACCAGTAACTGGCCCATTGGTGCGGTGGCGGAGCATCTGTTTGCCAAGCTGTGGTCCCAGGTTTAATTCTCGGTAGAATTTAAGAAAAGATCTTTTCTAAATCAAAAATTACAACAGATAACTAATGCTGGCTGACAGAAAAGGTCATGTCACCACGCTAGCAGATTCGTGGGGAAAAGTAGTAGATATGTAAGTAATACTTTTGTCCGTCATTTCCGTAGGTGGCGAAAAAGAGAAAACCGTCTGCGCGCGATAAAAAAAACATAGTAATTAGCCCTAGGACAAAGAAAAGGATGCAAAAGCATGGTGCCGAAATAGAAGACATTTTTACTACTCCCAAGCAAAAAACTTTTAACAGGCGGTCACGTTGAGACGTCTGAGATCTATTAAAGCGTTAAGAGAATGCAAGATGCATTATTTTATTTGTAAATAAACTCAAAAAGTTGTAGGCAAATGTTTATTATGTACCCATCTAGGCAAAATCAGTAACAAAGATGTACATAAAATGAATGCAAAATATGCACACATAAAATTACGGAAATATTTTTCAGTGTTTGCATGAACACTAATTTTATTAGGTATTATTAAAACACATGTAATGTTTATATGGGACGAGCCGTGCGAAGTGAAGGCGAGTTCCATAAACTCACACTCGTGTTTAGTACAAGGAGTATTATATATACGACAGTGGCATAAATAACTATATATAAAGTTATCGTTTATTTAGTGCGCCAAAAATGTTGGGAGTCAATTTTTATTGTTTTTTCATTTCGCATTTATTTCATTTGATAATAAATTGTTTATTGTTATAAGTATGTTCCTTTCATTCTGTTGGTCAGAAGTATTGCGATAAAAATGAAGTTGTTAGAAAATACTATATGAAATCGAAATCGTTGGTGCAAGCGAGATGTTCAAATCCTTAAATCGAGTTTAAATAGGTGCAAGCTACCCCAAAAATAAAATTAAAAGTCTAAAATATTGACATAAAATATAATTAAATAAAATGATATCGCCTGTACTTAAAAGCTTATTATTCTTAACATTTGTAAATAATATATCCAATTAAGCATCAGTATAGATAACTAAGAAAGTTTACCCTCTTTTTATAATGAATTGAGGACTTACAGTTACCTACTTGTCGATAGCTCGATATAATTGTACCGATAAGATTTTGTATTGTAGTACTCTGGCCCGTCCCTAGTCACGCACTTTTGTACAAGAAACGCTTTTAGAGGGACTTTTTGGCAGGAACAGGAGAAGTGAGGTTGTCATTTTATTTACATTTTCTAGATTTTACATTTTTAGGAGTTATAAAGTACAACAGTGATAGTATATTGTGTTTTAAAGTTATGTGTAAGTGGAAAGAATGAAGGAGATCTAAATAAACATTGTAGCTGAAGTTTTCGCGCTCTACCAAGAAGTCCTTTTTAATTTCAGTAAAGCTAAAAATTTATTATTACTTTACTGGAGGAGTGCTAGGGAACTTAATGTTTCTCCAGAACTTACGTTAGTTACTTTTAGAGAAAAGACTGTCCAGTATGTTCCTTAGTCCTAAACTTTTTCACATGAAAATGGCAGAAATGTTTCTAATAAATATGAAACGAGTTGCCAGTATATACGAGAACAAGAAGACTCATTTAAAGCGCTAAACTAGCTCTGACAGCGCTAAATCGAGTACTGTTCTGCTCTAGAGGCAGGGGCCAGTTGTGTACCGGCGCTGGTCCTCCCGCGCTGCACCTGGCTCGCTTATGTCACAGACATGCAATTTGTTAGACTTTTTAAATAAAAAAAAACATTTAAAGTTGTCACTGATAATCATATTGTCCCATATTGTCTAATAAACAAAATTTGATAAAAACTCTTAAAAATACTAATTGTATGTAGGTACTGTTGTCGGCCGCTTTGTTACCAATAGTTTGCCGTCATATATTATTAACTATGAGATTTAGGTGAATTTACCTATTAGTAATAAATATTTACATTGGGTATTTAGAAACTTTTGATTATTTAAATAATCAAGGTTAGAAACATAAATTGGAAAAAAAATTGCTTATAAAAACAAATTTTTAACTACGTAATGGTTTGTTATTGTGTGATGCAGAATTAAATATGCTAAGAGTTCTAAATCGCACTATCGAAATGTTTTATAACATGCTGTTATCAGACGATTTGAAAACCATCGAATCGGGGGTCAGTTCTCCTCGAAGTAAGCCAGTTGCCAAGCTGGGTTAAATTGGTTTCTGTTCGATAGGTCCGAGTTTGACCAAATAACTGGTTCACACCAGGTGGAATAAACAATTAAAGCTCAATGAGTTAGTTATTCCATGGCCAGTAGATAAGAGGGAGAGGTACTTACGAGGACCTGACGTATGACTTAAATCTTAGTCCGGTCGATCCCCTTTTTAATTACATATCATATAGAGGTCTATAAAGTTACTGATGTACCAAAAACAGAAATGAGATATAGGTATTTAAAAAAAAATTCCATCGTCAAAAATGTTTTTATTCGTCCCATCGAATGAGATGTATAGTACGTATTTAGATGTATTTGTTAAAATGTTATAAAGTGGCCCAGGACCACTCTTATGACCGTGTATCAAAGGACATTTGCTTTTAAAATCATTTTAACGTGTACATACATATTACTATAGTGAATAGAATACATATACCTACATTAAAAATGCTACATATATGATCATGTTGAATACTTTAGTTCATTGTTGGTTTTTGCAGTGCGTAGTTATTTTGTCTGAATGGCTGGTTGAAAAATATGTAATTGAGTATTGTTGAATATACTTTTGAAACGATGCAAAAAATATGAAAAAATCTGTACAAAAAATTTGACTCCATGTCTAGATCGAAATGGAAAAATCTTTGATTTAGTTCATTACGTAATTTTTCAATAAGTATATGTGGCGACGTTAAAACGTAAATTGTGTACCTGATTATAAAACATTTCAATACGTTTTGTAGGTACTTACTTATATCTAGTGTTCAGGTAATAAAGTGTTCAAAAACTTGTATTGTTTAGTTCAAAATGGTACCCATGGTAGGTTTTTAAATCGTACCGATACAATTGTTCAAACAACGGATCTAATATAATTAAGAAATATTATATAACTTTTGATTTAAATGAGATGTAAAATCTAGAATTCCTCGTTCTTATATATTTACAGAGACTTAAATTATATAGACACATAATTGAAATTATGTTACAGCACAGATCAAAAACAGAGCAAGGGAGGATGCCGTGCCGTGCTAGTGTAAAACGTTACTCGCAATAATATTTACGTTTTGTCGATAATTACGCGTCATTTATTTCCTTAAATTGGAAATAAAATCTCGAAATTTTTAATATATTTTTTATTCATAATTCAAAAGAGACAATTGACAAATTATAGTTAAAAGTAACTTAAAAGTAGATATAGTAATTACAAAATACACGATTTTAAATGTTAAAATTATTCAAAGCTAAGGCTAAATTATTATCTAAAAGCTAACAATAGAAAATATAATCTAAATTAAAATAAAAATACAGTCTAAATTAGCACTAATAGTGTAAATTAAAACTAGTAAAGAATCATTTTAATGCAATATCTAGACATATACTAATTCATCGTACACTTCTTGATAAATTTTTCTTCTTTGGTGCTGAAGACATTTTTCTATTCATTGCCATTAAGCCACTTTCCAAGATAAAATCAATTTCATCCAATTCTCTACAATAACGGGGCATACAGTTGCCTTCAATACAAATGTTAATCAACCCTCTAGGTTTTCTGTTCATCGCCTTTTGGTATTTTAGAATTTCAAGCAATGTCTTTACAGTAATATAACTGAGACTATTATACGACAGATTTAAATAACACAGGTAGTTGTTTCCAAGACAATACAGAACATCGTTTTCTAACTCTGTGTTGGTTGAATCAAAAGGATCATCGAATTCTCCTAAGGCACTCGTAGCCATAGCCTCGGCTTTTTCGTAGTGCATAGTATGTTCATCGGCCAAATTTTTATTGCTTGAAGCTCCAAAAGTCTTCATTGATAAATCTTTTTCTAGACCTTTTGGTTTTTTAATAACCACTGGCTGCGATTTTGTAGCTTTCTTTTTACTAGCTTTTTTATCATAATCATTCGATTTCAACTCATTTATCAATTGAGTAATAACTTCACTCTTCTTTTTCAAATAGTCTACATATCTAGAATGACTTTGTAACTTTTCATCGTTAATTAATGGAAACTTTTGTAAGATGCTTAATATGTGGCTCGCTCCTTCATCTGTTAAAAGATTATCTGATACGTTCAAATATAATAATTGTCTGTTGGCTCTCAAGGCTTCTCCTAAATAACTAGCGCCAAAATCCGTGATTTTATTTGAAGCTAGGTTTAGTATAGACAAAGTTTTCGATGCTGGAAAATCACAATGTAATCGAGAAGCTATAGTTTCTAGTACAGTGTCATTTATATTGCATCTAGCTAAAGAAAGCTGTTTTAATTGATTTGGTGTCTCCAAAAGCAGATGGTAATTTGCTTCGTCGATAAACGAATCATCTAAACAAACTTCAGTAATGTTACTATGGGGAAGAAATTGGCTTATTTCATACAGCGTGTATTTGTTCATACCTCTTTTAACTGTAACATTGAACAAATATTTATGAAATTCAATTATTAAGCCAATGAGCTTTAGAAGTTCACGCGGTATGTATTTGTTTTTTTCAAACTTTATTTGCACGACGTTGTCTGAATGGTCGTAAACTAAACATATTTTTATTATTGTTTTAGTGTACATGATGGGTGGTAGATATTTTAAGCTTCTATCTTCTTTGTTTTGTGTGGAGTCCATCTCAATACGCGACTGTGCTGGTTTCAATTTGTTTCTAATAGTACTCTTTGACTTATGACTTGATAAATTGGAGCTAGCGTAATCACCTGCAACAACAATTTATGTAATGGTCTTTTCACTTTCACCGTGTCCTTCTCTATGTCCATTTAATTATTAGAATTCTAAATTTAGGTGTATAGTTTCGATAAGTAGAGTGAAGAAATACTAATTAAAAACTTTACGACATCTAATATTCAAGCTATGTTTGATTTTTTTTATAACTTTCTAACTTTTTTCTCTCTTAAAATAATTAATTTTTCTCATAACTTTCTTTTTAGAATTCTAGACACTGCCTTAATGGTGTTATACGATACTAGCGACCCGCCCCGGTTTCGCGCGAACAGATAATTATTTTGAAAATAAAATACAGTCCAAGTTATTTGCTAATGATGTAACTTTCTATAGCTGAAATAATTTTAGAAATAAATTGAGCAGTTTTTTAGTATATTCATTACAAACAAACAATCAAGTTTTTTCTCTTTATAATAATAGTATAGAAGTATATATTTATAATCAATGAGCTTAACATTTTTCTTAGCGAAACCCTTCGATCACAAATAAAGAACTAGATTCATAATCTCCTATAAAATTTAAACAAATTATTGTCCGAATTGACGTATATATTTTTAATATCGTAAAGTATTATCGGCAATATTGTGTTAATCTAAAGTAGACCTTACTGTCAAACCATAAGGTTATAAACGCTCGTAAACGATTCTTGCATGACATTGAAACGAAGTTTGTTAAATAAAATATTTAAAATGCAATCTTACATCTCGTGCATAAAATATAATTCAAATAATGTATTTGTGTTGCTATGCATGTCATTTTGATTTGTTATGTGAAAGTGACAAGGATAAGACAAATATTGTCAGGCAATATTAAAAAATATGATTACGAATTTAATAAAAAAGAGCTATGTTACGTTATTACTATAATGAAATAATGAACACGTAAATAATATTAACCGAAAATAAGAACTTGCGTCTTTTTTTAACGTTCTAGATGTGTTATTTTTGCAATTTTTAAAGGAGCACTTTGACATGTTCGCTGTTACCATTTTCGAATACCATTAAAACAGAAGTGCGTTCAAATACTCATTTGAGCGCACATTTGGTTAGGACATTTTTGGAGCGTTGATTGTGTATCTAGTTTTTTATTTGTGATCGAAGGCGGAACCTTACAAAGATGTGTACAGACGTTTAAGAGGTGTAATTAACAGTATTCATTTTTAGGTGTAAGGTTTTGTATTCGATTCTCCATTTAGTTCATTTAACAAACGAACTTTTTTGTCTTGGCTTGAAGTTTAGACGTTAATGAATATTTTTTTATTTTATTTTGCTATTTTATTATTTTTTTATAACCTTAGTTTCTTTCGTGGTGTTTACTTAGGGGCCAATGAGAAAAAAAATAATTGGTTGTCAGGCGATGAAACTGAATGCCATGTGCTGATGTGCATATTATACACACACATTATATTCTCACCCCTTCATTCAGGGTGTACAGAGCTGCAAGGTGCAACAAAATACTTGGACGTGAACTTGAACGGAGTGTACGAAGATGAGAAAAGGAGTAAATAGCATTCTGGTAAAGGGACAAACTACAATAGTTTATATAAATGTTATTATAAGCGCTTCGCTGGCCGCTGCCGTGGCATGCTCGCTGCGTTCGCTCGGCTCGAGCATTGTGTTCCTAACCAAAAAGAGTCTTCATATAGTAATTACTTACAAAATTAATATCTTAAAAAATGTAAACTAGTTAAGTGACACTTTAAGTCTTAAGTACTTATGGTGAATGCCTTGTTATATTATAAATATATCATCTAATCATCAATTTTACAAAAGAATTTTACAAAATTTTACCCAAAGTGAAGCAATCTAAGCCTTAACTAAATACTTCTAGCAGTAAATATAACCCGGCTTGGCCTCGGTTCTCTATAATAAGCTCTTTAACTTGCCCGATATTTACTACTTGTGAAGAAAGAAATCCAACTGGTATATTCTCTATTTTTTTATGTCTTCCAGACTAGCATGGACGCGACGTTGCATAGATATAAGAAAGTATATACTTTGCTGTATTCTGGTGATTTCAACAACAAAGTCGAGCTGCAATTGGTTACAGGCCCAGGGCAGGAATAAAGCCATGTCCTCGGGGCCAGGTTTCACGCATTTCAATTTTTCGCAACTTATGAAACTCTGGTTCTCCATTTTATTTATGTCCAAATTATATCTGCAATAGTAAGTTAGTAATGGTAGTGTATCAAGTTTTGTTTGAATTATAATGAATACAGTAATATGATTGTAATGTCAAAATGATATGTGTCGAATGTTTCAGAAGAGGAAATAAAAGCAAAAAGATTTTAACATAATAAAGCGATATACTTTCTGTGTATCGTCTATGGACATAATAGAACATAATAATTTTCTTATTACTCATCTACTTTTTGTACAAAAATCAGACATATACTAAAGTGGAAGAAGTAGTGAAAGTTACATAACATATATTTAATGGCAATGGCAGCAAAAATAAGTGTGTATTTCAGAGCGTTTTTTGTTGACTGTGAAAAACAAAATTATTTCTGCCGTCACTGAGCATGTAATCGAAAATACGCCATATCTTAGAGGGCGGAGGGATAATTTTTACACTTTTCAGAGCGCATATACACCATTTATATTTTTGAAGACTTGTCTAAGAACACCCCACATACTTGGCCACTAACACTCATTGCTTAGTGACGGTGTGGGTCGAAGATGGAGCACGTCGATCGAGAAAAAATCTTTTCACTAGCTCTGTAGATGCCCGGATTATAATTCTCAGGAAACACAGAACACGGCAGGGAGTTACATTCTTGGGCAGTACGTGTTTTAAATGAGGAACCAAAATGCTGCGAACGGATGTTTGGAGTTGCCACAAGAAACGGGTGACAGTGAGCCGTCTTTCAGCTAGTTCTGTAATAGAAGGGAGAGGGTGGGATAAGGTCGTGAAGCTCTTGCGCAGACTCACCGAAATGTATCCGGTAGAAAATAGACAGATACGCTACTTTACGGTGTTGCTCGAGGCTAAGCAACCAGTTTTGGGAACCAGTTTGTCATTAGCAATCATCCTCGCAGCACGCCGCTCAACTGAAAGAATATTTTAATGTGGGAAATGATTTTTAAGACTCAAAATAAAAAATACATCTTCGTCTTATGATATACGGATTATATTTAATATATGTGTAATTATCGTTTACAGTTCAGTAGCAGTAGGTATGACTAGACCCTAGTGCAGACCCAAGACCTACTATTTACCAAACGTAGAAATTTGCGTATAATATTTACTTATAAGTGTAATATGTAATTATGTAAATAAGTGAACGGTGAAGTAGCGAGTTATCACGTACCCCCAGCCCAGCCTTCCCTCCACCGCTGCCTCCTCGCGAAAACTGGCGGCAATATTATAACTTTGTGCGAAGTCCGTCAAATATGGAAGAAGCTTTAGATTCGTAAATTATAATTAAGAGTCCGCTTATGCAGCCTAGTACAATCGAATTAGTTCATTACCCCCGCCCCTATGTCCATAACAATAAAGTGGATTTTCGCAGTTGCGATTTGATCATATTTTAGTGCGAAGAAATCTTAACATTTGTTTTTGCACATAATTGTAATTTGCAAGAAAACTACATTATTAATTAAAAAACTGGTTTTAGAGATTTCAGATATTATAATTACCTATCCATTTTTAGTAAAAATCAATCTGTAGGAATCTGTAGGAAAAAAATCTGTAGGATTTCGGATATGCAACAGGATCTTTGTACAAATCACGGTTTTTCCTGGATTTTTTTTATCGAGATTTTTTTTCCAATCATGTTTCCACGTTTAAAGATTTCAAGATAAAGAGTTGGAGTCATATGTATCCAAATATCTAACTCTCAGTCTTCTTAGATATCGAGATTCATGTCACCAAATACACCAAAGTCTGCATAGGCGGACTCTTAAAGCCTGATTAGAAATATATTATGAGGATGATTGTTTATTTTATTAATGTTTCATCTGATTAGACTTCGTATATATTGTATTGTACAAGAAAAAAGTTTTCTTTTTAATTCCTGGAATGCGCCGACCCTTAGCATATATCTAATACTTTCTATAATTTTAATATAATATTGTTACAACATTCTTTAGTATAAATATTAACAATATTAAAATGACAAGACACACAAAATTATCCTCAGCGGGATGGGATATCTTCGAATCTACGTATGTAACGAATTGTTGAAGAAAATTTATGACGTCCTTTGTGACGTATTCAAAGCACGAATTCATTATATTTTTAAGTCGATGACATTATATCGAATATTTTTTACATTTAGTGTAGAAGTCAGTCTACATTTTAGTGCCTAACACTTGCAGGGGTATAAACATAGTGGTTGTTTAAAATGTGTCTATATCCTATACACTTGTCACCGATTATGAGAAAGGTTAACTTTATCCTTATCATATAATTATTTGTATTATTAAGTAACGTACATTTGACTTGTCGATGGACAAAGATTCTATTATAAAGCTCACTTGTTGTATGAATCAAGTACCATTAATGAAAAGTGTTTTATGTTTTACTAAAAAAAAATTAAAAATGAAGCGAATTCCATACTAAGCTTGCCGCAGTCGAGCGACTGCTAAGAAGTGTTCAAAGGACGCCATCTTGAATCTCATCTCGGCCTCCAGCTCGTTACTTACCGCGAGATAATATATTAAATATGTACCTCACTAACTATATGCAACCATGTGCTATATATAGATTTCCAGTATCTAGCGATGTACATATATATGTATACATTGATTAATGATAAATAATATTTTTACTCAGTCTTGTGCTGGCCGACTGCGGTGAATCTTTTGCCTGTGAATAAAAAGCAAAAATTCACCCTCATGTCACCTTATATACTTACAAAAACAATTACTGCTACCTTAGTGCTATAAATATTGTGAATTTTCCGTATCTTTTGATCCTTTGTTTATATTTAGCAAATTTACTCAAATAAAAATCAATTGCCGCGTGTATTAAAGATCATCACTTTCAAACGGCTCGACCGATTTAACAGACTTTTGTCATGTTTATGATTGGTAGGACAAGGTTTGTATGAAAGAAAATTTTGGGAAAAATTTCCGGAAAGATCGGAATTTTGAATGGTATTTTTGTATGAAATTCTCAATAAAAAAATGAGGTGCGTGTTGCAAATATTCGACATCCCACCCGGCCGATGCCGGGCGGGTCGCTAATTCAATCCCACGCTGTATCCCTAACGGAGTAGTAGAGAGGATGGAGGGCCAAACATCGCGGTCCTTACCTACACACCGTCTTCGCCGCTTCAAATCTCGTCATTCTTCTCACACACTTTCGCCTGGGTATACGATTGCTTTCGACATTACCGTCAGGTAGTATTCAGGCTTTTTGATCTTCGTAAGTCTAATATTATTAATAATCATAGCTAAAGTAATATGTCCTACCATATCACACTTAATATGAATACGTTTAGGCTTTTTTATTATTTCAATATTCTTCTTCTATAATGAACGCTACGCATAAGTTTACCTTTGATCGTTTGTACTAACCATCGAAGCCATATTACGATACGAAGCGGATACATTTTCCGTATTGGGAATATAAGACTAGATTATTACTGTTTTGGATTATCTGCACGTGGATATTTCTATTATATTTATAACATAAAATCAGTTGTGTGGGTGGCAGGCCAAACCGCATACTCCATAATAACTTCACCAATATATTTAGAACTAATGCCGACAAATAAATAATCGGTTGCTTACTAAGTTAGTACAAGTTCGAGGCACGTACTTACTTCCTTGCCATACCACCCTCCCTCGCCTTCGTTTTGAATTTCGAATCTATAGGGTTAGCAACTTCTGCTTATGTTCATTGTACGTAGAGAATAGAGATGTGTAATTACAGAATTCGAAATAGTTTTCAGTACGTGTGTTGAAAATGAATGTTATTATGTGTCTTAAAATACAAAGGTTATATTACGTGCGAATCTGAAGAATCTGATATCTGAAATTATAACATTTACCTAATACAAATATCGATTTTTTTGCATGTATAGTGAACAATACCTATACGTATTTTAATTTGACAAATTGCCAGATTGAAAGCTTAAAAGTTAAATTTAATAATATCAAAAATTTAATAAAAGTACCTAATCTACTTATAAGCTAAGATTATGAGTTTCAAACAAAATTGAATTTATAAATTTACCAAAGTTTCTTTAAAAGACATTAAAATTGTGCGAAAAAAAATGTTAATGCCACTTTTATATTTAATAGTAATATATATATTTGATTTGATTTCTTGCAGTTAAAAACTTGTCAACAAACAGAGAAAGAAGCCAACTAATTGTAAGTAAAAGCTTATTGAAACGGCCATTTTATTATTTGCTGTATACGATTAACACTTATATAAATAGATGTGTCACTAATCGTTATACATAGCAATGGTTTTTACAAATGTAATGACTTGGCGATACTCATAAAGCGCCAGGTCGCTATGCAAACAATGTTTAATTTTTAACCTATGATTTATGAATTATCATGAGATATAATGTAGTATACATGAGACCTATATTACAATGAAATAATATGTTAACATAATTTTTTTTTCTAAAAATGATTACTTCTTGATAAATAGTTTCTATTTTACTAACGAAAAGATATTGTTTCAGCACAGAATACATAATGTGTCAGTAACATATTTTAATATTATAATTTGCAACCCTATAAATGTGAAAGTCCAAAGATGCAAAGCATGGAATGAAGTTAGATTAGAAACGAAGGAAGTACGTAAGATGTTACTGAATTTGCTTGAATAAATGAATGCAATTTGTGTCTGTTTTTATAGAACGAAACAAAGCAGGTTTATTTTGAGACGTAACAGATTAGAGGACTTTTTGGCGGGAACGGGAGAAGTGAGGTTGACATTTTGTTTAGATTTTCTATTTTTTTAATTTTTGGGAGTTTTAAAGTACAAAAGTGATAGTATATTGTGCTTTAAAGTTCTGTATAAGTGAAAAAATTGGAGTAGGTCTAAATAAAAATGTGTAACTGAAATTCTCGCGCTCTTCCAAGAAGTCCTTTATAACTTTAGTAAAGCCTACTATCACTTTACTGGAGGAGTTTTACGATAAGAAAAAAATTTATTTGTGATTTTACTTATTAATACGTGACATTGGCAAATGCGCTAAACTGTGCGCCATGCCATAAAGAAAGAAAAAAAAAACTGATTAGAGGCGCTTCTATAGTGAATCGTCTCTGACCAGTAACATGGTGCTTCTGTTTTTGATACGATCACTGAGGCTATATGCTTTTTTATGCATTCAATGACTTAAAGTTGCTCTCACTGTTATCAGAAACTATTTAATGTAACCAATTGAAATTTGGAATAGTTCTAATAAGTGGCGGTATAACTACAGACGAGAAGTATAAAAGTTGAGTATTGGCTAATGGAGATTTTTGGAGCAAAGTTAAAAATTTATTTTTGACATTATAAGGTATTAAATCATGATCTAAAACATCTATACTAATTTTATAAAGAGGTAAAATCGTGTGTTTGTTTGTATGTTGGAGGTAACTTCTAGAACTGTTTAATCGAATACGAAGCCACATTATGCGTGTTTAATATAGGGTATACAAGGTTATGTAGGGTCCTAAAGGACTTAAATTGAAAGTGGACTGTAATTTTGGTGGTTTATATTGGATTACAAAAGATATATAATAAATACATTAAATAATTAATGCAATGCAATTAACTCCGTGCGTGTGAGATTGTTTCGGTAGTTCAATTAGAAGTGTTTGTTCGGGCGCCCGCGTCATTCGCTCATCTTCGTAGACCCGAACTGCCCCGAGGATTCGCGAGTCGCAACAGTTATTCTTTTTAAATGGGATAGTTTGAACAAATTTTGAACCATAAGATTTACAGCATAGCCGCTTTTAAAGATATTTCTTCTATTATGTTTTTCAATTCTAAGTAAAACTGTGAATTTTTTTTTATCAAGCGTGCACTTTTCCCAGAAATAGCAAATTTTCAAATCTTTTTATTCCATAAATTGATCCAGTTTCGTGTCTAGATCAAATTATTGTATGACATCAAAAAAATCTTACCATTGGCTGTTATTTCGTAGTTCGTTTCCAAAAAATGTTTCGTGTATTTCCTTAACAAATGCAATAAATTCTGTAGAAAAGTTTCCATTTCCTTGTAACCTAATTTTAAATATTTTTTAAAAACATTCGTCGAAATAAAGTTAATTTATCTATATGTCGGAATCGAACGCAAGCGTGACGTCACGAAGTCGTGCTTGGATACAGCCGTTGGAGTGGGCGAGGCATTCAACTATTGAAACTTGCGCCGAGCGGACGTATCTGTTCTTGCGACACCTGTTTAACTCTGTAAAACCTAACTAAGATTACAAATAAAGAGTCATCGATCGTGTCCATTAATAATCCGCTCGAGGCTACCCGTCATGGCGGAACATGGTGACGACGAACGCCCTGCTTATCCTGTTCATCCCCAGTCTCCGATATTAGAAGTGGGATCACCTCGAGCACAACCGACAAATAACAATTCACAACTACCTCCTTTTAACGAAGACTTGTTACGAAAAATGTTCGAACTACAAAATAATAGCATGCTGAGCCTGAGTGAAGCTATTAAAGAACCGACGAGTACTCATAACATCAAGCTACCTGAATTCGACCCCGAGAAGCCTGATACGGATGCGCGTGCCTGGTGCAATAAGGTTGACCTCTGCTTTGGTGAAAAACAGTTACAAGGAGGACCGCTAATAATAGCCAACAGCGGTGCATTAAAGGGGAGTGCTTCGCAATGGCTATCACAAGTTTCTTTTCCTGGAATGCAGTGGTCGCACTTTCGAAAATTATTTACTGCCAGGTACGACAGTATAGAAACACCCGCAGCTACTCGTAATTAACCTACACAATGGCAAACCAAGAGAGAACGAGTGCCTGTCAGTGTATGCTGCAAGACTGATGACGTCTTTAACCTCGAGGTGGCGGAATATGAGCGTGGATGAGATTGCTGTATCTACCGTACTGGCACATTTAGCGCAGTTTGACAAGCGTTTACAACGTTTAGCTTTTACAACCGAAATTATGACAAGAGATAAGTTGCAGTGAGAACTAAAAGCAACCATGTTTATGAAAAGGAAAGCTTCACCATCTGTTGAAGAGAACCGCGCGGAATCAAAACGGATCAAGATGGGAACGCCTTTAAGATGTTTCAGCTGTGGCAAGTCAGGGCATCGCGCACACGAGTGTCGTTCGAAGGGAAGAAAACCGACGGCGATAACGTTGTCTTCTGCGACGAGTAACCAGCAATCGCGAGTTATCTGCTTCCGCTGTGGCGAGACGGGCCACTTTGCTGCGAAGTGCACCCGCGGAATGGGCGCCAACGGCGGTAGCAGTGGAAGCACGGCGCAGGCGGCAGGCGTAGCGGCATTGTCAGCCGCACATGAGCGCGATCGCCGGGTCGACGTGTGCACCGTTAGCAGTCCACGTGGTCATTTTACGAACAATCGTAAGTCGTATTTATTCTCTTTTGATTCTGGTGCTGAATGTTCCCTTATCAAAGAAAGTATCGCCAATAAGCTTTCTGGCAGGCGAATAAACAAATCTGTAATATTAACGGACATAGGCCAGCATAGTGTGTATAGTACACTGCAAATTTTATCCCAAGTAATAATCGGAAATTTTAACCTAGAAATTTTATTTCATGTGGTACCTGATAACTATCTTAAAGATAATATCCTGGTTGGTAGGGACATTTTGTCACAGGGTTTTAATGTTAGCATGACGTTAGATAGTGTAGTTTTGACGTGTGCTAAAAACATCTCAATGTGCGAAAAGCGCAGTGAGATTGAAGAGTTAGATTTTGATTACATTGACACCGATCTACCCTCAGAGTTCAGACCACAATTAATAACTGTTCTAGAAGAATTCTAGACGTCCTTTTCACGAGGCATAGCTAGGTCTCGCGTCAATACAGGTCAACTTGAAATTCGTTTGATCGACCCTATCAAAACAGTTCAGCGTCGACCGTATCGTCTTGGGGCGCAAGAGAGGCAGGTTGTACGCGACAGGGTGAATGAATTGCTAGAAGCAGGGGTAATTAGGCCTAGTTGTTCTCCGTTTTCTAGTCCTGTACTATTAGTGAAGAAAAAGGATGGGTCGGACCGTATGTGCGTGGATTACCGAGAGTTAAACGAGAACACTGTAGCTGATAGGTATCCGCTCCCATTGATTGAGGATCAAGTGGCTAGGTTGGGTGGGGCAAAATGCTACACCTGTCTAGACGCCATTAGTGGCTATCATCAGATATGCATTCACCCCGCGTCGATAGAGAAAACTGCGTTTGTCACGCCCGATGGCCAATGGGAATACTTAACGATGCCATTCGGTTTAAAAAATGCCACGTCAGTTTATCAGCGAGCAGTCATGCAGGCGTTGGGGGAGTTAGGTCATACTTTCGTCGTGGCCTATGTCGATGACTTGTTGATCCTGGGGTCTGATGTAGAGCAGGGGATAGAGCACCTTCGTCTTGTTCTAGGGGTTTTAACCAGAGCAGGATTTTCATTAAATCTAGCCAAGTGCGCGTTCCTAAAGCGTCGTGTTGAGTACTTAGGCTTTGTAGTTGAGGATGGTAGAGTCATGCCAAACCCTATAAAGATAGAGGCCTTAACTCGGCTTCCACCCCCAAGCACTGTTACGCAACTTAGGCAGTTCATAGGCTTAGCGTCCTATTTTCGGCAGTTTATTCCCCAATTCTCAAAGTCATGGCTCCTTTGTTTAAAATAACAAGTGGTAAGGGTTGTGAAATTAAATGGCAACTCGTTCACGAGAAGATCAGGCAGCAAATCATCACAAGTTTGACATCACAGCCTGTGCTAATGATTTTTGATCCAAATCTACCAATAGAGATTCACACAGATGCAAGCGCGGACGGGTACGGTGCTATGTTTATTCAGAAGGTCAATGGCAAGCAACATCCGGTTGCTTATTACAGTCGTCGCACGTCTTCTACCGAGTCTAGGTATCATTCTTACGAACTCGAGACGTTGGCAGTTGTTAACGCGGTCAAACACTTCAGGCACTATCTACAAGGTCGTAAGTTCGTCATAGTTACCGACTGCAATTCAGTCAAAGCCACGAAAAATAAGACTGAACTCTCTCCGCGAGTCCATAAGTGGTGGGCGTGCCTCCAATCTTTCGATTTTGACATCGTGTATAGAGAAGGGTCTAGAATGAAACATGTTGATTGTCTTTCGCGTAATCCCTGACTTCCTTCTACATCCAATGATACGCAGCGTGTGGAACAGAAACATGTCAACATAGCTGAGCTTTCCAATAATTGGCTTCAAGTAGAGCAAGAGAGACCCTGAAATCCAACGGGTACTATCGGATCTTCAAAACGAAGTGCTTTCTGAAGATATTAGGAAGACTTATGAAGTTAGGTCAGGTATTCTATGTCGTAAGGTGCAGAGGATTGGCAGAAATCGATGTCTACCTATGGTTCCCAGGGCATTTAGGTGGTCAGTAATAAACAATGTCCGCGAATCAATTATGCATCTGGGCTGGGAGAAAACTCTTGAAAAAGTTTACGAACATTATTGGTTCGAGGGTATGTCTAGATTTGTGCGAAAGTTCGTTGAAAATTGCATTACCTGTAAAATCTCGAAATCAAATTCGGGCAGAGTTCAAGCTGAGCTCCATCCTATCCCCAAAGTAAGTGTCCCGTGGCACACAGTGCACTTAGATGCGTCTGGAAAGCTTAGTGGCAAGAACGACATTAAGGAATAAGTTTTCGTTTTGATAAATGCCTTCACTAAGTTCGTTTTGCTATTTCACTCGTTAAACATTGACACTAAGAATAGCATTAAAGCTTTACAGTTCAGTGCGACATTGTTTGGTGCACCTACTCGTGTAGTGGCTGATCAGGGCAGGTGTTTCGCTAGTAAAGAGTTCGCTAACTATTGTGAGAGTCGAAACATCCAGTTGCATCTTATTGCGACAGGGGGTAGTCGTGCTAACGGACAAGAATGATGAGTACTTTGAAGAGCATGCTAACGGCGGTGGAGTCGAGTGAGGACCGTTCGTGGCAAGATGCGTTAGGTGAGGTACAGTTGGCAATGAACTCGACCGTTAATCGTGTCACAAAAGCCAGCCCATTAGAATTAATGATAGGTAAGGTTGCAAGGCCCTTGAGTTTAATGACAATAACTGATGATGAAGTTGGTGAAGTTGAACTTAATGCGATACGGGAACATGCAGCTCAGAATATCAGACAAGCTGCTGTGTATGATAAACTTCGATTCGACAGAAGCAAGGCAACTGTGAATCGATTTGGTGTGGGTGACTATGTCCTCATAGAAAATGAGGAAAGGAATCAAACCAAATTAGACCCCAAGTTCAAGGGACCGTTTAAAGTTTTAGAGGTATTAGATAACGACAGGTATCTTCTGAAATCCTTGAATTCCAGGAGAACGTACAAGTACCCACACGATAGACTAAGGCGGATACCAAATCACGAAGTTCCAATCGAATTAGATGCTGCGTTGGGCGTAGATGACGAAAATAATGATCACCACACTGCTTGATCAATTCGTAAGCGTTGTAGCGCATTAAAATGAGAGACAGAATGTTTGAGATATCCTTGTTTGCGGGATGCCGTAACAAGATGAGCCGTAGGTGCGGCGGTATGCTTCGCTATCCTCGTTCACGTTGTGGCGTTAACGAGATGAGTCGTTGGTGCGACGGCCTATTTTCGTGATTTTCTTTGTTTTCGTTGGTGCGAAAATGATACCAGCCGTGAATGACGGTACTAGTTAATATTGTCCTGATTTATGCGAAAATTTCAGTTCGCTGTAATTGTGTAATTGAAGTTAATGATTATGGATGATCAGTTTGAAAAAATGTGATTGTCATTGAATAAAGTTGATGTAAAGATTTTCGAAAGTTTCATTACACATTGTCGCTAATTTAATTCTTAAGTAGTCAGAATAGCCGAACAAAGAATGCTGGGCTGATATTGTCTTTGCAGGCTACGCACACGGGGACGTGTGAGTCATCAGAGATGGCCGTGTCGGAATCGAACGCAAGCGTGACGTCACGAAGTCGTGCTTGGATACAGCCGTTGGAGTGGGCGAGGCATTCAACTATTGAAGCTTGCGCCGAGCGGACGTATCTGTTCTTGCGACACCTGTTTAACTCTGTAAAACCTAACTAAGATTACAAATAAAGAGTCATCGATTGTGTCCATTAATAATCCGCTCGAGGCTACCCGTCATGGCGGAACATGGTGACGACGAACGCCCTGCTTATTCTGTTCATCCCCAGTCTCTGATATATAAAATATAATGCTTGGTGCATTATATTTTATAGATAAATCAACTTTTCAAAATTTCACTTCACTTCCAGTGGGAAGATTTTTTTATGACGTCGTTTGATCAAGATATGAAATTGGATCGATTCATGAAATAGAAAAAGAGTTGAATTTCGAGAACATTAATATGTCAATTATGCAAATTTATAAATATTTTAAAATTTTAAGTTCAGTGAAATCATCAATATCCGTGTGTTAATCTGAAATTAACCTGCGAGTTTAGTAAACTGATTAAAGTATTTTTTCAATGTACCTACCAAGACTACAGTTTGCTTGCAAGAGACAGTTTGCTTGAGACCACGGCCGATGCAACTCGGTCGAAACGTCAAGCCAGAATAAAAAGGTAATCGCGTTAAATTTCCCGTTTTAGATAGTTTATAATGCAACGCGAAACTTTTAAAGTTTATATGTAAGACTATCTACTATCTACCAAATTACCTACCAAGAAAAGCTTTTTGGAAAAAAGTTCGTGTTGTGCAGTACCCATAACACAAATCTAGTGTTTAGTTTGGGTTCATAAAATTTGTGTAATTGCGTCTGAATTATTATTGTCATTGTTATTAGAATCGACTTTGTCTAATAGTGGGAATTTTACTGACAAATCTAATAGAAAGCGGACTCCTATCTATATATTGGGTCTTTACATATGAAATTAGCGTTTTGTCCACTTTGATCTGAAATATCTCCTCTTTGGTTAAGAATTCCAAATTCAAATTTATAAATTCATTTAGCTGGTACATTTGAGTTTTGAAAACAGTCATTCATTTGTTTTTTCCTCATTATTTTTTCTTTGGCGTCACTTATTAGTGCACAATGGAAAACATGAAATATCGGTATATTTACGAGTACGAGTTCTACCGTGGCACCAGTGCTGCAGAAAGTGCTCGAGGATTAATGATGTGTACGGCGCTGGTGTCGCAAAAGAAAGCACGGTACGTTTTTGGTTTCAACGTTTTCGTTCTGGAAATTTCGACCTTCAGAACCAACCCCGTGGACGGCCGGAGACCAAAGTGGAAAATGAAGAATTAAAGGCTATTGTGGAAGCGGATCTATCACAAAGCACTTCAGAGATAGCTGCAGGCTTCGGGGTAAGTGACAAAACTGTATTAATCCACTTGAAGCAAAAAGCGGGAAAGTAAAAAAACTTGAACGATGGGTACCTCATGAAATGAGTGAATCGAACTTGCAAACACGCGTCGACTGCTGTGTTACTTTGCTCAACCGACACAATAATGAAGGGATTTTAAATCGAATCATTACTTGTGATGAAAAGTGGATACTGTACGATAATCGGAAGCGCTCGTCGCAATGGCTGAACCCTGGAGACCCAGCCAAATCCTACCTTAAACGAAAATTGACTCGGAAAAACTTACTTGTGAGTGTTTGGTGGACTAGCGCCGGTGTCGTTCACTACAGCTTTCTAAAATCTGGCCAAACGATTACGGCAGATATCTATTGTCAGTAACTGCAAACCATGAAGGAAGAACTAGCTGCTAAACAACCGAGACTGGTCAATCGCTCTAGGCCACTGCTGCTTCACGACAACGCAAGACCACACACTGCACAACAAACAACCATTAAGTTAGATGAGCTACAATTGGAATGTCTGCGACATCCATCGTACTCCCCGGACCTTGCTCCAACAGATTACCATTTTTTCCGGAATTTGGACAACTTCTTACAAGGAAAAAAATTCAACTCCGATGCGGCAGTCCAAACAGCCTTCAAAGAGTTTATTGATTCTCGCCTACATGGTTTTTTTTACTAAAGGGATCAATGAACTACCTATGAGACGGCAAAAGTGCATAGATAACAACGGTGCATACTTTGATTAATTAAATATATTTTACAAAAAAAAAAAATTAACTTTATATTCCTCCCGTACAAAACGCCAATTTCATATGTAAGGACCCAATATATGCAATGAAAATAGTTTTCTTTGTCACATAATCATGTGACAACTACTGAATGTATCGATATGGGACTATGACCATTCGACGCGGAATCGTTTGTAGATAGATCTAGGCTATTTATTTTATGAATTCCATAGACCCTTCACCATTTTTAAACAAAAATCTACTATAGGTACAAAATTTTCATTTACGCCCAGCGAATTGGGCGGGAAACGGCTTATATTATGTATAAGTACAGTATTACAAAACATTGCGTTATTTGTACAGGCATTTATTTTCTAAATTTCCTTTCGGAAACGTTGTTAATATAATATTCTTACGAATCATTTATGGGAAAATTGCTCACCTATCTACGAATCTCTGGGCATAAGGGTTGAGGGTGTGAGTGAAGCTATGAGTACCCACGGACCCTAAAGTCGGCGCCTCTACATATAAAGAACTATAATAAGCCATATCCCTTGGTTAGTTGGTCATTTTTTACGACTTGCGTGACAAGACATGCAGCTGACACATATTTTAAGTTCTTCTTTTCATCCAGATCAGTATTTCTCTAAACTTGATCTCTAAACATTCATTTTACAAGCAAATCCACGTGCCAACACGTGTATAACAATACATTATTGTACTTAACGTAATTTATTAGTATGTAACGTTATTCCCAAGCTTAACGCACTTTGCCCTAAGACGTGTCTCACTCAAGACGTTTCAATTTAATTAAATTTATGTTTATGTAATTTTATACGCACAGCCAACCCCCTCGCTTACCCCCCGACCCGCTAACCCCCACGCCCCCTTAACAACTTACCCCCCGTAGGATTAACAAGATTCCATTAAAATTATTATTATGTTTGTACATTATATCTATAAGTGAAGGTTCTTTGTGGTTTTACTCCTTATTAATAAAAAATAGTTACTGAATTCGAAAAAGTTAGTTGAATATTTCGTTTTCTACAACTTTCAGCAGGTAAGTAAGTACTAATTCTTTTTTAGTTTACTGAATGCTGTAGCATGATGTTAAATAGAATAGCAGGTAATATGTTTTGTGCATATGTACCACGATACGTAGGTTCTATATACATATATGTTATGTTCTATATACATACATGATGTATCGTTGCGGGTGTCCATGGGCTGGAGTGATCACTTGATCTTGATGAGGTGACTCGCTCACTCGCCCCCTCCGCCATAAAAAAAAATAAATTCTAAAAACAGAACTGTCTGTTTAACTGTCTGACACTTCAAACCACCGTCCCCAAACGGTTAGGTCTAGAAATACGATATTTTGTACTGAGATTCTTTTATATTTAGATATTTATATTACGTATAGCGAGTGTTAGCAGACGGAAATGTCAAAAGTACTCGCATACCTAGGCGAAAATGTGTGAGCAGAATGATGAGATTTGAGGAAGCGAAAGAGGCATGTAAGGACCGCGACGCTTGGCGCTCCATCCTGTCTGACTACCCCGTTATGGATACAGCGTGAAGATAAGTATGTATATTATGTATGTAAGCACTAAAAAGGTTTATGACATTCAACCCTTAAAGAATTGAAAAGAGTGTCTACGTCACTGAAAAAAAATAAGAATGCGTCTAAATTTTGTAACTTTTTTTGTAATAATTCGTTTATAGGCATAAAACGGCGTCTCAATGTAAAAAAAATTAAATACCACATGGACAGAGTCGCATGCAACAACTGCTGTGCTTATAAAGTTCAAGGTTCGATTTCTGACACATGGTCAATTCTTTGCGGGTAATTAGTTACCAATACCATAATTAAACGATACGATTACAAAATACGAAGCAAAATTTTTTTTTAAATTGTAATTATTGTAATAATATATAGTACAATTACTATTATGTTATTATAACAATAATTGCAATTTTTTAAAAAGTGAGATCAATATCCCACTTGAAACAACAGATCTATTAACAGAAAGACAGAAAGAAACAGCAACAGAAAGTCTATTAGTTTGGTTATTTGGTAGGATTGGCACCGACTTCAGTAACTGTCAAATTTAATTATATAGGTATTTGTATAGTTGAATCGTATTTATAAATTAATTCTTGTACTCGATAAAAGATACTTATTACATTTTGTACTTCTCGGTGTTTTTTCTAAATCGATTTAATTTTTTCTTAACATTTTTTTTTAAATGTTCTATCTAATCCATTGAATTGTCTGTTTAACTTATAAACTAAATTATTTTTATAATAAATCAGTTGTTCATTTTTGGAGACTATTTTTCATGACCTAAACAAACATACATACATACATATACTCACGCTGTATCACTAACGGGGTAGTCAGAGAGGACGGAGCGCCAAGCGTCGCGGTTCTTACATACTTCTTTTGTTTCCTCAAATCTCATCATTCTCCTCACACATTTTTGCCTAGGTATGCGAGAGCTTTTGACACCTCTATCCGCTAACACAAACTTTTAGAAATTAAAAAAAAAAACAAATTAAAGTTGAAAATGTGTTAAAAGAAATTAACACTTATTTTAATTTATTAGTAAGGCATTTGTGACAACTACTGCATTCGTTTTTGTAAAGGTTTATTTAAAAAATTAATCAATTGCAAAAATGAGGTGTAGGTCGAGTTTATTTGGAACAATCAGATATACTTGAGGTACTAAGTAATAAATGAGTTATTCTAGTATTGTACGTACCTACCTACATAGTTTAATTAGTTTCTTGGAAATGGTTTTAACGATTTCAATGTTTTGTATTTAGATAATGTTTTCCTTTCTAGGTTATCTAGATTGGTGTCATCACTTTGCAAACTCGAAGGGTGCCGAACGAAGCGAGGTCGTCCAGGTACTATGTGGTGATATGCTTCATAGCAATAAAATACCTCAGATATCGAATCGCAATTATAAACTACGTATATGTGCAGCAATAAACCACATATCACCCCTTAACTAGATCCAAACAATAGTCTTCCAATTCGAAGACATGGCTATAAAACTGAACAAGTAAAACTAATTAATTCACCACATCATCCATGTTATATAAGCGAAATTTTGAGTGCCTCGTCTTGACGTCGTCTCAGGTGGCCCCCTGCCCGACGCTCCCGAGAGGTGGCCCCCCGCGAAACGCCTCTATTTTCGCGGCTCTTGAGGCGAATAAATAACTCCGTTTATGTGTACACTATAACTTATGTACTGATGTTATCTGAGGAAGAAATTATTATTGATTTTCTTGTAATATGTGTATTCACTTATATGTATAGTGACTGTATATGTATTCCCATGTAATATTTGTAACCATAAGTGTATAGGAGATCGTATGTGTATAGGAGAGTGCTTTCATGTGAAAATATGTTTCTCTAATAATATTTATAGTGATAAATAATTGTCAAAATTGAAATAATTTGATGCAAAGTGCGAAAAGTAAAATGCATAACGGAAATAACGCTTCAATGTTATGAAGTATTTAATTTTTTTTTATGTTTTAAGAAAATACATTATTTAATGCCTACTTTATCAATATTCCTGCTGGTTGAAAAAAAATATAAAAATATTACAGCTTAAAAATGAATACTTTTCATTAACTAATTTACAGAAAAAGTTGAAAAAGTTGTTTCAAAAACTTTTTCAGGGTTCCGTATCTTTACAAACCTTTAAAAGTTCACTTATGCGTTTGTCCGTCTGGCCATCTGTTCGTCTGCCTCACTACAATATTTTCTCAGAAATTATGTCATGTACACACTCGAATGGCCAAACTGAACTGATACATCCATCTGTACTGTCCGTACTTCCATACTAATATTACAAATGCGAGTCTGCCTGTCTGGTCGGCTTTCACGGCTAAACTGCTGGACCGATTTTGATGAAGTATATATTGGAGATAGATTAATCACAGGAGAAGGACATATGCTACTCTTTATCAATTCTTAAACAAGTCTTAAAAATGCACATATTTTGCATGATTTTACATTTACAGGTGAGTTTTTCTTGAACATTATTTTGTTCCTTTATCCCTGAAGTGTTAGAATTATAAAAAAAATGCCAGGGCATATAAAGTTATACTTATGTGAAGTTTACAAATATATAACGAAAAGAGGTCTTATAATTCTTCAAAAATAAACTTAAGGAATTTAATATTTTGTATATATATACATACATACATATCTTCACGCCGTATCCCTAACGGGGTAGTCAGAGTTCAAACTGGTTCGATATTTCTATTAACTATGAAATCTCACACGAAATCATTGAAAACTCGTATCAATAAAACGAGTTCTAATTCAGTCGCTCTCTCTTTTTCTCCACGTACAATCTAAAAGGGACAGATACTCCACTTGCTTTCTTTAACAATAGGATAAGAACTAGAATATTCAACCCTTTTTAAAGAGTTTTTGGGAAAGTGTCAAGAAAGTCACTCGACTTGTTTCGTTTGTATGTAGTTCTGACCACGAGGTCGTGGGTACGAATCAAGATTTTATTTTGTGGTGTTTGAGAAATCGGGTATCCTTAGAATAGTAACGTTCAAAAAGAATTTACAAACAAGTGACATCGAATAAAATAAAAATTATGCTCATGCAATACTTAACTGTGGAATGCAATGTCACCTATAAACTGCACATACATCATCGAGCTAGGAATACAGCGCGAATGTGAGTGAGAATATGTATGTGATGGTGATAAAAAATACATGTTAATTTATGTTAATATATAATACATACATACATATCTTCACGCTGTATCTCTAACGGGGTAGTCGGAGAGGACGGAGCTCCAAGCGTCGCGGTTCTTGTATACTTCTTTCGCTTCCTCAAATCTCAGCATTTTTCTCACACATTTTCGCCTAGGTATGCGAGTGCTTTTGATATTTCCGTCGGCTAACACTCTAGCTATTTGATCTTCATAAGTCAGCTTTGGTTTTCCTTGGTTTCTTTTACCATTCACTTTCGCTCTGTAGGTTTTCTTCGTCAGCCAGTATTTTGTACATGTTATATGGAACCACAGATCTACTACTATAATAGACATTCCATTCATGTGGCCACTATAGTCTTTCTCGCTTTGACAACCTGCATTTGTCAAACCTGCCTTTGTAGCCTAAAATTTTGCATTCTACCGTCACGCACAAAAGAGTCTATTTCACATACATTTACATACATTTTATATTCATTTTTCATTTGTAAAATTCAATAATAATTAAAACGCTTAAAAGTACTAACGAACAATGATTTGTTTGGTTCTTATACCCGTCAAATGTAACAACTTGTCTTAAAACGTTGAGTATACCGTTAGAGATTATGTGTATTGCCATCCCTTTCTATTATAAGCTCAAACCATATACTTCTTTCAGTCTCACAATTCGTGACGTGTGAAAGGCAATATCTATTACTGTTAAACCTGTGTACGGAACTCCCTGTGTGCGATTTAAACTTGCTACTTGACCTTTTTTTTGTGAATGATGTGAATATGTTTTGTTTGGTAGAAACTAATGAGATGATTAAGAATCGATCACATTGGCCAAGTCATGTTTTTTGTATTGTTGTTTGACTATTTTTGTCTGAAAACAGTGTATATCTGTATATCATACATTTATGTCTAATATACACAGAACACATACTCCAAGGAGAAGAATTACAACTTCATACAAAAAAGTGTAGACTATGCGCCATCTGGTAATGCTACCATAAACTAAACTTCGCATGGGTGGGATGTCGAATCATTGCAACACACCAAATTTTTTTACGTTGAGATACAAAAATATCCACATTCCCGAGTTTTTCGGTAAATTTTCCTTAAATTTTCTTTCGTACAAACCTTGTCCTAACAATTACAAATGCAACAAAAAGAAATCGATTAAGTTATAGTCGTTAGAGTCATTCTCAGGTGATAGATGTTGCAATTGATTTTTATTTATATGTATGTCTATCTATTTTACGCATATTTATGTAAATTTATTACACGTATACCTATGTTTTTATAAGCCATACATCATGCTGGCTACGAAAATGTAACCCTATGTCTTATTAACGAGAAGACACTGAAATCGGATCAAACCGACGACATTGAAGGAATTTCATATTAAAGCCACTTACAAGCGAGACAATACAAGTGGCTGGGCGCAGTCAGTCATTGTCAAATTGTTTAAAATAAGAATTATTCCATAACTATTACAGATATTTTCCAATTTTAGACAAAATCATATATAACACTTATACAACCTTTTTGTCTGTCTGTATGTTGCAGTTGATATATTCTTTCATCTTTACACGTACTGAGTTGGAATTTCATAGGGAGACTTAAATAGGTAAACCGAAGTAAAAAACGAAAAATTAAATTAAAATTTGAACTTTATGTTACTTTATAGTTTGAAGTTTGTAAATTAATGCTTTGTTAATAACAAAAAAGTACATACATACGTAAATTTTTACAAACTTAAAACTACACATTAGTTTAAATAATAGACTTCCTCAAGTTGCCGCTTAGAAAACTGTCATAGTTTTCTAAGCGGCAACTTAAGGTGCCCAGCAGACTGGCAGCATTACCTCTTTGAATAGCCTAATTGAATCGTTGGCGGAAGAAGCTGCCAGCCCGGCAGTCTCCTGAAGCCTCGACCAGTTTCTTACGAATATCAGAAACCAGTCGATGGGCTTCGGGGCCCCAGGAACCCAATGTTTCCACTGCAAAAGGCGGCGTAAATATGAAACTCTCAAAGAGCGTCGCATACTTACGCCGCTTCAAGTTCTTGGCAGTGCTGGCTGCAGCACTCGCTGACTTGGAAGCCACCGGTACATGGGCGACACCAAGTGTATCGACACAAGTGATCTTCCAAGCTTCCAAGGAATTAGCGTCAAACCGTCCGGTCTCCTGCCGTCGCTGCGCGAAATACCTATAGGCTCTATGACTGAAGGAACGCCGGCGGCGAGAAGGGCCCGCCGAATGACGCCATTCAAGGCAGCATGCCATGACATGCGAGCCGCACTACGTAAACAGGATAAACCCTGGTGACCTAGTACATCGACGAGATCACTACAGCGGCAACGGTGAGGTAGGTTAGTCCTGGCCCCCAGAAGAAGGGATACTATGAGAGAAAGTGTGGTATTGTCAATTAAGGTTCCTAAGATTTTTGAAGGTATTACCTCCAATCAGTGTCCTGACTCCTTCTCAGAAACAGCCAGGAGGTGAGACCAATCTTTTTCGGTACTACAAGAGTCTAAAAGTTGTAAATGAACATTTTTGCATAGAGGCTCAGCCCAGTGTTTCTGCCAAAAGGTCGAGGTAGGCAGGTTAGTACTCGGACAAACATTTAACCAAGCATTTCGAGCATCTGTCAAGCACGGCACCTCAACCGATCCATTAATATTTACAAACTTTAAACTAAGTATTATTTTAATAGACTTCCTCAAAGTTGCAGCTTAGAAAGCTGTAACTTTGCCTAGCTGACTGGCCGCATTAATTTTTTTAGCCATTTGCCACAAAAATGGCTTATCGTGGGTGATTGCACGACGCGGCCGTTAGCGGTTAATTCGTGCGAAACCGATAACCCGCGACTAGGTATTCTGCAAACAAACAGCTATTCTGCAACAGAAAGCGCACTACAAAAGGTTTATTTTATTCGCTCCATAATTAGTTACAGAAACAATACACAAACTTTCAATATTTGAGCCGCGCGCAGCTACTCGAGTCATGTGTTTTTTTTTTACAGTCGCGACACGACTTTCGTGTCAAGGCCGTGTCAATGAATAGAACTGAGAACAAGACTTAATTGAATAAATAGAAGTCGCGCTTACTGGAAAATAGGTTTTTGAATAGCCAAGCAAGTTCGTTAAAGGAAGAAGCTGTCAGTCCGACGATATCATACATCCAATATCAGCAACGACGATCCTGTCGATGGGTTTCCGAGTCCCGGGTATGAAATTTTCAGAGAGAGTCATATACTTAGCCCGTTTCAAGTTCTTGGAATTATTTTTTTAAACTTTTACTTTGTTCTCAATTGCTATAGATCATGTCCGACACATTCTTAGTCGTTTTTTTGCAGTTCTTTTCAATGTAAATCTTTATTTAAGCTAGAAAAGTCCTAGATAAAATAACACATCGATATTTCTTCAATACCTGAAGCGGTATTTTAAAAGTTGTGAGGGTGCAAGTAAATTCAGGCTTCCTTTACATTTTGTCTAATTATTAGTGTAAGTGTACATTGCACTGGCACTTGTTTGGATTACTGATTCCCGCTCATTCACAACCAGGCACACGATCAGTACCTACCACATTTCTTGAAATTGAAAACATTTTTCAGGATTTGTCAAGCGAATATGTACAACAGAAAAGATACGTTATATATTATTTAATTATATAGGTAATTAGATGATGTTTTATATTATTCTATTGTACAGTTTGAGAAACGCCGTTAAGTGGTAAGATAAGATGGTTCTGCGTTAAAGCGACGATCCTTATTCGTATAATTAGCATTTTCCATTGGGTGGCGGAGGCTTTAAAACCATGGAAGCGTGCCGTACGAATTACTATGAAATTCGTTGTATGTAACTGCATATACATATTTTATATATTGTTTATGTACAAATGTGACTCGATATATTATTATATGTAATTAAATGTAAACTTTTTTTTAGGAATAGGTATATTACGTAATAACAGTACCTCTAATTTCATTCACACGAATTCACTAGGAAGTGCTTTTTTTGCAATAACAAGTACGGTATGTTACCCATTTTTGAATTCGTGATCTAAAGAGATTTATTTCACTATTTCACTTAAAAAATAATGTACAACGCACGTAAGAAATTATACTTCTTCGACGTGAATAAAAATGAAAAACAAAACTGGCTACATATAAAAAAAATAAAACTGGCCGTTTGAAATGAATGCAATAAAAATAAAAGTGGTCACATATAAACTTATAGAAAATCAACTATCTTCAGACTTTTTGGCGGGAACGGGAGTAGTGAGGTTGTCATTTTATTTAGATTTTCTATTTTTTACATTTTTGGGAGTTTTAAAGTACGAAAGTGATAGTACATTGTGTTTTAAAGTTCTGTATAAGTGAAAAGAATGAAGTAGGTCTAAATAAACATGTGTAGCTGAAGTTCTCGCGCTCTTCCAAGAAGTCCTATATAACTTCAGTATAGCTTACTATCACTTTACTGGAGGAGTTTTACGATAAGAAGAAAAAACGAAGTTACTGGGACGTGCTTTATGTAGATTTTACTTATCAAGACGTGACAGTGGTAAATGTGCTAATCTGTGCGCCACGCCTTGAAGAAAGAAAAAAAAAACTCTTAATTGCTAACATGTTGTATTAAATCAACGTGCGCAACTTCCGTTGTTAACTTTATGGTTTGTTACATTGACTTATTCATCTATAAATAACACTGAAATAATTATAATTTCAAAAATGTTTCTTTCTTTTCGAAGAGCGGAAGCACTGTTATGGTGACCATTTCGATTAATTTTCTGTTTAAACCGATTTGTAACGATTTCATTTAAAATTCTATATATATTTTTATATTTAATATATTTTATTACTTTTAGACGTCGTCACAATGACTTCCCTCTGAAAAGATACTCAAACTTTGTAAACTTCTTTCCCACCATTACTCTCAGTTATGTGATATGTGATAACTGATAATAATATATTATTGTAGTAGTCTTCATCTGGTATATACAGTTATATAAATATCTTTAATATTTCAGAAAATATAATGATTTAAAGACGCCTTGATTTGTCCATTCCATTGTTCCAGCCAGTGGTTCCAGCAGAGCCCGCAGATGGGTACCGAAATGAAAGACATTTCGCGTCAAAACTGAATGAGATACAAGTAGCTTTCATTTTCTTTTGTCAACTGACTGAAATGTCAAATTTGATTTCATTTTTAGCCAATGGCTGTTACGCAATTCGGTCTCTGATTCCGTTCGCGAAGGCGTTTTGAATTAGTACATTTTGCGGCTTAAAAATCTGTTATATAAGAAACAGATTTTTTTAAAAAAAGCTACAAGCTTTTTCCTCGTTTTAGCCTTTGTTTTGTAACAAAGAAATATTTTCCACGTTAAACAAATAGTTCTAACCCTTTTCATTCCACCCCGCACCCCTCGCCGCTCGGCCGTCATTAATTACGGCGAATGTCCGATAGTAAAACTATCTAATACTTTATGATAAATTGACCACTTGAAATTTTAAAAATTGATCCACCTATATCAAATACTTGTCTGTATTTTAGTAGATATTTGAACGAAGGCGATTTTGGGCTTAGATTAAAATCTACATGTATCTCTGGTAATTTGATTATTTATTTAGTAGTTGGTGTTAATCCATTATGCTTTTTCGGCATCCCTCATGTTTTTTTTAATTTTTTTTATTTATTTAATCATACATACTTATAACACATATAACATAAACGAACAGTAACGATGATACCTGCAGAAGTATAAACTGTGTTGCAGATATTAACGCCCTCCTCCGAACAGAGCATACATACATACACACATTCATACATATCCTCACGCTGTATCCCTAACGGGGTAGTCAGAGAGGTCGGAGCGCCAAGCGTTGCGGTTCTTACATACTTCTTTCGCTTCCTCAAATCTCATGATTCTCCTCACACATTCTCGCCTAGGTATGCGAGAGCTTTTGACATTTCCATCCGCTAACACTCTGGCTATTTGAACTTCATAAGTCAGCCTTGGTCTTCCTTGGGTTCTTTTACCACTCACTTTCGCTCTGTATATTTTCTTCGTCAGTCTTTCATCACTCATTCTTTCTATGTGCCAGAACCATCTAAGCATTCCATTCTTCATTTTTACAATAACACTGTCGTGCAACCCTGACATACTGCGTATCTCTTCATTACTTATTCTGTCCGCAAGGGTGACACCGCACATCTTTCGAACAGAGCATGCAAATAAAAAAAACTATTATTTACATGGAAATACCTGATAAATTATACATTTGGCATAAGATTGCTATTGCGTAAGTACATGATATACCTACCCTCACATTTGTATATTTTGAACGCGATGTTGTTGGTTCATTGACTTAATATTGCTACAACATGTAGATACTAAAGTTACTGTTAACGACGTGCTATCTCACATGTTTTTTTCTTGTCACAGGTCTTGTTTATTGTAAAAAGCTTTTTTGGTAATTCTCATACGTTTTGATCTTGAAGAAGTATCTATACTAACATTATAAAGAGGTAAATTTTGTTTGTTTGCAATTCAAAAACTACTGAACCGATTTCAAAAATTCTTTCAGTTTTAGAAAGCTACATTATCAACAAGTAACATGGACTGTATTTTACTTTCAAAAAAATCGAAGCCGGGGCGGGTCGCTAATTTATTTATAATAATAAAGTTGACAATATGAATCGAAAGTGCTCAAATACACCAGATATCTTTTGTTTTGTTTGTGTGGAGTTTACTTTAAGTTGCGATCGTGAACGGCCTACGCCGTCACTAAATCTACTGCAGAATTATAAAGTCTTGGGATGTACTATGTCTCTGAAAATTAATTTCCTTGATTCCCATGTAGACTTTTTCGGGTGAAGGACGAAGAAGTAAAAAGATAAAAGATAAGAAAAGGATTATCGAGCATGCTCGCCGATTTTTGTTGGAGATTAAAAAGATATTATTGTCTCTCTTGCGTCTGTCTGTGTAATTTAAATTTTATTTGTCAAGTTTTGTGATAAATAGTCGTTTTGTGAGTCTCTGACTTTGATTCTACCATTTTTTAAATTTTTGTCTGTCTTTCGTCTTTCTGTATGTTGACTGATCTTGATGAAAGTCGGTACGTAGTAAGACTATGTGATTGCACTTATGATACTTATTTTTCAGAAAATCTACCCCTAAAAGGGTGAAAAGGGGGATGAAACTTTGTATGGGAAATGGTAAACCGCTTGACCAATTATAATGAACTTTGGCAGGGAGATAGTTGTCATCAAAGAACAAACATGAGTTACTTCTTTTTATCAAAAATCTACCCCTAAGAGAGTGAAAAGGGGGAAGAAATTTTGTATGGTAAACGCTAAAACTTGGTAATAATAAAATTTGGTGCGGAGATAAGACTTTTTTATCAAAAACACATAGGCTACTTTTTTTAATCAAAAATCTGCGTAAAAGGGGTACGGGAGAGAGGAGGACGAAACTTTGTACGAGAAATGCTAAAGCGCTGAACTGATTATGATGTACAATGGATATACTTTGACTCCTGGGAACGGACATAGGCTACTACTTTTTATCAAAAAATTACCCCTAAGGAGGTGAAAGGGCGATGAAACTGTGAATGGGAAATGCTGAACTGCCGAACCAATTATGATCTTTGGTAAAGAGATAGTATATGCCCGGAGACAGACGAAGGTTAGACGTAGACTTTTTTTCAAAAACAATTATGAAACATACTATGTACATATAATCTAACTTGATCTGGCACAGCCATGGAAAAATTTTCCGCGCAGACGAAGTCGTGGGTTCAGCTAGTATAATTATAAGAGACAAGCAAAACGAACAAAAAAATCTTTGTTAAAAATTAATAGTCTTCTCAATCTATTTACTTTTGATTTTCTAAATAAACATATTTTCCAAGAAAATGGGTGTTTCAATTTTTTTACACACGTATTTTAAGTAATTCTAAGTTGCGCACCGCGGCAAAAGAGTATTATTTTTTGTTGACTAAATTAAAGATATGGTAACTATGAGTCTGCCTGCCAAATATTTTAATATTTTAATAATTGCCGAAAGTGAAATGGCGTGACGCAATTGAAGGAGATAGATGCACATGTAGGTAGTAGGAGGTTGTAGTTATGACATCTGATAACGTTTATATTAAAAAACACCAAAAGCGATTCAGGCAGGCATTAATTTTGGATTCCAAAATTTGGAACAGTGTAGAACTGCTATAAAAAATGTAGACTCGGTAATACTAATTTCTGTAAATTTTTGGTTATTGTTTTGGATTGTCGATTTACTGTTACTTTTAGCTTATTGGGTGTAAAGATGACGAAAGACTACATTATGGACCGACAGACTGACTAATAAGCGGACACATCGACAGACAGCTTCTGTTGTTACATTATTGCTACAGACCCTATTAAAGTCGGTTAAACGTCAAAGCAGTTTTTACTTTATTTCATAACTTATAATGTTATACTGAAGGCGACGCATCGATTAATAATAATTTAAGCCAAAATAGACCTTCTGGACTATGGAAAAGTGCGTGCGAAACGCGAAAAACATAACATATCTTCACGCTGTATCCCCAACGGGGAAAAGTAAAGTAGTTATTTTTGTTTATTTTAAAAACTATAATTAACTTAAAAAAATCCAACTCTCATTTTGAAGAAAATGTTTAGATTAAAACTACATAGAAAATTTTGAAACATAAATCGGTCCCGTTATTCCTAGAAATGTAAATCCCTGTTTTAAAAGAGGTTTCTATGATATTTTTTTTGTGTTACAAAAGTTAACCAATTATGTATTGCAACTTTCAAAATAAAGTCAATGAAATGAAGTATCAGGTTATTAAATATTATTTTCATACGTTTTGTAGTCACTTAGAAAAATTGAGATCCCTGCTGTCAAAATTAGTACGACAAGATCCGAAAATCGAGTTTCCAAATACCCAAAAGTATTATATATCCTTTACCACATCTATAAATTTCTTGCCTGTAACGAATAATTTTACAACACATAGGATTGTTGCATCTTTTGTTTCTTCTGACAGTATCAAAACTTAGAATTATTAAACGTTTCTTTCTTTTTTTTAATAATTTGTTAACTTTCATGTAGTTTTCTTATTTTACGATAATTTATTTATTATCTGTAACAAAAAAGTACATACATATACTAACGTTAATATTTACAAACTTAAAACTAAACATTAAATAATAGACTTCCTCAAATTCCCGCTTAGAAAGCTGTCATTTTATAATGATAATTCCGGCATGCTTTCGAGGGCTTCCTTTTTCCTTCCCTAAATTTTTTGTCAATTACCTTACTTTGCTATATTACGACATTTATAATATCGCTTGAAATTCTACTATGCTATTAAACTTTTAATAAAAGATAAAGATTTTCTGTAGTAAGGAGGTCTTTCTCACGTTTTCGTAGAACTAGATTATCCTATAAACTGGTTCGATATTTCTATTAACTATGAAATCTCACACGAAATCATTGAAAACTCGTATCAATAAAACGAGTTCTAATTCAGTCGCTCTCTCTTTTTCTCCACGTACAATCTAAAAGGGACAGATACTCCACTTGCTTTCTTTAACAATAGGATAAGAACTAGAATATTCAACCCTTTTTAAAGAGTTTTTGGGAAAGTGTCAAGAAAGTCACTCGACTTGTTTCGTTTGTATGTAGTTCTGACCACGAGGTCGTGGGTACGAATCAAGATTTTATTTTGTGGTGTTTGAGAAATCGGGTCTCCTTAGAATAGTAACGTTCAAAAATAATTTACAAACAAGTGACATCGAATAAAATAAAAATTATGCTCGGGCAATACTTAACTGTGGAATGCAATATCACCTATAAACTGCACATACATCATCAAGCTAGGCTGTATTCCTAGCTGATGTATGTGATGTATGTGCTAGCAGATGTATGTGAGCGAATGTGAGTGAGAATATGTATGTATGTGATGGTGATAAAAAATACATGTTAATTTTTGTTAATATATATACATACATACATATCTTCACGCTGTATCCCTAACAGGGTAGTCAGAGAGGACGGAGCGCCAAGCGTCGCGGACCTTCCATACTTCTTTCGCTTCCTCAAATCTCATCATTCTCTTCACACATTTTTGCCTTGGTATGCGAGTGCTTCTGACAATTCCGTCTGCTAAGACTCTGGCTATTTGATCTTCATAAGTCAGCCTTGGTCTTCCTTGGCTTCTTTTACCACTCACTTTTGCTCTGTAGATTTTCTTCCTGTCTTTCATCACTCTTGTGTACTTGCTATGTGCCCGAACCGTCTTAGCATTCCTTTCTTCCTTTTCATAATAACACTGTCGTGCCACTCTGCCATACTGCGTATCTCTTCATTGCTTACCCTGTCCACAAGGGCGACGCCGCGCATATTTCTAAGAGATCGCATTTCTACTGCATTTATCATACTTTCACTCGATTTTGGACATAATCAGGCCTCGCTACCATAGAATAAAGTTGGCACCAACACCGCATTATAGATGTTACGCATTTGTTAATATATTTAACAGTTTTTGACAAGTGCTTAAAAATGTTGGCTTCAAAAATATCGCTCAAAGAAATCTCATCAAATTAATGAAATTTAAGCCTTTTCCTGAAATATTAAAAAAAGTGTTGTCCGAAGCTCACATTGTTATTTGGACATTAACATAATCCAAACATAGGCTTTCTAAATTTTTATTTGGGCGTTAGTTTCGTCGGGTTAATAAGCGAAGCAGATGAACTGAGATTATAATTGATGGACTTTGATTGGCAGCTAGAGGACTATTCATGGAGTAATCGAGGCTAGTTTTATTGCGGAAAAATATTTATGCAAGTGAAATCACGGTGCATATGTAGTCTGAAAATTGTATACTAAATTTTATATTTATTGTTCATTGGAAGAAATTGACTACTCACAACAAAAGGTACACTAGTGTGAAAGTTAGTGTACTTTTTATGTGTCAATATTTTATTTATTTTAATAAATGAATAAACAAATAGAAATGAGCAAACAATGAAGATAGAATTATCTTATGTTAAATAACTAATTATTTTTACTTAGAATGTCTTAATTTCTATTCCATAATTAATGTTGTTTTGCAATGGCGATTGGTAACTGGCCCCAATTTAAACGCCATTTGCCATATATTTACCTAACTTAAGAGCGCCCCTATCCGTAAATCACCTGCGTCATTAATTCATTTTAAGACGACGCTCGTATCCCCTTAGACGCCACATTTGCATATTACAAAGTATGGAAGTTCGCTAACGAACTGCGCGGGCGGAGGTGGTTAGGGAGGGGGGCGCGGTTGTGGTGGTGCAGGGGTGTCTAAGGTTGCTGGTGTAAGACGGGGAATTGGGTGCAGGGCCGGAATTGGGCCGCCATTTTTTGCAATAAATTCTTGTAATATCTTCCGCTCGAAATCGCTTTGTTAATCTATACGTATTTCGGTTTCGAAGCATCCTCAAGAAATATTAGAGATCAGATTGGGTCAGCTAATTGGCACCGAATGCTAGCACTAAATTAAAAACCTAAAAAAAAACAAAAAAAAAAACACCGCTATTTATTTGCTTTATAAGGATTCTTTATTTAGTTGTAATCAAAGAAAGACCGGTGAAGTACGAGTCAAATTCGCTCATCGATGGTTTCATAGCAGCACATAACGTATTTGTGACCTGTATTTACAATAAAATATAAGCCGAATTCAGAAACAAAATTAACTTTGCAGTTTTAAGACACATTCTTCCATACCGTTCAACCGCAAATTTAAATTAGTAATTGCAAAAAAATATTTTTACACGTGATATAACTACCTTTACTTGTGTTATAAGCCAAATTTAATGATTCTAGGTTAACATACCCTATAGGTTTTGATTCCCTTGCGAGTGTCAAAATATGCGGTGTAAACGGCCGTATCTTTTGATTGCGTGGGCTTAGAAGTCTGATTTTTTCACAGCTCCAAAGGATTGCAGACTCAGACTCACGCCAGAGAATATTTATGTTAAGAAGATTCCCACTACGTAACGGAATTGCTACTCGCGGCCAGACGTGGTATTGTTGCGTTGGGTGTGCTATGCGAAGAGCATTTCATTTAGTTACACATGTAGCATGTAATAATAAAAAGACAATGTAAATTTTTCATGTTTGTTAATTTTAATTTCTTTTAGTAATGTTGAAGAACAATAACTATGGATGCTTTCTATGAAGACATCCTACTGTTACGTGTGTACCTACTGTGCTCACGCGTTCATTGCTCAGTTCGTCTGTCCTTCTGTCACAGATAAGAGATACTCAGGCGACTATTATGAGGACTTCTGCGACTGCTGGTAGTATTGAAATGAAAATTCATACTTTTAAACGATTGCCATCAAGTGACTGAATCAATCACGAACAACACAGGTTAATTGGTGTAGTTCAGCCTCAAAACTTAAAGGCTCTTTATCCGTCTACTACATATTAGAAAAAAATATTCTCTATATATATATAAATCTTCATTTATAGCCAAATATGTCGTAGACTAATTTCTTTTACTTTAAATTTATTGATTAAAATTTGTTCGAACGATTAAGAACGAGGTTTTTCTCTTACATAAAATCATTGACCTAACGTTGTCATTGACCAAGCGGTGGTCTTGGTGAGAAAGCGAAATACAGGTAAGGTAAGATAAAGGTCTGGCACATTTCAGATAATACATAAAATGAGCCAGCTGTTTATATATCGTTAAATATGAAATCGTAACAGAAGCACTGTTCACTATGAACACACTATCAAATCTTCAACACAACTATTATCTACTTGACTATTCGACGGCTTCTCAACAATTGAGCTCTTACAAGACTAAAATCAGACTTATATACAGCCCCACTCCACGCAGGAAAACCATTCTACCCTTATTCTTGTTATTAAAATGTTACAAAATATCACACGTGGGTAATTTATGTGATTAAAATTAATGTGAAACTAACAATATTTTTATCTTCGCACACAGGTCCTAAAAGTTGACCAGGGACTTATTAAAAGGAACTTGATTAAGTGACAGGTGGTTAGCTATTTGGTTCCTGAAATTCCCATCTATAAGCCAAATACTGTAGAATAATAAAGCTAAGAAACCGAAGCGATTTATTCATAACCATAAATGGTTCCGTTTGCCGATCAAGCAGTTGTCGATCACATCTCCCTTTAATAAATACAAAAAATAACGGTCTGTGCGATGAAATGATATTATAGCAATTTGGAAAAACGTCATATTTTAATTAAAGCATTGCTTGTACATATTTTTATTTGGTTTACTTGTCCGGTGTCGCTAGTCAGTATGTAAATACTCCTAAGCGTTGTAATTTTAAATAATGCCTACTTATAGCTACAAGTATTTTGGGATTGCAATGTGATTTTGTTTTGCCTAAATGGTCTGTTCATCTCGAATGAGAAATGATGTGAAGTTATGTAGATTTGTAGGGGAACACCACAGTTATTGGCTGCTTAAGGTACTTCAACCAACTCTTTTCTAAACAATATTCAGAAAAATGTTTTCATGGCATGGTAAATGTAAAGATGTAAATGGAGTTAAATTCAAAATACTTTTTAGTTAATCTTTAAAGAGGTATTTATTAATTAATAACGCTGAACGTTTTACAATTACCTTCTGTTTCAAAATAAATCGATACCAAAAATTAAAATGAGTAAATTACAGTAAATAGCCACAAACAAGACATTAGAAATAATACCTGATTCTCATTTTATTTTATTTTTTACACATTAATTTTGATTAAATTTTCAATTACAATTTCAAATTAACTGTAAAAGTATTCTAAAGTTTATTTTTGAAGGATATAGTTGAAGTGTCCAATAACTATTAAATGGGCCAATAACTGTGATTTCCCCTATGTGAATAAAACAACTAATTTTAGTATAAATAAAATATAACATAAAAGTATGCATCCAAGTCCATCCCTGACAACCTCGAAAGCGGAGAAAGATGAAGGAAATGAAAATGTACGTCGCAAAAAGGGGAGGCGCCCCTCCCACGGCCGCGCGAGAGGAAAGCCCGAAAATTCTATAAAGAGGGAGCGAGGGTAGGTCTCTCCGATACCTTTTGTAGACGATAAGCCCTGTTAGGCCCCCCGGTGGGGCAAGGAGGGGCGCAAAAGGGAAACATTACTCTTGCAGACATCTCGGCAATGAGTTCTTATCTATCTTAGGTAATTTCCTCTCGTTTTGAAGGAGGTACGATGCGGGTTTAGTTTTGTTCATTGAAAGGAGGACGTGCGTAAGAAGGCCTCAATACAGCCTACAAAAGACTCCTCGCGTTTGATAGAAAATTGTAGCCAAATAAGTTTGTATCAGTATGATGCTACAATTTCTGTTTATTTAAATAATACAGTTTCTTGTATGTTTTGTAACAGAATACATCTGTTTTTTACTTAAATACATAATAGTTAATCTTTGGGTTGCCAGTATTTAAATAACTCGCATCTAAGTTGTGATTCATCCAATACGAATATTTCGACCAGTACCAGTTCTAAAAATGGCGAAGCAAAATAATTTTAGAAATGATACGTAAAAAGGTATAATAAAATAAGCTAGATATAGTTTTACAGCTTCCGGATCTAAAATCTTAATGACAATAATTGTTACATCCTACTTATGAACATATTATTATTAATATGAATTGTACATAATAAATATCACTAATTTGTAATGAAGAGTACAACTTAATTAACTTAATTTATATCATTAAAAGAATTTGTATTTTGAATCAATCGCTACGAATTGTAAAATAATTATAATTTATGACATTATACATCATTGTTACACATATCTGGCAACATCTTTGACTTAATGCTTATAAATGGAAGAGGGTAACGACGTGTATTCTCTTTCGTCGATTGATCTTTCCTTGATTGCTACAACAAAAGAAATGGAGGTGTCAGAGTTTTTTTCTGTGCTCCCTCCTCCTGGTATTTCACTATATTTGTAGGTATGCTTTGCATATTTTCTTATTTTTATACATCTTGGCAATTTTAATGTATTTAATCATTAATCTATTTTGTTTATTTAATAAATATGTAAGTTACTTCGGATAATCAACTTTCTGATAATAATTCGTTCGAAGTGGCGATATTTTTTGTTACACTTGTGGTCTTCCTTTGCTTCCTGGATAAAAATTTCACAAAACAGAATATTTGAATGACTGAATTTCTTGTCAGTTAATTCACGGTGTGGGGTTTATCTGCACTGGTGGTGAAATAGACTTTGAAAATGAATTTCGTAATCCAAATCCATTTTGATTTGATTTTGTCATTTTGATGGAAATGTCAAAAGCACTCCCAAACCTAGGCGAAAGTAGACAAGAAGAATGATGAGGTTTGAGGAGGCGAAGAAAGTATGTAAGGGACGTAGCTGGGTGCTCTGTCCCCTCCGACTATCCCATTAGGAACACAGCGTGAAAATATGTATGTACATACGGTCCAAAATACTATAACTTAATTTTTCGTGTCTAATTTCTGGATTTTAGGTTTCGATTTTATATGACAGATATCCTGTATATATTTACCGGCCTATTAATACATATAAGTTATCACATTACTTCTCATACTGGTTCTTCGTCTCGTGGGAACCTTGTAGGCAGACAGGTTTTTAATGCAATGGTATGAGCATCTATACGTATTAGTATTGCGTACGTGTGATTGTAGGGGAAGCACCGACTTGTTGGGGTCAAGGTCGGACATCGACCTACTGGACACCGAATCGCTGTCCGGATTCACATATTAGACAGGAACGTAGCGGCGCCTTACAAATAAATATTTGTATGTAGCTTGGTTTAATTACTACTGCGTAGCGGACGACGCTACGGTAGATGTCTCGTGTGCGTTATCAGTAGTTTTGAACTTCATATTAGGGTACTATTTACATATAATGTACCCATATAATGTAATGTACTTACAATATCCGCTCTCACTCTTCATAATATCAGTATAGATAGTATAAATGATCGTTTCTCAATCATTTTTATGTTACGACCCACGAAAAAGCCAAAAAGTTAAGTATAAAGTCTGGCGACCACTTCACAATAAAATTATAATTATAATAAAAATTAATAATTTATTTATACGTTTAATTTAAATTTTCAAGGCTCCCTAAGGCGATAAAAACGCAAAACCGTGCATTACAAATATAAATTATCGCTCATGTAAATCGCGCCCGCCTGTCTGAGGGTCTAAAATTACCGTCTAGGCGAGGTTTTAACCTGCGTTGTACTTGCACGAACTTGTCAAATAAGCCGCCCGCGCATCCCGTGACACGTGCGTTAGACAGGGTCGTACATGTTAAATGCCTAAGTTATAAAAACAAAAGGACGCGAGGCAGTTTCATTGTCATTTACATTTTTAGGGTAGAAGCACAGGGAAGCAAGTACATACAACAACGACTTATTTCACTCAGCCAAACTCAGACAAATTTTGATAAAATGAAATGTGCCTTCTATGTCTGGTGAAACGGTGAAGAAAAAGAGATCAGATTATACAAAGACACATATTTAAAATTAGGATTTATTGCATTGGATGATAAGCCACAATGTGTAGTTTTTTTTAAATCCTATCCGCGAAAAGCACAAAGCCTTCGAAATTACTCCGGTATCTGGAAACAAGACACCCGTCTTTACAAAGCAAACCGTTAGAATTCTTTGAGAATAAGTCACTTGTTTTGAAACATTAACAAATTGCTCTAAAAAAATCTAGCCGTAATAAGACTGCAGCACTTCATGCATCCTACTTAGTAGCACTGCGAGTCGCGAGGGAATCAAAGCCCCATACTATAGCGGAAAGACTCATTTTACCCGCTGCCATTCATATAGTCAATATTATGATAAGTTCGGAAGAAGCTAAAAAATTCAAAAACCTCTTTCAAATAACACAATATCGAGACGTATTAAATAATATTGAAATGGCCATCGACATTCACAACCAAATAATTGAAAAAGTTAAATTAAGTTAATTTTTTGCAATTCAGTTTGACGAGTCAACAGACGTTCGAAGTTCGACGTTCGACGAACAGAAGTTCGACGAACTTGGAGCAATTTTTTTGTTTTGTCCGATATGAATGCGAGGAGTCTGTTAAAGAAAATATGCTTTTTTGAAAATCAATTCCTGGTCGAGCATCTGCCGAAGGACTTTTTAATGTATTCATCGAAGCAACACAAAATGAAAACTTGGACTGGAATAAATGCATTGCGGTATGTATTGATGACACGAAAGCGATAACGGGGAAAAAGATAGTAAAATTAAAAGCTATTATGCGCATGCGGAATGGACGCACTGTTTTCTTCACAGACATGCGCTTGCCGGAAAAAAGATGCCGAACGATTTACAAAATGTTTTATCACAAACTGTTAAAATTGTTAATTTTAACAAAAGCCGACCGTTACAAACTAGATTGCTTTCCACAATGCAAAGAAATGGGTGTAAAGAACAATTTACTGATTTTCCATACTGAAGTGAGATGGCTGTCGCGAGAAAAATTTTTAATAAGGCTTTTTGAATTACGAGATGAATTAAAAAGCTTTTTTCCTGATAAAAACAGTTCAGTTTTATAATTTTTACAGGATAAATCTTCATTACAGTTGGCTTACTTGAGTGACATATTTTCACATTTCAATGATTTGAATACGAGTTTACAAGGCCGTAACAAAAAAAATTTACTTATGACAGATAAAGTCAATGCCTTTATCAAGAAGTGATATTTGGATTATACCCTTTGAAAAATGAAATTTCGATGCATTTACTGCAACTTTTGATTATATTAACAAAAACGCGAATTTAGGAAATTCAGTTATTGACTGTCTGTTGGAGAGCATGAAAACGCATTTCGGTAAATTAAAGATTCAGTTACTAGAACATTTTCCAGGTGACAACAGTGATTTCTCGAAAAATGGGTTCTCAGTCCGTTTGATGAAAATATTGTTGCAGCTGCCAAGTTACGAACTGAGACTCACAACTTACTCATTGAACTATCAGGTGATAAAACTTTACAACTGGAATTTTTATCTCAAGATTAAGATAAATTTTGGCTGGCGCTACGAAGTAAGTACTCAAGCCTAGTAAAGGAAGCTTTGAAAATATCGATACGCTTTGATACTTCTTACCTGTGCGAAAAAGGTTTCTCGTCTATGGTGGCTTTGAAAACTAAATATAGAAATCGTCGTTATCACTCGAAAATAATTTACTTATGAGAAACAAAACTATTAATTTATTGTCTTTGCAATTAAACCGACTTCATAAAAAAACACTGAAAAGTACGAAATAACTGTTCCTTACTAATTGGAACTAAATTACAAAAATAAGTTTCTAAATACGACACAAATACCTATTATAAATAAATTTGAGTGACCTTGGCCTAAATAAATATCTAGGGTAGGTCTACCACTAATTTGTTTTGAAATTCCGGAACGGAATGATATACAAAGTAAACACCAATATAAATAAATCCTTATAAACAATTAGAATTACTTGGTGTGTCTTCGAAATCCTATCTGCAATACAATGAAATTTAAATGGGACCGCCTCGAAAGTAAACCCTTTCAAAACAAACGAATTTCTAAAATTTTCCAAATCGGTCCTCAATTGACAAAGTTATCCGTGTACATACATAAAAACGTACATACAGGTGAACACAGCACCTCCTCTCTTTTTGAAGTCGGTTTAAAATTTAATCGTAATTTACTTTTTCGAATTACATTCAGTTATAAATTTAGAGCATACTGTGAATATATTGGTGCATCACTACTTGCTATATCGCGTGTTGCTTAAAATAATTATCTACCTACATGCAGAAAGTTCCTGTTACATTTAAAATCTGGTTCGTTATATCTACCTCTAAATATTACAGCATACAACAAAGACGCTATCCGCGTCCGCCTGTTTGTCAGCTTAGTTTTTCTAAACTGCGCAATAAATTTTGATGCGGCTTTCGCTATCATTTAGAGAATTTCTTTATATGTATAACACATTCTTATTACAATTAATAATAGAGAAAAGTCGATATTTCGTTATGAGGTAGTAAAAGAAAAGATTTTCGAGCGCTTTTTATTTCTTTTTTTCTATAAAAGAGGGGGCAACCGAGCAAGCGGGTCACCTGATGAAGAGTGATCAACCGCCGCCCATGGACACCCGCAACATTCGAAGAATCACGGGTGCGTTGCCGGCCTTTAGGGTAATAGGGAAAGGAGCGAAAGAGGAGGGACGGAGTGATGGGCCACCGGCACTCTCACTCACCGAACGAAACACAACAGCAATAGATGCTGTTATTTCACGCCGATATTCTGTGAGAGGGTAGCATTTCACCGGGCGAGCCGGCCCTATTCGTGCTGCAATGCAGCATGGCTCTACTACTCTAAAAAATTACATGCTTGCATGGTTACGCTTACGCTGGTTAAATCTTACTGTAACGGAGCGAGATAGCGTTGCTGTCACCGGGTCCGCCTAGCTGACATCGCATCCTGCCTGCCAGATCTTGGCGACGCCTTGCTGTCGACAAGGCGTGACAGAAGTGACGTCGGCAAGTCTATATAAACCGATGGGTGCGGAAAGCTTCCCTGGCGACGCCTTGAGCCCGAAGTCTGCCCTCCATAAGAGATATCCCTCGGCTGGAGGAACACTTAGGCGGTCGACCATCTGGCAGGGCGCCTTTAGCGTTCGCCACTACGCAACCGGTGACGGTGTAAAAGCCACTAGGGCTAACAGCAAAGAGGAACCCCTCTTTGGTCGGTTGAAACACAAAATATTCAGAGGCAATGCTGCCAGTCTGCTGGGTACCTTAAGCAATGACAGCTTCCTAAGCGGCAACTTTGAGGAAGTTTATTATTTAAGATAATGTGTAGTTTTAAGTTTGTAAATATTAACATATGTATGTACTTTAAAACACAATACCTAGGCTATTTTCGAAGCTATTTTGACCAATATGGTACATACATACATACGAGTACATATCTTCACGCTGTATCCCTAATGGGTAGTCAGAGAGGACTGAGCGCCAAGCGACGCGGTGTTTACATACTTCGTTCGTTTCCTCAAATCTCATCATTCTTCTCACACATTTTCGCCACGGTATGCGAGTGCTTTTGACATTTCCGTCAGCTAACATTTTGGATATTTGATCTTCGTAAGTCAGCCTTGATCTTCCTTGGCTTCTCCACTCGCCACTTGGCCACTCGCTTGCGCTCTGTAGATTTTCTTCGTCAGTCTTTCATCACTCATTCTTTCACCAATCTAGTATTGAATTTTATCCAGTTAAATATACATACACATTAATTAGCTAGGACATTTAATCTAGATTAAAATTGTCCATAACATTATATCATTTAAATAAATACTTTTGAAGATATTACAAAAAAAAATTTAAAATTACTCAAGCTTTCTGGACTGACATCCGTGCAATATTTTACTGCGCCCGTGCATAGCCTGGTTAGGTCGCTAGTTATTACTACATAATTTCATGTTGCGGAAAAACTACGAAAGGTTTGTGAATGTTCGTTTGTGTAAAAATGTATTACAGCTTGCTTTAATGTATTTAAATACAGATATAAAACATTCCTTTTAAATTTATTTTTTATTCAAGTCAGCACTACAACAGCTAAAGAACTTTTAAAGGTTACAACTTGTTGTGTTGTGTTGAATTTTTTTTAAATATTGATTTTGCTTAGGTTATACGAGTATTTCAAATCTTTCTTCGGCAGTTTATATTCTTATAAGAGAAAAAAGTCTTCCAGCCTTTTATCTAACGGTGTTCCATTACTTTTATGGGTGCGTTCGTTATTAACTTGTTCTACTTTATTATATACAAGTCCAAATCACCCATATTTGTGTCAGTATTTTATTTTCAGATTCGATCGTTAAACTATTGACATGAAAATAAGTTCTATCGAATGACCCTATCATTCGTTCATTGTTAGGCAAGTATACTTAGTTCAAGTTTTGGCACAAACGATCGAACGATTGAGTGTGTAGTCGATATTACATTCAATCGATTTTGTCAATCGATTTATCGTGACTGGATCGATGTTGTAATTATTTCGATCTTTTTTTAAGTTTTTACTATACTTTCTTGTATTTACGAATTTATTATATACATTTGAAATATAATACATGTATATAAATACAGATAAGGTGAGATAAATATGATCAAAATATAAATGTAGGATTTACAAAACATTGATTGTAATGAGAAAAAGTGGTCTCGTTGATATCTTTTATATGATAAAAAAACATTTTTTATCTCAAAATATTCTTTACTTTTACAAAAGAGGTAAATTATTTCAGACATTTTTTATTTTGGTGTATATTATAGCGAAAACGTAGAAAAATCATTATACAAACACACTAACTGTAAAGCGTTAGAAATAGTAATAGACGGAACTCGAACATGGAAATAAATCAATTTATTTGCTGTCAGACGATCAAACTTCATATCACATACAAACTTGTTTACAGCGCTGCAGCGGCTGGCTGGTCAGCAATCCCCCTCATGCTATAATCTGTATAAAATAAACACCCCACCTATTCCTCCGAGAAATTCAAATTTCGAACGCCTCTCGCACCGCCATCCGCCATTTTGCGCAAGACGTCGATAGAGATTAACTAGATGCCACATATTTTTTTCAAGAACGTCTTAAGTTGTCTATTTTTACGCTACTATAGCTCTTACGACATCATCTTACGCCAGTAAATCGCTCGTATAAAAATGTTACTCTATTGGTCTTAAACTCGACTATAAAAAGTTACAACTGTTTTATAAAATCATTAAAAGAAATTGTAATGACTTAACATTGAGTTTAAAATTCTTCAGCAAGAAATTGCAGTTGCGTCGTTATGGAATTGAAAGTAAAAACTATAACAACAATGCACGCGGTTAAGATATTTCCGTCTCCTTTTACGGTATTAATTTTATGTGTGCAAGAAAAAGAGAAAGATAGTACTTTAGTTACGTCTAGTGGGGCGTGTGCAGAATAGTTAGAATAGTGGAACAAGTTCAGAAGAAGTTTGGAAGAGGGAATGGTTTTATTGGATTTTCGTTCGGTTTCGTTACGTTTCGTTTGATAATGGGTCCGGTCGGATATTTGTCATTAGAATTCAAGATGTCTGCATTTTATGAGGATTATAGGAATTTGAAATCTGTATTTTGTTGACATTTTATGACACAAGTTTTTACATGGAACAGTAGTTAACATTATTTATGTATCAAATATATATTAATTAGTGGTAATCCATTTTTATATACCTATACATACTTATTAAAATACTGTGAGAATAAGATTTCATTGACTGTATGTCTTGTCTTACAGATGTACCTATGCATGTAGATATGTAAAAGAAACACAACATAGCCATGATACGCTGTAAGAACTGTTTCTTCGCTGTAAGAACAGCTGAAGCTACGTAAGTACGTAGCTTCTGTTCTCAGATACGGTCTTGTGTTGTGGGGAAATTCTACAGATGCATAAAAAACTTTTATTGCATAAAAGAAGTGCATTAGAGCTATCAGTGATCTTGCTCCATGGGAATTGAGGTAAGCCTCTATACATGCGATTAAAATTGCTTACTTTACCCTGTATGTATATATTTGAATGCGCAAAGTTTGTTAAACTAAATATTTATCTATTTACGAAGGCTACTGACATATTTAATAGACTTACTAGAAATCTAGATCGAATTGTCCTGTCAAAGGTTCCTAAAATAAGCCCGTATCAAAAAAGCTGTTATATTATAAAATATACACACCGGCACAATTAGCGGAACAGAAAAAAAAGTGAGACTATGAGATAATAACGCATATATTTGACGAAAATGTAATTAGACACAAAATAACAAATTGATTAACATTAACATTGATTAACAACAAATGAATGAAAAAAGTGTATGTCATCTAATTTTCTATTTTCAAATTTGACAATAAATTAAAAAAATATCATAACTGGCCAGTTCCTCAAGTAAAAGATTTTAAAATCCTGCTTTTTTTGTGTTCCGCTAATTGTGCCGGTGTGTATATAATGCTATTCCTAATGATATTAGAACACTACCACAAAAACATTTTAAAACAAAATTAGAATCTTGGCTACAAGAAAAATGATTTCATTCAGTAAAAGATATTATACAGAAGTGACAATTTAAGTACTTATGACGGTGGAAATGCTAATGTCATGTTATTTATTAAAATTTGAATATATGTTAGAGTTTGATTAAGATTAAATATAACGTATAGTTAATTTGCATGCTAAACATTTGGCGAAGTATGTGAAACTGATTTATTTCATTGTACATTGTATCATATTTCTGGTAAATAAACATTATTATTATTAAAATACGTCGAAGTATTTTATTTTTAAGTTCTTATAATATACCTAATAAGCTATCGTGGCAGCAAATAATACTTTTCTTATAAGAACTTATTAATAAGTAATGAGATTTTCCACCGTGATACACATAGAAATAATAAAAATTGCTGTAGAGTATTACAGCTATTAGCGTTCATACCATTTTTTAAATTGGAAGTAAGTTTTTTAAATTTCAAAATAGACACTTTTATGAAGGTTCTTATATGATTAATTTTAGGACAAGATGAGATATTGAAAGCACAAAATAAGCAGTACAAATACCGTGTTAAATATATAAGAATTCAGTATAGATGTCTAAAATGTGAAATTAATTCCACTCATTATTAAGAATCATCCACTTTTTCACTTGTGGATTTTTAGCCGACTTCAAAAAAAGGAGGAGGTTCTCAATTCGTCTGTATATATGTTTTCTTTTATGTGTAATATGTTCGAGCATAACTTCTTTGTTTATAAACCGATTTCAATGATTCTTTTTTCGTTGGGTTCAGTTTAGCTCCAAGGTGGTTCCATTTAAATTTCACAGATATTGGAGCTTGGACTTCGAAGATACACCAAATAATCCCAGCAGCTTATAACTTTCATTCATATTGATGATTCTCTTGTATATCATTCCGTTCCAGAATTAGAAAAGTAGTTGTAGATTTGCCCTAGATATTTATTTAGGTCGAGGTCGCTCAAAACGAAGAAATAAAAAAGTTATAAAAAAAAATAAAGCCGACCCAAAAAAGCACTGGAAAGCGCAAAATAACTAGCCTTTACTGATCAAATCTATATAATTAAATAATGTGTAGTTTTAAGTTTGTAAATATTAACGTATGTATGTACCTTTTTGTTATTAATAAAAATAGTAAAAAAAAAATCATTTGACAGTTGTTGAAGTCGGTGTTAAATCAATGTGCAACGATAGAAAATCTACTAGTTTAGTAAAATGTAGGGATTACTTACTTAGTGGTTTAGTAGGCTTGGCACCGACCTTAGTAACTATCGAATTTAATTATATAAGTTTGATTAGTAAAGGATAGTTATTTTGTACTTTTCAGTGCTTTTTTGGAATGCGGTTTAACTTTTCTTTAAAAGTTAAAAAAAATTAGTTTAAAGTCTACTTTACAGTTTGTGTAATTATCCTTTTTACACCATAGAAGAATAGAACACAAACGAGCAAACAATTTATCTAAGGGTGAGTGGAATATGGGCCATATCAAGATTAAGAAAGTACTTCAGATTGAAATATCAAATTCTATCAACTCCCGTTGAATATTTTTATTACTTTGGTTTCTTAATCTAATATTTACTTATTATATATACGTTACGTTTTTATCAGATTAAAAATAAAATTGTATGTATGTTTTAAGTTTGTGAATATTAACGTTAGGATATGTATGTACTTATTTGTTATGTATTAATAAAGTAAAAAAAAATATTATGTTAGTACAAAAAATCTAACATCGCTCCACCAAACAACCAAACAAACACAAACAACCACCAAACAAACAGTCCACCAAATGATATGTGGACTGAGCGAACGATCGACGTTATAAATCAAAGGTAAGAAAGCGCTTCAGATTTCAAATGCGTTAGCAACTTTGAAGACTAAGATATTCTTCCTTTTCCCAAGCGCAGAAGGTTTCGCGGTCGATTCCCGGTCGGGTCAAATTAGAAAATGAACTTTTCTAGATTGTCTCGGGTCTGGGTGTACTGGGAGACGCCCCCTGTAGTCGTCGTCTGGTTCTCATAGCACAGGGAATACCCTAGCTTGCGATCGGACAATTGGTGTGTATTGTCTGGCGCATTATTATTATTCTTCCCTTTGTCCAAAATGTCACCGGCTGACTTCCCTTCCACGCCGGAACACAAGAGTGCTGGCGTTGCTGTTGGTAGCAGGATAAGCGAGTAAGTTGGTGGTAGTAGTGCGGACGGACCCCACACAACAGGTTTTCTTTTCAAACCGAACTAAAGAAGATTTGACGTTCAAAAACACCTTGTAATTGGGTTTACTTGAATAAATTGATTTGACTTTGACAAGGTCCTACCACCAGCAACGTGGAAGCTTTTACGATAGACTTTACAAGTAGCTCCAGACGCCGTGTCAAAGCAACAACGGTAAATCAAATCAGATAAGCTGATTCACTTGTACATACGACACACATTTATTATCAGATAGATTCATTAGAAAACAGCACCCACACATCTACAATTCATTCGGTTTTATTTATTTTTTTACTGACGAAGAAAATCTACGAACGAAAGCGAGTAGTAAAAGAAGCCAAGGAAGACCAAGGCCGACTTATGAAGATCAAAAAGCCAGTGTTAGCCAACGGAAATGTCAAAAGCACTCGCATACCTAGGCGAAAATGTGTAAGTGGAATCACGTTCTCGCGTTAATCTGAAGCACTTTTCTGGGGCCAGTTACAGAGCCCTCTATGCCAAGCTTTTATAATACCTAACATAAGACATACAGATACATACATAAGACAGGAAAGATACTTTGCTTTCAGGAAAAATATTCGACTTTTCCTTTTTTTCATAGCATTTCAACCGTTTTAAGATTTCAGTTTAAGTAAATGTATAGGCTGTATGTCCAGCAGGGGACTTCTTTCGGCTGATATGATGATGGTGATGATGATGACAGGCTGTTGATGATTGCTGCCGAACTTTTAACTTACACACATACATGAATACATCTTCTCACGCTGTATTCTTAACGGGTAGTCAGAAAGGATGGAGTGCCAAACATCGCAGTCCTTACATACTTCTTTCGTCCCAACAAATCCCATTTTTCTCTTCACGCACTTTAGCCGAGGTATATGAGTGTTTTTGACATATCCGTCAGTTAACACTCTGGGTATCTGATGTTCATAGGTCAGCCTTGGTCTTTCTTGGCTTCAGCCTCTGCTCACTTTCGCTCTGTAGATTTTTTTCTTCAATAGTTTTTCATACTGTTTTATAGATCTATTTTCGATTTTTTTTTAATAAAGTTTCTACAACCATAAGTAAGACATTAGTATTCAAGCTCAGTGCATTATATGTGGTTTAAGGTGATGTATTAATTACGTTTTTATATAATTACATACATATATTCAAGCTGTATCCCTAACGGGGTAGTCAGAGAGGACGGAGCGCCACGCGTGGCGGTCCTTATGTAAAATAGTTTATGTGAAATTCAACTGTGCATGTTAGACGGCTAGAGGAACAGTTGAATTGTTTTTCCTATAGGGCGAACACTTAGCCTCAACTTCTATTTATTCGCATAGACTATAATGGTTACAAAATTTAAAAAATTATTATTATTGGTAAAAAGGCAGTTATTTCAAAATCACAAAAATATTTTTTTTAACGTTAAATTTTTATTTACTCAATCTTATTGGAAATATCCAAAAAATTGTAATAATTTTTTTAAATGATTTTCTCTTATAAGAAAAGATTAAGTAGGACTTTTTGGCAGGAACGGGAGAAGTGAGGTTGTCATTTTATTTAGATTTTCTGGTTTTTCCATTTAAGTACAAAGGTAGTTTTTTTAAAGTACAAAAGTGATAGTATATTAGGTTTTAAAGTTCTGTGTAAATGAAAAGAATGGAGTAGGTCGAAATAAACATGTGTAGCTGAAATTCTCGCGGTCTTCCAAGAAGTCCTATAAAATTTCAGTAAAGTCTACTATCACTTTACTGGAGGAGTTTTACGATAACATCAGTTACTTATTAAAATACAATACGTGAGATTGGCAAAAGCGCTGTGCGCCATGCCATGAAGAAAAAAAAATAATTAAAATTTAAAATGTTATACGTATATGTCATACTTACTGATATACCAATGGAAACTATCCTATAACAGGAATAAAAAGCAAGTGGGTTTTATGGTAAAAATGTTAATATTCTTGAAAATTTCCCCGAATTTATTCTACAGTTATCCAATTTTGGTAATTTTTTTAAAATTTAATTTAAAACACATGCTTTAGTCGTACTGGCTCTATGGTATGTTGGTGTGTAGGTCTACCTTCTACACCGAGGCTCCCTGGTCCAATTAGGGTTGCACTGAAAATGAATATCAATTTGATACATACGTGAAACTCATTGATAAATGTTAATTGGATACATTTTTACAATGAGAACGCGGAAACGAATAGACTATAATTGGTATACTAGCGATCCGCGCCGGCTTCGCACGGGTAGACATTTTGAAAATAAAATGTAGCCCATGTTACTCGTTGATGATGTAGCTTTCTATAGGCTGACAGAAAAAACTGCTAATACAATTTCAATTATAAACATTATATTAAAGTATCATTATATATATTATACTACAATTCTCTCCACCGCTAAATTATAGAACTTTCTTATTCTTTTTTTTCATACTTTTGAAATTATAGCTTTAAATTAACATCTGTAGTGTTCTTAGTATCTTCACGTTGTTTTCCTAACGAGGTAGTCAGAGAGGATTTAATGCTAAGCATCTCTTTGCATTTCTTTTGCTTCCTGAAATCACATACTTTGAACACTCCGGCTGTTTGAACTTTATGAGTTCTATGGCGCTTCAGTAAAAATAAAGATGTTATAATATTTCCTAAATATAATCCCATTAGAAACGGCTTTCTACAATTTTTTTCGCAGAAAAATACTGTATGTTATCCTAATTGCCGCGTGTATACAACCGAAGGCGTAAGTCAGTAAAGGGACACTGCCCAGATGTTCACTGCTCACCTAGATCGATAATACCGAACATTGTGTAATAGTACTGTTTGTTGTGAAAGCGACAGACATTCCTTGCGACCGACTGACCCTACAGGACACGGAGTGGGGTGGAGACGCCTTACAACAAAATTTTAATTCAAATGTATATATTTTTAGATATTTTCAGCCCAAAGTCAAACTTATTGGTTGACACTAGTTTCAGTATTCCAGTTAGACTCGGTTAGCTACGCGCTAGATGACTAAATCTGAATTTTGAAATTTCCGGAGGATACTTTGTTAAAACACGTCTCGATCAATAGTTTTGAAATTTTGGGCGTAAAATGACTTAAACATGTGTAAAATTGTGACAGTTTCCGCAAAACAGCATGTAAGTAGGTTTACGCAATGCAAAACTTAATATATTTATAATTTACCAATACAAAAACAATTTGATCAACCCCTGTCTTAAATTTATGTGCCTGGGAATTTAACGCGGGACGCAAAATTTATGTATATTATCGTTTTCACTAATGTTAACGACGAAAGACAGATAGAACGACTTTGTTTAAAGAACCTGGTCTTAATCATCATCATGAATAGCAATAACGCCAAAAAAATAAAAGTAAAAAATAACTGTTTAGGTATAGGCCTCCCACAAAGCGTTACCGTACTCAATTTTTGGATCTTTTCATTCAATATCTGCCAGCTACCTTGTGCTGATCGTTGCTTTATCTCGCTGATCCTGATCTTAACGATTATCATTATAAAAAAGTGAGACTAGGAAAACAGATTACTTGATTTAATTTTTTTATCTATGTAAATACAAATCATATGCCACATGTATGACAGCAGATCTCTAGAGAACGGCTCGACCGATTTGGCTGATTTCTTTTTCGTTGTGTTCGTAATTGACAGAATAAGGTTTTTATGAAACAGATTTTTTAGAAAACCACGGAAAAGTTGGAAATTTAGACGGCATTATTGTATGAAAATCTCAATAAAAAAAATTTGATATGTTGCAAGCATTCAGCATCTTAACGGTGATTTATTTATCTTTTTTGTTTAGAGAGGATGAAATGAGAGCTAAGATTATTACTAAAATCTTGTAATCTTGGTTACAGTTTGATAAATAATCTTTATATTGCTAACAAAACAAAAGTAAGTAGAGATTAAATAACAAAGTATCAATGAAATCACAGATCATGAAATTACAAATTTAATCTGATAGTAATATAAAATACAAAATATGTTAAAGTTGATTAATTTATAATTAAGTTAATTTATAATTAATTTCATTTATTTAAATTATAATACATTTGATTATAAATACCTGAGTTTCAATTAGTTTTAAAATAAATTTATTTTATTCAAAAATATTGAATTATAACAATAAAATATTGTAAACAACTAAAAGGCACAAAAATAAATCGGACATAATTTACTTTCATTTTGTTATTGAGTATATAATATAAATAAAATAAATAAATATAAAAGCAGAAGATATACATCGATATTTTTATTAATATGTGATATATATCTACATAGTAATATGAAAGTAACTCAATATTACCATCTTAATTAGTTGTTAAGAAATTCATACTAATAAACGAAATACGATTTTGCTTATAAATAGTGTAAAAATAAGGTCGACTCTATGGCTGTCAGTGTGAGGTCAACGGCCGGTCATTCGAAGCCAACATGTGGTTCATTACAAAGGATACTCCGATTGATGACGTCACGATTCCTGTAAGAAAACAATAAATTACTATTAGCCATAATTAAAAATGTTAATAATTTTACAAATAGGTACTACATCTCTCGTGTTCATCATATTTTAGTAATATATTTATTTTTCAAAACCTTAAATATGCAAATAAATATTTCATATTACAATAATTACTTTGCAGTTTTATCACTTTTGTCTTTTATTATAATAACTCTTATAAATGAAAAACGTTCTTTTAAAAATTGTTGAGATAGAAATGTATTCGAAATAAAGCAATTCGTTATAGAGAAGGGAAAAATTAAGGCCTTAATAGCTTACTTTTTTTACATTTAATCATCGATTTATTATTTTTGGTTACGATTTGTTTTCTAAATATAAGTATTAACATCGTGTACATGCAAAATATTTTCAAATCAAATAAAAATTTAACAATAGATGACGCTAATGAAAGAAGTACTATTGCACACAAGATGGCATTGCTTGCTATAGTGTCTTTATTTGACAATAGGTGACGCATTTATTCTCCAGTAAGAAATATTAAAATTGCTACTTTATATCACGGGCTAATTTTGTTAATGAAATAAAAAGAAAGAAAGATGATATCATTGTGAAACATTTGCTACAATAATAAGAAAATTATTATTCATACGATATATAACACAATAAAATACAATAAATTAATAGGTTTAGCCGCTTTTTGTTTTGTATATTACCAACAGAGGGCGGCACAATATCAATGCAATAGAATTTCGTTTAGGTACTTCATAAATCAGTATAACGGCTATATCACAGAGTACATTATATATGGCTATTATATTATGATGAGATTTGAGGAAGCGATAGAAGTATGTAAGGACCGCGACGCTTGGCGCTCCGTCCTCTCTGACTACCCCGTTACGGATACGGCGTAAAGATATGTATGTATGTTTATATATGATGATGTAATATGATAGATATAATTTGTATATATTTATACGAACTGTATCTATCATCAGTGAATATATCAAAAGTCATATTATAATATTTTTATTTTAAATAATATTTTCATTTTATATCACTGACTAATTTTCTTACTAAAAGTCAATAAAAAAAATAAAATTCTTATAAGTAAATTACATGGTATGATATTTGTACAATATACATGAATAGTTATTTCTATATATTTTTTATTAAAACTTACTTTTCCAATCTCAACCTTATTTCTTCACCTCTTCTTATTACCTGAGACTGGTTTTAAATACGAATTCATATTTTTAGTTCAACGTAGTTTATATTTTTGGAAAACTTCGATATAGGTACATTGGGCGATTCTGGGATGTTGGCTGTGGGTAATAATGGGCAATCTTATGGGTTTGCGCCACCGACATGCTATTTTTTCTTATGTTCGAACTCTGCTGTATGCAATAAATATTTCATAATGGCTTAGGAGTTATCTTACTTACGGGTAAAACAAATTTCTAATTGTTTGATAAAATTTTTGCCGCAGATTTTAAAATTAAAAATTTTATGAAATATTGTAATAATTTACGAATTATGTGTTGAATTTTGAAAATGTGGTAACCAATGCAAAATTATTGTTTATTACAATTTACGTTACCGAAGTTTTGGATTGAAATATATGCAAAAGAGCCTTAAATCTTGCAATTCAAAGCTAAACATGCAAATTCATTTTTATTTCAAATTTAGGGTTTGTTAGCATAATACTATCGAAATTTCAGGTTGAAAAATATGTATATATATGATACGACAAAATAATTTTTTACCTTATTTCATAGTTTTAAGTTATTTTTTAAAATAATTTGTTATATTAATATAGAACTCTATATTACTAATAAATTACTATATGCCAATTTATTTATTTTTTAATGTATCTTTTATATTTTTAAAATTTTTAAAATATATATGTAAGCATTGAAAAGGAAGAAAATAGGGTAAAAGGAAGCGGGTAGAGTAGGTGAAATTTCGAAATGTTCAGGGAATTTTAAGTCTAATTTAAAGTTCATATTAAAAATAACTGGAAGTAGGTCTTTCAGACCTTCACACATTAATTTTATGGTATAATTGTGTAGATTTATATGTAAATTGCGCCAGATATTACTGTGACACAGAAAATCGTAACCTTGGGCGCGATCTACTACTGAAATATCTGCATCGTTGCAAAGGAAATTCTCACGTACATTTCCGATATAAGCAGCTGTAAGAACTAGTATAAGGCATGAGATGTAAACGACAGCTCTATGGCGTTAACACTCCGCACAGTACCAATGTAATATCTACTACATAGTCCACAGTATTATTTTACCAACATGAAGCCCAAGAAGAATCATTGCAACATAGATATTATATCTGTACGTAGATGTTGTATGGTATTATCAAATTACACCACACAATATCCACATATAAATCTATACAATATACCATAAAATAAATTTTTGTCTACTTCCATTTATTCCTCCTATATGGTATGTTAATGTATGGTGTGATACCGTACGGTATGTTACCGTATGGTATGTTACGCATGATATGTTACCGTATGGTATGTTACCACATGGTATATTACCATATTTCTCCTGTATGGTATGTTACCGTATGGTATGTTTCCATACGGCATGTGTGGTATGTTACTGTATGGTACGTTACCGTATGGTATGTTACCGTATGGAATGTTACCGTATGGTATGTTACTGTATAGTATGTTACCGTATGGTATGTTACTGTATAGCATGTTATTTTGCGGAAATTCCATTTAATATAATGAATTCTTATAATTTCTACTTATCTCCGCCTAAAACCACAACCTGGTTAATCGACACGTGTTTCACCTCTCAACGAAGCATCCTCAGGATATTCCAGAGATTATACTCGGTCAGCTCTAACACAGAGTTCTCTCATTTGAGAGTTAGGTTTGAGAATTTCGGTGGCAGATACCTAATTGATTTTATGGTAGTTTCATAGCTTGTGGTATGGAGTCTTTAGCGCGTGAATTGAATTCACGCATTTGACCAAATTTTTTCTGTATGTGTACGTTACTGCGAGTTTCGAAATCGAGTGAAGGTATTATAAATGTGGTAGAAATGCGATCTCTTAGAAATATGCGCGATGTCACCTTTGCGGACAAAATAAGCAAGGAAAAGATACGTTGTATGACAGGGTTGCACGACAGTGTTATTGTTAAAATGAAGAAAGGAATACTAAGATGGTTTGGGCACATAGAAAGAATGAGTGATGAAAGACTGACGAAGGAAATCTAGAGAGCAAAGTGAGTGGTAGAACAAGCTAAGGAAGACCAAGGCTTACTTACGAAGATCAAATAGTTAGACTGTTAGCTGTCAGTTGATCAAATATCAAAAGCACTCGTATACCTAGGCAAAAATGTGTGAGGAGTATGATGAGACTTGAGGAAGCGAAATAAGTATGTAAGGACTGCGACGCTTGGTGCTCCGTTCTCTCTGACTACCCCGTTAAGGATACAGCGTGAAGATGTACATGTATGTTAAAAGAAATATTAAAATTTCTACAATAAAACGTCTAAGATATTCTAACCCTAATATCAACCCTCTTTTCCCACGCGCTGACCACTGTCCGGTAAAGTCTCGGGGTCATTTCGACCCTTCGTTGTAATGATAAAAAACCCGTTTTCTCGCAAGAAGACAATTTCTTATAAACCTGTTATGTTTCCCACAGTGGACATTATATTTGAGTTTCGTTATCATTTTTAAGTTGGCGTTGAAAGGGTTAACGTGACTTATGGTCAGCGAATAGTTAATTTTCGTGTGTGTTTTAAGTGATCTTCGATTTTTAGTGTGTGTTTTACTTATACAGTAAAAATTAAAATTATTATGTACAGAAAAGAGTTAAATTCTCATCGAAATATATACATACAATTAACGGTTTAAAGTTATTTCCAATTTACAACTTCGTCTACAATATAACTTTAAATACATAAACAGATTAAGAAAAATAATTACGTTGCAGTGAACTCATGTTACAAGAGTTAGAAAAAATATTTTGGAATTGAAACTAATATAGCCAATACTCTTTAGTAGGGAAGTCCGTATGTATCTAATTGAAATCTATAAATCAAGAAAACCTACAGAGCGAAAGTGGCAAAAGCCAAGGAAGATCAAGACTGACTTATCATGTGTGGGTAGAATGATGAGATTTGATTTGATTTTCAAAGTCAAGGTCAAATCAATTTATTCAAGTAAACCAAATTAATAGGTGTGTTTAAACGTCAAATCTAGTTTAATTCGGTTCGAAAAGAAAACCTGGACACTGAGAAGAGTCAACAAGAAACTCGGTCAGGTATCATTTTTTCAACATCATTTTACAATAGGTTTACAAAAATACAATGTCCATGTTCACTAAGATACAATTTTAAGAGGTGAAAGAAGTATGCGAAGACAGCGATGTCTTGCTAGACATTCCCTAGAGAGAATGGAGTGTCTCCATTATCTCTAAAAACCCTGTTAGGGATACGGCGTGAGTATTCGTGGAAAAATAGTACAGAATAGAAAATCCAGATAAGAGTGTGTCGGATACGCATAACTCGGGGTTCTGTAGCGATTTTAAACAGGGTAGAACTATAATTTAATAAATTAATGTTAAAAAAACATAGTAGGTCCAAAATTAGCTTAGGTGAATACTTGACATTTCTGTTTTAAATTTCGACTCAGTAAGTGTAAGGATAACGGAATAAATGGACTTATGACGTGCGAACAGACACACATGGCAAACTATAAGGGTTCTGTTTTTGGCATATTAACTACATGTCCGTTTTTGCATTAAATATAACATTTTTAAAACCTGCATTATGAAGTACATTTTATATGACCTACGTGCTCTATTTATCCAATATTATTTGAATACAATATTTTAAAATAATAAAAGTAGAACCACACAAACATTTGTCTCCTAAGTCACAATAAGTGCATTAAAATTCGAAAAAAAGTAGAATTCTGTTATTTATATATTTTAATTAAGATGTGAAATGGCTAACATATTTAGTTCTTACTGTCTGGTGTGGGGTAGGCGTGTAGCCGAGCCAGGTGCTAGGCCATAAATCGTGGTGTTCTAAACGAGAAAACGTAATGAAACGGCTTGCATTTTCTCGAGGCGGGCGGCATCACTCAGTAGGCTGTTGAGAAAAAATGACGCAAGTGAGAATTAGGTGATATAATCTATATGTAATCACAGGTAGTCTTTTCTTATTGAAAGTAACCACTTCCAAGATTATCTCGGAAAAATATTTCCTTAAATTGCTAAATTATCTATTGAGGTTTTCATCTTTAATTATTAAAATGAAAGAATTACTAATGTTTTACGAGTTTAAGTATCAATATTTTTAGTTTCATTTAGGACAAAACATGACCGACGTTGTACAGACAGGCATTAACTTAGGGTCCCGTAGCATTTCGCTCAAATGAGAGAAATTGAAAATACCTAACGACGTTAATGAAAAAAATGAGAAAAGTGGTATTTTTTTTTGAACGAGCAAGATTATTACAAATTCTTTACGACCTTTATATAGCTGACCAAAAGATAAACTTCAGAGTTAATAACGAAAGGTAATAACCTACTACCAAGTTACTAAGGAATATTATTTTTTTATTTTGGTAATCACAAAAAGTCTGTATGTTTGTCATTATGCAATTTTTTAGTCGATATATTATGAGAAAACACAAAGTGTTTCACTTTATAGTCCTAGTTGCATTAGTTGGTTGATGAATAATACACATTACGCTTTTCATTGATAAATATGCTTTTTATAACAAAGTTTAAACGTTTTTGTTATATAAAAAATCACTTAAATTCAATTACGTCTATATAACTCACCGGCGCATTAAGCCAGGAGCTACAGAAAACAAATTACAAATCATCTGCCCCCTCCCTCGCGAAGACGTGCCTCCCCACCCCCTTCGCCAAATGACTCAGTTAGAGCTAAATTGCTCGAGCAGCAGATTGTGTTCCTAGCAAAATTTCCGTTGAATTTAAATTTCTGAACGCAAGCTGTTATTGTGCCGACGTCGGTTTCTAATGAAATTATATCGATTTAGTTGCGGCCTTTAAATCGATACCAATTTATTTATTCGGCGTATCGATTTATCGTAACTGCTCTAAAGGTAGAACTCTTGAACGAATAGTAAAATTTTGTATTCCCGGTTGAGTATATATTGAGTACATAAATGAAATAACAAAGTTTAATTGGTTTATAACTGTACGACATTTCATGTTCTACTAAGTTGAGAAAGATCTGTATATAGAGAAACTACAGCATGGAATTTTGATTGCGTCCTAATTTACTCAACGCATTATAAAATTTAAGCACTTGATATCGCTATTGAATATTTTTACTCCATTTTCATGGTACTTTAAATTTTTTTTCGATAATGGGAGGTATAACACAGATCTTGAATGAAGAGCATCGCCGGAGGCACTCGCAATAATAAAAATATTGATTGTGTATAAAGCTGTTTATCTAAACTCGGTCAAGGGTTATATTAGTTTGTTTAAAGGCAATAGGTTAGTTGCTTGTTTTCTATTAAGTGGTTTCGTTTTGATATTCGTATTTAAGCCTAAATGCCTACTGTAGTGTCAGTAATAAAGAGATGTCGAGGTGTGATTTTGTTTTGCCTTTCTTCATTGCTGTATTCATCTTGAATGGAAAAAACATACGATGTATGTATCTGCATCAATGAATCAGATTTTCTCAAGTTCAATTTTATTTTATACCTGTGATTAAACCGATACTTTTTACTGCACTCCATTAAATCGATTTGACTAAAATCTATATCAAAGAAGTAACAATGATTAATTTAATTTCTATTATCGATACGTTCCAAGGGATGTACCATGAAACACAGAAAATTCCGAGCAAGAAATTAAGATTTTGAATAAAATACGTCATGATATTATTGACCATTCATTTTTGATTATTTTCTTTAATAACCACATACATAAATTACATTAAAAAAATGTCGATACGTTAAAAAAAATAAATTTATTCATTAAAAAAAAATGCTTTTTACAACTGGAAATTTACGATAGAATTAAAAGAGCCTTCAAAAGCGAAGGATCAATAATTAATGTCTGTAAATACGACATAGATCAAATAAGCTGCATCAAATAAGCTGATCAAATGAATTTCGATAGAAAACATTGAAATAATTTATCTATTTATGCCTGTTACTGGCGCTATTACTGTTTACATTAACAAGGAAGGAGCAAGGGGCTGTATTAAGTGGAGATGTAAGCGTTCCTCAACGTCACCGCGTCTTACTATTTCTTCAGGGTCATTAGTAGAAACGAGAACCCATTCCGGGGACCATTTAGATAAAATGTCAGAGATTTGAACGAAGATTCCCTAGGCCCCCTCGCCATCTCGACGCCCCCAGCACCGCCCGCGAGTAATGAGTCGCGAAGATTTTCGTTAGGGTGCAAATGTTTATATAGGGTGTGAATTTATGTTCTTAACGAGTTTTGCTGTTTCACAGTTTGTTGTTAATATATTTAAAATTATTTTTAGGCTAAAGTTTAGATAATTTATGATTTGGTAGCGTAATAATTTATTAATAACTAACAGTATCCGGCGACGTGTTGCTGTGGCTCAGTAGGTATATTATATACTTATATAAAAACACGCGCATATACAACAAATCAAATGCAACGTTATGTCAAGATTTCAAAGCAATCGATTAAGATCTTTCGGAGATAACAAATAAACCTTGTTATTTTTATTTAAAAAGTACTCATTATAAGTACTCAAGATGTAAAGTTTCACTTTCTTTTTTTTTCTAGGTTAAAAGTCTCAGGCAATCGCGAAAGGTACGAAGTGATCGCCTTTTATTTTGATTTTAGATATTTTTTGCTTTACGCTTTGGTTTTAGGTATTTCGCCTCAGACTTGGTGTTAGATAGTTCAACTTAAACTTCGGTATTGATATTTCTTTTAATTATTTAAAATACTTTTTTAAAAAAAAAATTGTCATTAACGCCTTTATAAGTGACCGAATAGCATTTCATCTACAATAAAAAGTGACACCTGATTAATTTTTTTGCCTATTCTTTTCTAAACTTCTAAAAATTCGTTACAATTTCTATTTAAAAATACTAAAATAAAATACTCATTTTAAAAATGATTTATTCAATATTTTAGACAAAAAATAAATAAACATCTTTCCTTGATTTTTCAATGAATTTTTCAAATCATCCTGTAGAAACTTTTGAGATTCAGAGTATTTGTTTGCTTATCTTTGCTCTCTTTAGATGTCTCGAGGTACCCTCTGGATGAGGATGTCGTATACACTTTTATATCTTATTATTCGTAGGGAGTGGTGTTAAGGTTTGCCACCTGTAATCAGAAGTTTGGAATTATGTTTGTGTGTGTAGATATATCTCGTTTGTATTTATGATAGGTAGATATTTATAGTATCAGTCCTGCAGCTTAGTCCAGAGAATATGTCTGCGGTGTTCCACGTCTGTCGTAAGAAGTAACTAGGGCATTCGGAGTCGTGGCCATTCAGGATGAGGACTCTGGCTGTCCATTCTCGAAACCCCAAGAATGCCGGAGGACGACGAGAAGGGCGCGTGTGGTCGCGCGCCTTGGCACTGCACTCTCGCAAGAGATCCCGGAGCCTTTCGATAACGCGGTGAGAACGACTACTGCTAAATTTTAGTGATTAGTAAAGCCTCACATAACTCATTCTCTTCTCTGGGGAGCCGGGTATAAAAAAAGCATGTACCCATGTACTTATGTACACACGTAAGAGGTTATACTTCTTTGATTCTTTGACGTGAATAAAAGTAAAAAGCAAAACTGGCATCATATAAAAAAATAAAAGTAGCCACATATAAAAAAAATTAAACCGGTCACTTAAAAAGAAAATAAACTCGCTTCGTTCATTTTATTTAGGTTTTCCATTTTTATATTTTTGGGAGTTTTAAAGTACAAAAGTGATAGTAAATTGAGTTTTAAAGTTTTATATAAGTAAAAAAAAATGAAGTAGGTCTAAATAAGCATGTATAGCTGAAGTTCTCGCTCTCTTTCAAGAAGTCCTTTATAACTTCCGTAAAACCTACTATCACTTTACTGGAGGAGTTTTACGATAAGAAGAAAAAACTAATTTACTTCCAACGTGCTTCATTTCGATTCTACTTATTAATACGTGACATTGGCCAATTCGCTAGTAAACAATAAATGGAATTAGGTGTTACGATTATTTTTAAAACGAGAATTATATCGTTTAAATGTTGCTACGAATTTGACAAGAACTAGATTTTGAATAAAAATATACATAACACCTAATACAATCACATTGAGAGGCGCATTCTAGGTGCGTTTAAAAAGTTCCACCCTTCTCATTTCAAATAATAATAATAGAACTAACGCACGCACACAACAACATGCCGCACCCCGTCTCCCTCGCGCAAAAACTCCACCCCGCGCCTTGGGCCAATTCTTCAAAGGGTGAAAAAACGCCCCTCGCTCCCTCCGTGCCCCCAATCCCTGAGCCCGCCTTTAAGCAATTCTTAGGGGTTAAAAAGGGTGGATACTTTAAAAGAGGCAGATTGATTTTTGTTGCTCGGTTTAGTTTTCTTTTCACAGTTGGGCGGGTAAAAGTTATTTTATTAATTGCCAGGTTTTCGTGTGTGAGTGAATAAAATTGACCACTATTTCATTTCAATAAATTTCTGTTTGGAACATGGAATTATTTGCAGCCAGTTTTTTACTGTAGTCATTTGACTACAATTTAAATAATTTCGTATAAATAAAGGTGGCGTTCGTTTTAAATCTAAATTTAACTAGCCAGTTTTATTAAATTTATTCTAGCTGACTTTTTCATTTGTGCCGTTATAAAAAAGAATACATTATATGTATAGATAGATAACTATTCTATCTAATTTACTATTAAACATAATTAAAAATAAGTCATAAGTCAAATCAAAAATAAGTCATGAATTGTTGAAATCATGAGGAGATAGAGCAGGAAGCGAACGCACTCTTTCTTACCTAGTGATGTGATTGTAAATTAATATAATATAGATATAGTTTTAATGTATTTTTATACGGTACCTACGGGGTTACAAGAGCGAATATAGAGGACTATAAGGAACTTATTCATATACGCTATGGCTTTGCTATGTGTAAATAGGTGCGATTTCGATTTGTTATCTATATGTTCTTGTATAAACGACTGGGTCACGCTACGTCTGTTTTTGGATTTTGTCTGCCATGCTACGGATGTAGTGTAGTTAGTGTAATTGGAAGATACCTATTACGTAATAATCTCTAATTATTTGTTACCGTAACCAAATTAACAAAGTTATGTTGCATTCTACAAAGTACGCAGTCTTTTTTTGCGTGAAAGGAGGTAAATGTAATGGATACCGTACCGCCCGTATGACGTAGCACTACTCGTAGCATCTATGAAGCTAGTGACCTAAGGGCTGTAGGTGACAATGATACAATTCTCAATTGCAATTGTCTATCATAATAAGTACATGTGCGTATGTATGTATATATATATACATATACGCACATGTACTTATTATGATGAAATATCTTCACGCTGTATCCCCAACGGGGTAGTCAGAGAGGACAGAGCGCCAAGCGTCGCGGTCCTTACACACCTCTTTCGCTTCCTCAAATCTCATCATTCTCTTCACACATTTTCACCTAAGTATGCGAGTGCTTTTGACATTTCCGTCTGCTAACACTGGCTATTTGATCTTCATAAGTCAGCTTTGGCTTCTTTTACCTTTCACTTTCGCTCTGTAGATTTTTTCGTCAGTCTCTCATCACTCATTTTTTCTGTGCCCGAACTATCTAAGTATTCCTTTCTTCATTTTTACAATAACACTGTCGTGTAACCCTGCCATATATATATTGCATTAGCATTGCATAGCATTGCTTACAAATGACAGTGTTTGTATTATTTTAGGAAATAATTTATGTTTCCGTACACAAACATATATTAATTATTTTAAATTTAATAAGGTTTATCTACGATATATTATTTTTTAATGATTATTTTTATATTTAGACGACGTTAGGGATTATTATCTTGTGACTAGGTTCATCCCACATAATATTATGTAGATATTCGTGTATAGGACAGTCTACTGTCAGAGTTTTCTGTGTATTGTTTAAACGGTAAGTATTTAATTGGTCTGGGGTGTTGGAATCACCGACAAACAATTATAAAGTTATCTATGTATATGACAATTTCGTAAGGCATGTTATCTAGCTCGTTCTAATATACAGGGTGTATATGAAAACGGGACAGTTACTTTAATGGATGAAAGGGCAAACCCCCACTGGGGTATATGCATTAATTTCGAAAATGGTTTTCAGGCTGTATTTCAGAAACGGATGAAATTATTACAAAATAAAAAAAAACGTAAGATTTAAAATCTGTAACTGTACACGATCAACCCAATTTTACGAGAAATGGTGGGGATAACACTTGAAAATTAAAACGGTCATAACTCTTAAACGGATACGTTTTTTTCGATAATTCTTTTTGTAACTACAGACTAAAGTTATGCCCTTTCATCCATTAAAGTAACTGTCCCGTTTTCATATACACCCTGTATATGTATATCTCTCTCTTTTTGGTGATGCTCATCCGTCTGATGACGCTCATCTTTGAGATGCAAGTGTCGAGTTTAAATGCTCCACAGAATCTGTCAATTTCAACCGCCTTACAAGATACACATATCGGGTTCGATCCCCGGTTAGGCCAATTTGGGAAAAAACTTTCCTAACTTGGCTTGTAGTCTAAGTGTTACTTGAGGCTACCCACGTTAGTAATGTGGTCTCCATAGTAGAAGTCTAGTGTTATGTTTAAGGTCAAAAAATTGTGTAACTGTTGTTATTATTAGATATAATTGATTGCTATGTATGTAGCAATATCTGGGACCAATAATAATATATAATAATGCGCCAGATGATACACACCAATCATCTGATCTCAAACTAGGGTATTCCCTGTGCTATGAGAACCAGACGACGGCTACTAGGTGTCTCCCAGTACACACAGCCCGAGACAATCTATAAAAAGTTCATTTCCTAAATTGTTCCGACAGAGAGTCGAACCCGGAACCTTCAGCGCTTGGTACAACATCTAAACCACTGCCCCATTGAGGTAGTCAACCAATGACTTAATGAAGTACAGACGCTTTATATGGCTATCATTAGATCACCCATCCAGTAGTTGATCGCTCGCAACGTTGATATCGGTGGTCGTGTCAATCACGCTACCACCACATGTATGTTTGTATGTAGTAATAAGGTGCATAATAAATTTACAACTATATCTAACTTTTTACCTTCTTAATATTCAGCTCCTGGATACATTGTTATAATGGCCGAGAAAGATAAAATATTTTCCTGCTTTAATACATGATAGTTTTTGCTATTACATTTTACCCTCATCCGAAAAGCTTATACGAAATACCCAACTCACACTACTCTTGATACACACACATAAAAATCACCCTTACATTGGAGTGGAGCGTACACAGACAAAAAACCTTAACTAGTCCCCCCTTTGCTTCCGGCCCCTCGGGAGGAGCCCTCATATCCTTGCAGAAATTTTGTTTACTTCTCTCTCGGAAAGGAGCGGATGGAGGAAACGTTCTCGTTTCGAATAGGAACTCGACGGTTATTGGTTTTGCGTTCTAAGTTTAAAACAGCCTGGCTGTGATTCAGTTTTATTTTTTTATTTTCATTTGTTCATTTCTTAATTCGTATTTTGTTTATATTCTGTTTGTGAACAGTGAATGTTTTGGAACGAAATAAAAAGTGCAGTCTTCACGAATTGTTTTGTATTCGTATATACATATTATGTATTATCAACTGTTTTTTTTTAAATCTCCAGCTAAATGTGCAAAAGTATCTAGAAAATCTAATGATTTTCGCGATACTTTTGCACATTAACGCTTTGATAATGCAATGATAATTTAAATTAAATCACTTTTACAGCATAAAATCTGAAAAAAATCTAAAAAAGTCTATATGCAGCATTTATTTGTATAAAGCCAATAAGAATTTATTTTTTAAACTCAAAGTCAATTCAACGGCTACAGCAATCGCTTCACAAGCATGATACGAAAACTCGTGTTTTGAATACGGAACACGCTCAATTTAAACTTGAATTTAAACCTAGATCGCCGCGTTCCAAGTTTCGAAATTCGAAAATTAAAGCGACTGCGAGAATTAAATACAATATGGCGGGTGGAGTAAGTACCTACGTTTCTATTGTATAGTTTTGAGAAAAGAATATGATATTATTATTTGTATTTAAATAACAGTTTAATTACATATCATTATAAAAACTTCACGAGATTTCAATATTTTTACTTATTTATTACTGAATACTACCTAAGTTGTAGGATAATAGGTAATTATAGAAAGGCATTTTATTTTCAATATTGAGCTATTGAAACATTTACTTAAATAACAATAATAAGAAAACAGACAAATATAAAAAATATGTTGATGAATAATTGTTCTCATTATGATTAGTAATCATAATTGTGCAATTGTAGAATTCGGGAAATGCGTTTAAAATATGATAATAATAAACCGGGGGCTATGATTCAGGGGTTGTTATGTAACTATGTACGCTACCTACCCACCTATCTTCGTCTTGAACTAATGAAATTAAAGTGTTTTGTAAGCAGGACACACCTGCGTGTATGAGTGAAATTTTCATGTCCCGGCTTGTAATTAACAAAATACATTTACAACTTGTAACTAGATTTAAATAGTAACGCTACGGGCGAGGCAACTAGTGCTGTATATCGCTATTGTAATTATGTTATCGACGTTTCTTTTTAAGATCTCGTCACAAATATTTACATGTAACAACACCCTGACACTTCAACAGTTATGTAATACATTTGTAAATATAACAAAGCCAATATAATTTTATACCACTGGAGTAACATTGAAAAAACAGTTCAAATTGACCTTATTTTTAATCCCTTCATCACGCCTATGATTTATGGGTATTTCTTATGTTTTATTTACTCGTATGTTTGTTTTCACTTATAATTTAAATTAATATGTAAAGTTTACATAACATACACACATATTTTTGACAACATCTCATGTTATTCTTGATAATATACATTGTCTTCCGAAACTACTTGTTACTTATCCCATAGGTATGATCTTATATTAAATTGTCATGTTTTTCTTAACGTAATAAATATTTAGTTTATGACATACATGTAGGTAAGGGAACAAAAAGATAAATAAGGTAGTATTTCGTCTAATTAAGACATTTTATAACACTTCAAATATAGCTTTCGACATATATTACCTGCTGTAAAAACATTTTTCAATAAATATTACTTCTCATGAACATTGTTTTGCTTTATAACACCTACTTTAATGAAAAAATTAATAAAATATTTAAGCTTTTGGCAAATTAGATTGAAACGGAAATTATATCGATAGCTTATTGTATTCTTACCCATCCCTATCATCTGTACAAAGACACTAAGAAATTATGTATTCCCCTTAGCGTAGTTTCGGCTCAACTTTATTGAATTTGTTCCGAGGTGTTCTGAAATGCAGTACTTTTGTCAGGTGTTCGTGAGTTGAATATTGTCTGCTTGCTAATTTGTTCTTTAGAACGTGTAACTTTTGACGCCATCTTGAATTTCCAGTCGTACCTATTCTATCTTTGAATTTGAAATGTGATGTTCAATTTTTTATAGGTGCCTTACATAGGGATAATAAATTATAATAAAACTTTTACTCATACAGGTTGAAAATGATAGGCGAGATGAGAAGCTTATATAAAATAGCGCGAAGGGGTCGAAGCAGTGTCGAAGTGGTTTAAAAAAACGCAGTTCAGACACTCCGAACATAGATGAATATGATTCGAAATGTAGGTCTTGACTCTTACTTTTGTTAATAAAACCTGATAAAAGAGCTTTCAAACAAGATGAAATCTATATATTAATGCCGGGTTTCTCAAAGTGGGGTACGTGAACCCATAGGGATTCACCATTCGACGGTAGGGGGTTCGCGACAAGATTTACGTAATGATGGCTTGATGAGAATGTCGTATTTGTGGTCACGAACCAGAGCATGAATTCTAGTTTGAGATTTAAGCAACAGAAGTCATTATTAGAAATGTCTCTAGATGAAACTCTTCAAGCTGATTTAAAAATGATTTTTGGGCTGCTAGACAGGAAGAGTATCCCGAACTCTCACTCAAAGCGGTGAATTTGCTATTACCTTTTGCTACAACATACTTATGTGAGAGTGGGTTTTCTCACCTGGTCATGATAAAAACTAAATACAGAAATCGACTTGATACCGAGTCAGAATTAAGGTTAAAATTGTCCAAAATTACTCCTAAAATTGACTCAATTTGCGACAAGAAACAGGGCCACCCATCACATTAATATTTAAAAGATATTTCTTTTGGCACTGTATTTGTTACCTTTTATTGAAATAAAAATCTTATTTTCTTCAATAGTCAGTTTTATTCTTCTGGGGGGGATTTAATTATTTAGTTAAGGGGTTCGCTGTCATCTGGAAACTTTAACAGGGGATCGTGGAGCCATAAGTTTGAGAAACCACGTATTAATAATTAATACGTGAAGCGAAAACTTCGGTTCTCATTTAAAAAATTGCGTGGAGGGAGTAGTTGAAATTTGGTACCCTTAAAGTTTATATGGAGAAAGACAGGTGAAAGCTAATATTTTTATATAGTATATATTAGAAATACACTAAATTAAATAAATCACTAATTGTTTACGTTCATACCGTCAATGTCGAAAAGACTTAATTTCAAACTAATAATAAGTTTGTGATCACATACGTAACCTTCTTGGATCAAACAGTCGCACAGAGTAGAAATCGTCGCCAAAGAGTTTATATCATAAGTTTATATTTACGGTCGAATTTCGACCACAGGGCGACTTCTAGTAATTGTAATTATTTGAAATCATTTCCGGAGTCGAACCACCTCTTATTTTATATCTACACGTTACATAGGATTCTATGACTTTTTTTTAAATATCTGGCTTCACGTCTTATCGTGGACGCCATTTAGAATTTTTAGAAACTTAATTTTGATATATGTGTAATTGAATCGAATTATACCTTACATGTCGTAATAAGGTGTGAGAAAACAGATAAATATAATATACATATTCGTACATAGGCTATCAAAATTGTAACCTTTGTTACGTCGCAATCGAATAAAAAAAGGGTAAAATAAAATAAGTGATTAATAACTAAATGGCCTTCGTGGAAAGGAATTCTCGATGGCTTATAATCTATATCAATTATGGAGTTGCATACTGGCTGGAATAAACCGGATGAGACTGACCTAAGAGAATGGATTTAGTATTAGTCAGTCTTGCGATATTTCGTAGTAATATGTCTATGGCAAATAACGTGACTGTCTGCTAATCATTATTAATTGTTTAGGTAACTATACAATTTAGATTATATTAATAGTTTTCGAGACTTCATTCGCGTGGTACTTTGAAACTGGTCCGTTATATTTTGCTTCAGAATTATGCTACTCTGTGTTAACGATAGATTTATTTAGTAGTTCGTGCGTTTCGTTTTTACACCTAATCCTACGCCTAACATTTTGAATTCAGTAATGTAATGGACTTACTTCGTGATTTATTTACATACATAATTCGATATAATGATTCTAATTTTAAAGTTTTCAGTTCCGTCTTCAGGGGGGTTCATTTTTGGTCCCCGCCCGGCCTCCCTTCGCGAAACTTCGCCGTTTCCGTGGAGGTAAAGTCGGGAGTTAGCCCCGAGTGGAACGGCTGCGGTCGGAGCGAGCTTTAATCAATTTTTCAACTTAGTTTTACGATGTACTTAATTAATTTTTGTACGTTTGGAATAAATTTTTTATATTTTTAATAAGAAACAATATAGTTTTTATACTTTTTGCCAATGGAAAGTAATATAGTGCCTTAACTAAAATTAATAATTTAAAAATTACGTACCTATTCTGTGTCAAAAACTAGTAAAAGATTTTGTATAGACTCAGGTGTTACTTTGCGGAAATCCATTTCATGTGATAAATTCCCAAAATCTCTAGCTATTTTCCACTCAAACTCCAAAAACCACCAATCGACACGTGTTTCGCCTCTCAACGAAGCATCGTCAGGATACACCAGAGACAGGACTCGGTCAGCCAACCAGCACCGAATATTTATATTTATTTGAATTTTATTTTAATTAAATAATAATTTTTAATTTAAAATTAATAATAATAATAAAAAACTCTAATAATAATAATGTACTCAGACATTTCACACAGCACCATAGTCTATGCCCATACTAAGCAGCACAGCGCTTATGTTATGGGTACTAGATAATTGATATACTACTTATATACTTTTCTTTTGTAAATACATACACCCAGACTCGGGGCGGGAATCGAACCCGCAATCCCCGTTTACTTCCCGACGCGCTTAACCGTTGCGCCACGGAGGTTGTCATAATAACTTTATTAAATAATTAGAATTTTATATTATATCTGATTCGGTGCTGGTTGGCTGACCGAGTCCTGTCTCTGGTGTATCCTGGGGAAGCTTTGTTGAGAGGCGAAACACTCCAAAAACCACCAATACATTGAGCGGAAAATAGTTAGAAATTTTGGGAATTTATCACATAGTAAAAGATTGATTTAGTAGTTTTTGCCTATGCTAATATTCAAAATAAACTCAAAAAACTGCTCAGCCGATTTCAACATTTTTCACATATAGAGAGCTACATTATCAGCGATAACATGGGCTGTATTTTATTTTCAAATCACTAGTATGAAATAAAAACAAATAAACGGATAACGTTTTGTTTTTGTAATATGCCTAATATATAGAAACCAGTAATGTCACGAACTTACTTTGTGATTTATTTATACACTAGCCTAGCTGTTCCCAACCACGAGTTGTTGTGGCGCGTTGAACAAACGAACACTTACATTAATATTTATATATGTATGGTAGATATTAGTATATATATATTTATTGTGTGTTCTAATTTTAAAGTTTTCAGTTCTGTATCGATTTCCACTAATCATAACTAGGGACATTCTAGAAATTAGCAGCTTTCGAACAATAAAAACTGGATGCAAATCAGTTTTTATTGTTCGAAATCAATCAATGGTGCTACAGGTAGCTGGAGTGGCAAATAAGCATGGGTCAATAATTTATCACACTGGTTGCAGTTAGGTTTTAAGAGTTCACTTTGCAGACTTTGGTGTGTTTTGTGACCTGCGCGCTTATCACGTAACTTGCAGACAGTATGCGACAGACAATATCGCGCGATATCTGCTGTCAAAACGAGAATTTGTGTAATGTAATTTGTATAGTGGCGCTTAATCTACCGCGAAAAATGCATTTTACTGTCATAGAATAATAGATACGCAATCGTCGTACATGATATTAGTCACCGGCCGTGTAGTGATCGCGTGGCTGTCGCTGTCTGCAAATTTTTAGGTAATAACCCCGCCTGGATTTAGATATTTGGATACATACACGTTCAACTCTCTATCTTAAAATACTTAAACGTCATTGGAGAAAAAAATCTCGATAAAAAATCCAGATAAAACTCTGTTTTGTACAAATATCCAGTTGCATCTCCGAAATTCTACAGAATTTTAAAATGATTTTTACTGAAATGGATGAGTAATTATAATATCTCAAATCTCTAAAACCGGTTTTTTTATTGGTAATGTGGTTTTCTTAGAAATTACAATTATGTCCAGACACAAATATTGAGATTTCTGTGCACTAAAACATGACTAAACCGCAAAACCGAATATCAACTTTATTGTTATTGACATATAGCGCGGGGGTAATGAACAAATTCGGTTGTACTGCTTCATAGGTGGACTCTTACGTTAACCGGTGCGATGGAGGTCGACACTAGCCTAATATTTACCTGCATCTTGGCCACTAAACATTTTTTTGAAACATCTTATGCGGCGGGTTAGTCCAGCTTCTCGACGGACTTATTTTTCGACATTCAAAAATACCAGCTTCTCGACGGACTTATTTTTCGACATTCAAAAATACCAACTCTCATTTTCACAAATAAATTGTTATTAAGTAGCAACACTTTCAAAATAATAGTGTTGTCATACATTAATGATTATTATGATTATTAAATACTTTTTGATATATGTACCTAATGTTAAAATATTCTGTCATTGTTTCTTATTATTATTCTAATTCTGAAAAGTAAAAGTTTCTCTTGGTCTGATATCTATTTTCGTTACTATTCTCAATTGACTAGCTTTACCAATTAGTAAAATGATTATAACGGTTCGTCACGAATATCGATAATAGCTAACACGTAGTTTAAAATAAACCTCCAAAATAATTAAGTTCATTTTTAGAATTAACTTTCTCGGAAATCGAATCAGGGATATTCGGCTCGGCAGTAGATGCACTAACAACCGGATCAAACACTGGCAAGGGGGGTCTAGACAAATGGCTTGTCATAAACGCTAGAGTAGAATTACAAATAACATGTGATATAGCGTAAGGAAGTTTAAGTTGGTAGTCATAAAGGTAACTTATTATCCAATCACACGAAATGTAGTCGTGTGAAAACTGCCGTAGTATAAAACGTATCCAAGTTGCATTTTTGAAGACCAATAATGCCTGCAAGCGTCTCGATTGTACGTAGCGCTTGCCATTTGTCTACTCCCCAGGTTTAACTTTCGCTCCATAACGATATTAATAGAAGTAGCAACACCACGACGTTCAATTTATCTGTAATAATATTATCATTCAACATATCTGTAATAGGCAATGCTGTCAGTCTGCTGGGTACCTTAAGCAATGACAGCTTTCTAAGTGGCAGCTTTGAAGAAGTTTATTATTTAAGATAATGTGTAGTTTTGGATAAGCAATGATGAGATACGCAGTATGACAGGGTTTTTTTTTTTTTATTAGATTTACCAACAGTTGTTTACACTAATGCTTAGGTAATACAATACATGCTAAATAAACTACGTCAAATGTAACAACTACTTATAGGTAAATTCCGCATGCATTATAATATATAAACGGTGATTTTAGATTTCATATAACTGATTTAACAGTAACAATACTCATTTTGCATTTACACATACTAAACATATATCTATTCACTTAGTTATTGTTTTTTAGTTTTTAAACATTTTTGAACATATCTGTAGAACCTGCCTTTAGAGTCGTTGTGTATATCAATTGAACCACTGCACATATTTATAATTTTACACATACGTGAAATAGGCGAGTTGGAACCTAAAACAGTGGTGCTAAGGGGTGGGCAAAGTGGTGTTATTGCAAAACGAGGACAACGAGCTGGCGCGCGAAAACGTATACGGCTTAGTAAGGTTGGACAGTCGATCTTATTTCTAATTATTTTATACATAAATAAAGCGTCCAATAATTCTCTGCGTCCCTCCAGTGACTCCATATTAAAATGATTTAGCCGCGACTGATAAGATCTTTCTTTTTTAGCCCTATAGATAGAAAAAGAAAGATGCCATAAAAATCTTTTTTGTATGCGTTCTAAACGAAGCGACTGCACAGCATAATGAGGTCTCCAAGCAACGCAGCAATACTCCAATAAACTTCTCACCAGCGTGTTATACAGCATTTTTTTAGTTTTTATTTTAAATTCTTTTGTATTTCGTATCACGAAACCCAGTGTTCTTGAAGCTCTCTTTGTTATGTTTTCTATATGTGGTTTAAATGTCAATTTTGCATCATAGATGACACCTAAATCTCTTATAGTCTGAACTTATTTTAACCTAGCATTATTTATACAATAATCAAAATTTACTAAATTTTGTTTTCTTGAGAATTTTACGAAATAACATTTATCCGAATTCAATATCATATTGTTAATGTCACACCATCTAATAAGCCTGTTTAGGTCTCTTTGAAGTAGTAGGCAGTCTTCTTCACTTTCGATTTTTCTTGTAAATTTTAGATCGTCAGCATATATGTACGCTTCTGAAGACTGAAAACACTCTGAAATATCATTTATGAAATAATTAAATAAAATTGGGCCCAAATGAGACCCTTGGGGGACTCCTGACGAAATTGGTCGAGTGGTGGACTGAAAACCGTTGAGAACTACATAAAAAGATCTTTCTTTCAAATAAGAGTTCACCCATGTAAGCAATGTTCCCGAGATGCCATATGACGACAGTTTGCGAATCAGAACTTTATGTGATACTTTATCAAACGCTTTGCTGAAGTCAGTGTAGACGGCATCTATTTGCTTACCTGAATCAACTGCTGCTATTAAATGCTCAGTAAATGTTACTAAATTTGTAGCTGTCGACCTACATGCAACAAAGCCATGCTGAGTCATTTAGATATAGTCTTAAGTGCTTTTGAAAAATTGGACATATTAAAGATTCAAATATTTTTGCAAAATGAGACAGAACAGAAATCGGTCTATAATTGGATACTAAATGATCATTATCAGACTTGTGTATAGGAATAACTTTAGCAGTTTTCCAAATAGTCGGGAAGATGCCTGACTGTAAAGATTTATTAAAGATAGCCAGCAACGGTACAACCAGCGACGACGCACAAGAAGAAATGCAAACAGGTGGTATGCCGTCTGGACCTGCGCCCTTAGTGGTGTCAATATGCCTTAATTTAAATAGCAACGATTCGCGGGATAGCATTGATGTGGTCAATGACTGTCCATTAATTTTTAACGAGTCCAAAAATGGTGAATTCGAAGTATATCCGTTACCAATTGGTACATCAGTCCCATATACGGAGGAAAAGTAAGTCGCAAACATCTCACATATTTCAGCAGCGTCAGAGGAAGTGTCAGAGCTATTGCCCATAGTGAGAGGGTATGTACTAGAGCCACCACGTTTAGTCTTCATGTGAGCCCAAAATAGCTTTGGATTTTTTACTAGACTCTCCTCTAAATTACGCACGTAGTCATTATATCGTTTTATTGCTAGTTCTCTACATCGTGACGCTATAAGTCGGAATTCTATTTTATCTAAAGGATTTTTGTACGTTTTGAAACGTTTTCTTAACCTATTTTTATTGTTCAGCAATCTTATCAAAATGCGGTCAAACCAGGGCGGAAATTTATTTTTCCTTGGCTTTCTGTATGGGACAAACTCCCGAATAGCCCCGTTCAGTATTTTATAAAACACAACAAGCATGTCATTTACACTTTCTAGACCTTCAAAGAAGCAATTCCAGTCCTTTTCATTTAAATGTTTACAAATAGCTTCATAGTCTGCCTTATTAAAATTAGGTCTGCTAACAGGAGAGTTATAAGGCAACTTATGTGTATCAGATAATAGAATTACTATGTCTAAAGGCGGATGAAAATTATCAACTACAGTAAGAGGGGCCAAGCATTCAGTTACCGTTACAGAGTGAAGTGTTGTAAGAACAAGATCCAGGATACGATCGAATTTGTTAACGACATTATTAAATTGTTCAAGTTTGTTAACATACGTAAAATCTACTAAGGTCTCGCATATGCTAGGAATCGTGTAATTTTTATCAGAGTTGCACAACAAAGTCCAATCTATAATACCCAAATTGAAGTCACCCACAATACAAACATCCATATCCAAATTTTCAAAAGTGGCATTATAGTTATCAACAAATCGCTTAAGCACAGAACGTGTGACAGGTGGTGGGAGGTAAACTGCGCATAGAGCTACTCGACGGGCAGTATGTATTTTTTGTGTTTTGATAATAACCCAGAGGTCTTCGCAATCACTTTCGAAAGTTTTCATCCGCTTTGGTTCCAAATGCCTCTTCACCGCCACCGCAACTCCACCTCCATCTTTTTCACTATTCCTATCCCTTCTATAAACAACATACCTATTGTCAAACAGCTCACTAGATAGTATTGACTCATTAAGCCAGGTTTCCGTCAGTATGATGATGTCATAATTGCTACAAGACATATTGACATAAAAGTTATTAGTTTTAGTTCGCAATCCTCTGCAATTTTGATAATACAATTTTAAAGAACTGAATTTTACTAAAATTTAAGAATAACACGCATGCTTACCAATCTTAAAATAGACCCTAAATAATTATTTAACCTATATTATTTTCGTTTTCACATTGTCCATACTATTTATGTAAATAACTTCAGTCTCCTCACTTTTTCTAACAAAAATTTTACCGCCTCTTACCCATACATATTTATACCGTTTAGTTTTAGCCTCTCTTCTGGCGGATGCATGCAGTTCCCTGTTATAGGGAGATAAGTGCTCTACTACATATATGGGTGTTATCTCTCCAGCTAATCCCAGATGTGTGCTATTTAATTTATTCTTCGAATTAGTTTTATTATACTGAAGAGTGGATGCCAAAAACTTATCCCGAAGTTTTGGTGAGGCAAGTTGCATAATTATCGATCGTGGCCGTTTACTGTTATTACTGCGCTTAGCCACACGAGTAGCATGTAGGATCTCTTCTTCCTTTAAATCACAGCCAACAACCTGTCCCAGCTGCATGACAATACTATAAACATTTTCATGTTTATTCTCAGGCACACATTGCACTTCCAGGTTGTTAGAACGCGATTGTTGTTCCATATAGTTCACTCTAGAATTTAGATCCCTTAACGACTCCTTCATTCTTTCATTTTCAGCATTCAACTCCTTTATGACCCTTTGACTAGATACATGTTCAGATTTCATCTCTTCGTATCTTTTATTGATAAATTCCATGGATTCCCGGAACTCATACATTTCTTTCTTTAATGGTTCTAACTCTTCCCTAATACTGTTAAGCACGCTTTTATTAAATTTCTTAAGAAATACTTCCATTTCTTGCTTAATTATGCCCCGTACATTCTCCGCCGTTAGTGCAGAGGGCTTTGCAGACATTGACGAAGATGACGAAAACTCAATCTGGCCAGCTTTCTTACTCCCTCTATTAATGTTAATATTGCGAACTGGAGTTGAATCTTTATCACCGCTTGATTTCGGTTTAAGGCCAGTACATACTGGACACGTCCAGTTCTTAGCTCCCTCTGAATTGGCGTCGACAGCAGGTATCATAAGACATTCTGTATGATAAAACCTTCCGCACATAGCACATCCTATAGAAGCATCCTTCTCGTCACCGATCGCACAGCATCCCCAAACCTGACTCATATTCGATTTGATTAATTATTTAACTCAAAGACGTAAAAATACAATGCAAGACAGTGCGTAAACAATTGATATGTCTCCCAGAGACAAGCGAACACAAGGCACAAAAGCGCTACTTAGTCTACGGTGGGTACGATCCGCCGTCTTGTAATAAGTCACTGGTGCCAGACACAGCGAACCGCACGAGAGATTGGCACCTATAGTAGGCACTTAGCTGCGTGCTGCGCGATTCCTGCGGCACGTAGATTGAACAGGTTGATCACGGGTTCGCTGCGCGAGCGACCACTAAACTAATGTATTTATCAATATCCATCAATAATTTATCAATTTATTATATATGAAGCTAAAAGTAAACAATAATAAACCAACTGATCGGAGGGTAGTTCGTAAATTCTGCTACACTGATCACAGTCACTTTTATTAACAATTCCAAATGCCCTTTAGGTAAACACGTCACTGTTCACTTATTTAAATGCGTTTTGAGACTACACGCACGAAAAATTTATGATTAAACTTGAAAAAAATAGTGGAGCAACAATAACACGTCTATACCGCTCTGTAACACAACTCACAGGGGTTGCACACCAGTGTTATTGTAAAAATGAAGAAAGGAATGCTTAGATGGTTCGGGCCCTTGGAAAGAATGAGTGATGAAAGACTGACGAAGAAAATCTACAGAGCGAAAGTAAGTGGTAAAAAAAGCCAAGGAAGACCAAGGCTGACTTATGAAGATCAAATAGCCAGAGTGTTAGCAGACGGAAATGTCAAAAGCACTCACATACCTAGGCGAAAATGTGTGAAGAGAATGATGAGTTTTGAGGAAGCGAAAGAGGTGTGTAAGGACCGCGACTCCCGGCGCTCCGTCCTCTCTGACTACCCCGTTAGGGATACAGCGTGAAGATATGTTATGTTATGTTATGTGTAGTTTTAAGTTTGTAAATATTAACATATGCATGTAATAATATTATGAAGAGGTAAACTTTGTTTGTTTCTATGTTATAAACTCATAAACTATACTTAACTGATTTCAAAAATTCCTTCACTACATTATCTGCGTGTATCATGGGCCGTATTATATTTAAAAAAAATGTCTACAAAGCCGGGCAGGGTTGCTAATGCATAATAAAAATATTATTTATAGAAAATTTATAGAAAAAGTCTTGTCAGTTCGAAATTCGAATAACAGAACCGGTTTCCAGTAACTACTTTCCAAAAACGTTATACTCACAGTTTTACGTTCAAACTAAAACTATCCGAGACCCGAACGGCTAAAAAAGGTCGGCCTAACCAAACATCGACCCTTATAAAATACCCTCATAGCAAAACCGGGCTAAAAACCACCCAAAAAGGCAGTAAAACTAAAGGAATTAGGCAGTCGCCGAACTACTTTTCGAAACACTTTTGAACCCCCTCACACTAAAATATATGAATCCCAATTTATATTTTCGTAGAGGGTCTGACAGGGCTGTACTTAGGACGCGTTTGAAATGCATTACTTAAGAAAAATTATTTAAATATTATTTAAAAAAAATGTATTCAAAAATATGTTTGTCATGGTTAAAATTTTTATGCCTAAATTAAAAATTTATTACGATAATGTTTAGTTTTAAGTCAATATCAACGTTAGGATATGTATGTACTGATTTATATAATAAACTACTTTGAAAAAAATAAATAAAAAAACATTCATTTGTTTTTTCTTTCTTTACGAAACACGAATGTATCTACTACGTCAACAAATACTTCTATAAGCTAAATATGAATGTTTTGTACATGAAGGTACATTTTTGTTAATTATTTTAAATAAAGGTGAAAATCGCATTGAAACCACAATGCATAAACGAATGTGAATTACTACTTTGTTTTATAATATTTAGAGATTTTTTTTTCTCTTTGTTTTGGCTTCGCAGATTGCATTTAGCCATTGATCAAGTAAATAAATAAATGGAAACCCGTGTTGATAAACACGACGCGGAATAAGAACGATAGTGCTGACGAGTATGTAGCGGACATCGTGAGTACATTTTGTGCGCCCGTAAACACCAATATTGACGTAGACGCATCGGTCTCGCGGAGTTCGTCACCATCGCCGGCGCACCCCGCGCCCCCCACCCTGTCAAGCCGCGCGTTGCGAGCTCAGGCGCGCAGTGCGAGACGGGGCGCGGCCGCGAACTCATCCCACTCACCCTGATGATGGACCTCCAATAGGTCCGAAACTAGTCGGTACCTATACCGATTATACGTGAGTAAAGCCGTATTCAATAATTAGTGCGTTAATAATATCTCACGAAAGTTTTAATAATTTAATTTTCAAAATACTCTGAAAAACATGAGTTATTTGTGTTTAAACTTTTTTGGCGCACAGTTTAGCGCATTTGCCAATGTCACGTATTAATAAGTAGAATCACACGTAAATTAGTTTATTCTTATCGTAAAACTCCTCCAATAAAGTGATAGTAGGCTTTACTGAAGTTATAAAGGACTTCTTGGAAGAGCGCGAGAACTTCAGCTACACATGTTTATTTAGACCTATTCCATTCTTTTCACTTATACATAACTTCAATATACAATATACTATCACTTTTGTACTTTAAAACTCCCAAAAATGTAAAAAATAGACAATCTAAAGAAAATGTCAACCTCATTTCTCTCGTCCCGTCAAAAAATCGTGTTTAAACTTTAGTAGTGGGAACAGTGTGGGAGAAATTCCGTGCACAGTACAAGTAAGCATACAGTATTCTATCTTCATACAAACGCTCCCAAACGACGCACTCGAAATCTCGGCATATCTCGACATACGACAGTCGCGAGCGCGCCGTAGTTGTCGTCGGACGGTATGATACGCTCCCGCGCATTTACTGACTAAATGTTATGTCAATCAAGTTTACGAGCACAATGTTCAGTGTATGGATGTTTGAATACATCTATATCGAAACTTAATATATATATCTATATCGAAATAATTTGTAGGAAATATATTATTATAATGATCTAGTTAATTTATTGCTGATTTTTAATTATATTGCACATAAAAAAAAGCATTTATTTTGTCCATTTCCACCATACTAACACACAAACTTTTGAAACTAGATATAAAATACTAGTAAAATTATATAAATAAAAACGTATTAAATTTGCAATAATATAAAATGAAAAGATAATATGACAATTTAATATAGTACCTATTATCAAATACGTAACCCAAGAAAAGCATTCAGTCCAAGTCGGTAGCTCCATTGCGCGTTTACGTACCAAACGACCGTAGGTAATTATCTCTAGGACACTGCCGAGATAGAATACTGTATGCTTACTTGTACTGTGTTCCGTGTCTACATTGCGACCTTGCTACGTTACAGCTATGCAACGCTTGTCCTTCTGACTGTTCCCACTATTGAAGTTTAAAACCCAATAACTCAGTTTTTGTCAGTGAATGTCAATTCGTTTCATCTCAATCATATTCAAAATGTGTAATTATAATAATACAACATATAAAATGTTCCACATTTAAGAGCAGTTATCTAGCATATTAACATATGTAAATAAATATTTCCAAATCCATCTCTGTTAAAAGTGATGGCTTTGGTAGTTCGTAACGAAATTCCGTATTTGTATATAACTAATTCAACAAACAGCTATACTTACGAAGCTTTGTTTACATTTATAATAATAATTATGTAACTTCAATTTGCTAAATAGGTACAAAGAATAAAATTGATAATCAAATAGAATTAGGATATTACGTAATTTATTATTTTTGAGAATAATTTGAAAAGCATTTGTTTTAATATTCGGCCAGTTTTTTAAAGTACTCTCACTTTTAGGAGATTTTGAGTAAGTTCTTTAAAATATTAATCTACAACGATACCATTTATCTATGTATGTGTATTTCGCGTTTGCGATGGTCGATTTTAAAACAAATAAGTTATCACTTATTTATGACAAAAACGTTTTATTTACATTGAGACTGTTCTTTTTGGCAATGCCTTATTTAAAAAAATAAGTTATTTAGTTTTCTTGTACATTTAAACCAACTTACTTATTAAGTTTTCTTTCTTTCTTTCTACCAAACTAACTTATTAAGTTTTCTTGTACATTTAAAATCTAAAATGTTAGGACAAAGTAATTACGTTATAGGCGCGTATCGCGTAATTTACGACCCCTTTGGAAGTAAGCAACTCTTATCACAGATACAAGGAACCATAGAAATTAGCTGTCGAATTAACATCCGACAATTAAATTGCCTTTTCGGAATAGAATAGAGACGCTTTCGTTTATTCAATATTTGTTAATATAATTGGATGGTATTATTAGAAACGGGGCAAGTAAAAATATTTGTTTTTACTACCTTGTTGTAGTTGCATAACATCATTCATAATTATTGAATGTTGTGTGATTTTTCACAATTTTATTTATTATATCTACGTACTTACCGTTTGCTTTATTTAAAATATGGTGAAATATGCATAGGTAATTTCTTAATGGAACACAGAAATGCATCTTATAATGCATTGTAACTGACTGCAGATGTCTTCTTCATTTGAATTTGGGCTTCAATATGGCGTTCTAGATATCTAGGTTAGGTTATAAGTTTATATTATTCCATTCTAAACACAGTTTCGAAAAATTGACTGCTATGAAGTGCTTTTAATATACTTATTTAAACCGAGACCCCAAAATGACTGCGAATAAGTCTTTCGATCCCGAAGCTTTTAATTCAGTATTATTAATCGCAAATAATTTTAATTATAACCACATAATACATACATAAATACATACAACATATATACATACATATCTTTACGCTGACGGGGTAGTCGAAGACGACGGAGCGCCAAGCGGCGCTCTTTCGCTTCCTTAAATAATCACATAATAATTATTACTTATACGTTTATATACTCGCGACACTCTTGAACTTCCTCGACACCCACCGGAGGGTTGATTATGCTCCACAAATTGAAAAATACTGGCGTATGTTCAAAAAATATATCGATATTTTATCTATTTAATCTGTTATTTTATTAAAAATCCTTGAAAGTTATTGTAAATGACATGCGGAGTTATGAACTGTCAATGATGGTGAAGCAGCCGAATAGTTGAAAGTCGTGAATAAAATCTACGAATTTTCGATCGTAAATTAATTGAATTATTTGTTGTAAACTTTTAGTACAGTATCTATAAGAAATAATATCTACATTCGCATCTTAAAAGGATTCTAAAGTTTAAAATACTCTTTACATGTCTAATTATTAATAAAACTTATTTTTAACAAATAACTTGTTATTAATAAAACTAAATAAAATAACTTATTATTAAAATAACTTATTAATGAAATAACTTATTATTAGTAAAACTAGATGAATAATGAATAAGACGCAAAACAAAATAAAGTCACTAGTAGACTTATGAATGTCAAACAAGAGGAAAGACGGCTCCAGTCTCAACTTGGAGCTATTTCATTCTAGCTTCTACAGCTAGGGTTGTTACTGAATTATTCTTATATGTGGAAATAATTAGGACAACTAATAAGTCGAACGTATTAACATTTTGTACCTAGACAGTAAAACAGATCTATCATCAGAGGCATATTTCCCTTAAGGAGTCGGCCTTAAGGGAAATATGCCTCTGGCCAAGGCCCAAGCCTAGGGCAGCCAGATGATAGGGGCGGCTAATCGCGGCTCCACGAAAAATTCGTAATACTTAGTATTGCAAATGCGGAAATTAGTAAGTATATCTGTAGTAACAGACAAATGTTAGCAATATAGATGTTTGTTACTTCTTCACAACCTAACTTCTGAGCCAATTTAGATAAAAGTTGGCAAGAAATAAAGTCATGTCTCAGTAAATGATGGAACTGAGAAGGGCGCGGCTGGTACTACACAGCCTGGGGCGGCCAAGACTGCTAGTCTGCCTCTGTCTATCATAGGCATTTTTTGTCGTTTATTTGATATAAAAAATTTTTTGGACATAGTTTTAAAATGCAATAATTCAATAATATACACTTTCAAAACTGAATCAACTTTTTGAGGGTCACTTTTGGGAGTAGAAAACATAGAACTGTATGTTTTTGTTATTGTGCGGTACCAAACAAATGGCTCTGACAGCTGAGTTTAAAATATCCTAGGGAATAATTTAAAAATTTCACAGTTCCGTCATAGAATAAGGAAGCAATCTAAGATTTCGTTCACAATTTTGGATGGCATAAGATACAAAAATCGAAAAATTGAAATAAAAATTGAATAGTTGATGTTAATGACTAAATTTTTTCATCGAATTTAATTTCACTCATTGATCAGTCGCACGGGTATTCAACTCGTACTCTTATGCTGTGAATTTTTTCTCATAATTATGTCATTAGGATAGAAGTTACTAGAAAATATAATAAAATAGCGAATAAAAGAAAATACTATATCGGCTATTGTTTTTTCTTCGGTGACGACCCTATGCTCAAACTCGAACAGCGCTCGTTTGGCACAAGTTTTGATAGAATTTTCAATTACCTTCCTTTGTTTCAAGAGTTTTCCCGCGACGTGTGTTCTAGCTGTCTCAAGTAGGTACTCGTCTTCGACAAGTTTCTATTTACTCTGTAGGTAATGTTTATTTTTGCAAAGTTATAGACCTGTCTACTTCTATGAAGTAAGAGTTGAGAAATTAAGGTACTGATAAACTAAAATTGAAATTAGTAATTAACTGATATATACATTTTTTTTTAATTGCCTCGACTAGGTTATGCCTAAGTTTGTCATTAAAAATCTGAGCGCTATTAGTGTCCAATGTCCATTTACATTTACATACTATGATAAGTTACAATATCGATGTCTCTGTCTTGACTGTGACACTAGTTCATATGCTACAGGAAGATTTAGTGAATACTAAAAAGTATGATAATATGCGCTGTGTTCTATGAATCAATTGGGTACGTAGAAGTGTGTGTACGATATGTGTAAACGTACATACATATTTTATATCTAATAATGACATCTCAAGTCTAGGACAGAAGTGTTTAGAATAACTCGAGGGAGTTATTTCGGACTCGGTCGATATTTCGCTTTAAAATATTAACTGTATTTTTATTATCGGTACATGTTTTCGTTAATATTGTTTATAAGTGACGATTTGTTTGGGACAGTGGTTGTTATATTAATTGTATATACTCGTAGATTTTTTGGTGTGATTCGGTTTTATTAAACCGATGAATTGTTTTTGTTTCTGTAAATCGCATGGTAGCTTGCCTGATTTGAAAAATCGTTAATAGGTTGACATTTGTTGAAGAAGAGTACGTACATGTATATCTCAAAACAAGAGAAAATCTTTATATTTTTCTGTGGATTAATGGAATATCATACGATATCATCGGAGTCGGATTAATCACTCTATTGAATCACAGATAGAACTCACAGAGATAGAGAATTCAATAAGCCTACCTACAACGAGATCACCTAAAGATATAATAAGTAATATAATATAGATATAATAAGTAAACACAATAAGTAATTAATCACTACGCTATGAATACAATTTATTTTTTCTATTCATTACGAAATATTTTCGAATGTCAAATCTATCATTAGTTTGGAAAGACCTATTGCAGTGAGGAGAACCGGCGAGAAAGGAATGTCTCTTACTACCTATGCTATGACTTTTTCACGACAGCGTTAAGAAAGTCGAGCGGTATTTTCTAGCGATGATGTAATTAGCGCATTCAAGCTAATTTAAATTTCTATTAAAACTTGCCACTCGCGTCGCGCAGTCAAAGGCAATCATGATGTTTTATGTGCTATACACCTTGTTAGTCTTATGTTTTTAGATATACGCAGTATGTTTATATAAATATGTAGATGCGTAGTTAATACGTTTGTAAGTATAGTTCTATTGGTAAAATTTTTGTGAAATATATCAATCAATTTTATTTTAATAACAGTTAAGATAGTGTTATAACGTTAAATATCTACATGCCTTTGCCAATGAGATCCTACAAGGGATTGGACAGAAATATTTCAGATTGGTGTGATTAGAAATATTTACTTTTTAACCGATTGCAAGAACATAAAGAAGGATCTCAATTTGACCTGTATATATGCAAAGTTATCTGTGAACGTTGGTTAATTATGTCTTATTATAAAGTCGTTTTGTCACAAGTCCATAATCCTGACCAAAGATAATTATGATGAGCCTGTTGTCGATTTATAGCAAGTCTAAAATTTATACTTTTAACAATTTCGTTTAAAAAATAATTGTGATAGAATAAAAGCTAGAGATTTGTACGTGGTCTAAGTTCTTTAACCATTACAGTGCAGCGATGAGCGATGCTGATCTGAAATAAAAAAAATATAGATTGTGCCGGTTGCTTTTATTCTCGTGTAGGTCGTAGAAGTCTAACTGCCAAGGCACTACTATCACTACCACGCCATCAAGATTCCATTCAATCGATAGACGGTATGATTCCTTCAACTGTTTATTTACAGACTTTAAGTCTAGTCAATATTTTGAGAAGAAAATTAATTTGGAAATTGAAACAGTATTACAAAATTTTCTTGTAACGTTTGAAAAGTCTATGAAGTTTGATGATTTAGTTATGAAATTGAGCAAGTATATGAATAAGCGTTTTATAAGTGCTATATTTTGATATTTAATCTTGTAAAACTTACTACTAGAGTCCAGATTTATATCTTACTGGCTTTACCCGTAAGTTATATACGTAATACCCTACGAAGATCAGACTTCGCTCCCAAAGTTGTATGACACAACCAGTGGCGTGCGCTCCAGATTATTTAACAGCAATTTTTTTAATATCACCTGTGAAAGTCGTTGTTATACAAACTTTACCCTGAATGTGTGAGAGGCACTCAATTCTCATAAATTCATAAATACGTATGTGTTTGTATTAGTTATTTATTCACTTAATTTGAACAGTTTGTTTGTTATTTATTTTACTTACTTACATAACGTTTAAGACAGTAGAACATGAGATGAAAATTGGTTTGTATAATACGTGTTACGCAGTTTTTGGGATATGGGGGTATTTTCGATTACACGCTCAGCGACCGCAGAAATGATTTTGTTTTTCACAATGTTGTTGAGAAAGATTACACGATATTATACAATATCGTGTAATCTTTGTTTTACGTCACAATTCCTAATCTCTAATACTTTTATAAAATAAATACGATTTTGGCAGGTGATAAAAAATAACCGATTTGACTAGGTTTTTTTTTCTTTCTTTTTTATGCCATGGCGCACAATTTAGTGCATTTGCTAATGTCACGTATTAATAAGTAGAATCACAAGTAAATTAGTTTTTTTTATCGTAAAACTCCTCCAGTAAAGTGACAGTAGGCTTTGAAGTTATAAAGGACTTCATGGAAGAGCGTGAGAACTTCAGCTACAGATGCTTATTTAGACTTACTCCATTCTTTTCACTTATACAGAACTTTAAAACACAATATACTATCACTTTTGTACTTTAAAACTCCCAAAAATTAAAAAAATAGAAAATTTCAACAAAACTTCAACCTCACTTCTCCCGTTCCCGCCAAAAAGTTCATTTGACTAGTTGTCGAGCATTCAACTGTCAGCTTGCGGATCAAAAATCATTATGGGCGGAGCTTTTGATTTAACAGCGTGTCCGTTTTTGGTCGGCCTAGGTTCTAAATTTGTACTAATATGCGTGACTAGGGATGAGTCGTACACAATTGAACATGACATATGTTTATTTTGGTGAATACTAGTAGACAAAAAACTCAATATTCACGAGTACTTCGCCAATAATTATTTTAATACTACAATGGTTTCTACGTCGAGTCGGTCATGAGTTGACACGAAATACACTGACAGTGCAAGGTTGTCAACTATAGCTGGTTTTTTTTTGGCATGGCGCACAGATTAGCGCATTTACCAATGTCAGGTATTATAAGTAAAATCGTTATTGTAAAAACATAAATGTAAAAAATAGGAAATCTAAATCAACTATAACTGTTTTACTCGTGGTCACGTTCAATAAGATTGTAAGAGAGTCGAAAATTCCTTTGTCACACGGTGATAAGAGTGGTAACTTATTATGGCTACATTGGTTGTAATTCTTGGTCCGATTTTTAAACTCCTTTGCAACAAAACGATTTGTTTTTGACTTTTTGGCGGGAACGGGAGAAGTGAGGTTGTCATTCTATTTAGATTTTCTTTTTTTTACATTTTTGGGAGTTTTAAAGTACAAAAGTGATAGTATATTGTGTTGTAAAGTTCTTTGTATGTGAAACGAATGGAGTAGGTCTAAATAAATATGTGTAGCTGAAGTTCTCGCGCTCTTCCAAGAACTTCTATAAAACTTCAGTAAAGACTACTATCACTTTACTGGAGGAGTTTTACGATAACGATTCTACTAACTACAATACGTGGCATTAGCAAATGCGCTAATCTGTGCGCCATGCCATGAATAAAGAAAAAGAAAAAAAAATCGATTTGTTTTTCAACAAAACTATTGACAAGACAATGTGTGTTCGTTTCGTCTCATTGAAGAATAAGATTACACTTTAACGACGTTTTGTTATATCGGATAAAAGTAGTAAGAATCTGTTACACGTTTTTTTCAAAACAAGGAATCAGTAGATTCATTGATCAGTCGCTGAATGAACTGCTTTATTGAATTAACATGATTACATAGTGCTTACTTCAATTATTCTGAAAATCTCAATAATTATTTGCTCTTATAAGACTTATCGTATCTTTCACTTGGCCACTAAGAAAGAATAACGGTGTTTAGTTGGAAAGTGTTTTCTGAATTGTATCAAAGGGTTGGAAATGTCAATGCTTTTAATACTTGATCTAATTGCCGTTCAAAGTTTACCGAAACTTTGTAACGAAAATAAATAACAACACTAATCCCAGTTATGACATAAACTCAACCATTAAAGTCAGGAGGCGCCTAACTTTGTACAGTAAAACTACGATTTTCATATCTTTAAGTTAGTACCCATAAGTACGAAATGCGAAATAACTTTTCACCCCACCAAGACACGGAAAATTTACATAAATTTACAAATTTCGCTGCGAAAATAAAGTAGAGCATAGTTCAAGCAGGGCGGTGGGGGTGCGCCCCCGCGGCCCCTTGGTGGGTAGGCAGGAGAGTAGTGGCGCCCGTTTTTCATGTTTAATTTTAACTTCGCAAAACTGGCGTTTTAATAAATGCCTTGTCTTTCACGTTGAGAATTTTATGCTCAGTAAGCAACCTTTTGCCGTTTTCAAATTCTCTATTAATGCCACCCTGGAGACGAGACGTGTTTCGTAGTTTTATTGTGTTTAATTAGTTTTAGTGTTGTCATATTGTAGTTGCAAATTTTTGTTGCATTCTGTCTTCTTGTTACACTATATCTGTGTTTTTAGATATTGTAATTCTTTTTGTAACTGTGATTTCAAAAATGGATTTACACAATTTAAAAGTAATAAGTTGTTAGTTAATTCTCTTTTAAATAATTTATTCGGCAGGGTATGTAATTCTACAATTAAAATTAGTAAATACATTAATATCAAAGGATCTAAGCAAGGAACCCGTGAGCCGTAAAACAAGGAACGGAATATTAAAACCCTGAATACGGCGAACGAACGCCATTAAAATCCGTAATTGCTGGATTAGACCGCCCAAGATTCCTCTATTTGCCTCTACAATGTTGTTCAAATTACCACACTACACTTTATGCTACAGATTATAAAATAATTGTAATGATTTTGAACAATCTGGTTATAACATACTGGCTGAAAACATATCTTTTTTATCTATGTCATTTGCATGGTGGTGTGTGTTCGTAATTTGAACGTCGAGCCGTTCACAACGTGCTTCACATACGTCATGAGAAAAGGTCTCAAAGCACAGTAGAAATCATTTACAGAAGTGACACTGCATATGTAAATTTTGCAAAATGTGTAATGTAAGTGATTTGATTGGAACTTTTTACTCATTATTATTTCAAATTAAATCAATTTTGCAATTAAAATTTCATAAAAATGATCTCGTTTTTTTTTCTTTTTATATAAATGCCTAATAATTTCAGACAAACATTCAAATTGTGTGATTTTAAATTAGGCTCTAACTTTCTAATAGTCTTTGGATATACCACGACGAACTAGGGAACTTGAATTACACGAGTATTTATATTACATCTACTTATATTATTTGTTTGGAATGAACCATAAATAACGAAGTATTTATCGATAATGAAATGGTAAGGTTAGATTTAATATATTAAAGATGGTGTTTAAATATTATAAAACCAGTATCCGGAAAAATATATAATGGGGATTGCATGATTTAAAAATACCGAACATAATAAAGTGAGTCTCAAGTAAAATAAATCAATCGAGAGGAAATTAACAAATTTAAAAAATCTGTGTTAATTAACTTATATTATACATTATACAAGCCGTTTCCCGTCCGCTTCGCTGGGCAAAAAAAAAAAAGTTCAAAACAATAAGTAGCCTATAACCATCTACAACTAATTCCGCGTCGAATGGTCTTGGTCCCACGCCGATCGGTCCAGTAGTTTTCAAGTTTATCGCGGTCAAAAAAAAAAACTTTCATTATATATACATTCCGTCAAGAAAGTATCGGGAATGGATGATTTGTTTATGGTTCCAAATTCACTTTTTTGTTTTTTTTGTTGTTGTTAGATTGGCACAACTGTTTTCCCTTTTTGGCGCGGAGTTTGAGTTGCATCTGTTATTTAGATTAAATACAGTGCTGTTTTTAGTTATATCATTCTACTGTATATTGCGAATTTCATTATGGACAAAAACATCGAACAAAGAGTTTGTCTCAAATTTTGCATCGCCAATGGAATTTCATATTCCGAGTCACTGAAAATGTTACAGAAGGCTTACGGTGAATTGACTTTATCAAAAACACGTGCTTATGAGTGGTACAAAGCGTTGAAAAGCGGTCGAGTGTGATGGAAGATTTGCCCCGCTCTGGTAGGCCATCAACGTCTGCAACTGAAGTTAACATCGCAAAAGTGAATGAATTGTGATTGAAAATCCTCATTCAAGTTTGAGAGAGATAGCCGCCGAACTTTCTGTGTCTCACGAGTCGATCCGTACCATTTTAAATAATCACTTGGGTATGAAACCTGTTCCCGCTCGGCTAGTCCCAAAAGACCTGAATTTTCTCAAAAAACTCAATCGCATAAGAGTCGCTGAGGACATGCTAGAACGAGTCAATTCCGATCTAACAATCATGAAAAGCATTGTTACTGGTGACGAGACGTGGGTTTACGAGTTTGACATGCAAACTAGTCAACAAGCTTCGGAGTGGCGCCTTCCAACTGAACCGAAACCGAAAAAACCACGCCAAAGTCGATCAAAAGTCAAAGTCATGTTGACTGTTTTCTTTAACTATCGCAGTGCTGTGCACTTGGAAGTCTTGCCGGAAGGTCAAACGGTAAATAAAAAATATTATTTGGGCGTTATGCGGCGTTTAGGAGAGCAAATTCGACGAAAAAGGCCAGATTTGTGGAAAGAAAATTCTTGGATTTTGCACCACGATAATGCGCCTTCGCACAAGGCCATCATTGTGAACGAATTTTTGACCAAAAACTCAACAAATACCATAGAGCAACCACCTTATTCACCAGATATGGCTCCAGCCGACTTCTTTCTTTTTCCTAAACTCAAATTACAACTTCGTGGCACCCGTTTTCATTCGGTAGAAGACATAAAGAATTCGCGGCGAGCACTGAACTCAATTCCAGAAAAAGCGTTTAAAAAATGTTTTGATGATTGGATTATTCGTTGGCGTAAGTGTATCGTTTCTGAAGGAGCATACTTTGAAAAGTCCCAAAAGACTAGCCGAGCGGCAACATGTTTTTTTATTTAAAATGGTATGGATCGACTCGTGAGACACAGAAAGTTGCGCGGCTATCTCTCTCAAACTCGAATGAGGATTTTTGTCACTATTTCCTTCACTTTTGCGATGTTAACTTCAGTTGCAGACGTTGATGGCCTACCAGAGCGAGGCAAATCTTCAATCACATCTCGACCACTTTTGAACGCTTTGTACCACTCATAAGCACGTGTTTTTGATAAAGTCGATTCACCGTAAGCCTTCTGTAACATTTTCAGTGACTCGGAATACGAAATTCCATTGGCGATGCAAAATTTAAGAAAAACTCTTTGTTCGATGTTTTTGTCCATTATGAAATTCGCAATACACACTAGAATTATATAACTAAAACAGCACTGTATTTAATCTAAATAACAGATGCAACTCAAACTCCGCGCCAAAATGGAAAACAGTTGTGCCAATCTAACAACAACAAAAAAAACAAAAAATTGAATTTGGAACCATAAACAAATCATCCATTGCCGATACTTTCTTGACAGAATATATTTTATGTAGTTAACATATTCTTTTATTCAGATTTCATACGAACTAAACTGGTGTGAGAGAGAAACAAACTACTGTGTGATCTTGTTATGTCCACTGTAAGCTAAGGTATTCATTGCTAGTGAGTGATTTTGTTGCTTTTAGATTATCTCTCCACTATGATTAAGTATTGAAGTGAGGCTATATAAGTGTATATATTTGTTGCGCTCTTAATGTGTTTTGGATATTATTATACTTAATAGGTATTAAAGACAGTAGGCATAATATAAACTAAGTTACATATTTCGTTCACTACTTATGAATATCGTGTATAAATGAACCACAGTGCGTATACTGTGTTATTTATTATCTGTGCTACAGCGGAGGTCTCAAGATTACGCGATTTACAACGGCTTTTTCGTATTTCGAACGCACGCCGCCACGTCTCTGCGTTTTATGCCTTCGTACACGGCTTCAGAACGCGCTTCTGAATTTAAATGGATTAAGCCCAGGTTTAATTTGAATGGTGTGATTTAAATTTGGAACGTGACAAATATTTTTTTAATTAAACCAGTTAAAATATTTTTTAAATGTTTCTGACAATTTTTAATACTACAGGAACATTATTTGTAAGAGTTAAAATTGACAGATCATAAACAGTGCCTATCAACATAAATACCCTACGAAGTGGTCGAAATGTTCAATGAGTTAATTTCGTAATATTTTCTAAGTAGATAATATGAACGTAAAGTAGTTCATTATAATAAATGAATTTAGTCACTAATATGTAAATGCGTTAAAAAGTTAGAAAAAATTCACTAAAACATTAATAGAGGGGCAAAAGTTTTGCCTCCACGCGCCGCGGGGCGGATGAAACCTATCTCCCTCGCCATACATCTATAAATCTATATGACGTCACTAAGAAAACGGGAGCTCGCGTCTTGCTTATATCCCTTTCTCTCTTACAGTTTTTTCGTGAGATGCGCGGGTGTGACGAGGACGGAGCACGTCTTAAACAGAAAGGAAAAGAAAGGGATATAGTGTCCTATCTCACTCCGCGCCTTACAATAGAGAAAAGACGGTGGAAATTAAATAATACTTTGTCGTTTAAATTGAAATCGAGGGAGGCGGGTAGTTCGGAAAATTTTCAATGGGTAGAGGTAAAAAGGTATTGATTTTAGTTTGAGATTAGGAGTCGCCTTCCTTTGTGATGTTTTGCGATATTTTGTGGGTATTGTTTTGTAGGGACGATTTTATCTAATATATTTGAGGGTACGCGCGGCTGTCCGTAATAGTTTATGCGGTTGGGAAGTACTCTGCTGAACTGAGTATACATACAATGATTTATATCACGGTATATTTATTAGTTTATACATTTAATCCAGTAAGAATGTTATACGAAAAATAAATTATTATTTTCTACTTTTATAATAATACCTAATAATAAATATGTCAATATACACCAATCATCTGGTCTCAAACTAGGGTATTATTCTCTTTGCTATGAGAACCAGACGACGACTACTAGGGGTGTCTCGGTCTAGAGAAGTCCTAATAAAATTAGTTTCCTAAATTGACTCGGCCGGGAATCGAACCCAGAACGTTCCTGCGCCCTTACTTAGTTACTTTCTTAGGGAATGGCTAAAGCACAGTGCCATTGATGTCGTCAATGGCGCCGATTGAGTATTATGAGGCCCGGAACCTTCCTGCGCCCTTACTTAGTTACTTTCTTAGGGAATGGCTAAAGCACAGCGCCATTGAAGTCTCAATGGCGTCAATTTAGTATTATGAGGTAAGTAAGGTTAAATGGTTAAATGAAAAAATGGATGCTTAATTCAAACATTAGAATTTACATAAATTATTATGAATGACGAAACAATTCAAATTATTAATGGAACTCCATTTAAAATGAAGTTTATTAAAAGAAGAGGTTTTTATTCATTGGTTCAAAATAAAAATATTGCATATCTCAAAGGTTCCTTTGGGATATGTAATATTTTTATTTTTTCACTGTTTTGCGTTTTAAGTAGAGAAAAACTTGAGTTCAACTTGGATTCCGTAATTAGTATATTATTCATTCACGCTAAGTGTAATTAATTTTTATGGATCCAGGATCCGAGACCTATGACTTGTTCTTAAAACTTAGGTTCTTAGGTTCAGCAGTTTCACAGGTAATAGCCTAGGTGACTACAACTTCATTAAAAGATAGGAGAGAATGATCAACAAAACTGTGAAAAAATATTCGAAATACAATTAAAAATGTATGAGCTATTTACTACTGGCTGCTGTACGCTACTTCGTCCGTGTTTTATTTTTAAAATAGCCTATGTCCTTCCCTGGGGTTTAATCTATTTCCATACCAAATTTCATCGCAATCGGATGAACAGTATGGCAGCCCATAATTTTTTTTTCTTTCTTTATGGCGTGGCACACAGTTTAGCGCATTTGCTAATGTCACGTATTAATAAGTAGAATCGGTAGAATCACAAGTAAATTAGTTTATTCTTATCGTTAAACTCCTCCAGTAAAGTGATAGTAGGCTTTACTGAAGTTATAAAGGAATTCTTGGAAGAGCGGGAGAACTTCAGCTACACATGTTTATTTAGACCTATTCCATTCTTTTTACTTATACATAACTTTAAAACACAATATACTATCACTTTTGTACTTTAAAACTCCCAAAAATGTAAAAAGATAGAAAATCTAAACAAAATGTCAACCTCACTTCTCCCGTTCCCGCCAAAAAGTCAGCCCATAAATTACGAACAAATAAACAAACATCGATTTTTAAATATTAGATTACTTGATATGGTATTGTAAGGTATAAGTTCCATCTCTATCACTCCTAGCGCTAGGCAATGAATATAGAATTCGGAAACGAATTCGTTTGACACTGTGCGTGACGTCACAGCTATGTGACGCTATCTCCCTCTAGCTTATCTACTCTGCTCCCACTACTGAAGTTTAAAATCCAACTCAATTTTTGTTAATGAATTTTACGTAGTGTTGTCACAATTGTATCACATTAATTTTAACTTATGAAGATCAAATTGTGTTGAGTGTGATTTGATTTGTTGACAATTGAGTGTTAGCTGACGATAATGTCAAAGTACTCGTATACCGCTGTGAAAGTATGTGACGCCAATGTACTTAATGGGAGTTGGCGAGGTGAAAGAAGCAAAGTAACGACCGACCCCTTTAGGGATACAGTGTGAAGATAATACACATACACATATGAATTTATGTGTTTTTTAATGTCGATGTTATTAAATAAAAAAAAAATGTAAATACATACATATCTTCTCGCCGTATCCCTAACGGGGTAGTCAGAGAGGACGAAGCGCAAAGCGTCGTGGTCCTTATATACTTCTTTCGCATCCTCAAATCTCATCATTCTCCTCACACATTTTCGCCTAGGTATACGAGTGCTTTTGACATTTCCGTCGGCTAACGCTATAGCTATTTGATTTTCATAAGTCAGCCTCGGTCTTCCTAGGCTTCTTTTACCACTCACTTTTCTTTTCTTTTCTTTGATTTTCTTCGTCAGTCTTCATCACTCATTCTTTCCATGTGTCCGAACCATCTAAGCATTCCATTCTTCATTTTTACAATAACACTGTCGTGCAACCCTGTCATACTGCGTATTTCTTCATTGCTTATTATGTCCGCAATGATGACACCGCAAAAAAAAAATGTGATTACGTTAAATAGGTATATTAGCAACACTTTGGTCAAAGCTACAATGTATAGTTTTCTTGTGATCAGATCCATTTCCATTCCACAACAATGCAAGTATGTGTATAGTTTATAGTGAGATTTCTCCCTGGGGAGCGTCTGAATACGTTACTGCGCGGTTAGTACAAGAATGGATTAAAGATATAAAATCAAAATAACATTTTTGTTTCAGTATAAAAACAAAAGATATAAATACTAATCGACTAATCAAAATCGAGAAAAGAAATGTAAATTAAACTTGGCAATTTACAATGACATCTCTGAAATATTTTAGTGTTTCTCCAACTATAATTCTCTGCTCTATAAACTCTATAAACCAACTATAAAAAACTAAAGGATATGGTTGATGATGAAGGATATCGATTATGAACACAACTTTAAAAAAAAATTTAAAACTATATAAGTTATTATCTTTTAACCGTATATAGTGCGGATAAGCTCTCTCTTTGTCAATGGAGTTGAAAAATGACAATACTAATTTGTGATATTTAAGTACGGTTATGCTATTAGTTCATCTTTACTAAGCATAATAGTACAAGCTTAAGAACTGTGAGATTTGGCATAGTTAGTAAAAGTTTATATGGAGAAAAAGTGCAAAAGCTAAAATTTTTATGCAATATACATTGCAAATCCATTAAATTCAACACTCATTGTTTACCTTCATACTGCCAATATAAAAAAAAACTGTCGATGTCGTAATAGTTTTGTGATCATGTATATATGTAACCTCCTTGGATTAAACAGGATTAAACAGCCTCACATACTCCCAATGTCAAAAAAACTGTCGAAGTAATCATAGATTGTGATCATGTAGATACACTGCAATTTTATTGGTCGACCAAAAGGATCCAGTTTAATGTATCCGATGAATATTATCCATACCCGTAAATAAAACTTTAATTAAAATAAAAATAAAATACCTACAAATAAAAAAAAAAAGTATCGTCTTTTGAGAAACAACCTGTACGTAGGTCTTAGATTAAAAAAAAATACATAGATAGAGTATCAGAAGCTAAGAAAAAAAAATTTAAACAAACATAATAAAATATTAAAATTTTATTCAAAATGTACCTATTGCACAACAGAGGAGGCTTTTTTTTATTAATGAATTTAATTTAAACTATCGACTCTAAAAACTATACATCTAAAACGATTTATTACGATTACAAATAATTTATATTTTCTTAAATCTTAAGTCTACTGAACTAAAATCGAAATTCAAACTTAGAATGTGGGTATTTTATCGATACCGTTATCATTCTTCAGCTGAATAAAATTGGCAATACAAAAGCGGGAGGCAACTTACCCCCTGACAAAGGCCGGGCAAATAAGCCATTAAAAGCGTTGCGACGGTACTGAGCTATAAAATCTCTGCTTCTTGCCCCCTCGGGGGGTCAGGGGACGACCGCCCCCCACTGCCTTCGCGATAAACTGCTTTTATGCCGTTCCGTAGTATAATTAAAATGGTTTGACGTTTTCTAGGAAAATGTGTCTTTTAAAAGACCTAAGACCCATAATATTAATACTCGTAGACAAAACAATTTTACTCTGAAATTTAATTAGAATGTTTTAGCAATAATATCTAGGTTTTGTAATTTAAGTGTTCGGCAGTATATTTTTTTACGCATGTAAAACAATAACCGGTCAGTTCAGTCAGTTAAACGTTCTATATTAGACATTCTTTATTAAAAATTATACATATTATATTATCATTATTTCAAGTTTTGTAAAGAAAATCACGTTTCATATCACACAGTTTTATACAATCCGTTTTTAAAAGTAGAACCGGATTCAACCCTTCCATTTTCAAATTAATACAAACGAAAACTAGTTTGGGATAGACACGCAGTTGTTTAGTTTTAAACTTTTTGGAACTAGTTTGGAATAGGAATTCATTGAAAAAGAACATGTTTTACTTGAATTCGGAATTATTGATTTTTGAGCATGCATGAACACCACACGTTTTTTACAATAAAAGTGGAACAAGCTTTTACGTTAAAATATCGTCATAAAGCATTCTTTTTGTTCTTCATATAAAATGCAATACATTTGAGTCATCAACCATCATCAACTTAAATTTTTTTTTTGTGTTCTTTTTAAAGAATAAAGACGCAATATACCAGTTAATCTGAAATTATGATATATGTCACAGATATTTATTTATGTAGGTATTTCGATACAGGCCGGTAATTACGTCTCTGATCAAAGAAGCGCTGTGAAGCGCAGCTATTGTGCCGACTTCTGTTTACATACTGCTTGCAAAAGGAAATAACTGACTTTGTTTGTACGAGATTTCCTGATTGCTTATGATTTGATTTGTCACTAACTCTGTACATAATCTTAAGTTTGGAATCTTCATAGTTATCTGTATCATAATGATTCTTAATATACTCATCGCCTGATAATAATTGTTATGTATCGACTATGTACATATTTATATTCGTATACTGTAATATAGTCATATATTTCTAAGTGATGATATCTGAGATGTATAATTTTCTTATAAATATGCTTTTAATTAAATAATAGTGCAACTATAATTACTTGAATAAATGAAAAAAAATATCAACGCGCATATCGATTTCTATTTTGATAAGTGAGGGTTACCGTTCTTACAGAAAAAAATATTTATATGTACAGGAAATTTAATTAAATAAAAATAAATGTATATAAAACACATACTAACAACGATTTAAAGAATGCATTTCAAGCACCGCAATTAATTTTGAAACATCGTAAACATAAGGGCTTATTAACAAAGTGATCTTAAAAACAAAGTCTGATCAGGTTTTTTGCCAGTGCTTTATTTTTATATTTGACATTTGACACCCTGTAATGTAAAAAGATTTGCTTTAATCAAAGTTATTTTGAATTAGGAAAACAACGCAATTACTTCGTTCGTTATTCAAACCGTTCAAAACCAAGCGCCATCTTGAAGGAAAACACAAAGATGCTGAATGGTGGAATTTTCTTGTGTAATTTTCACGCTTTTCCTCATTTCCCCCTCCCGCACGTAGCCGCGCGCGCGCCCCTCCGTAATTTGTATACACAAGAACCAGCCTACTATGATCTATTATTCCTCTCGCTTTGCTTCAAGTGTCTTTATTTTTGGTACATAAGAGAGAGGCGCAGTAGATCATTTTAAATTAGCTATAGCTCTCTGTAGTTCCTTTTAATTTGGACTCATACGAGTGTAAGTTTTTAATTGATTTGTAATTAATTAAAATGTTCATTCCTTTATGAGGCTTCATAAGGAACGAAGTTATGTAGTAAGGACGTAGGCATTTTAAAGTTTATTTGTATATTTATCTCTTCTATTTTAGCTTCAAATAGTTGGCACTGGTTCTGTGATTTTATTCAGTTACGCGCGAAAAAGAAGCAGGTAATTTTGAATGTGGAAAATAGCACTATATTTTTTTTAAATACCAATTAATCTATGTAACGAATATACTTTTTTTTATAATGGCGTAGAGAACGAATACTTTTATACAACGAATGGGCAAGAAAATTAATGTCGGATCTATTGTAAAATCAGTATATGTACCTATTTTGTTTTATTGATAAGAAAATTAAATTTTTAAATAGCCCCAGATTAGGCACAAAATATATTCTGGTCTATTTCGTTTATAAAGTTACTAAAAATAACGTTTCATAATGAATAAAAAAATGTTAACTAAGCAGCGCACAATCACGCCTATAGAAGTAATTGAAAATGCATCTTCATGAAAATAGACTTGACCGATATCAAACAAGGTGCTTTTATAGGATATATACTCTACTACTAAAACTACTAAGATAACTAAAACTAGAAATAAAACTTTCTTGATTTTAGACAGACAGTTACAAGTTTTAGATCATTTCCTGTGTATATACTTTACACAGATAAGTTATAAGGGGAACAAGTAGATAGGTACAAGTTGGTATTGATGTTTCATTCCAAGTTTAATCGCCAACTTTTTTATTTAATGTTAATATGTACGATCGACGGCATTAAAACAATTATTAAAATTATACTTCACAAATGTGTTATGTGCGGATATTTATTTTCGGACAGTAAATTTTTTCATTCAGCAAAATTTTCTGATTGTTATGAGTGTAGTTTCTGTGTTGGCTGTCTCCTTTTCGTAAATTGCCTTGATATTTCTTAATTTCGCTTCAATTTTGTATTAGATTATCTCAAGAAGCGAGTATATTCACAGATATGTCAAAGTATATTGGACCTAATATCTCGAATGTAGCATGTAGAACGTAGTTACATAGAAAGGAAAACCTAGTATGTTATAATTAGTATTTGATTTCGTATGTCGAACTTAGTATTTATTTGCTATTTTAAATATAGTGCATGTGTTAGTGTGGTGAACCAAGTACGTAGATTGTAACACGTCAAATAGGTAGGTACGTTAGACCTAAAATGTCAAACCTAGAATCTTGAATCTGATATATTGAACCTAGTATGTTTAGAATAGCTAACAGCGACTATGTAGGTCGGTAATATACAAGTAGATATCTATTAGGTACAACGCTGCAGAACTCGCTCCGCTCGCGGCATTCGCGTCCTACAAGAAAATTAGTTATTAAAATTTCACTGACGCTTCAAAATTTATCTCGGGCGCGGTGTATTGCGTGCGAACGATATTGATACTTTCGTAATTTATTATTTTTATGACACGTGAAGAAAGAAAACAATGCATTAATAAAAATTAGCCGAGTGTCACAGCGTGTGAGATACATTAAATTAGACTGCGTAGCAATTTTGGACTAGTATAAATTGAAATAAAAAATGGCGTCCTAAACGTCCAATATTTAATTTTTTTTCTTGTGTCTGATTTTGAGTTAGGTAAAAACTTACATCTCTGTAATCAATTTCAACTCGATATAAAGATTGAAAAAACGATTGAAAAAAATTGGCTGTGATACATGTGTGACAGACGAATATACAGAGTATATATACTATAAACTAAGCGTTAGCTATAAGCGTTCTTGTCATTTGTTTTACATTTTAAAATCTAAAAATCAATTAATCGTATTAAAAAAATTCTCACGGAATTATGACACGTACTAACTGACCACGACAAACAATTATTGTCGTTACGTCCAGTATGAGAATGAAAACCGGTTTTCAAGAAGACGTTTCTTTTAAGAACTGGTTTTTATGTTTTTATCATTACTATAAGGAATCAAAAGGGTCCAAGATCCTACCGGACAGTGGTCATCGCGTGGGAAAGGGGACTTGTAAACCTGTTTAACATAATTTAAAATTTAAATTAAACTTGATTCAAAAAGGGGCAGACAATATTTTAGAGTAACAATATCGTCTGATTGATATTTTGTGTTAGGTACAGATAAGAATTGAAAAAGTTTTTGTAGAAGAAAAAAAAGAATTTATACTTGTTATTGACCGTTTCAAAAGATCTTATGCTATATTAAATGCATAAATAAATAAATATATATTGTCTAAATAAATGAAATAAAAAATGCCTAAATAAATAAATAATATAATTTTCTTGATTGTGAGTTACGAAAGATCTTATGCTATATTAAATGCCTAAATAAATAAGCACATTGCCTAAATAAATTAAACAAATTAACTTTCTTGATTGTAAGTTACAAATGATTTTATGCTATATTAAAAGCTGTAATGTTATAATGTGATAATAAGTACTATTTTGAAATTAAGGGTACAAAAACACCGAAAATTAATATATTTATTTGATTAGCTGCATTTCAGTTTTACACATAACGGATGAGTTTAATAGATTTCTTGTGAAATAATATATCTTGTATACATGAGCTGATAGGCGATAGGTATAAAGTTATCAAATTTTCGCATTTTTTGGCAGTTGTGTGGATATTTTATAGGTTTTCCTTAGATTTATGAATACAATAAATTATTTAGTGATTAGAGCTTTTAAACGTCTTAACTTAAAATTAACTTACTTTCAAATATTTACAAATTTACAAATTATATTTACAAATTCCATTGACTTTATAACTCTAAACAGCCTTTCCCGTACTACGAAGTGAGGCAAATAAAATCAAATAAGATGTAGATGTGTGGGTGTGTTCCTATAACGTAAAGGCGGCCGATCAACTTATCTGATAGTAAATGTGTGTCGTATATACAGGTGATTAAGCTTATCTAATTTACTTCACCGTTGCTGTTCGGGTACCGTGTCTGGAATTATTTATAGTCTACACAAAATTCATAGCGTTTGTTTTAAGAATCATTATTTAAGCCACGTTATTTTCACTTCAATTGAATAGTCAGCTTTCATAACTCGCTCCTATTTCAAATTCAGATAGATCTTTTTTTTTAATACTTATCCACCGCTATTTTTCATTATCACTGCAATTATACGTAATTTGGTTTCAAGTTCCTGTATTCAGTTTGTACCTAACTACTTTACCGTTTGATACAGATTAGTTCTTGGTATCAGCAGACAAGTGTCAAGATAATTAGCACCTTGTACATACCGAAGACGCTGTTAAAGTTTTCCGTGCTACTTTCGCGGCTCTGCAGAAAGTTGTGCCGGGGCTCATTACGGCGGGAAAACGGGCGTTACCACACGATTATAAGGAACGTGCGTCTTTAACATAGAACAACTTTTTTTCATTAAAAATTGTCGATATGAATTCGATATACAAGTTTCTTTGACGTACTCGATGTATTCGTATGTAGGTAGAATATTTGTCTTTGAAGACAAGCGGTTAATTTGATGTCAACTGATTTCAAAAAAATACACTGTCAATTATACAAATTGTGTGACTCTGAACTAATTATTAAACTTGTACCATAAGTATCACACAACGAACAGGAGGAACACCTGTAGCATTCAGATTGCAAAACGATTTAGAATAATTTGTTTCCTTAACTGACCTGGCCGAGGATTGAACCCGATACCCATGGTTTGAACAACAAATGCACTGGCCACCGCTCTTACGGATCAAATGAAAACTTGGTTTTATAACATTAATTTCGGACACGAAATTGAGACCTTTAACGTAACGTAAGAACCTCTAAGCTCTAAAGTTATTATATTGTATCTGTACCACGTTTTGTGATGGAATTTTACCGTCCTAAACCCAAATACTATTTCGTTAAAAAATAGAAACAGGCATGGCATAGGTAAAGGTATTTATAAAAAACGTTGCGTTTTAGTTATTCGTGTGGTGTTCTCTTAATATTTCTCGCTTCTGTACCCCGAGGCGTTTATATAATATCTAACAGATAAGTTCCCGAGTTATGTATGTATGTATTGACAACGTTAATATTTATTACACGCTTTTGTTATCTTACTACGTAATAAAGGTTTTGTAACGTGCTTCTGCGATGTGGTCCACGATTTGTAATAACTGATTTGTTTGAATAAATATTGAAATATACGTACCTATAGTTCATAGATATTACGTTTGTATAATAAAAGCGTAGTCTTGAACTGCGAGCAAATACGTATACATTAATAGTATATGCTTGCCGTAGAAATTGATGAAATTAGAGATTCGTCTGTATGATATCTATGATTATAACTTATAAAAGAAAATATCTTTTCTAAGTTACAATTATAGATTTTTTTTATAACTCCACGTTACTGTATGTACAAAGAAGCGTTCATTTTAGAAATTTTTAGCCAGTCTCTAAAAATATGTCTAATTTATAATAATATTATTTACTCTACTTAAAAAGCAATACCACAGATTTAATAAATAACTTCAGACGCCGACACCGAGCAGCAACGGTGAAGCAAATCAAATAAGCTGATTCACCGGTACATACGACACAAATTTATTATCAAATAAGCCGATCAGCCGCCATTTCACTAGAAAACAGTATACATCTAAGTTTTATTTGATTTACGGGACAGACTATGAAGTACAAAGTCTATAAGCAATTCTTACTAGTTCTGTTATATAATTATTGTTGTTTCAACATGCATAATATCATTTAATCATATTTATATTTATAATTATTATTATTAATTTTCTGATTTTTGTTACAGATACATAAAAACAGTTACAATAATAGCTGAAATTTTGATAAAAACAGTCTTCATGCTATTTTAACAAACCTACAGCAATATTCAGTTTGCCCTTTTAATACGAATTTTATTAGTGGTAATTTAGGTGCTAATGAATATTCAGTGAGTAACACTGAAGTATATAATTATTCCTTATTTTCGAAGGGTTTGCATTACTTTAAATTTTGTACGACTTTGCATTTGAAATATTGAGGTGACATCGCCATAATCTTCGAGGTGTTTTTGACAAACGGGAAAAAAGAAAGGATAATAATGTAGATAATTTATATTATGATGAATATATATGTAAATATAGTTTCCTTATCAATTATATTGTCAAATGATATTATGTAATGAGTAAATCAATAGAAATCGTAGGAAATGTTTTCGATATATTCTCTAATAAAAATAGGTACCTAATTTTTCCAAAAAAAAGTAGTTTTTTAGCTTTCGCGTTAGGAATTGTTTATTCTGTGTTCAATAATACAAAAATATAAAGTTATGATTCATAGTTAACGAACGGTGGTAACGATTGCCTCTGTCTTGTGCAATAGTTATAAATATGTAGAATAATGGAATTTATTTGATTTATGATCAATGATATTAACTTTAAGCAAACTAAAATTACTACATGTATTATAAGTTATTACAAAATCCAAAGATATACACAAAAAAAGTAAAAAATAATCCAGCCTGTATGTGGCTTGATATAATTATTAATTATATTATACGTTGATTTTTGAAACGGCTGGTTATCATGAAATCTATACTACCTATTTTAGTTTCAACTTTATACTAACCTAATCAAATAAAGGTTGTCGTCAAAAAACAAGGCTCAATCATCGTGACGTTCCAAATCCTTCAAGAAACCGAACACGCGCCGGTCCGTCGTAGCGCCCTCCCACCACCCCCCCATTTCTTCCCACCAACGCGAACGCCCCATTTATCCACATTAATATAACTTGACTCGTGATAAATTGCTACCGAACCCGGCCGCGTTTTCTTGGACGAATTTTGCGTATACGGGATGGATTAATAAAATTAAGACGAAGTTGTCCTTTTGTAAGTGGTTGATCTCATATTTTTTTATCGACCATTACAAAAAATTAGTACCTAAGTTACTTAGATAAAATATTTTCTTAAATTTACTTAATGTTTTAGTAACTGAAAAGGATAAAAGTAATAATTTACATATTTATAATTTTTTTTTGTTTTATATAATGTGTGCGCAATGAATATTTAAACAAATAAATAATAAACAAAATAAATAAAATCGAAAGATGTACCTCAAAGAATTGTAAAATTGTTCTATAAGGTAAATAACTAAATATTATTAAAAGTTAATTTAATATATCGACAGGATAGGTTTATGTTAAATACAATATACAATTTATTAAATGTTAAATACAATGTGTATGAAATAAAATTATAACATTTTCAGAGTAATTTTTGTCAAAAATTCACTGACAGCAATTTATAATTACTGATAATAATCAGTTATTGTAATTTTTACCAATAAATAATTATCGTCATTGTCAACGGTAAGTAGTTATTATAATTGTTACTAATAATTAATTATTGTAATTACATTTATTATTATTATTTTTTAGATTTAATTCTTACATTATTTTAGGTTAGATTTTTATATTATACAGGTACTCCTGTGTTGCGATTTTTTTTGCACCTTTGTATTTGTTGTTAAAGACAGAATAGAATAGAAATCTATGAAGTAATATTTAGTAGTAATATTAATATTTAATTGTGGTTATTTTTTGCCATTTGTAACATAGAATATTTTGTAATAGTTTTAAGATGTACAATAGTTAAACAAAAAACGCTATCTGTAATTTTTTATAGTAATTATATCGTGGAAGTTGGTTTAAGATTTTATAACCCAAATATTAAAAATAATTTAAAACTGAACTCTTGTGAATTACAATTCTTTTAAACACAATAAAAAAGTACTTTATTTTTTAAATACTTTAACTATGATGTGTTTTATTTAAGATAAGATGATTAATAATTATTTAATACCCTACTGTCTAATTAATCACGAGTTTTACACTGAAAATGGTGAACGTATACGTACATCAAATATTAATATATACATATATACGTTTAAAGACTGTTGAAAGTAATTGTTATCACATGTATTTTTTTTGATTAGATGTAAGTGGCTGCGCAGATTCCACCAGAACTTATAACACTGCGACCAAAATTGATCTATTGTGATCGCCAGGACGTTATAAAACACTACCAAATTCCACTGCAGTCAACAACTGCAGGGCATTCCTTGGAGTGACGTGCTAAACTTCCTCCGGACTCAAAAAATACTGGCCGAGGCAGGATTGAGAAGTGCGCATCAGTGGTCCGCAGTTACACAAAATGTGCATAGGCATTTCATCCATCTTTTGAAAGTACCGGCACATTCTTTTGTCGCGGAGCCCCATATTAGACATATGCTTATTTAATCAACAATGCCCAGTAAGTACTCTAACCAAAATACGCAAGTTGCTCTGGCTCACCTTGCGATTATATGGCTTTATAAGGGCTTTGCAATGCTTCCGGTCTGAAATATTCTTCCAATACTCGCAAGAGGTTTTAAAACAGGATTTCCACAAAATCAGTTGAGCCTAGTTTTTGGGAATACCACAAAAATATTCTGGGCCAATAAAAGTGATTTTGGTGCCGGCCCTTGCGAGTTCGTCGGCATTTTCATTGCTTACGCATGACCAGGAACTCATCTTAGAATCATCCTGTTTTTATTTCTCAGTTCCTAAAAACGACTTCATAGGGTTAAAAACAATATTCAGGTATTTATAAAAATTATGATTCGCTATTTCTGAAGCAATTATTATTTAATAAATGTGATTAAAATTAATCAGCCTGTAAATAATTTTCTCAGGCGAGTAAGTAATGAGGAAGGAGGCCTTTTCTCTCACAAAAAACCTCCTTCCAAGTCGTTAGGCGCACGTCACCGTCAGGCGAACACACACACGTACATGACCCGCCAACATACGCAATTTGGTTCTAATAAGTTCCACTGGGACTAAGAAATGAAAACGCGAAATTATCCTTGGTTTTTGTAATCGAAGTTTGTACATTCGCTTTTAAGTATTCCGCTCCAGAATTGGAAAAGAGAACATTTATGGAGTCACCTCGTTGTCCGTGTGTCTGTTTGTCTGTCACAGCAGTTTTTCTCGAAGACTATTTGACGCAAACATTTGAAATATCTGTGTCCCCAAAATTTAAACTTGTTAATATACATACTTATATATCTTTACGAATGGCGTAATAGGTCTTTTTGGTGTGGAAAGAGCATCTAGATACTGCAAAATTATTCAACTTTCGGTAAGTATATGAGGTAGACATAAAAAACAAAATATTATGGAGAAAAGGTCAATAAGTAATTTAAAGAGATGTCGAGATGATTCAAAAAATTAGAATATTGAATTGTTTTTTAAAATGTCAATTTTTAAAAATGAAGTGTCAGTAAGATCCTAACAAGTTTAGCGGTATCTAAATCAGAAATGAATTTGAATGTATGGTTTAGAATTTTACCCTTCGCGGACATGACTCAACGAAGATCTATTTGTTTCCAACCCAGTTAAAGTATCCTTTCAAAATTGAATTTTTAACGTTTCAGAAAAATTAGTTGTTTAAGTATTATCGATGCATGTGCAACACTAATAATCTATACTAAGAATAAAAAAAATTGATTCGTCTGCCTGTGATTTCGAAGCGATGACTTTCCTTAAGCCCTTACGGTTATTAGCACTTTACGTTTCTTCTGCGTTACCAAAAAAAAAAAAAAACAACCAAATGCGTGTTGGAAAACGCATAATGAAGGGTTCCTTAGTTGGGATAAAAAATGAAACGGGTTTGTATTTCATAGCATTTCTCAATACCATTATGACACAAAAATAATTATACGCATTTCTACGATCGCTGAGCGTCTAACCGAAAATACCCTATATTTCTAAAAACTGTTCAACATAATATCATTATTGAAACCGATTATTGTTGAAAGTGATTTTTAAGTAGTAGTCTATAAATTTTTTTCTAGAATTTTCCACTTCATGATTGAAAAATTAGAAGGGCGTTCACATTTTTTACTACTTTAGAATCAAATACTCAGCAACTAGACACATAAATTAAATAGTCACTTCGAAAGTTCATTCATTTTTGAAAACCTAAAACTAAAAACATCCCACACGATAATGTGCACTGCAATTTATTGCATCCCTTAGTTACAGGTAAGGATACCGCCATTGATTTTTTCAAAACCGCTACACCAAATTGTATATGGGTTCATAGGATACATCTAACTTCCAAATTTCATTTATATAGTGCCAATAATCTCTGAATAAAATGACTAACATGTAAACAGACAGACGGTCAGACGAGGAGGAAAAAATTATAAGAATTCTGTTTTCTACCGACTGCGGAACCCCAAAATAGTATAATTTAAAGATGTAATATGATTCTAGGCGGCCTGAATTAAAATGAATCAGTTTGTAAATAATTTTCTCAGGCGAGTAAGTAATGAGGAAGCAGGCCATTTTCCGCGCAAAAAAGCTCCTTCCAATGTGAATACAAAGACTGTGACATGCAGACAGACAGATGGTCAGACGATTAGGAAAAAAATATAAAATTCTGTTTTTACCGACTACGGAACCCTAAAATGATATAATTGAAATATGTTATATAATTCCAGACTAGAATTTCAATTAGCGGCGTGTATGTGGAACTCCTCAAGAATCGAGTCTATACTCTAAAACGTGACGGCGTTTCTCCGGAGCGCCATATTCAAGTGCTGCGGACTCTTCCGCGGACCCGACAGAACAGTATGCACCTAGGCCATCTTTACAATATGAAATGTTCTATCACGCCATATCTAGCCATTATGTAATTAAAGAATACAATGGAAGTTCTGTAATCTCATATCAGCGTTATCTCAAAATTCTTATGAGTGCGAATAATAATTAGAAGAAGGGGGCACGAGGAGGGCAAGGGAGACAGGTGGGGGTTCGTTAGCGAGCCCTAATGCCGGCAGACATTAATCATCCTTTCATAAAGAGTGGGGCTCCGTAGATAAATAAGTGTAGTATGTGTTTTCTTGGGGTACCCTTCTTGAGGAAGCGGCGAAATAGAATGGACATGCCTTCCGTTTTACTTTTTATTTTATTTAGAGTATTTATATGTATGTGTATTCTTCCTATACATAGAAATAAAAGTAATATATGTATATATATATATAATTATAGTAATGAAAATTATTTTATTTATCACGAAATCGCGTTAAAACTATTGAATGTATCGGTATGGGACATGACTATTCGACGCGGAATCGTTTCGATTTTAGGTTATTTATTTTGAAAATTCCGTACTACTTTCGCCCTTTTTGAAACAAAAATCTACTATATGTACAAAATTTTCATTTACGCCCAGCGAAGCGGGTGGATAACAGCTTGTTACACTATGTATGTAGACTCAAATTTCTGATAAACTAGTTATTGCTAAATTTAAATTAGAAAGATCGAATAAATGTTTTTATGCAAATGGTTTCACTTTTATAAAAAAGTGCTTAAGAAAATAATTTAAAACTTATTTAAACAATGATCTTACAATAAGATTCATTTCATCCAAGTTAGGAGTATAATCTGGGAATAATCTTCTGCACAGGTGTTTACCGACTTCAGCATTTTTTACGAAAGTTAATTTTAAAATGTTGTGGTTTGAATAAATTATGTAGCTCTTCAGTGTAGATTTATTCTAAAGCGATTGTAGATAGAATAAGTATGATTTGACTTCGATTATGAAGAATATTGTCTAGTGAATTGAATTTCGTTCCTTTATTTTTTAAATATAAAATTTTATATATTTTTATGTTTTCTTGCTGGTTTAGTAGAAATAAAATACAGAAAATGTCCTTTGTCCCTTGGTCGACTTTAGAAATCTGCGCGATGAGATACAAGTTCAGCACATTCTATGTATTTCTTTATTTTTCTCCTAAGCGAGCATGTAAGCAATTTATTAAATAAAATTTTAAACTAGATTTTTAAAATGCAAGGTTATGTCCACGTTATCATAACACGGTTTTCTCGACGTAGGTACCGAGGCGGCGTTGCCACATAATTATTCATCTTAAATTGCACGTGTATGTGTGTGTGTACGTATATAGATGCGTAACTCGGGAACCCTGTGTGCTTAAATTACTCGCGCTTTGTAAGAAAGCTTTAGGTACGCGGGGAAAATTTATAAAATTAAGTTTTCAACGTAGTCAGGAATTTAATTATAACGTTATAGGGAGGGTATTGTGATATCTTTATTAGAGACATCTTATGTAGGTACCTGTTTATGTTACAGATTAGGTAAACATTGGTTATGAATATCGTTATTTAAGAAAATCTACCATATAAAAAACTTTCTTCTGTGAAAAAACTTCTGTGAAATATATTACATTTCATTAAGTTAATTTCAACAGTGTCTACTTCTTTTATGAAATATCTCTCTCGCGGGTCCACTGGGAGTTTCTTACAGAAATAAGAGGTATCTTTTATTATTCAACTTTATATAATATGTGTGTGCAAATAACATAAAAATATGTTATTATTTTTTTAGATAGGTGCCTAATGTTATTTATTATTACTAAAATAATGTATTACATAATTATATAAATAAAATCTGTGTAAAAACATTATGTTATATATATACTTATACAATGAGTTCTAAACAACCTTTTTAAAAAAACGAAATTTGTTAAACTTCGATGAGATAATAGATTTTTACGTTTACAAACACTCTCACTGATTGTTTTATTAGGTAAGTATAGGGTATTCTTTAATGCAATGAAATATTTGCTCCCGTTTTTTTATTTCACTATCATTATTTGTAATTACTCTAGGTCAGCAATACTCAAAGTGTGTTCCGCGCAGTCTCGGGGCTGCGCGAAACACACTTTGAGCAGGAGCAGGAGCAGGCCTCTGCGAGGGCTCCGCCAAAATAATGTAACATAAAATAAAAAAAATATATATAATTTGATCAAAATAATACCAAAAAACATCAACATTATTATAAAAACGTCACATCAAGTTGATTTCTGAACTTAATTTCACAAAATCTGTAAGTCATCTGTAAGTTACATTTTTTCTGTAAATTATAAAGCTTTATATTCTCTGAATCATATAATAGCCGACAATGAGATGTAAAATAAAAAATCTTCTTTATACCTCTCATTAAAAGGAAAGACTCATTAATTTATAATGGCATCATTACAGTGTTTTATAATTTGTATAAACTATCCGTTTTTATATAGTCCTTAATAAACTTAGAATAAACATAAAACCAGGATTTTTTAGTTTAGGGCTCCCTAAAATAATCAAGTACTATCAAGTAAGGGTACTGTTGCGAAAAAAGTTTGAGAATCGCTACTCTAGGTTTACACATAATATAAGTAGCCTGCAAGCTATGCCAATCTACCATAGTTTATAAACTGGTCACTGAAATCAATTATTCTTTTTTTTATGTGGACTGAGCAGCATATAGGCATTTAGAATATGAAGTCTAAGGAAGCGCAACAAAATAAACGTGCTGACAACCCTGAGGGCTAAGATACTATGCCTCTTGTGTTGGAACTGTCACCGGCTGTTTAACCCTCTGGACGAGAACACAACAGTGCCGTTAGGCGGGAGGATTAGCGAGTAAGATGGTGGTAACGATCCGCGGGGTTATTACCTAAAAATTTGCAGACAGCGACAACCACGCGATCACTGCGCAACCGGTGAATCATTGTAATAAAAAATTGGTATCATGTATGACGATTGCGCTTCTAATGCGCCAAGACCGTAAAATGCACTTTTCGCTTTAGGTTTAGGACCACTATACAATTATATTACGCAAATTCTCGTTTTGACAGTAGATATCGTGCTATATTTGGCTGTCGCATGCTGTCTGCAAGTTAGATAATAAGCGTGTCCGACGTACCCCGCACAAGTATTTTTAAGTGCCTCTAAAAATATCCCTCATAATATTAGACCACTGAAAAATCATATTCAACATTTTTGTGGGTTTTACGAATTACTTATATTTTCTCTTTTTTGTGCGTTTTAATAAAATCATGATTTTAAAAATATTTTTTGTTTACTTTTCATTTTTAAATTTATTTAATTAAACTTTCAAGGAAGTCACGAAAGAAAGCCGCAAGAAAATTTTCGCGTCGTCTAACTGCGCCGTTACAGTGAATTACATCATTATGAATCGTAATTATTACGATTACAGATGCAAAACGATACGCTGCTTCGTAATCGCTGCGCTGTTAATAAAAATTAATTGTATGATACCAAATTCATTATTAGGTTTTGTAAGTTATATAAATATTGCAGTGGCCAGTGGTTTTAAATTCATAATTCAAAAGTCGAACACCGCATTCGTAACAACCAATGAACTTTTTGGCGGGTACGGGAGAAGTGAGGTTGTCATTTTATTTCAATTATCTAGTTTTTTAAATTTTTGGGGGTTTTAAAATACGAAATTGATAGTAAATTGTGTTTTAAAGTTCTGTATAAGTAAAACGAATGGAGTAGATCTAAATAAACATGTGTAGCTGTAGTTCTCGCGTTCTTCCAAGAAGTCTTTTATAACTTCAGTAAAACCTGCTAACACTTTACTGGAGGAGTATTACGATAAGAAAAAACGAATTCGCTTCTAACGTGCTTCATGTCGATTCTACATAATTCGTGACGTTGGCAAATGATGCGCTAATCAGTGCGCCATGCCATGAAGAAAGAAAAAAAAACAACCAATGGCATAGCACATAGGAGAGAAGCTCGTGGATACAACTCGCTTGTATGGCTAGAATCTTTTCTAGCCATGCACGCGACTACACTTTTATATGTAAACAGCATCGTTCTTATTTTAGGTTTCCATGCCTTAAAAGGAAAAAAACCATAATATTAATGTCCACACGTGTTTCAATTTGTCACTACACTACAATTTGATATGTGCATGTACGTATTAATTATTTTGAAGACCTATAAAATCCTACTTGAAGTTTAAAACATAAGAGGAAGTTTATAGGAAGATCGTCTAGATTCTAGGTTCCCAAACTTATTTTGTCTACTGAGTCGAGAGCTCATGCAGTCGTTGTCTAAGATGCCTCCTAGCTAAATGAAATTACAAATCACCCCCCAGGCCTCTACACAACGCCCCCATTTTTTTTCTGGGTCTCTTACCGCCCCCCTTTAGGCCTACAGCGCCCACAGGGGGGCGTTATCGCCCACTTTGGGAATGGGTGGTCTAGATGTTCATAAATTAATTTTGTTAAATTTCAAATGTAAATTTCAAAGTTGGCCAAGTATTTTTGAAATGTATGATTAATGTATTTAGGGTTTAAATTATACTTTATTAACAACAAAAAAGTACATACATACGTTAATATTTACAGACTTAAAACTCCATATTATCTTAAATAATAGACTTCCTCAAAGTAGGCGCTTACGAAGCTGTCATTGCTTAAGGTGCCCAGCAGGCTGGCAGCATTATACCTCTTTGAATAGCCAAACTGATTCTTTGGCGGAAGAAGCTGCAAGCCCAGCGGTCTCCCGAAGCCTCGACCAGTCTCTTACAAATATCAGAAACTAGTCAATGGGCTTCGGGGCCCCAGGGACCCAAAGTTTCGACTGCAAAGGGCGTAAATATGAAACTCTTAGAGAGAGTCGCATACGTCGCTTCAAGTTCTCGGCAGTGCTGGCCGCGGCACCTGCTGACAATGGAAGTCGTCGGTACATGGGAAACAGCAAGTGTATCGACACAAGTGGCATCCCACACAAGCGATTTTTCAAGTTTCCAAGGAATGAGCGTCTAACCATCTGGTATCCTGCGGTCGCTGCGCGCAGTCTTATAGTTAAATTTTTTTCGTCGTTTGAATGTGTAATCTCGAATTTGTCTCGAGTATTACAATTATCAGAAAAAAACTGTGGCTCTAGACAGCAACAGCTTGACCCAGGCATGTACTACATGTATCCAAAATTCAAAAACACCCAGCATTCAAAATTGTTCAGAAAAGCTCGTTTTCGAAATTGACATCAACAGATACCGAACCTGGTACCTTTGTCTGAAATGGCACATACATAAGTACAGTACCCAGGACACAGTTCAATACGACTGCGATATTAATAACTCATTTCGTTCAAAATCGTTATCATTTTTATTATTTATCATATTTTGATTATATAGGGTAAATTCCGGGGTAGATGGCCATAAGGGAGAGATGGCCCATCGAAATGATTCATGGAACAGTTGACTAATTGTCGCTAATTACTGTTTAGTTCGCTTCGCGTAGTGGGTCGGAGCTAAGGTACGACCAACAGTCTGGTGAAAAAATAACAAAAATAAGTAAAATCTGTTTATTGTTTTGTCCAGTGCAAATATTTTTAGAGGGTTCATGTTTTACACGGCTGTGGTGTTAGTTTTTTAAAATAATGGTGATTTTTGTATTTTTTGCAAAGTGTGCGAGGAACGGTTTCGTTCTAACCTCAAAATCACGCAGGTCATGTCTTGACTTGTTTTCATTTTAGGGGTGGCAATCTCTCCCGGAAAAAAAGGAGAGATGGCCAATTGTAGTCGGTATGTCATGGCCATATCGCCAACATATACCGATGGTACAGAAATGATGTTTTATTCAAATATTTGATTCATTTTCATATTTGTTTTAGATGCCTAATAAATACAAGAAAAAGGCGAAAGGCTCTAGACATTGAAAGGTAGTATGAGTGGTATAACATGTAATGGTACAGTGGTAAACTGCTTTTTGTACGCTGACAATGCTGTGCTTATAGCACCATCAGAAGCAGAGTTACAGACACTACTTACGTGCATGAAGTGAAAGGATTGAATATGAATGTAAACAAAACTAAGGTTCTGGTGTTTGAAAGGGAAGATGTACAGACAAAGTGCAAAGTATGGTTAAATGAAAAATGTCTAGAACAAGTGAATGAATTTGTATATCTGGGGAGTGCGTTTTTGAGGGATGAAAGATGTGAGTTAGTTATGGAGAGACGGGTAGCAGCCGGCAATAAAGTGAACGGTGCTCCTTCCGCATTAGTAGGCAGTGTGAATATATCAAACTCAGCCAAAATGGCCATACACAATGCGGTGTTGGTTCCAACATTATTGTGCAGTAGTGAGATCTGGATATGCCCAATATCGAGTGAAAGTAAGATAAATGCAGTGGAAATGCGATCTCTTAGAAATATCTGCGGTGTCACTCTTGCGGACAAAATTTCGGGCACATAGTAAGAATGAATGATGTTGATGAAAGACTGGCGAAGAAAATCTACAGAGCGAAAGCGAGTGGTAAAAGAAACCAAGGAAGACCAAGGCTGATTAATGAAGATGAAATAGCCAGTGTTAGCCGACAGAAATGTCAAAACCACTCGCATGCCTAGGCGAAAATGTGTGAGGAAAATGATGAGATTTGAGAAAGTGAAAGAAGTATGTAAGGACCGCGACGCCTTTCGCTCCGTTCTCTCTGACTACCCCGTTAGGAATACAGCGTGAAGATATGTATATATGTAGATTATACTTAAAATACAAATACATAAAAAATAGAAAATAAGACCAAAAACTATGGTAAAGTTAAAGTTAAGTTATGGCCACCTTACCTCTAATGTTATGGCCATCACACCCAGAGAGAGATGGAGATGGAGAGGAGAGATGGCCAATTGCAATTTTTTTAAGACATCTTTTTTAAGACGATCACATCAAAAATTGTTACTTTTTTGTTTAATATCTCAAAGTTGATTGTTTAAAGTTTAATTACAAATAAAGATTTCTGTAGTAATGTGTAAGGTTTTTTTTAACAGCGTTTTAAAAAAACTATGGCCAACTACCCCGGACTTACCCTATGTATATGAGGGTAGTATTAATATTTTACGTCATTTTTAATGTCAACATATTACTTAAAAATCAAATCAGCAACTGTCAACGGATTTGGTCCTGTTATTATTCATATTTAGAATAGTAATTCAAATCAAGTATTCTCTGCAACAAACCTCATTAATTATAGACAAAACAAGTTTTCTTTAACTTGTGTGAAGAACCAAAGACCTATGCAACATACAGTTCACCACAGTACACTCATTTTTTATCAATTTTCATTTCTCGCAACCATTTTTCTTTAGTTGGACTCCCTTAGATCTTCCACCTGTGTTGTCACAAAGAAAATTCCAAGACGCCTTTTACTCGCCCGTGTTTGGCTTGGGAGATTTAATTAAAATGTGGAGCTACCCCCTTTACCCGGCGGGCGGTGGGAGAAATGAAGAAATATCGCTCGGAGTGGGGCTGCCCAAGTTTTTGGGAGCAACGCAAACATTCTATTTACATATTATTTAAATATTCGACGCTTTCCTTTACCCTTTGTGTGTGCGCGTTACGTCTTCAATACTGTTTTATATACATGGCTGAAATATGCTTGCTATTATCTTCATGAAATTTTCCTAGTTGTCTGAGATTATAGAAACATAAAAAAGGCCAACCATTTTATACTTCATCTTCAATATGATAGGTAGTGAACTTACAAACATGTGTCAAAAGAAACATAATTACTTACAAAGATAACGTTAAATTATTTATCGTGTAACATCTGTTAGATAATCACATCTTTAATGTTTATTTTTATTTCAAAGGAAATTAATGCGTAATAAATTACTTATATACATGTATAAAAGTAACAATGTTTTATATAAATATATACATATTTTCACGCTGTATCCTTACCGGGTTAGTCAGAGAGAACGGAGCGCCAAGTATCGCGGTCCTTACACATTTCTTTTGTTGCTACAGTGTCATCATTCTCCTCACACATTTCACACACCTAGGTATGTGAGTGCTTTTGACATTTCCGTTGGCTAACATTCTAACTATTTGATCTGCATAAGTCAGCTTTGGTCTTCTTTGGATTCTTTTACCACTTGCTTTCGCGGTGTAGATTTTCTTCGACAGTCTTTCATCACTCATTTTTTCTATGTGGCCAAACCAACTAAGCATTCCTTTCTTCATTTTCACAATAACACTGTCGTGCAATCCTGCCATACTGCGTATCTCTTTATTGCTTATCCTGTCCGCAGCGCGCACATATTTCTAAGAGATCGCATTTCTACTACATTTATCATACTTTCACTCGATTTCGGGCATATCCAGGCCTAGCTATCATACAATAAGGTTGGCACCAACACCACATTGTGTATGGCCATTTTGGTTGTGTTAGATATATTCACATTGCCTAATAATGCGGAAAGAGCGTCATTCACTTTATTGCCAGCTGCTTTACCTCATATTCACATTCACATTCATATTCAATCCTTTCACTTCGCATTCTTCTTTTATGCACGTGACTATTGTCTGCAACTCTGCTTCTGTTGGTGTTATAAGCACAACATCATCAGCATACAATAGCCAGTTTACCACTGTACCATCACATATCTACCACTCATACTGCCTTTCAATGTCTGGAGGCAACTGTCCAAATAGAGCACGAACAGCCAGGCAGACATCACACAGCTCTGTCTGACGCCTGAACAGACTTCGTACCATGGCGACATGTCACCACATATCTTTACACGGGCGATATAATGATCTCACAGCCCACAGTAAGGCACAGGCACAGTGAGGCTCTCCACGCCATATTCAGGCAGAAGACTCCACAATTTCCTTCGCATTACTCTATCGAATGCTTTTTCTAGATTCACGAAAGCGCAAAAAATTTTCTGACTTATGGCCAGAAATCTCCCCATGAAAACGCGCAGCGAGAAAATCTAATCCATACAACCCCTACCGTTCCTTAAACTAACTTGCGCTTCCCACAAATATCTTTCAGAAACGCCTTTCATACGTTCGGTCAATACCTTGGAATAGACTTTACTTGCTAAGCTGACCAAGCTGATGGCCCTATAGCACGCACTGTCTAAATGAGAACCATTCTCTTTATAGAGAGGTACTATGACTGCGGTACGCCAGTCCTCTGAAACATCCCCCTTCTGCCAACCAAAGTTACACAGTGCACAGAAAGTATTCTAGACCCTAAGACCATCATACTTGATCATCTCAGCGGTCACTTAATCATTTCTCGCAGTCTTTCTACATTTCAGACTACTTATCACTTTTTCAATCTCTTTCATACTAACGGCATCCTCCAGTCACTGCCCCGAGTGTGGCAATTTATTAGAATCGCTCTCAGTAACAGAAACAGAGTCGCCACTCTCGTACATTTCTCCATAGTATTTATTCCATCGCTGCAGAACATCTTTTTTATTTATTAGCAGGTGATTCTCTTTCGAACGCACTATATTTATTCTGCAAGATGCCGGACCACTTCGGTACTTATGTACTTCTTTCCAAAATAATTTGAAACTTTCCTCGAAGTTGTCCAACATCTTGTTTTCGTCTAACGGCCTACACCTTTTATTCTTGTCTTTCACTAGTGCCTTCGTTTCTGCTTTCTGCAGCTTATGTTTATCTTTCACCAAATTCTTCGTACCACAGTCATGTTTAGTAGCAAGATAGTTTTGCCATGCTTTCTTCTTTTTATACACAGACTCGCTAACCTAATCGTTTCACTACACATCACGCTTTTACCGTTTCTGGTCTTATTCTTTCCACATACTTCTTTTGCAATCTCGATCATACTATCCCTAAATTTCTGCCAACATTCTTCAACATTCGTGCTATCGTACTCAAAGTCAAAGTCAAATCAATTTATTCAAGTAAACCCAATCACAAGGTATTTTTGAACGTCAAATCTACTTTAGTTCGGTTCAAAGAAAAGAGAAAAGAAAACCTGGACACTGAGAAGAACCGACAAGAAACTCAGTCAGGCATAATTTTTTCAACATCCTTTTACAAAAGGTTTATTAAAATATAACATTCAGAGAGCCAGTAAATGCATGTGCAGAGAAAATCATTTCCAGGCTATTGTTTTATCTCCAACGAAATCGTTTATTTTATAGTATAATTGTTTAATCAATGTACGTTTTATAACTAATCTAAATATATTTTCTGTTAATTGAGTGACTTCTTGAGGAACTTATTATAAAAACGAACGCAGTTACCCAAAAATGAAACATTTGACTTATGTAATTTAAATTTTGGAACAACCAATTTATCACGACCTCGGGTTTCCATACCACCAATATCGCCTTTTTTTGTAAATCGATCTATATTTTTCCTCTTATACATAATAATTTCAAAGATGTATAAAGACGGCAAGGTCAGTACATCAATGTCTTTAAAACGATCTCTTAGTGATTCTCGTGCCTTCATACTGTAAATAGCACGTATCGCTCTTTTTTGTAAAATAAAAATCGAGTACTAGATAAGATACTATCCTTTCGTATTAATTCCTAGTGGTGGCATCTTGCAGTTTTCAGCATTTGATGCGACAGATCGCTGCAGGTTTGGACACTACGCGGCGTCGCCATGCTGCCAACAAACCGCTTATTCTAGTTATCACCAGAAAGTGGTCCGTTCCCAGATAGGCTTCTCTATGTGCTCTTGTGTCCATAATCTACTACTTGAGCCGGCCAGTAATTATCTACCAGTAATAAATAAATCATACTTCTCTCACCCTTTCTTTCCCACGTGTACTGATGGATCCTTTTGTGCTTGGTATTAGCTACAAAAAGATCCTGTTCCATACACACTCCTAACACATCATTCACTCTCTTAACTCCATACTTGCCTAGGACAGTCTCAAATCCTGTTCGAGCTGTCCCGACCCTTCCATCCATGTCTCCACACACAGCAATTCTCTCATTCTCTTCAACTGTCGCTAAAATTTATCTAACATTCTTCCAAAACTGTTCTAGTTCACTCAATTGATAGAGGACACAGCAGCATACACCGCCAAAATAAAAAATTTTGTCAACACCATCTTGAGTCGCAACCAGAGCAGTCTGGGATTTAGTCATCTATACTCAGTCATTTTGACTGGCCCGTTGGCGCAGTGGCATCTGCTTTCCAAGCTAAGGTCTCGGGTTCGATCCCCGGTCAGGTCAATTTAGGAAACTAACTTTTCTAAATTGGCTTCGAGTGTGGGTGTTACTGGGAACTCCCCCAGAGTTCGTTGTGTGGTACCCATAGTACAAGCTTACTGCTTAGTTTGGGGTCACACAATCTGTGTAATTGTCTGGAGTATTATTATTATTATTATTGTTGTCTATATATTTGACCAAAATGAACCAAGATTGACACGTGTTTCATTTCTCAACTAAGCATCCTTATTAAGAAGATTACAACTCAGCTATGCGGGATAGCAGCGGCTGAGCGAGTCTACATTCTTGGAACTTCTCTGAGGATGTTTGGAGGATAAGAAGCAAAATAATTACGTAGACTGAAATTTTTTAAATTTTATCATATTTTTATTGAAATCTCATAACATAAAACTAAAATTTTCATTTTAAACCTACTTAAAAAAAGGAGGAAGTTCTCAATTCGTATATATGTATGTATACATATGTATGTATGTATACATATATTATTATGTATGTATACATATATTATTATTATACATATTATATTTTTACATATGTTCGGGCATAACTTCTTTGATTATGAATTGATTAAAATGATTCTTTTTCCTTTGGGTTTAGTATAGTTTTAAGGTGGTCTCGTTTTTTCACTGATATTGGAGCTTGGACTTCGAAGATACACAATAATCCTAACAGTTTATTAGGGGTTTACTTATAGTGTTGATTATTTTGAATATCGTTCCGTTCCAGAATTAGAAAAGAGCGTAGTTACAGACATTTAAGGGAGAAATAAAAAGTTAAGAAAAAATTGAATCGACTTAAATAAAACAATGAAAAGTACAAAACAACTATCATTTACTAATCAAAAGTCAATACCAAAAATAACTATATACATACGTTTTAAATGCCTATACTAAAGTCGCTGCCAAGCCTACTAAACTAGTAGACTTTCTGCTATTCTTTTATCATTATTTATTACAATTAAGACATTACAATAATAAAGATAACCGGTAGGTCGTACATAAACTTTATAAAGTTTCGATGTGAAGTATCTTATGCGGCGGGTTAGACCGGCTGTTGGCATGGCGACGTGGCGACGCGTCGCCACGCGCTTGTACTGAGCTCCTATACTTATTGCGTAATTACGCAGTGTTGTTATTCACTTCCGCACACTTTGTCTGTGTTTGTTAAGCAAAAATAATTTTTTTCTTTAAAAAAAATTTGAATGTTTTGTTTTTGATTATGCCATATTTATATCCTTTAATAAACCATTCTTACATGTATATTTCCTATACGAAATAGTTTTGATATTTCACACCTGTCAGGCGTTCCACGACGACTCATTTTTTTTCTGACTACCGTCATTCTATTTAATTTCTATCAATGAATTATTACTATAGAAATATCAAAAACCCAACTCATGCATATGTATATGTGTGTGACTGTAAGTGTGAATGTTTCGATTTGTCGATGTGCGTATGTACTAAGTTATTTTTATATAGGATGTTAGAAATGTTAATTAAAATAAATTCTTTTCGTTGCACATTGACTTTTTTTTCATTTTTTAAAGTTTTTTCTTTAAAGGTTTTTTATACTACAGAGAAAATGAGTAAAGTTACACTTGAAGGTAATTGAACTAAGGTTTCATACCATCAGCTGGATATTTATTAAGGCCAAGAAAACAATTCATATTGCGAACGTGTCGACAACCCTGAGGATTAATTTTTTCCTTTTTTTCTTTCTTCATGGCATCGCGCACAGATTAGCGAATTTGCCAATAAGTACGATCGTTATTGTAAAATTCGTAAAACTCCTTCAGTAAAGTGATAATAGACTTTACTGAAGTTTTATAGGACTTCTTGGAAGAGCGCGAGAACTTTAGCTACACATGTTTATTTAGACCTACTCCATTCTTTTCACTTACACAGAACTTTAAAACAAAATGTACTATCACTTTTGTACTTTAAAACTTCCAAAAATGTAAAAATGAATAATCTAAATGAAATGACAACCTCACTTCTCCCATTCCCGCCAAAAAGTACCCTGAGGACTAAGATGTCGTGTATCATGTGTCAGAAATGTCACCGGCTGCCTAACCCTCCACACCGGAGTAGAACAGTGCAAGCACTACCGTTTGACGCGCGGACCACGAATCAAAATAGACGGAGTCGCTATGAGTTCTAGCTCTTGTCAAACGAATGTCAAACGAAACGATGTGTCAAATGAATTTTCTATTTCATTGAGCGTGACCACGAGTAAAACAGTTAGCTATAGTAGATACGGCAACCTCGCACTGTCGGCATAATTCGTGTCAGCTCATGACCGACTTTATATACAAAACTGAAATGATTATTTGCAAAGTACTTAAAACTCGCAGTGTTGGTGCCAACTTTATTGTATGGCAGTGAGCCCTGGATATGCCCGAAATCGAGTGAAAGTAAGATAAATGCGGTAGAAATGCGATCTCTTAGAGATATGTGGGGTGTCACCCTTGCGGACAAAATATACAGAGCGAAAGTGAGTGGTAAAAGAAGCCAAGGAAGACCAAGGCTGACTTATGAAGATCAAATAGCCAGAGTGTTAGCCGACGGAAATGTCAAAAGCACTCGCATACCTAGGCGAAAATGTGTGAGGAGAATGATGAGATTTGAGGAAGCGAAAGAAGTATGTAAGGGTCACGACGCTTGGCGCTCCGTTGTCCATGACTACCCCGTTAGAGATATAGAGAATGTATGTATAAGTATTCGTAAATCTTAAGAATTTTGGCTACTATTATTAACGAAAATTAAAATATGCCATGTTCAGGCTGTGTATCGCTGTACTATCGCGCTTCTCTAGTCGCGCACATTAATAGTCTTGAAAGTAGGTCAATAAAAAGGGACACGCTCTTAGAGCAAAAGCTCCGTCCGGCAGGATTAGTTAGTAAGATGGTGGAGCAATCCTGACCCCGCGCAAGGACCTGTCACGTGCTTAATCCAACATCATTAATCATTAATAAACAATTTGAGTGATCCCAGTAATAATGGTTAATTGTAATCTAATTGGATATAATAATATGCGTTATAGGTCAGAGTCAGAAATCAATAAAAAATTAGAACAGAAATTGGGTCATAAATTATAATATTGATAATCTGAGGACACAAGTCAGAAATTGTGAAAATCGGTAATAAACAACGTTGGTGATTTAGTAAAACATGTAATTGTTATCTATAGTCGTGTCCTCCATATGCTTTTATTGGAGAAATTAGCAGGAATACATACATACATACATATCCTCGCGCTGTATCCCTAACGGGGTAGTCAGAGAGGACGGAGCGCCAAGCGTCGCGGTATGTTAGGACGTACTTCTTTCGCTTCCTCAAATCTAATCACTCACACGTTATACTATTATTATTATTATAACATTATTATTAGCAAGAATATTAGAGTGTAATTATAGTTTATTCATATGTAGGTATTCTCTGCTAAATTCCGTCAAAATTTGAAAATCTTTAATCAAACTAGGGAAAGTTTAGAACATGGCGAATGAAGTAACGATATTTTGGCAGAATTGGGCTAAAATACATAAATGAACTATAAATATCACATGACATGAATTTTTGCAGATGAACACTTAATCACTTATGACATCTATTACCATTTTTCTATATAGATAACAAAGCTTGTTTCTTAAAGGTATAACTGTATACTGAAAACATTATTGCTATAAAAATAGTTATTTCTTTCGTTGACGTTATAGCTGAAAGCCAAGACACGTTCAGAATTTTTTCCGCATTTCCTGTATTGACAGCCCTGATTACGAATTTAAAGCAAATATATCGTGACTGAAGCGTTAAAAATTTGAATTCGAAAAATCTAAAAGAATATTTTAAAAAGTGACGATATGTGACGCGAACAATCTTTTTTAATATATCTATTTTCGCTGTGGAAGAGTACACAAAATAATATATATTTTTAACTGGAAAATTTACCACTATAAGTTCTGTAAACAATAACTCACGCAGTACCGTGGTCAGCCGCACAAACAAGCGTTAAATTAACTGAGGTGAAAAAAACGACGGTAACCACCGATTAACAGATTTACCGAGGGCGGTAATCAGCGCCCCCAAGCGTATGTCCGGTGGTAAATGGAAAAAAGTAAGGAAGGCACACGGCGAAATAGTATGGAGATGGATTAATTATAAAATATAAAAATGAATCAATATAAGAGCTCAATATTAAATACAGTTTTTTGAATTAAAGGCTTTGTCATTATTCGATTAATTTTTATTTGATTAAATGTTGAACCTGGTAAGTATAAAAATTGACCCATTAGTATTGTACAATATAATATAGTGCCTACATTATATAATTTATTGGACAATGCATTTTAACAAAACCAATACGCACACAAGGGTAGAGAGTGCAACTAAGTGAACAACGAACTAAAATTTTATATTTTAGTTTATTGCACTTATAATCCCGATACAAATAGATATAAGCAGGTACCTTAAGGAGTTTTTAGTTGCATTACTGCCTCTATTTTACAACGTCAACGCTTGTAGCTCAATATTCTAATTGTTATCTTGCCATAAGATCCCTTCACGTTTAGCAGCGAAAGCTAAAGATTTCGAAAAAATCTGGAGCGATTTCGACTAGACACAGCTAAGAACGTTTTCGAAAACTACGGCTTTCAAACAAAAAAAAAATACAAATGGATTTTTCTTTCAATTGTTATGCTACCACATTTGTTACTGAATACAGGTTTTTCATTAAGTTAAATAATCAGCGATAATTCCGATTCAATCTTTTTAATCTGCGATAATTCCACAAGTTCTACTACTATGACATATTTTTTTATCAACCAATATTTAAATCTCGAAAAAATAAATACCTGTTATACATGTATGTATACCACAAGCAAACACACAGACAGACCGATCGATATACACACAAATAACGGCGTCAACTATTTACACCTTCTTTTTCTGTTGGCCGTTATACATATATAACCTCTGGACGTCTTCTAGCGATTATTATTGAAGCTTATAGGAACAATGGAATCAGATAGTATAAAATATGAGATTGGTTGCTAGCCTAATTGTTTATATAAGTTACTTATAATAAGCTCTATTACTTGGCTGACTTTTATGACTTACTTTTTTAACTACGCAACGAATTGATGCTTAGTTGCTGTTGAGTCTTACCTCTGGAATTTTCTGAGAATACTCCGTTAAGAAGCACATGTCGATTAATAGGATTAAAACTTTGAGCTGAAGATAGTTAAAAGATATACATAAATTTATTACTAGCTAGCAACCAATCTCATATTTTATACTATCTGGTTCCATTGTTCCTATAAGCTTAAATAATAATCGCTAGAAGACGTCCAGAGATTATATATAACGGCCCACAGAAAAAGAAGGTGTAAATAGTTGACGCCGTTATTTGTCTATATATCGATCGGTCTGTCTGTGTGTTTGCCTGTGGTATATATACATGTATAACAGGTATTTATTTTTTCGAGATTTGTGAGGTTCAATTTTCACAAAGTAACACTTGTGTCAATATAATAATAAAGCTCTTTCTATACTTATTTACCTGGTGTCGTTTCGTACAATAAATCACAGGGTACGGGAGGCGCCACTTAAAAACCATTTTACTGTTCATCCTACGTGATGTTCAACCCTAATGAAGACTTAGATGTAGCTTTTTTCACGAGAATACTCTAGGGGAATATTTTTGCGATGTTACAGCGAAAATTTTAATTTGTATAGAGGTTGTGGCCCAAAATTATTAATATTTTACGCCACGATTGGAGTAAAATTATTCTTTTGAACAAGTACACTGCTAGAAATAGATGGCGCTCTGCATTGTTGGATAAGAAGTTCAGCATAAGTACCCAATTTTAGGCTTAGCCTTAGAATAAAAAATAACCTATTCACTCTGTATATTTGAAATCGATTTTTTAATTTAACATGAATCGCAAATGTTTATTATTATTATAAGAATTTTTACTTTATTTCAGTATTAGTTACCTACTAGTTTTATTTAAAAATTAATAAATTGTAATAGTTTGTATATAGTCACAAATTAATAATTAATAATAAAAAAATAACTAGAAATATATTCTTTTAAACTAAGATTCAATTTAAAAAATTTTAATGTATCTATTCAACAACAGATGTCACTAATGCAACTACTAATAGTTCTCTGAAATGATACTATATTGTGTTGTCGCTATTATTACACGAATCCAATAAGAATCTTTACACACTGTGTGACCCAAATCCAATATTGAAAAGCTCATTTCGCAACAAAAACGAAAAAATACAAAGTTAACCCTTCATCCCATCTCGCTTACAAGCCAATGAAGCGAGTAAATAAGCGAAAAATCCCCTGCACTGTGGAAAAAAAGATAAATTAAAAAGAGAAAAAAGAAAATCCGTCATTCATTGATGTTCAGTCGCGCGACGTGTAATTCCAAAAGGTCGGAAAAAAATGGCGATTCCGATACGACGTACGGGTACGGGTTCTGCACATTGATTGGGTGAAATAATGTAGTTTAGTTTAAATAGTAATACTTATTGAAGTGAAAACTTCTTTAGGTGCACTTTGCGTTTTTTTTTAATAGTGAACGAAACTAAACAGTCACGATCGGGTCGGTGATGCTGAATCGGCGGGGTTATTACCTAAAAATTTGCAGACAGCGATAGCCACGCGATCATTGCGCGACCGGTGACTAATTGTAATAAAAAACGATTGCGTGTCTATTGCGCAATGATAGTAAAATGTACTTTTCATGGTAGATATAGCGCCATTATACAAATTACATTATACGAATTCTCGTTTTGACAGCAGATATTACGCGATATTTGGCTGTCGCATGCTGGCTGCAAGTTACTAATTTTAAAATATATACGCTCGTATATATTTTAAAATTAGAATATTATATATAATATATAAGTTTTCACTTCTATCGTGTGGTCACAAACATATCAAATTTTTCATAATATAATGATAGTAAATAAATAAATCGTTATTTAAATATTTTTATGAGAATCTACGCACTCAATAGACAAATAATTATTAATGATATCTAATGTTATATTTATTTACTTATAAAATTATATTTATTTACTTACATTTTTATTCACACAGAGAACATAAAAAAACGAGCAATTAGTACAATTTATTCATATTAGGAACGTCTTGCAGGATCACAGAATGATTATGTTTTGAGTTGTTAGAACAGTTAACATTTATACCTTTTTCGAGAAAGGTAATAATAAACTATTTATTCCAACGAAATCTGCAGATTTTATTTATGTAATAGGTAATCGAGTTCCGTTTTAAGTGCATAAGAAAAAGTAGTAGCACAATGTCATATTTACTCACATAACATGTTATACATATACATTTGCGAACATAAAACTAAGTGTTATCTTGAAAAATAGACTTCCTCAAGTGACCGTATACGTTTTTTATCATTATTATTCTCTTTTTCTATTATATTTTAATACTGTTTAATATTAACGTCTATTGTATTGGGTCCTTACATATGAAATTGGCGTTTTGTACGGGAGGAATATAAAGTCAATTTTTTTTTTGTAAAATATATTTAATTAATTAAAATATGCACCGTTGTTATCTATGCACTTTTGCCATCTCATAGGTAGTTCATTGATCCCTTTACTAAAAAAACAATGGGGGCGAGAATCAATAAACTGTTTGAAGGCGGTTTGGACTGCCGCATCGGAGTTGAATTTTTTTCCTTGTAAGAAGTTGTCCAAATTCCGGAAAAAATGGTAATCTGTTGGAGCAAGGTCCGGGGAGTACGGTGGATGTTGCAGACATTACAATTGTAGCTCATCTAACTTAGTGGTTGTTTGTTGTGCTGTGTGTCGTCTTGCGTTGTCGTGAAGTAGCAGTGGCCTAGAGCGATTGACCAATCTCGGTTGTTTAGCAGCTAGTTCTTCCTTCATTGCTGACAATAGATATCTGCCGTAATCGTTTGGCCAGATTTTAGAAAGCTGTAGTGAACGACACCGGCGCTAGTCCACCAAACACTCACAAGTAACTTTTTCTGAGTCAATTTTCGTTTAGGGCAGGATTTGGCTGGGTCTCCAGGGTTCAGCCATTGCGACGAGTGCTTCTGATTATCGTACAGTATCCACTTTTCATCACAAGTAATGATTCGATTTAAAATCCCTTCGACGCGTGTTGGCAAGTTCGATTCACTGAATTCATGAGGTACCCATCGTTCAAGTTTTTTTACTTTCCCGATTTGCTTCAAGTGGATTAATACAGTTTTGTCACTTACCCCGAAGCCTGCAGCTATCTCTGCTTTGTGATGGATCCGCTTCCACAATAGCCTTTAATTCTTCATTTTCCACTTTGGTCTCCGGCCGTCCACGGGGTTGGTCCTGAAGGTCGAAATTTCCAGAACGAAAACGTTGAACCAAAAACGTACCGTGCTTTCTTTTGCGACACCAGCGCCGTACACATCATTAATCCTTCGAGCTGTTTCTGCAGCATTGGAGCCACGGTAGAACTCGTACTCGTAAATATACCGACATTTCATGTTTTCCATTGTGCGGTAATAAGCGACGCCAAAGAAAAAAATAATGAGGAAAAAACAAATGAATGACTGTTTTCAAAACTCAAATGTACCAGCTAAATGAATTTATAAATTTGAATTTGGAATTCTTAACCAAAGAGGAGATATTTCAGATCAAAGTGCGGATCAGTACGACAAAACGCTAATTTCATATGTAAGGACCCAATATTATATACGAATGTGTTTTTTATTTATTTATTCTATTACATATATATTTTGTATTGCATAATAAAAAGCACACATTTATGTACATTTGCATTACATAATAAAATATATAAAGTGCATCATATTATACAAGGTTATTTCAAAAAGATGGGTAAATGCGAAAGGGTATTAAAGTACCCATGACAACGGAAAACTTGCGTTCTACGACTTCGCCAAAAGTCTAGTGTAACACCTCAAAGTTTAAAAAAAATAAAGGCGAGGAAACCCTAATATCAGCGTTTTTACGTCGCTAGAAAACATTTAGAATGTAGGGCATATTGATAGGGTTGTAAATTTTTTTTCTGGTAAACAAATGTTTTTTTTGTATGCAAAACAAACGTATCGCGTAATTATATCTGCGAAAATAATAATAATAATACTCAGACATTGCACACAGCGCCATCTAGTGCCAAAAAGTAAGCAGCACAGCGCTTGTGTTATGGGTACTAGACAACTGATTTACTACTTATATACTTTTCTTTTGTAAATATATATTATACATAAACACCCAGACTCGGGACGGGAATCGAACCCGCAACCCCCGTTTTACTTTCTGACGCGCTAAACCGTTGCGCCACGGAGGTCGTCAAACACAAATATTGTGCGATATAACAGTCTACAGTGCCACGTTGAAACCCTGGCGGATTTATACCCTTTCACAATAGCCTTGTGTATGGTTTTTTGGCAGGAACGGGAGAAGTGAGGTCGTCATTTTATTCAGAATTCCTATTTTTTCCATTTTTGGGAGTTTTCAAGTACAAAAGTGATAGTGAATTGCGTTTTAAAGTTCTGTATAAGTGAAAAGAATGGAGTAGGTCTAAATAAACATGTGTAGCTGAAGTTCTCACGCTCTTCCAAGTAGTCCTATTCAACTTCGGTAAAGCCTACTATCACTTTACTGGAGAAAAAAAGGAGTAGGTCTAAATAAACATGCGTAGCTAAAGTTCTCGCGCTCTTCCAGGAAGTCCTATAACTATAACTTCGGAAAAGCCTACTATCACTTTACTGGAGGAGTTTTACGATAGGAAGAAAAAACGAATTTACTTCGAACGTGCTTCATGTGGATTCTATTTATTAATACGTGACATTGGCAAATACGCTAATCTGCGCGCTATACCATGATGAAAAAAAAACCTTTTATATTTTAGTAGAATAAACATTCGAATTTAAAATATTTCGATTAAGTAGTTACTTATTTAACTTACTTAAGATATAATTACTTGAAATGTTTTGAAAATTATAATTGCAATTTTAATTAAAACTTACATTGAGACGAAACTTTAAAAAACACTATTTTGTTCATTATTATTTTATACCTAAATATTACAAGTTTTTTCCTGTAAAACACACAAACTGTCGCAAATATTAAGTTTACGGAATCCTAAAACTGAAAAAGCTTCAAGAGGGGAAATGAAATGGTATACGTCGAGTGCTTTTAAAAAAATGTTGACGAACGTCGCCGTTGGCCAAAATATGCGATGCAGGTCGTATATGCGATTATGTACTCTGACACTTTATTCTAAGGTTAAATATAACGGTATTAAAACGGATGCTACGTTTTAATATCATCTGAAAAGAGCGAAAGCGTTTGTCAACTCATGTTTGAAACATTTCATTCGATACCATTCTGTTTACTTAAATAAAACGATTGTTTTTGTAATTATTTTTTCACCTTATGTTAAATTTGAGAATGTATCTGCGTATCACGCTATATGACTCACGACATCTGACGAGTTAAACTGAAAAAAATTGTTACTGTCACAATGCTTATATTATATATCGCGCCTACCACCTCTTATGAGAATAGAGAACATTTAAAACTAAAGAGTTCTATAGCAATTTAGGACAAAATTCAATTTCAAACGCCGATTACACAAAAACGATTATCTAGGCATTCATGTTTGATTTGAGCTAAACTACAGATGTAGGCTTCGTGGATGTAGGATTGCCCAACATTTCTTCAGCTGATTAGAGTATTTCTCAAAATAAGCGATAAAAAAATATAGTATTTTATGGAATAAACATTACTTTTGTTACTTATTTAGTAATAAGTAACAAATATATTATGTTTATTGTTTCACCACTATTACAAGTATAATAAGAGAGAATACGAATACAAGCATAATGACCACAGAAATCATAATATACATACAAACATAATATATTTGTTACTTATTTAGTAATACGTAACAAATATATTATGTTTATTGAACCATATTTTTGTTTTTAATTAATGCACTTCTCGCATTTTTAAACAATTTTTTGTCTACAATAAAAGTGTAGTGCTTTATCCCATTCAATTTTTAAAATGTAGATCAAAAGCTGATTTCAAGACAGAAGAGACGCGTTCGGTTCGAACTAAATTTTTTTGTCATTAGTTTCGGTGTTGCAAAATAAAGATGGATCTATCGATATCCGACTCTCAATATTTGATGTTTTACCACTATTACAAGTATAATAAGAGAGAATACGAATACAAGCATAATGACCACAGCAATCATAATTATGGTGCTCGCGGTAATAATCTGATTATTCATATCGCATAAAAAGTAGTGTCTGGGGATTGATCATGTTAATCGATATCGCTCCTCGGTTTTGAATGGTCGTACTAATCCGAGGTAATGAAGTAACGGTTGATGATTATTTTTATTCGATTAAATAGAAATGAATAATGTGAAACACAAACGTCAGCCATAGTTGTATTATTATACAGGCCACATTAGAATAACAAATAAAAAAATTAGAATACTATTATCTTAACATCTCATAATAATAAAAATCGTTATACTCATATATTCATCAGCAATTAAACCCATAGACGAGGTTGCAATTTTCGGTGTCGTGCGTTGTCGTATAATTCGTATATGGTCAATCAAAAGGGGTCAAGTTGACCTTGAAAGGGTTGTGTGCCCTCCTCAATACTGTTTCGTCGCGACATTTAACTGTGATTTTGCCATCTGATTGCCCGTCGACTCAGACCAGCTCGACGGTACTGGCTTAGACTGAGGCGGCTGACCCCCTCAATTGAATTTTGTAAATACGAATACAAGAAAAACATGTGCACAAACGTTATTACGCGATTCAGACCTTATATTTTATGTAGTTTGTTATTTTTATTATGACTATGTTGCTCGAAGAGTTGCATAACTTAATTATTAACATTGTATAAATAATTAAATATTTAGTATGACATATCTATAACACGATTACGATTAAAGAAATAAAAACAATTAATTTCATAATTTTTAGGTTGATTTGGCTATTCAGCACTAGATGGCGCTAAATGTTGTCAATTTATTAATTATTAATAACATGATATTATTTTAAAACGGGTATTATTAAAAATTACTATAATATAACATACAAGTCAAAAACATTGAATTTTTGTACTATTTGGGGAATGCTTATACTACTGAACAGTAGATGTCGCTAGTAACAATTCAATGGAAGATTCTTATTGGATTTTTAGAAATACGACGTATATTTTTCGATGAATAACTATTAATACAATTGTTTGTTGTTTAGGTATTCATATTCTTCTGTACAACTATGTTTTTTTCATGTATATTTCTAGATTCTACATAATATGTAAAGAACGCTTATAAAATTCCTATGGGACTTTTTAGCGGGAATAGGAGAATACTTTATGTAGTTATTATATTTTTTGCATATTAGGGAGTTTTAAAGTACAAAAGTAATAGTGTATTAAGTGTTAAACTTCCGTGGAAGTGAGAAGAATTGGAAGATGTCAAAATAAAAATTTGTAGCTGAAGTTTTCGCGTCTTTCCAAGGCGTCTTTTTAACTTCTATAAGGCTTTAAATGTACTAGGCTTAGTACATTTTACTGGAGGAGCGTTGTGTGTTACTGGCTTAATTATAAAAAGAATTTTTACATCAGGAATATGAATAATGAAGACAAGGCTGTATGAGCAGAGTTCTCTTTGCCTCTCAAAAATCGAGGAATAATGATAAAAAAAGATAGAGCTTTTGGATTTTATGGGAAGCAGATGGGCGTATATATTAATTATTTGCAAATTGCACAGGCCGCGAAATTCAACTTTTCTTTTGCCCTACTAATAATAATGTTATTTTTTTAAATATATATCTTAAATTAAAATATAGTTTTGTTTTTTTTTAGCAAGTCGAGATTTATTTTTATCGATGACATGCATATTTTAGAATTTTTAACAAATTTCACGAAAAAACAAAAATTAATAAATTTCAAATTAAATTTTTACTTAAAAATCTACAGTATTAGTTAAAAATAATGCTAAAGAGACTAAGTAATTCAAAAAGACTGAATCCTTTTCTACTTCCTTCAAAACTCCTGTTCAATCTTTTTCTCTCATGCTTTGTTGTTCATCTCTCTTCAACATCCAGCAGTATGTAGTCTGACATCATATTTGCGTCTCACCTTTCTTGACATCTGCTCTCCATAACCATAATATCTTGGTGGAAGCGTTCACCTTGTTCTTCACTTCCGGCACCAAGATTTTTAGGAGAGAAGTCAATATGAGAATGCAGAAATATAACTTCGTATTCATATTGCAAACCAGTTTATGGAAATTGCTGATCATATTATTCATTATATTTCGATAACCTGGACATTTTTTTGTCCTAAAAATGTCTTACTACCTCTTTAAATTAATTCCAAGCGTTCTCTTTGGTTTTTTTCATGATTTTTCAAAGTTAGCGTCTTGCATTAACTTCCTTATCTCAGGGCCAACAAAAGTGCCTTCTTTGATCTTTACATCCGATAAATGCTTAAATTTATCACATAGGTACTTGAAACAGGGACCGTTTTTGGGTAGTGCTCTTGCAAATTGCTTCATAATACCTAATTGAATAAGAAGTGGAGGTACGAAGTATGAATTTTAGAGCGATCAACTAGCTCCTCTAGACTAACCTCTTTTAGAACATTTTTAGTCGTAATATGATTTTAATCACGACAAACAATGACTAACTTTAAATATTTAAATGTCATCACTACTAGCTTGCACTCTTATCAAAAAAAATTGTAGTTAACGAACAGCGAAAAAAGTAATTTTCTCAGAAAATTTACGTGACGGAATTTTTTTTTTAATTTTTCGCAGCTTAGTACCTAATACCTATCTATTAGTTTACAATTATAACTTATTAGTTTAATACCTATCTATTAGTTATCTATTAGTACCTATTAGTTTTTAAAGGGAAAACCATCGCAGGCCTGTGTTGTTTCTAATAGATATTGAGATGTAGAATTGGCGTACCTTTTAGACGTTACTTTGAGTTATTTTATTAACACGTTCTGGAAAATATGCGTCTAAATTACTGTTCGCCTTACTATACACCTTTTATATTTAAAAGTACAACACAGTTATAAAAATATCATCAACATTTAGAATAAGGTGTACATAAGGAAAATATCTAAGAATTGCGTTATATTATTTACACTTTTTACATGAAGAGACTGTTCTAAGTCAAACTTTGTTAATAAGTTAGCGGTTGATAACAAGTTATACTATATATACAGCAAATTGTATTATACAACAAGTTGTATTAATAATAGAACATGTTACATTACAAAAGATGTTATACTATATGTCAAAGTCATATCAATTTAGTCAAGTAAATCCAATTATTTACAAGGTATTTTTGAACGTAGGTTCTACTTTAGTTCTGCGGGCTTATTCACAAACGTCGGAAACTCAACTTTCCGTATCCGACAGGAAACTTTTCGATGATTTTGTATATTCGCGATTCACAAATCCGAAATCGTATTATATTTATATTATTTCTATATCATATTATAGACAGTTGTATTCACAAATCCAAGCCGTAGGATTGAATTTATGCTTTTCGACGATCGGCCTTTCCGCCATGGAAAGCTTCTGACGTTTGTGGATAACCCCCCAGTTCAAAGAGAAAACCGGGACACAGAAAAACCGACAAGAAACTCAGTCAGGTATCATTTTTTCAACATCATTTTACAACACGTTTATTTTATCATTTTAATTTTGTAGTATGCTTTTCCAATCAGTGTTTTATTATGAAAACGACCCACCTGATTTTGTAATTTAAATTTAGGAATAACTGGCTAATCACGACCTCGAGTTTCCACCCCATTAATAACGCGTATCCTTTAAAATAGATCTATGTTTTTTCTAGTTACCTTATACAACATGTTATGTTATACAATAAGTTGTATTATATGGACATTAATAGCTCAACTAGACCTTGCATTAACCGTTTTTTATGTAAACATTTCTTCGAAGCAGTTCTCGTAATTGGTAGGAAAATGAAGGTTAAAATTTGTTTTTAACCTTTATCCACTTTACCTGTTAATATCAACAAAAAAAAGTTAAACAGAATGTAACCAGTTCATAAAGATTAATAACGAAAATCGCTATAAACCTGTATTACGGAATATTTTAAACCAATTTCAAATCTGTTACAGACCCTGTTCTAATTCTAGGCGTAATTATTCTAAGCTCATCATCTCATATTTACACCGCGGCGTTTTAGCGTTTTTACGTTCCTATCGGGCAACATAGGGCTAATTCGTCATCAGAACATTTTATTACTATTGTCCCAATATAAACTAAAATATTAATGTATTGACCTCGTCATCTCTATACGGCTGTGAGAATGTAATGTACACTCGAATAAATATTGATCAGTACAAAAGGAGAGGTAACACTAGTGGTAGGGAGACTCGAATTCCTGGTAAACTGGCTATTGCTGAACTTAAATTACAAAATCATAATAAAGGATTTTCAGGCAGCCAGATACATTCGTTTTTATGATTACATACCTCAGGAAGTCACCTAATTAACAGAAAACAAATTCAAATTTGTTGTTGTACAAATACTGATCAGTAAAACTTACCACGAGATTATGATTTTATGAAGGAATACCTCTTCCCCGCGTTTTAGCTGCGTTAAATTTGGTATTTTTCCGGAAGTAAAAATACCAAAGTAAAAAAGTATTCGAGATTATTCTCTGAAAAGTCTACCCGTAAATAAAAGCCTCGTTGAAATAGGTTTGGGTTTTGGTAACGTATATATAAATTTGAAGTTAAGAAAAAGGCTTAATTTCGAAATCACAGACAGACACCTCAATTTTATTTATTTGTACAGATACAGATTAACAATTTAAATGATATACAATGATGGAATGTTGAAAAGTGATCATTTTTCTTGCCCGTTTTTCCAGTGCAGGCTCTTTTCCGAAGTAGTAATAAATTTGATGTTCTAAAATGTCCCGTAATTTGGTTTGATTGAATGAAAATGATTTGACATTCACTTTGAAATATTACAGAGAAAATAAATTTGTATTTTCATACATTATTTAATGTAAAATAATATTAAAAACTCACTCAACTGTATCTAAGTTATCTCTGAAATAAACCGCATCCCAGACAACATGAATTCGTTTTAATACACCTGATATTTCTATACAAAAAGATAAAAAAATTTTACACTTAGCGGCGATGGCGAGCCGTCCGGAAAATGAAGTCCCAAAAAATAATTAGGGCCACGATATACCTTCCATTAATATTAAAAACTTTAATGAAAAAAATATTAAAGGGATAGCCCAAAATTTATCCTTTTTTCCATTAGAAGGGATCTCGGGAACATAGTCTCCATGGAGTTGTTATTGTGTTCAAATATTTAATTATATTTTAATTTTTATGATTCCGTAACTAAAAAGAAAAATTATGAGATACTTATCCTCTTATAAGATTATGCATTCGTCCGTCTGTCATTGTAGATTTTATCAGAAACTACATAACATAAAAGTAATTTGCGCTAATGAAAAAATTTTTTTTCGCGATCTGACTTTAAAACAAAACCCGCTAACTGTTTATTTTAATAAATTAACATAATATTTAATCGAAAATAGTACTGGTAGAGAAGCATGTTAATGCTTTGTAGAACTAAAGTGATCATATTTAAACGTAACATATATAATTTGATACAATATGTATAAATACATAATATGTACAATAACATATATATACATACACACATACAAAAAGAAAATGCGAAATTAAGGTTTTCAAATTAAATAATCTTGGATTGGGTTTCATAGTTCGAGGTTTCCAAATTATGTAGAGCACGACATTATGGTAAATCAAAAAGAATAAAGTGGGTACTCTATACTTGGTGTGACTAACACTCCTTCTAGTCTTCGAAATTACTAGATCTAAAATTTTAATTTTTCAGAGAGGAATTCTTCCTTAAAGTTTGCATGTAAAATATAACGAAAGTCCTAGGTCTTATAAATCTTCAGAAATCGATTTTAAAAATTAACCATATTATGTCATAAATATCTTACAGAAGTCTCTGTGCGAAAGTAAAACTCGCACATGAGCTATTTTGAATGAGTCTCGATACTTAAATTCCGATTTGGGAGTGTAAAGAAATATGATGTTTATAAGAGTTTGTCATTATCGGGCTCTTCTTTGCCGGGCATAAATAATTGCATTACTTACTTCTCTTAAAAATTTTCTGAAAAATTTTTTTTTCTATGTAACACACGACATTATTATACGTATATACAGACATTTATTTTATTCACATAGCGATTAAACACATGCTACAAAAACGTATCCTTAAATAAAATACTTACATAAGTAAACACCTATATTTAGAAACGGATGAGGCTCTACGATTTTCCTTTCATTAGAGCCGGTACAGACAGCTAAGCAATTCTATAGAAATTACGATTGCAAGATGAATTTCGGTGTTTGTTCTATGTGAAGTAAATAAATAAAATTAGAACGCAGTAACAAAGCAGAGTACAAAGCCGATATTTAAGAAAAAAAAAAAATTTAAATATTATGCTGTATAATGATTATAATGTATACTTATAGTCTATTTCAACTCAATTTGCCAAAAATGAACACTGAGTCTTTTTATTATATAAAACAAATGTTATAATTAACACAATACATTTTCACAATACATTAACACAATTTTTCACGGAACATTGATTGAAAAATGTTTTCGTGATTAGTGATTCCTGTGAAAAATAATTTTATGTACTTTAATATGTCTTGTTAAAGTAATTGAAACACTAAATTTAATATATTTTTTGGCAAATTAGATAGGAACGGACTTTAGTAAATCTCTTCACATCACTTCCTATTCTACGTGGACGAAGTAATAAAATAGTGCCTTAGTAACATGTTATTATCCTCATTACAAGATGTTTATAGGCCATTCTCTTGGTCGCTGTGACAAAAAGAAAAAAACAACTAAGTACGTGTCAGACCGCACACGGGATGTGTTCCTTAGGAAGGATGAACGTTCATGGTAAAAACTGAATTTACCTGCTGACGTAGTTTGTCGTGTTTAGAGAAAATAAAATATTTATTTATGCATGACATTTGTTATATCAGGAGTCAAAATAAGTTTGCTTTTCTCAGTATTTCTCAGACAATGTGTAAAACGAAGTTGTTTCTTCGGTTGCTAAGTTCGAAACAGTGTGTAAAAGAAACTACCCCATATCTCAAAAACTACACAACATATTTTATTAAAACTAATTTTCTTTAGAATTATGTTTAAGTTCCACTACCTTAAATCTTTTCTGAAGTTTTTGTCCCATAGTAGTAGCCCCCATCTCACTAACTACATCATTTTTGAAGATCTATCTAAATACACCGCGACACGCTTACGGGCCACGGACCACACGCGCTGTCGTCCTCTTCGGCTTACTGCGTACTGTGTCCTCGGGGTCGCGCGCAAGGACGATCCGCGGAGTTATTACCTAAAAATTTGCAGACAGCGACAGCCACGCGATCACTGTGCGATCAGTGACTAATTGTAATAAAAAATTGGTATCATATATCACGATTTTGTATCTATTATTCTGTGACCGTAAAGTGCACTTAAAATGAACTTTTCGCGATAGATTTAGCGCCACAATATAAATTACATTACACAAATTATCGTTTTGACAGCAGATATCACGCGATATTGGTTGTCGCGTGCTAAATGCAAGTTACGTAATAAGCGTGCCACATGCATGATGCATGCAACCTAACTTGCAGTCAGCATGCGACAGAAAAAATATCGCGCGATATACGCTGTCAAAACCAGAATTTGTATAATGTAATTTGTATAGTGACACTATATCTATCGCGAAAAGTTCATTTTACGCTCATGGTCATAGCGCCCGCGAATTTGGCGAGGTACACCTACGCTGTAGCCTCTGTTCTGTTAAGAAAGCCGGGCAGTTAACCTAACCTATTCAATAAAAAGTTTATATGTTTTATATTTTAAGGTTTTATTATTTATATTATTTTATTTTTATTTTATTACGATTTTTTTTTAATTTATTTATTGACAATATTCACATAAATCAGTACATATATATCTTAACGTTAATATTGACAAACTTAAAACTAAAAATTAAAAGTTGTCGCTTGGAAAGATGTCATTGCTTACAGTGCCCAGCATACTGGCATCATTGCCTCTTTGAATAACCAAACTGATTCCTTGCCGGAAGAAGCAGCCCGACCAACGGCCTCCTGAAGCTCGACTAGTCTCCCAACCAACCAGTCGATAGGCTTCGGGACTTCAGGGTCCCAAAGTTTCGACTGCAAAGGGCGTAAATATAAAACTCTCAGAGAAAGTCGCATACTTACGCCACTTTAAGTTCTCGGCAGTTCTGACCGTGACACCTGCTGACTTAGAAGTCACCGGTACATGGAATGACCGTCAAACCGTCTGGTCTCCTGCCGTTGCTGTGCGTAATACTGACAGGCTGTAGGACTGCAAGAACGCCAGCGGCGACAAGAGTCTGCCGAATGACGTCATTCAAAGCAGAATGTCGAGACATACGGCCCGCACTACGTAAACAGGATAAACCGTGGTGACCTAGTACATCGACGAGATCACCACAGCGGCAACGGTGGGGAAGGTTAGTCTTGGCCCCCAGACAAAGGAATACTATGAAAGAAAGTGCGGTATTGTTAATTACCGTTCCTAAATTTTTTGAACGTTTTTATTACCTTCAACCAGTGTCCTGACTCCTCAGAATCAGCCACGAGGCGAGTCCGATCTTTTTATTTATTGGCTTAATACCATTTAGAGGCTCATCCCAGTGTTTCTGACGAAAGGTCGAGGTAGGCAGATTAGTACTCGGACAAACACTTAACCAAGCATTTCGAGCATCAGTCAAGCATGGTACCTCAACCGATCCTAAGGAAGGAGGAATAAGAGATAGGAAAAGGTTTTCCGTGCTGTAGGCTGACGAAAGAAAAGCAGGCAGTGACACGTTCGAGACTTGTATAATTTTTGTACGGAATTAACTAAATAAAGCTTCAGCTTTATTATTGTTTTTATGGGTAAATGGAAAATGTCTAGAACAAGTGAATGAAATTGTGTATCTGGGGAGTGCGTTTCCTAGGGGTGGAAGATGTGAGTTGAATATGGAGAGACCGCATTAGTAGGCTGTGTCAATAAATCCAAATCGACCAAAATGGCCATCCACAAGGCGGTGTTGGTACCAATTTTATTGTACGGTATTGACGTCTCGTTATACCCGAAATCAAGTGAAAGTAAAAAAAATGCAGTAGAAATGCGATCTCTTAGAAATATGTGAGGTGTCACCCTTGCGGACAAAATAAGTAATGAAGAGATACACAGTAAGACAGGGTCGCGCGACAGTTATTGTAAAAATGACTGCGACATTCTAGCAAAATTGTGAGAGTTACCATTTGGCTATGGAATCTTATAAAATACCCATTCAGATTTTGGATCATGTCTCAGTTTTTTTTAACTTGCTTCAAAACTCAAGTAATGCATGTATATTATAGATTATTTTTCGAGTGAAAATATTTTTTAATTTTTTTGCTACCAATACGCATAGATCTACTTTTTCTTCCTATCGCAAAAATAAATATTATAATCCGAGGGCGTAACTTCAGATCCTCTCTTCCAATTATGAGTCCGGAGGGTGGCTTGAGCCAGAGTACTTTGTACAGTTAGTTACACAAGGGCATATGTTGGTGAGATTTTTATAGACAGGGAGCATTTCCTAATTCTTTTACTTCGATATTAGACTGTACCTGCAAGCTCGCCTGTGGGGGGATATATCTATATTTAATATGCTATTGTATTATATAGGATCGCTTTCTTATTTTCAGAGTGAACAAGAAAAAAGCTTTTGAACGTACATACATATATATATATCTTCACGCTGTATCCCTAACGGGGTAGTCAGAGATGATGGAACGCCAAACTTCGAGGTCTTTTCTTCTTCACCTCCTCAAATCTCATAATTCTCCTCACACATTTTCGTCTTGGTATACGAGTGCTTTTGACGACGTGACGACGTTTTTTCGTTAATTAACACTAGGGATATTTGAGCTTCATAAGTCAGCGTTGATCTTCCTTGGCTTCTGGTACTACTCACTTTCGATCTATAGATGTTCTTCGTCAGTCTTTCATCACTCATTCTATGCGCCCGAACCATTTAAGCATTCCTTTCTTCATTTTTACATAACACTGTCGTACAACCCTGTCATACTGCGTATTTCTTCTTTGCTTACATTGTGTACAAGGGTGACACCGGACATATTTAAACATAGGTATTATAAAATAAATATATTGCATCCTTTCGAATAATAACGCTTAAAATAATTGACTGCAATAAATTGAAAAAAATTAATTGGAGCAATAAATACTCCGTTTGCCAGCAAGCACTTGTCGATCGCATCTCCTTCAAATAAAATAGAACAATGACGGTATGCGCAGTGAAATAATGTCATAATACATTTATAAACATAACTAAGTTTCTTATATTGCAGTCCAAAGGTAAAAATTATATTTTATTCAAAACACACACATGCATAGCTTTTTTTTGTAATTTGTTTGGATTTATTTATAGCGTAATTATTCTAAGATTGTGCTTTCATAACGACATTTATATACTTCTGTATACATTAAGTATATTACCGATAACTCAGTACATATATATTTAAAAGTCGACTAATGCAGCATTATCTACGTAATTCACTTACCAAAACCTTCGTAAAAAGTAAAACAATACTCCCTCTTGAGGGAGAAAAATGCTCAAGTCCTACCCCGATCCCGCTTTCCAACCCTTCACCCTCCCATCTCGGGCTAATTTTTGCAAGGGACTGGGATTTTCTTTTACCTGACCGTTTTATTAACCATCGAAGTACATTAAAAGATTACGTCGAGTGGAGACTTATTATGTATTTTACATAAAATGAACGGCAGAGAACGTGTCGATCGTACATTAACTTTAGGTTTTCTGGTAATTTCGAGCTAAAAAATTAGGGAACGAACATTTATCCATTATTTATTTATTTTCATAATTCGAATGCTTAGATGTTCGGACACATAAAGAATGAATGATGAAAGATTGTCGAAGGAACTCTACAGAGCGAAAGAGATGGACGGAATTGATACAAGTTGCTCTTATCGCCGTGTGTCAAACAAATTTTTGTCTCTTTCTATCTTATTGAGCATAACCACAAGTAAAACGCAGTTAGCTATAGCAAGAACGGCAACGTCGCACCATCAGTGTATTTCGTGTCAGTTCATGACCAACTTCACGTATATTACCGAAATAATTATGTGCGAAATATGTACTGGTAAAGCTTAAGTGTTTTAGCTACTAGTGTTAAAAAAATGTCAAGTTGAGCAGTGTATTGTTGTAGTGACTCTTCCCTAGTCACGCATATTATTAAAAGACCAGAAAGTCGGTCAATAAAAAATGGATACACTCATAGAGCAAATACTCCGCCCATTTCGCTTCTTGGTCCGAAAAAAGACTGTTATACTGTAACGAAAATGAAAGTTATAAATAGATATGGTGTTAAAATATTGTAATAAATATTTAGAAGATAAAAGACATTTTCCGACATTGATAACCAAATAGAGTGTTAGGTGATGGAAATTTTAGCACTCCAAGTTTCGATGAAAGTGTGCAAATAGAACGATGAGATTCGAGATGGCGAAAGAAGTACGTAGAAATAATGTTTTTTTTTGCATTTTCTGACTACTTCGTTAGGGATACAGCTTGAAGATATTATGTATGTATCTGAGTTCAGGTTGCCAACTTACTTAGCTTTACCAAATTTACACTCCGTAAGTATAAAAACTAATGGAGAAAATGGAACAAACATATAAACTAATAGAAGAATAGAGACTATATAGAGAGAATAAAGACGAAATCATGAGTTTCAATATGCCATTTTGGTTTTGGAATTCTAAAAACGCTCATAGAATCACATTTATCTTAGAACCGATAACCGTTGGAAAAGATGAGTCCATGAGTGGAACGTAGTGTAGCTGTAATACATCCTACAGCGAGATAGAACGATGTCCTCGAAGTGGCTTGTAGCTGCTTCTACCTCTTGGATAAAGGACTCTGCCCAATACATCGTACCGTATCATCACCGTAACCGTACAAGTACAAGAATATTCTTTGTTTTGCAAGCACAAGAATAATAAAACAAGCGAAAGAATATTCTTTGTATGAATTTTTTCTAAGTAACGGCCAATAGACCGTTCCGTCACCGCACGCTTGTTACGTAACTTGCAGACAGCATGCGACAGCCAATATCGCGCGATATCTGCTGTCAAAAGGAGAATTTGTGTAATGTAATTTGTATAGGCGTTAAATCTACAGCGAAAAGTGCATTATACGGTCATACAATAATAGATACGCAATCGTCATACATGATACTAATTTTTTATTACAATTAGTCACCGGTCGCCCAGTGATCGCGTGGCTGTCGCTGTCTGCAAATTTTTAGGCAATAACCCCGCCGGTCAACACCACAGCGTGCCATGAAGGAATTCCACGGCAATACCATTTTGAAGATACTAATATGCACGCGCATGACACATACGGGAATATAATGTTGTTGATCCGTTGCGGTAGGCATAGTAGTTTTGCGAACGCTACTTGACGTGCCTGACATGTTCCTATTACGGTCATCGTATGCCACGTTCTAGTGGGTAGAGATCTTAAGAAGAACTGAATAGGTCCAATTGCCTGCATTGAAGGAGACCGACGTCCATCAGTGGACATTGATGATGACGACGACAAAATATTTACAGCTACATATCACTATATCCGCAATTAATAGATTAATGCCCGTTCTCACTAAACTTTGGAATCGCCTAAAGTAAATGCTTAACGAATTATGAACTGCCTAGAACGAAAATGTATTTCATTAGACCTCTAGGTAATGCCTGAATGAATGAGTAAGTGAAGGTGATCGTTTAAGTGTAACGTAACATTACTTAGGAGTCGCCTGCATCCGTACTTGTAAAAACGGGCGTTAGCCCGTATTTCAGAACAATGCCTTAGTCAACTCACTGTTTTGTACATACTTATTACTTACATAGACATTTATTAATAACAAAAATTTATATACATACGTTAATATTTACAAACTTAAAATATCTTAAACAATAGACTTCCTCAAAGGTGCCGCTTAGAAAGCTGTCATTGCTTAAGGTACCTAGCAGATTGGCAGCATTGCCACTTTGAACAGCCAAACCAATTCGTTGGCGGAAGAAGCTGCCAGCCCGGCGGTCTCCCGAAGTCTCGACCAGTCTCTTACAAACATCAGAAATCAGTCGATGGGCTTCGGGGCCCCATGGACCCAAAGTTAGTACTTACTAAAAACTAGACTCTTTAATTCGGATGCGTGATATGATAATTGGATTCCACGTTTTTCGAAATCGATATGTAATGTAATCGATATGTTGGAATCAATATGTACCTAACGTATTGTTAATGAATTAGATTATTAATAAAATAAGTTGCCATTAATTTAAGTTTGTATGTATGTAAGATTATAATATATGCTTTTTATGCTTATTTTAAAATAAAGTTGTTACTTATTGTACCCGGTTCAAACCTCGACCCGAAATTAGTGAATTGCTGGTTACTGCCTCGCCATTACCTCTTACACTTCAAACTTCATCGTTCTCCATAAATATCAATACATATTTATGATGAGATATGTGAATGCTTATGAGACATTACTACAATTTATAAAAATTAAGGCGACGCATTGGAAATTTTGACGCCAGGGATCTCAATTTTTCTAAATGACTACAAAACGTATGGACACCGATATTTGGTATCCTGATTCTTCATTTCATCGACTTCATTTTGACAGTTGCTATACAAGGTTGGTTAACTTTTGTAACACAAAAAAAATACCATAGAAACCTCTTCTAAAACAGAGATTTACATTTTTCGGAGCAACAAGACCGATTTATATTTCTAAATTTTCTGTGTAGTTTACTTTTAACATATTCCTCAAAATGCAGTTGGATTTTTTAAAATTAACTATAGTTTTTAAAATAAACGAAAATAACTGTTTTTTTTTGTATTTTTCGTAAGCTAGCGCGCGCACGTTTGCATATAACAGATTAAATTAAATTATTGTTTAATTGCTGACACAAATAGTAACTTCGACCGATTTCCTTAATAAAATAACTCTAACAAATTTTTTGCCGATTTATCCGTTTAAGAGTAATGCTGTCACAGACAAACATAGCGAGACAACGGCGTCAAAATTACCTCTCTATGTGTCTTTTCGTCTTTTCTGTCGGAGATTAAAATACTACATAACATAAGGTATATGTAACGTACCAACTATTAATAAGATTTATGGATAGCCATTTCTTCAGTAGTAGTTTAATTAGATTAGATTACCTACATTGTAGTTGAATCGTTTACAAACTTCTAACAGTAGGTAACAGATATTGTTTATGGAATAAAAGAGCATTATTGTACTTGCACATAGTACAAAGTTAATAATTCGTGCAGATATAAGGAGAATGGTATATTTTTGTGATAAGGCAGATTTATATGAGCGAGTCTTCGTAGCCGCCGGCCTGCGGTGTCTGCCCCCGCCTCCGACGTCAGGCTACTGTGGAGGTGGACTTCATCAGATTTATTTTTTCAGCCTATCTTTAATCATGATATCTTCTGAGAGCTTGTCTGATTAATTAAAATATCACTTAAAAAATACTTTATTAAATATTATGAACGATTTTTTGGTATTTTAAAATCAAGAACGAATGTCAATTTCACCTTTTTGTACTTACTGCTGAGAATAAAACTTTTTAATTTAATGCAATTTCTTTCCTTGTAGGGTTTTTACTCCAATTCCTTAGGAGTTGGGTAGTAACAACCTCCTGTAAATTTGTAGCTGTTATGTAGTAAATTAATAATAACGAATAAAAAACCATGTTAATGGGACATTTTATCCATATGGCCGTCTTTTTTTAAATAAATTAGATTTTATTTTAAGAAAAAGTCTTCATCTCCGATTTTCTTAAAATGTCGTCAAATATTAACTACGTTTATAAGTTCAACCAATGAAGTATCTTTTAAGCTTTCAGAAAAAGCAAACAGAATTGAAATCAAGCCAATAGCTTCGGAGATATAGCAAATAAAATAAAGCAACCGACGCAATTAAAGAAATTAAAAATTCAATAACACGAAATCATACAACCCTTCTTTTTTAATAGTTTTTGTCGGTAATTTTTCTATACTAATATTATAAAGTGGTAAACTTTGTTTGTTTGAATGTAATGGATGAACTCAAAAACTACTCAACCGATTTCAAAAATTCTTTCACTTATGTAAAGGTACATTATCAAGCAGTAACATGGGCCATATTTTAATTAAAAAAAAAAATTCTAGCCGTGCGAAGCCGGAGCTTGTCGCTGGTCATAAATAATCTGAATAATTCGGCCGGTCACATGCCCACGGGCGACGCTGTATAATTTTTACTACTGAACCAAAAATTTTTAATTTATTGTAATGGTTCTTTATGCGTTGCTTGTACAATTTCAAATCTAAAATTGCCTACCATGGCCGACCATAATTTTGAAAGGAATTCGTTATTTATCTTTTATTAACTGATAAACTCTTTTTACAAATAAGTATTGTTATTGAATATACTTCTATCTAAGAGATTATATTGAAGAACCCTCTAGTCTAGGGTAAGTTTTCTCATGTTATTTTTATTTGAAACTTTGTAAATTTAAAACTGTAATCATTTTATCACTAGAAAGCACATGCGATAACGTATTTAGATTTTGTCTAATGAACTCAAATTCTTCTGTATGTATGTAGGTACATCCGGACCTGACAACTACTTTAAAACTTCGAATCTAAGCATCACTATTGTCTATAGTCGATTACAATAAATAAAAATGTTAAGACATCAACGTCAAATATGTATACTAATATTATAAAGAGAGAGAGCTGTTTCTGTACGTTTGTTTATATATGGAGAATAATCTCCGGAACCACTGCACTTATTTGAATAATTCTTGCTCCGCTTGAAGTGTACATTATTATGTACCAGATGGAGATAGGCTATACCTATATGTAACTAATTAATCTGTGCCTATATTGTGGATTCAACCCGGGCAAAGTCGAGGCGAGCCGTTATAGTTTGATGTTAAATTACGTTGTCACAACGTTTTTAATTACGTTTTCCATTCCATTTCATTCTTATATTTTCTATCAACGAAATCGACAGTAGATTGTGACCTTTATCAAGGCTTTACTTTTCTAAAATGCACATAAGGTTCCTTAAATAATAAATATGATGCCTAATTAACTACACAGTCCTTCTCCATATTAATCTATCCTATCCCATCCCTTTGTCTTGCTGCGCACTCCGTATTTTTTCCCCATTACATTTTCATTTTATTTCATATTTCTCCTTTGGAGGGGGAGAGTGGGTATAATAAAATTTTTCCCTTTTCGTCCCCGTCGCCTTTATTTATAGGGACGGTTAAGGCAACGAATATGTTTTTCGTACGTTTTAGTAATGAGCTGAATTATTAGGGGTTGCTGTTTTGAGATTGCTGGCGATTTTTTTTATATTTTCAGGGGATCTTGCTCCTGTTTGTTGGAGATAAGTGAGGAGTTTTATTTGCGATGAATACGTTGTTTCGTGTCCAGATTTTTTGGCTGTGTTTCACTGTGTTGTTGTGCTTATTTTACAATTTTAAGCCTTTGAATGTTTTATTATGTTACACGTATTTTATGTGCAATTTTTTTTTTGAATATTATGTCGCTTAAGTCATTAAAAATTTTCAAGGTCACAGAAGTACATTTACTACTAGAAAATGTATTTTTTTCAATTACATAAGTGTTTTTCTAGTAGTAAAAATAATGAAGAATGATTCAATTTTTCTTTTTAAATTTTCTTTATTTTAACGGATACACTTTATATCCTCATATTAAAATGTTGACTTGTGATACTAAGTACATAACTTATAAATACGTAACATTCATACATACACATGTATTCACACCATCTCCGTTTTTGGATAGACAGAGCATCATTAAGTATTTACGAGTGGAGAATAATATTCTTTATACAATTATTTTGACCTTGATGACTTTGACGACCTCGATGGTGCGGTGGTTTAGGTGTTGCACCTAAGTGTAGAAGGTTCCGGGTTCGACTCCCAGTCGGGTCAATTTAGGAAATGAACGTTTCTAGATTGTCTCAGGTCTGGGTGTACTGGGGACGCCCCTAGTAGTTGTCATTTGGTTCTCATAGCACAGGGAATGTCCGGCGTATGTATTATTATTATTTTTATCTTCATATAAAGTTTATATTTAAAGTTATAACATCTATACACACTCCAAATAATAAAAGCATATGAATTATATGTTTATAAAACATTAACATATAACAAAGTAGGTCCCACACACAGTAGGTGTATAAAAAGTTAAAACCGTACAAGACAAACGCACACTTAAAGTGTCGTTAGATAACTCCATAAAATCTCATTTAAAAACCCCTTAGCGTAGACGTTGCTTTACTCACACAGACGTACCATCCTAAAAACAAAAACTGCGTCGCCGCCTGCAACATTAAGGCTTGAAATTACCAAGCTTAAAAAGCATTAATAACCTTTTCTTCCCCCCGAAACTCCTTCTGCGCCATTTTCGAGTCCTTCGTTCATTAAAACTGTAGAAAAACACCTCCGGTGGGGGCGCCTCCCCCCGCCGGGGCGACCACCCCCGGGGGCAGTCTGAAGAAGAAGAAATATGGATCAATAAAGAAATAGCTCTGTGCCCAATGGAGGCAGCGGCTAGCACGCACACAGACGCAGTTCGAGCGTCCGTATTTGAGCTGTACACACACTAGCGTAGGCGAGGAAAAATGTTGTGTTTGTGTGTGTGGTTGCGCTTGTGTAACCGCAAGGATAAAAAAATTTGAGAGGGTCGGAGATACGATTGGGCCCGTGGATTTGAAACGTTCGAGAATTCGTGTCTCTTAGTGACGACTGAACGCGCTCATCACTCTTGGATATACTCGGACATTAGGTATTTCTTAATATCGTTATCTCAAACGTCGTAATAGTTAAGTTCAATAAAGATAATGTAATCTAAATAAATAAATAACGATGTTTTCGTAGCGTGCATAATATTTCATAACATAGTTATTGGGTATATTTTAAATATCGTTATATAAGCGACAATAATAACAACATTATGTATCTCTAAACTTTGGGCCCATCTTTAAAGTTAGAGAGTTACTTAATATTGTCGCTGATGATTAACATCAACTGAATGCAACCGTTTTGAAATTAATTAGTTTTCACAACACGTCAATTTTTTCAACTAACAAATCAAATGGTTGACAACTGAAACTTTAAAAGATATTTTTCGTTCATTGAACAGGTCGCGTTATGTTCATGTTTCCTTTCGTTAAGGCGACGCATTGATAAACAATAATTTAATCTAAAATAGACCTTCTGCTCTATGCAAACGTGCGCGCACTAGCTTGCGAAAAAACAGTTAATTTCGTTTATTTTAACAATTTTTAAAAATCCAACCGGTATTTGCGGGACTGAACGTTATGTATCCCGCGGGATCCGGCTATTTGCGAGATCCCGCAGGTTGTCGTGAGACTTCGTAAATAAATCGATATATAATACCATATTTGAAGGTTTTTTTTAGCAAATTTTTTTTTTTTAGTTTTTTTTACCACTTTTCTTACTTTCCTTATAACTTCTGCATACTCTACAGCCAGGTTTATTTCGCTTGTAGGGATTGGGAAAATTAAATCAAAGCTGCCATCTACGTCATTTTCGAGTTCTTCATTTGTTAAATCTGTCTCGTTATTCTCATTCATTCCTTCATAGATATTCATTAAATGCTTCAGGTAAAGAATATTGTTGTTTATAAATTACACCCACGATAACTAATTGGATTCCATGGGCATAACAAAGCTGCTGATCGGGCTTAATGAGACTACCAACTTTTACCATGACTTTAGCACCGTCTGTAGTAATGCAGATCCTTGTCTAAGGATAACTCATATTCTGATAGCTTATCTTTTAAAATCGTGATACAGGTTTCTGCAGGCAAACTTCCATAAATGCGCACCGGTCCTAAGTTCCAGAAAATAGAATTATTCTCGGCAAATGCGATATTTACGTTAATTAGCGCCTGTTTCTTGTTGAAGTCCATTCGTCGAATGTCAGGGTAAATTTGTGGTTATTGTCTCTCAGCTTTAAAATTTCTTGAATGACGGTCATTTTCAGAGTTGTACCATAATTCATAACCATCAATTTAATAGAATTAGGAAAAGACGGTAAGTTATAGCCCTCGATTTAAAAAATATCTCGCATATCCGACGACGTGCAGAAAACTCGGAATGGTAAACCATCTTTTGACACCATTTGTGATACCTTCTTTTCTACGGTATTACCTTCTTTTGAGAAGTGATCAGTGATTTTGCGTTTTTTTTGCTGAGGTTGATGATTGAGGTTGAGGTTGAGGATGAACTGGCTACGAGGAAATCGGACGCCGATGTAGTTGTCACAGCGGCTGTATCTGGTGGAATTCCTCCGAAACTTTTACTTTAGTATCAATTGCATGTTTTAATTTTAAATGCACATACAAACCTTTAGTAGAACGTCCTGTCGTTTCAATTATTGATTTGCATAACTTGAATTTTGCAGTCTGTGAATCTAGCACTACCCATTATTTTATTTTTCGTTAATCCCGCAAATCCCGCGGGATCCCGCTCAATTTACAAGCGAGATTAGTTAAGCATATTGCATGCGGGATCCCGGTATCTCGGGATCCTGGTATCCCGGTATTGCATTCTCCAGTCAACACTAACCTCTATTCATTTTGTACTTACAATGGGTCTCACATAACGAAATCAAAGTCAGTTCAAAAAATTAGAGCTTAGAGCGAATCCTTAGGGTTCAATAGGGTTTTTGACAAAGTAAATGTTTAATTAAAAAAATTGAAAAATGAGTACGAAATATTTAATAGTTTAATTTTAAGTAGTGTCGAAATTCAAAATATAAAAGAAACGCTTTTTCCCTTGACGTACACTCCACAGACTCGAAATAGCTCACAGCTCGCAAATCACACAAAATTTACAGCTCGAAACTCATTCAGTCAGTCAGAAACTTATCAGTAATTATTAATTTCGTTGACAACATTTTAAAATTCGTTGTGACAATTTCTTTTCCATGTGACTGTTTGACAAAGTATTATGTGTTTGACATTGGCAGTATTAACGTGAACAATGAATGATTTATTTTATTTAATGTAATTTGTAACACATATTATATATAAATTTTGGCTTCCTGCACTCCTCCAAATAAACTCCATATAAACTGTAATTATGCCAAATCTTACACTCCTCCGTGCACACGATATGCTTAAAAAGGGAACAAAGTTTTCACTGCATGTATTAATATGAGTATATAGATTTTAATAAATAAAGATTGTGGAAATAAATCCTCTGTGACGTAGAAAGAAACAGATACGACAAAAAACCAAACAGAATTAAGAGCCTCCTCATTTATTTGAAGTCGATTAAAAATTATGAACATTTATAATCTACTTATTCATCCTTCAATGTACAATTTGTTCTCAATACAAATAAACAAATACAAGAAATTACAATTTCAGGCAATACAACGGTCTTGTCGCACTCTGCGATTTCCTCCAAACAATCTTCAAAGTCAAAGTCAAATCAATGTATTCAAGTAAACCCAATTACGAGGTATTTTTGAACGTCAAATCTACTTTAGTTCGGTTCAAATAGAAAACCTGGACACTGAGAAGAACCGACAAGAAACTCAGTCAGGTATCATTTTTTCAACTTCATTTTACAAAACGTTTATTAAAATATAATATTTTCATTAAGCCAGTAAACTCATGTGCAGAGAACATCATTTCCAGACTATTGTTTTATCTTCAATGAAATCGTATATTTTATAGTATGATTGTCTAGTCCAGCCATTCCCAAAGTGGGCGACAACGCCCCTTTGTGGGCGCTGCAGGCCTAAAGGGGGGCGGTAAGAGACCCAGAAAAAAAATGGGGGCGTTGTGTAGAGGCCTGGGGGGTGATTTGTAATTTCATTTAGCTAGGAGGCATCTTAGACAACGACTGCATGAGCTCTCGACTCAGTAGACAAAATAAGTTTGGGAACCAGTGGTCTAGTCAATGTACGTTTTATAACCAATCTAAATTTATTCTCTGTTAATTGAGTAATTTCTTGAGGAACTTTATTATAAAAACGAATGCAGTTACCTAAAAATGAAACATTTGACTTATGTAATTTAAATTTTGGAATAACCAATTTATCACGACCTCGGGTTTCCATACCATTCATATCGCCATTCTTTTTAAACAGATCTATATTTTTTCTCGTATACATAATAATTTCAAAGATGTATAAGGAAGGCAAGGTGAGGACATTGATGTCTTTAAAATGATCTTTAAGCGATTCTCGTGCATTCAGCCTGTAGATGGCACGTATTGCTCTTTTTTGTAAAATGAAAATGGAGTTAATATGCGCCGCTGATCCCCACAGCAGAAGGCCGTAGGACATTAAACTGTGAAAATATGCAAAGTACACCAACCTTGCCGTATCCACATCCGTCATTTGCCTAATGCGTCTAATTGCATATACCGCAGAACCGAGCTTACTAGCCAATGCCCCGATATGGTCCGCCCACTGTAACTTGTTATCTACTGTTAAACCCAGAAAACTGGCTCACTTAACGAATTCTAATTGTTTCCCACCCAGTTCTATTTTATCATGGATTCTGGGTACATTAGAAAGGGAAAATTTAATACATTTAGTTTTTTGTGCATTCAGTAGTAAATTATTGGCAGCGAACCATTTCGAGACATCTGTTAGGATCCTGTTTACCCAAGTAATATCTAGATTTTTACATCTTAGCATGGAAATTGCGCAAAATAAGCATTATGTGGTGTATTAGATTGATAAATAGAAATATCGTTATAAATATACTTAACGTGTAATACAATGTGTAACAAAATATATAAGGCAATAATACATACAAACAATGTATACATACATAAATATCAAATACTGTCGTATCTTTTGACGTATCATTTTCACGATTAAAGTTCGACTCCTAAATTGACCTTGACCGGGATTTGTACCTACGGTTTTTTTTAAGGCATGGCGCACAGTTGAGCACATATGCCAATGTCACAAATTAATAAGTAGAATCACAAGTAAATTAGTTTTTTCTTATCGTAAAACTCCTCCAGTAAAGTGATAGTAGGCTTTACTGAACTTATAAAGGACTTCTTGGAAGAGCGCGAGAACTTCAGCTACACATGTTTATTTAGAGATTTAGACCTACTCCATTCTTTTCACTTATACAGAACTTTAAAACACAATATACTATCACTTTTATACTTTACAACTCCCAAAAATGTAAAAAATAGAAAATCTAAACAAAACATCAACTTCATTTCTCCGGTTCCCGCCAAAAAGTTCATACCTACGGTTTTTAACTAGGTAGGGAAACACGTGGGCCAATTAACCTCAAATACAGTCCAATGCTTGACAACATCATTGCGTCATATCGTTATTCATTAGTAGGTACCTACTACCTATGTACAAACATCGCATCTATACGCCAATACAAATGAATTTTGAAATGTGATTTCCAAATTAACCAAAACTAAAACACGTCATTTTTAAATTTCGCGTTTTGGATCGATTTTTTTTCACTTTACCCATTTTTTTATTTGACCACGTTTTTATTAACCTGCTTTCTTGTATTACTACTAGTGCTCGGATAGAATTTTGTAATTTATACTAAACTAGCGACCCGCGCCGGCTTCGCACGGGTAGGAGTTTTTGAAAACAAAATACAGCCTATGTTACTTGCTGATAATGTAGCTTTCCATAGGTGAAATAATTTTGGAAATCGGTTGAGTAGTTTTCGAGTTCATCCATTAGATACAAACGAACAAAATTTACCTCTTTATAATATTAATATAGACCAAGGTATAGACTAACTTCGTGATAGGTATGTAATGTGTAGGTGAAATTACTGCTCTAGTAAATATACACACATCAAAAAAGTCTAAGCAACACGCATCATTTACAGAAACTGCATGTTTTATTAATTTATACTTTATTTTTTTTTAGAAAAATAGATTGGTATGCAATATTTTTTGTTCTCGGAAACATATACTGGCTGATTTTAAAAATAGAACCTTGTGTTTTGTTTTCATTAAAATAAAAGCTAATTATTTTTTCCCGATTTCTTGTGTTTTCGTTGCTTGATAAATTTGGTATTTATCGCACTTTTATCATTTTGAGATATACAGTTTCTGAAAAAATTTAGTGGTGAGTCATTTTTTATGTGATTGAGCGATGTCATTAATTGCTGATGAAATGCAGAGAGCTGTAGGAATGCTACAAGCGGGAAGAAATCAGTCCCAGGTGTCTCGGCATTTTGGTGTCAATAGGAGCGTGATTTGTCGTCTTTGGCAGCGTTATGTTAATACAGGAGATCCTGCTGAGCAGCACCCAGGACGTGGAAGGAGTACAACTGCTCGACCGGACCGATACATACAACTGACTGCAAGACGTCAGCCGATGTTAACCGCCCGAGAGATAGGTTTAAAGCTACAATTCTCAAGCGGTGTTGTTTTAAGCCACCAAACCGTGAGAAATAGGCTGCATGAATACGGCCTACGAGCACGACGCCCAATTAGGTGCCCACCTATATGCCAAGGGAATTGCGCCCGTCGAAACGAATGGTGTAGGGAACACTTGATATGGACCCAGGAGCAATGGGATAAAATTTTATTTTGTGAAGAGTCCCGGTTTGGATTTAGGCCTGATACGAGAAGGGTAAGAGTTTATCGTCGTCCCGGAAATGTTGAACGGCTGAGATTCGTCCAGGAAGTGCACCCTTACAATGGCTCCACAGTGATGGTATGGGCGGGAATTATGAAGAACAGACGAACTGAGCTCGTTTTTGTAGATGGCAATATGAACGCTGAAAGTTACGTTGAAGATGTCCTCGAGCCTTATGTTCACCCATTTGCACAGCCTTGGCTTAGATTTCAAGCTGATGCAGTTCGGTGGACCAGAGAGTATTTGGCAATGTAAAACATCCGGGTATTGCCGTGGCCTGCACTATCGCCAGACCTCAATCCCATCGAGCACGCATGGGACATGCTCCGGAGACGTGTTCTAGAGAACCTGGACGGAGTGTCGACAACCCAACAACTGAAAGACTTGTTAAAATTCCATTAGGACCGATTGTCGCAGGATCAGATAAACAATCTTATAAATTCAGTGAAAAATCGCTGCCAACAAGTTTTAAACAACAGAGGCGGTAACATTTTGTATTGAATTACCAAATAATTAAAAAAATTTCGTTATTTAATTTTGTAAAACATAAAAAGTTTGATTTCGTTTTAACTTTATTTTGTACTACGTATGTTACGGTCCACATATTGTTAATTACTGTGATTAAATGAACAATTGAATGAAGGATTTTGTTGCTTTAGTCACTAATGCGTCGAAAAATGCTTAGTTATTATTTATAAAAGAAATATAAATATATTACAGTAGTAAAAATCCTTCATAAGTTCAAAATCGTACATGTTGCTTAGACTTTAATGTGTGTATATTTTATTTTATGATTTATTTTTTAATGTCAAAGCCTTAAATTTAAAGTCACAGTTTAATCAATTCAAAGTTTTTATAAAAGTACAATAAAAAATTTAAAAACTAAAGAATGAGAAGTCTTATGATAATCAGAATAAGGTAAAAGACCTAGTAGGTACTAGGTCTTTTATGCAACTTTAAAAATGTCGAAGAAAAGTTAAATCAAAAATAAAAAGAACCTCTGTTACAATAATAATAACCACGAACTCTTAAAAAGCGATAAATAATTATATTTTACTGTTCTATCTGTCCGAAAGATTCAACAGTTAAATCACTTCTATTTAAGTTACTTCAACGGTTATGTTATTTCAACAGTTAATATGTGTAGGAGATGGCTGAGACTTCTTATTATGTTCTTGTTTTTATAAAGGTCCACGATGCATTTATTAGTTTCTTAGCTTTCTGACTTTACCATTATAGTATGAGTCTTCCCAGAGCAGATAAAATAGTGAAATGTAATTATAACCTATTCATTGCTTTTTAAGGTGACGCATTGGAAATTTTAACGACAGGGATCTCAATTTTTCTAAGTGACTCCAAAACGTATGAGAGTGATATTTGGTAACCTGATTTTTCATTTCATTGACTTTATTTTGACAGTTGCGACACACGTTTGGTTAATTTTTGTGACACAAAAAAAAATGTCAGTGAAACCTCTTCTAAAACAGAGATTTATATTTTTCGGAGTAATGGGACCAATTTATGTTTCTATATTTTCTGTATAGTTTAATCTAAACATATTCTTTAAAATGACTGTTGGATTTTTTAAAATTAGTTATAGTTTTTAAAATAAACGAAAATAACTGCTTTTTCGTATTTTTCATAAGCTAGCGCGCGCACGTTTGTATAGAGCAAAAGATCTATTTTTGATTAAATTATTGTTTATAGTACGTCGCGATAAGGGTTTATGGTTATTATCTTTGTGTCGGAGGTTTTTTTATTTATGATTTTACCTTTATTTATCATTTTTAAAGTTGTATATAAAACTAGTAGATACATATTTTATTACATTGTGCTGGAGACCATAAGAACTATGAACTAACTCAACTATGACCTGTAACTTTTTTATTTATCGTTTTTAGGGGTGCCTGCTTTATATTAACGGTACTAATTTAATACCTTATGCTGGTTATTACTAGACTTTTGGCTACCAACAGAGATCAAACTCGAAGTTATTAGCAGCAATGGTGCCTAAAATCCCTTGACATACAAGATTCAGAACTGAATATTCTGAGAATTAAATCTAGATTAATCTCTAACAAGTAAGCTAAGAACATTCATGAAAACTGTAGCTTTCAAAAATCGCATGTATATCGATTCATTCGTTCGAGAGCTTAGATACCACTGACAAACACACAAACAGGCAGGCAACAGTGTTAAACTTATAACACCACTCCTTTGCGTCGGAGGTTACAACATTCTTTTTAATTTTTTTGTCTCAGAGGCAGCCCTATATGTGTGGGATTAGTTGATACCCGGCGTTATCGCTGTGAATAATAATTGTCTTGCCATCCATCTTAGCCAAAACAATGTACAACTCATCCCCCTTTACATCGTATCGTTATAATTTCTTAAGGCTTTTTGCATCATTTAAGCTGAGCCAAACAAAACATTTGTGATGTTCATATCCCACCGGTATCAGTTGACCCCAACGTGTACTAGCATTGTCCCTTCTAAATTCGTTCCAAGTAACCCCGAAGAGGGGTGAGGCGGACCACGTTATGTTGGTTATATATAACTGCTGACACACGTACAACGAAGCGTGACGTCGTCAACAGTGGGTGTAGGGGGGTTGAAAGCTTACCCCCATTTGAGGGAGATCAGCAAAAAAATATCAATCATGTTTCATATAAAGAATTCAGCATTTTTTAAAGTTTAGGTATATTATGTTGCACAACACAATATACTTAATGATGAGATTTGAGGAAGCGAAAGAGGTACCTATGTAAGGACCGCGAGGCTTGGCGCTTTGTCCTCTCTGACTATCCCGTTGGGGATACGGCGTGAAGATATGTATCTTCGTTTTCTGCATATTATTAGATCGAGACCTATTTTTCGTCTCTGTAATGTGATAAAATGGCAAAACGGAATTCATAGTTTTATTGTGTTTGTCTGTTTGTCTGTCCGTCTGTCTGTCCATCCGTAAATTACCATCGATTTATTTTGTCATCTGATCACACCTCTGTATCATAATAAGACCTCTGTGTCACATAAATTAGTAATCCAAAGCCAGTAATGTGAAACAAAAAATTATTTTGTAGTCACATTTTAAATTTTTATTTTTATTTAACATTATTTGAGTAAATCAACTTTGCTGTAAATAACTTTAAAAAAATATGTTTCCATTCTAAGTAGACTGGTCGGTTAGAATGGAAATATATTATTTTAAATTTATTTGCAGTATTAATTACATATTTATAAATCCTTGCTGACCAAATCACTTTTATGAGCAGGCATTACTATGAAATAGAAAAAATCTATGAGAAAAGTAAAATTATCATTTGGACAAATAAAAATGCTTCGTCTCTTATACAACTACTACGGTAGGGAATAATATTGAAATATCGTTAAAAGTTAATTTCATACATCGATGGGATAGATTTTATAGGTTTTAGCTAGTACAAGCTATTAGTTTTGCGGTAAATACAATCTTGATATATGAAATGAATACGTAATTTGATATAATTCCCGAGTACTTTTTGTTAGGAATTTAGGGACAGTAGTGAGAAAAAAGATAGTTGGTCGACGCATTTATCAAATTAAACAAAACTAAGTTTTTACAAGTTATAATACTGTCGCGGTCCGTTTGGTAGACGACGACTAGCATACGAGATTTAAAATGTCAATTAACAAATAAAACGAGAAGAAACTGAATATTTTTTTATTAAGGATACAATTAATTAGGCTAATGCACAAAAATAATAAAGTAAATATCTAATATTAATGAGAAGTCAAAGTCAAATCCCAATAAATTTATTCAAGTAAACCCAATTTAGTTCGGTTCGAAAAGAAAACCAGGGGGTTATTCACAAACGTCGGAAACTTTCCGTGGCGGAAAGGCCGATCGTCGAAAAGCATAAATTCAATCCGACGGCTTGGTTTTGTGAATACGACTATATATAATATGATATATAAATAATATTAATATAATACGATTTCGGATTTGTGAACCGCGTATAGACAAAATCATCGAAAAGTTTCCTGTCGGATACGGAAAGTTGAGTTTCCGACGTTTGTGAATAACCCGCTGTACTGTACTATATGTGCTCTTACTGTATTTTTTATTATTTAATGCAATACATTACATTATATTGTATATATAATCTTTTAATATCTACCTAACAGTGACATACCAGACATAAAAAGGAACGAGAGGTGTCGTAGGTCACACTGTTGGAACGAAGTTCCTTTCGCTGTATATTATGTTGTATTAAATTATAAGCACAATTAAATAAACTAAAAATTAACAACAAAGTTTGAGAGTAATTAAATGAAAAAAAAAATGAATCGTCGCGGAACGCCTGGCAGATGGGAAACATTGTAACTATTTTGTATAGAAAATATGCATGAATAGATGGTTCATTAAAGAAATAAATGAAAAAATGAAAAAATATGGCATAATCAATAACAAAATATTCAGATTAGGGTATCATTTTTTAACATCATTTTATAATAGATTTTAATTAAAACACAATGTTGAGAAAGCCAGTAAATGCATGTGCAGTTGTTCACAGAAGATTATTTCCAGACTATTGTTTTTCTTCAAAGTAATCGTTTATTTTATAGTACGATTGTCTAATCAATTATAGTTTTATAAGAAATTTAAATCTGTTTTCTGTTAGTTGAGCATCTTCCTGAGGAACTTTATTATAAAAATGAACGCAGTTACCCAAAAATGAAACATTTGACTTATGTATTTCGAATTTTGGAAAAACCAATTTGTTATGAACTCTGGTTTCCATACCATTAATATCGCCTTTCTTTTTAAACGGATCTATATTTTCCTTGTATACATATTAAAAATGACATTTTTACTTTGAACTATGTGTTTGAAGTCTAGTTCTTAGATCTTAATGACTGCACAAAATACATCAGCGGTCCGGCTCCGGATCGCAGTCCGCCATTCGGTGATGGTCTTAGCTGTTCTTTGTTGAGAGCCACGCTAGACGAAACTGCGAGTAAACAAATAATATATAGATAAAATAATATATAGATAGATAAAATTATATATAGATAAGTCATGGTTCCTTAGTAATTTCGGATAAGAAATAGATGGACAGCGAATGACAGGTTCTATATTTCTTTTTAAATAAATAATATGTAGAAAATATTATTATTATTATTAAAAAAAAATATGATTACAATTACTTTACTTTTTTTTTTATAATAATAAATATGCCAGGCAATACGTTCAGGGTGCTGGTGGGGCTGCCTCGCTTTTGTAGTGCATCAGGAATGTTCGCAGAGGCTCGCGTTGACTGCTTTTATGCTACAATGCGTAAAAGATGCACATCTCTGGTGGGCAGAGTGCGAGGCAGCGCTAACAGCATCCTAAACATGATTGCAAACAGGTTTGATTGCAAATATATGAGTCATTGCCTATCCATCTCACACGGGATGGAGAGGTAATGACTCACATTCTAGAATAATAATAATAATGTAACTTAATTTAATTTGTTTTGTGTTACTAACATAGCTTGTAAGTATTTTTGTTACTAACAAAAATTGATTGAGTCTTTGTTACTTGGTAAATAAATAAATAATAATAATAATAATAATAATACACACCAATTATCTGGTCGCGAACTAGTGTAAGTCCTGTGCTATGAAAACAAGACGTCGACTACTAGGGGCGTCTCCCAGTACACATAGAGCCAAGATAATTTAGATAAATTCGTTTCCTAAATTGATCCGACCGGGAATCAAACCCGGAACATTCCGCACTCGTATACAAAATCTAAACCGCTACGCCATAGACGTCGTTCGTTTCTCAAGTTCGGATTATAGTTATCAGTTTACGTTTCTCAGCTTGAAATGAATTAATACATGACAAATAAACAGATCGACGGACAGGGAAATAAAACAAAATTATAAGGTTTCTGTTTTTGCTATTTTTCCTACGGAACCCTAAAAATCACGAATAAACTATTTACTTTCAGAGTTCAGTGACACTATTGACAAAACTTACCCTTGTTATAATATACAGACATACATACCTACATACATATCTTCACGCTGTATCCTCAGCGTGTCAGTTAACACTCCGGCTGTTTGATCTTCGTAATTCAGTCTTGGTCTTTCTTGGCTTCTTTTACCACTCATTTTATATTCTTACTATATGGATATCGTAATAATAGAGTGAGAATGTAAACGTTACTCGCACGACCTCACGGTCGCTTAAGTAATTTATCGTTGAATGTTTTGGAACGATAGTTCCTTACGGCAGGCTTGGAGGAGATAGGGATTTTGCTGCGCGACCGAACTGAAAAAAATGTGAGACTAAAACGTAGAGTTACGTAGTCATATTACATTCTCTGAACGGAAATGCTATAGTGGTATTTGGAACGAAGTTTCTTATTCTTTGTACGATTTTCCACTGCAAGGGAAGGCAAAGAGATATATGCTCATAACAGCCGATGTCTTCAGTAATGTGTAGATATATTCTTCATATTATTACGAAAATGATGTTCATTTTCAAATCCAAGATGGCGAATATTACTTTTTTTTTGGATAAATCGATATGGGTATCAAATTCTAGGTTTTTCGGGGTGCTGATTACGAAAATGACTTTCATTTTCAAATTCAAGATGGCGAATATTGCTTTTTTGGATAAATCGATATGGGTGTCACATTATAGGGTTCTCGGGATGCTGATTACGAAAATTATGTTTATTTTCGAATCCAGATGGCGATTATTATTTTTTTGGATAAATTGACATAGGTATCATATTCTAGGTTTCTAGGGGTGCTAATTACGAAAATGACGTTCATTTTCAAATCCAAGATTGCGAATATTACTTTTTTTTTACAAATTGTGTTGCTTCTATATTATCCGAAGGAACTTCGTTCCTAACTGGTGTCCCATGACACCACATCATTTTTTTATCGCTACCATTTTATCGCTCACGATACAATAGGGAAGCAAAATGTATGCAGCTGTGTAAAGACGCTTTTAACCGTCCACGATAACGTCATGCCTTTTTCCACGAAACGATAGGACAGTATTTCGCTTGTCCATTGTATCGTGGGCGGTAAAATCGTGACAATAAAATCGTCCAATGATTAAAACGAAAAAACGCGTAATTACTGATCAATTATATTTCATATCTCATTTACATCATTGATTTTGAAAGCTGCATTCGGGGACTTAAACAGAAAGCAACATTTTGATTTTTAGGGTCTTTGAATAATCAAAAGCTCTTTAAATAACGAAATCAAAATATAAAACACTATATATTATTTTATTATTTCGTATTATTTTCTCACACTTTCTTAAAAACGCGTATAATTACTGACCCTTATCTCCAAAAATAAACTAAGAACGCTTAAAATAAAAAAATAAGTTAAAAAGTAAAAAGAAAAATTATTGGGAATTGTTTTGGATAATAATATACTTTCGTTTGCATGAAGAGAAAGTTTCTAGGTAGCAAGTAACAACTGATGTACAGAATATTCATTCTCGTACGACTTACGCTTGACCGGTTTTTTAATCGGTTAAATTACATTGACAAAATACTTTAGTCGATTTTACAAAAGTTTTACTAAACTCGCGGGTTAATTTCGCACTAAAGGTGGCTTGTACCAATTATCTAAACTCGATTCAAGGATTATACATCTTGCTCGCACTAACTATTTAATTGTTGGTGCAAGAGAGACGTCAGTTCCTTAAATCGAGCTTAAATAGTGCAAGCCACTTACACACGGAAGTTGTTGATTTCACTAAACTTAAATTGTAGGAAGCGAGAGAAGTATGTAAGAACCGCGACGCTTGGCGCTCCGTCCTCTCTGACTACCCCGTTAGGGATACAGCGTGAGGATATGTGTATCTTTAGGAACACTTAGCCTCGAGCAATTTCTTTACGTCAAGCCTTGATGACTGGAGATCTGAAAGGTTTTTGTAGATAACACTCATACCGTTACCTACAATATAAAATTTTATATTTATGAAACTGTTTTTGTAATTACCAAATTTTTAAGTAATAATAGCTAGGTAAGTCCGATGACCACCTCAACTCTCAAACCAAATTTTTTAGTGATTTTAACATAAAATTTTGTGAATTTTATTATTATCTTCAATATTTTTAATTCTTAAATTGATTATTCGTGACATTGTAAAAACTTTGGTTGGTTTTACGAAATTACAGATCAATCCTTGGAATTCAATTCTTAATTCTTATTTCTTATTCTTATGTTAATTCAGCATTGAAAAGAAAGCTTTCATTTTTAATTAATGGCTGATATAATTTTATTTTCATTTAATTTCATTTCCTGTTAAAGATTTGCGGAAACAAGCAAGGTTTTATATACAGCATTAAGTATAGTTGATTCAATACAAGGTGCCCTCACAATGGGGGCGAGCTGAAGAAATATGTAAAACGCGGCTACGGAACCCGCGGCGACGACAACAGGGTCGGAATTGGAGGTATAATTTTTCCTGCCTTAATTTTTCATGGTTCTTGTGATTCGCTTGAATTTAATTTCTCAAAGAGGTTACCACTCGAGGACTCAAAGATTCCTTTTAGACAAATTGAATTGAAGCGGACCATAATACCTGTTCAGCTGTAACAAAATGAAACAATATACATTCAGTCAAGAAAGTATCGGGAATGGATGATTTGTTTATGGTTCCAAATTCAATTTTATGTTTTTTTTTGTTGTCGTTGGATTGGCACAACTGTTTTCCATTGTGGCGAGCAGTTTGAGTTGCATCTGTTATTTAGATTAAATACAGTGCTGTTTTTAGTTATATCATTCTAGTGTATATTGCGAATTTCATAATGGACAAAAACATCGAACAAAGAGTTTGTCTTAAATTTTGCATCGCCAATGGAATTTCGTGTTCGGAGTCACAGAAAATGTCACAGAAGGCTTACGGTGAATCGACTTTATCAAAAACACGTGCTTATGAGTGGTACAAAGCGTTCAAAAGTGGTCGAGATGTGATGGAAGATTTGCCTCGCTCTGGTAGGCCTTCAACGTCTGCAACTGAAGTTAACATCGCAAAAGTGAAGGAAATAGTGACTTAAAATCCTCATTCAAGTTTGAGAGAGATAGCCGCCGAACTTTCTGTGTCTCACGAGTCGATCCGTACCATTTTAAATAATCACTTGGGTATGAAACATGTTGCCGCTCGGCTAGTCCCAAAAGACCTGAATTTTCTTCAAAAGGACAATCGCATAAGACGCTCCGTCCTCTCTGACTAACCCGTTAGGAATACAGCGTGAGGATATGTATGTATGTATCTTCAGGAACACTTAGCCTCGAGTAATTTCTTTACGTCAAGCCTTGATGACTGGAGATCTGAAAGGTTTTTTGTATATAACACTTAACTCGTTACAATGTAAAAATCGTATATAGTTTTTTAAATTGTGTCAACCCTAAGACTTCACAACAAAACGCAACCCTGCGAGATAAATAGTAAATAAACTTCTAGGAATAATAAAATCGTCGTAAAAGATTGCAACGATACGATTTCCAGTCGTAAAATCGACTGTTAACCTACTTGCGAGGGATCGATCGAGTTGTCTGTTATTTATCGATAAGAGTTAAGAAATATGTAATAAAATCTTCTAGTCCTCGTTTTATTTAACCAGACGCTTAACCCTCAATCTACTCTGTGTTTTCAATAATCGTTATTCGTTACGTGGGGTCATACTGACCTTACAGGTTTAAAGATATAGTTAATACCATAGACTACTGACGAAGAAAATATACAGAGCGAAAGTAAGTGGTAAAAGAAGCCATGGAAGACCAAGGCTGACTTATGAAGATCAAATAGCCAGAGTGTTAGCAGATGGAAATGTCAAAGGCTCTCGCAAACCTGGGCGAAAATGTGTGAGGAGAATGCTAAGATTTGGGGAAGCGAAAGAAGTATGTAGGAACCACGACGCTTGGCGCTCCGTCCTCACGGACTACCCCGTTAGGGCTACAGCGTAAGGATATGTATGTATGTATGACATTTTTTTTTAAATAAATAGGTAATACATAAACAAGTTTTTACTACAAATCATTAATCTAATGATCCAAATTATATCAAGCAGAGAAGAGAAATGTATACCGTTAGCGTTCCTCAGATCTGAAAACGTCAAAAACACTAGTCTTACGGATATATCATCCATAAGATACTAAAAAAATCCGTAACTGAGTAACGGTGAAGTAAATCGGATGAGCTGACTCGCCTGTACATAGGACACATTTATCTATTTATTATATCTTAATTTTATTGAACATTGTGTATAATACATTTTTAGAACAAAAACTGCATAGACACAAATCTATGTGGTTTTTCGGTTTGTAGTATTGAATCAACAGTTAATACGATATTGAAATGTAACTGCAGGTAAGAAGTTTTAAAAAATAAACGGTAACGCGCCGTCACATTCGCAGTTGCTCCAAACTATAACCGCAAGTTATACAAAATATTGTTTTACTTTTTATGTTTTTGTCGCTGTAAACTGTTCTAAATTCTATTAGAATTTCGTTTATTAAAGTTATTAAGTTTATTGTTAGATAAGGTGATCGGCCGCCATTTTGTTAGAAAAGAGCACAGACACATCAACATTTTATTTGCCTCACTTCGGCTGTCTGCAGTCTATAGTTTTACGTACAAATTAGTCAGATAGATAAAAATTTAGTATACAATAACACGTATGCCATTATAACCATACATATTATACATGTACGCATGTATACAGGATTAATTAAAAAAAACTAATAACATCTTAGTATTTTGTACTAAACATTATCTCCAATAACTTTTGTTCTACGATTTTCAAAAATTTATAAATTTTTTTTTTCATACGAAAATAAAAATACATTAAATGTTTCTGAAAATAGCACCTACTCTATCCAGTACGCTTCGCGGCGCTGAAGTCCGGTGCGCTTGCACTGCACCATTGGAAATACGTACAGAGTAATTACGTTTCAGACAGTATAACAAAACTTAACAAATATTTTTTGAGGAACGTATTCAGTTTTGAAGAGTCGTAGAACAAAAGTTGTTAGGTATGTTCACAGGAATTTTGCACTAAGAGGTTATTAGTATTTTTAAATTAACCCTGTATATACATTAACAAAAAGAAACTTGAAATTAAACCGAAAATGGATAACATGTGCGTATTGCAACTGTATACATAAAGGCCATGGCTCAAAGTATTGCTGTGTCCTTACGAAAAAAACTCTGGCATTCTGTCACAACCTAAAATAAGAAAAATTCGTTTACAAAAGCCTCTCTTATTTCAATGTGAATATTAAATTAATATTTTAAACTTAGGACATTTTAATAAAACCCAATTTCATTAAAAAACGGGAAAAATTACGATTTTTAAATATACCAAGTCCGTGCCTCGAAACGCTGTCCGGAGCTTGTGGGGGTGGTCGGGGCACAGGAGGCGAGGGGGGCGTCCAACACAGAGCTCCTTTTTACGTTCCGCCGCCGTGACAGACGTGCCAAACATTTTCTTAATATTTTATTGTTAAAAAATTTGGCTTTGTTGTAAATAGGCGATAATATAAACGATAATATGATACGAAGGAATAATATAAAGGGTTGTATGCCACGTAAGTATAATTATTCCTTATTCTTAGCTATTCTATATTACACTATTCCGTATTTCTTCCCTTTAGATATTTTTTCATATCATAGAATGATATGGAAAATGGTAAATGATGAAAAAAATAACTTTACGTGTTATCTCATTTATTGCGACTTAGTCTTATTGTTGAAAATTACTGTCTGCGGCATACAAATAGCATAGAAAGAATAATCTAACATTTTTTTTTATTACCTAAAATGTGTTTACGGTCAGAAAATTTATGAATATATAATTTGTGATTATTGTAAAAATGTTGTCAACCCCTGGTGCAAGAAGGTGTGAGCGGCGCGTCGCCTCAAGAATGCTACAATTTTCCCGAGTTTTCCATTTCTCGGCGACCCTCCCCCCAACGCCCTGATGGAGGCCCCCTCCCGGTGGTGGGAGAAAAAAGAAGTGGTCTCGGCGTTGCTAGGTAACCGAGCTTCCTTAAGATTCCAGTTTTTCGTCCCCGTTTCGCGGTTATTCTTTTAACCTTTCATGAAAGTAGGTTTAAAATATCCTAGGTATAGTTCAATTATTAATTTGTATATAGAAATAATATTGCTTGATATAGATACGTGTATATATAAAAAATAAACTGACATGACTGGCTTGTTTATTGACATACCAATAAACAGTTCTAACTATTGGGTCTACGATTTTGAAAATTTGCGCAGGGTTTCCTTTTACAGTGTAAGAAGTAAGCACTAAGAAGGTTGAACAATAATGTCAAAGTTAGTATAAAAAAAAATATAAAAATGCGCTTAAAACCTAAAATTCATAATCCGAAACGTTAACAATAATTAAAATTATTTGGTTGATTTTAAAAAATCAACTCCTAAAGAAACAGTAAAAAGGGGTGTATAAGTCAGGATGGAAAATAAATTCTACGCGGACGTAGAAGTCGTATCTTGTCTCATTTTAGCGTTCTTGTAGCAGAAAAAATATGAACATTATAAATATGAAAGTGCTTCTGTTTGATTGTCTGTTACATTTTCGCTGGGCAGATTTTCATGAAGTTCAGACTAATAAATAAATACGCCAGACAATGCACACTAATTATCTGGTCTCAAACTAGGGCATTCCCTGTGCATAAGAACCAGACGACGACTACTAGGGGCGTTTTCCCTTTACACCCATAGAACCGAGACATTCTAGAAAAGTTCGTTTCCTGGGGGGTTATTCACAAACGTCGGAAACTTTCCCGATCGTCGAAAGGCATAAATTCAATCCGACAGCTTGGATTTGTTAATACGAATACATATAATATGATATATATATAATATAAATATAATACGATTTCAGATTTGTGAATCGCGTATAGACAAAATCATCGAAAAGTTGTCTGTCGGATACGGAAAGTTGAGTTTCCGACGTTTGTGAATAACCCGCTGTACTGTACTATATGTGCTCTTACTGTATTTTTTATTATTTAATGCAATACATTACATTATATTGTATATATAATCTTTTAATATCTACCTAACAGTGACATACCATACATAAAAAGGAACGAGAGGTGTCGTAGGTCACACTGTTGGAACGAAGTTCCTTTCGCTGTATATTATGTTGTATTAAATTATAAGCACAATGAAATAAACTAAAAATTAACAACAAAGTTTGAGAGTAATTAAATGAAAAAAAAAATGAATCGTCGCGGAACGCCTGGCAGATGGGAAACATTGTAACTATTTTGTATAGAAAATATGCATGAATAGATGGTTCATTAAAGAAAATAAAGGAATAAATGAAAAAATATGGCATAATCAATAACAAAATGTTCAGATTAAAAAAAAAAAAAATTCTTTGTTTAAAAACACAGGCAACGTGTTCTGAAATGAATAACAATACTACATTGAATATAGTTATACGAGCTCAGTATTAGCGCGTGGCGACGCGTCACCATGTCGCCACGCCAAAAGGTTGGTCTGACCCGCCCGCATTAGACGTTTCACATCAAAAAACTGTCGAGACGCTCGAAGTCTTACACTTTTTTCGGCTTAGCTCTCACTTATCAAGTGTCTGGAGTGTAACGTGCGTTATGGAACTTCGTGTCAATAAACATTAATGTCTTGTACTATGGATGGGTAGCTTTGTGTATGGGCACCAAACTGTGGCTGTAAGCTAATTAGAAAGAATATTTATAAAAGATCTCTTGTCAAACAATAAAAACAAAAACAGTAATTAACAATAACAATAAGTATGACAGGGTTGCACGACAGTGTTATTGTAAAAATGAAGAAAATAATGCTTTTGGTGGTTCGGGCGAAAGAGCGATGAACTGATGAAAGACTGACTAAGAAAATCTACAGAGCGAAAGCGAGTGGTAAAAGAAGCCAAGGAAGACCAAGGCTGACTTATGAAGATCAAATAGCCAGTCTTAGCAGACGGAAATGTCAAAAGCACTCACATACCTAGGCTAAAATATGTGAGGAGAATGATGAGATTTGAGTAAGTGAAATAAGTATGTAAATATCGCGACGCATGGCGCTCCGCCCTCTCTCACTACCCCGTTAGGGATACAGTGTGAAGATATCTATGATATTAGATGTATGTCAGAGTCGATTTATTTCGTTATCTTTATTACACCTACTAAGCTAAAATTTGGTAAAGGAAATACATTGGTAATCTAAAATTAGAAATGAATAACAAAAGATTGAAAATGGGTTCGTACATGTTTTGGATTTAATTTTATTTAGTTTAACTTTTTCGTAACTGAACCCTAATTTCGAACAAAATCCGACCGCGGCGTCAGTATATTGGATCTCGCAGCATCGCCGGCCTGAGAACGAACGCCTTCGCGCTTCGGTCGCGCAAACGGAAATACAGAAGCATTGTAAGTAAATTGTCTTCCCACGTTTCGATCGCTTAAGAGGGTGGACCGCAACACTTTAGTTATTATTATTATCTTCACGCTGCAATCGTATAAGTGGATAGATAAGATCGTTAATGTTCAAGAAGCTAAAGCAATTTTACATACATACATTCATAACCTCACGCTGTATCCCTAACGGAGTAGTCAGAGAGGACGGAGCGCCCGCCAAGCGTCGCGGTCCTTACATACTTCTTTAGTTTCCTCAAATCTCATCATTCTCACTTACTATACTATATATATACAAATAGCACAAGCTTTCAATGATTATTTTGTGGATCAAGTAAATGCATCCATTCATGTATTAACGACTCTCCAACTCAATTTTTATGAAACCAACTGATCCCAATGAAGTATACACAATTATAAAAAATTTAAAGAACACAAAGAGTACTGGTTATGATGACATATCAACAAAAGCAATAAAGTACACCAGTAACATCATATCTCCTATACTAAGTCATATCTTTAATCTGTGTATTGAACAGGGTGTTTTTCCATCAAAGTTAAAAACAACTATCATTAAACCGCTACATAAAAAAGCTAATAAAGAAGAAATTAAAAATTACAGACCGGTGGCCCTAATTCCGGTCTTTTCTGAAGTTTTTGAGAAAATTATTTACAATAATCTGTATTGCTACTTAGAGTCTAATAAAAAATTAGCATCTGAACAGAAAGGGTTTCGTAAAGGAACGTCGATTGATCTCGCAATATATGACTTTTAGATAAAGTCTATACAAGGATGGACCAGAGTGAACCAGTTTATGCACTATTTATGGATATGACGAAGGCTTTTGATTACGTTGATCATAATAAACTTATTAATAAATTAGAGACTTATGGAATAAGAGGAAACACATTAAACCTACTACGGTCATACTTGAAAGATAGGAAACAAATAACTAAAATAAATAAAATATCTCCTATTTCGAAAATTGATAAAAGTTACACATCTACAGAAAGATTAGTTACAAAAGGCCACAAGGCAGTGTCTTAGGACCGTTACTTTTTATTATTTACATAAACGATTTACCCCATGCCGTAAAGAACCATATGGTCATATTCGCAGATGACTGTTCCGTAATCTATAATAACGAAAAAGAGATTATTCCGAGTCTCGAGAAAATAATAAAATGGTTAGAATGTAATCACTTAATTATAAATTTAGAGAAGACCAAAATTATGAATTTTAGACAAAAGAATTACCGACAATGTAATACTAAATTAATTTATAGTGGAGAGGATGTCCATGAAACCAAAACAACGAAATTTTTAGGATTATTCGTTGATAATAATATGAAATGGCAGACACATATTGACTTTGTATGTGATAAAGTATTGCAATTTTCATACGCATTACGGAAACTAAGCCAAATAGTGAATAGTAAAGCGTTACTGCTTTGTCGCTTCAAGGCTGAGATATGGGGAAACACTGTTAAAATCGATAAAGTATTTAGAGCGCAAAAGAAATGTATACGAGCGATGTGTAACGTCAAGATCACGGATAGTTGTAAACAATATTTTCAGCAATTAAAATTACTTACAATGCCGTCATTGTATATTATGGAACTTGCAATGTTTGTTAAGCGTAATCCAAATTTGTTTCCTAGGGTTTCTGGAGGTAGACGCCGAGGTAAATTATATGTAAGACCAAGAAAGACTGAACTATATAATAGAAGCGTGTTTGCCATGGCCATTAAAATTTATAATAAACTGCCCACAACAATAACCCAATGCAATGATATCTTAATGTTTAAAAATAAAGTTTATAATTTTTTAAATGAAAAGGCATATTATTCAGTACAAGATTTTTTGACATAATTTAAAGATTATAATTTAAATTTATATATAGACACCAATTTTTATATTTTCACTTTTAATAAATTACTGACATTTAGGTTATTTAAATCTATTTATTGCATATTGACATCTATTTTTACATTTTGACATTTACCTATTTATTGGAATCCACTTTTTCATTGTTGGTAACAAAATTGCGTAGTTTTATTGTAATAGTTTTTTCTACATCGATTGTGCATGGTTTCTTTAGATTTTATTTTCTGTCTGTACGCTCTTGGCGGATTGCAGAGGACTTATTTCTATTTTTGTATCTATGTAATATACAACCTGCGATCACGGACAAATAAAGAATTTGAATTTGAAAAAAAAAAATTTTGAATTCTCCTCACACATTTTCGCCTAGGTATGCGAGTGCTTTTGATTTCCGTTGGCTAACACTCTAGCTATTTGATCTTCATAAGTCAGCCTTGGTCTTCCTTGGCTTCCTTTACCACTCACTTTCGCTCTGTAGATTTTCTTCGTCAGCATCATCTAAGCATTCCTTTCTTCATTTTTACAATAACACCCTGTCATACTGCGTATCTCTTCATTGCTTATTTTGTCCGCAAGGGTGACACCGCATATATTTCTAAGAGATCGCATTTCTAGTGCATTTATCTTACTTTCATTCGATTTCGGGCATATCCAGGCCTCACTACCGTACGATAAAGCAAAATAAGCAATTTTAAATTTGTAATTAAAAAAGAGAGGCAACATTAAACAATTTTTTTTTAAAACTACAGAATTGCTTGCATTTGCCCGGTATTTCATTTAAGAAATAATGTGATTTTAATTTGCAAAAAGACATTACCGTATTTATGTCAAAACGGAATGCAGATTTTGTAACCGGTAAATGTATGGAGTGAAAACATGTTATTAATGGTAGCTAAGTGAAGCGATAGGCGAAAGTAAGCGTTATTTGATGATAGAATTTAAAAGCAATCATTAATTAATTTTCTTCTGAAGCGGGCAAAACAACGGCCCCGGAGCGGTCCAAGATGTAACTCACATTTTCTCATAAAACAAATCTCTGGTGTTAGTAAGAAATATAAAAATGTAACTGAAAACGGCGTATGTGGAAGCCGAATAATTTATTTGAAAGTAAATTTTAAATATTAGGCAATAAGGTTAAAATTTGTTTATTGAAAATTTCACTTACACTTCCGATTTTAATTTTGTAGTGTTTGTTTATGGCCTAAGTTTAATAGTAATGTAATAGAAAAATAGACTTTATTGTATAAGACGTTGAGATTAAATTCGTATGCAATTGTGTGGAAAATAAGTCCTCAGCAACACAAAGTTGCGTTAAGACAGTGTCGGTGAAAATTCCCAAGTGTTGGTGGGTGTCCTCCCCACTTCTTTGCTGTGTTAATTTACATTTTAAATTGCACTTACATAGCTAAGCGGCGACTTGCTCTGTTTTATAGCGTCCTGTATTATGTAGAGAGAGTTATGAACACCTGTGTAAGTTTAGAATTGTTTTAAAATTCTTCTACGTACGTTTAACGTATATTGTACTTAATAGTTATATAATCACAATCATAGTACACATATATACATATTCTTGAAAAAATAATGACAAGTTTTTCTCATACATGTAAATATACTATGCATTTAGTTTTCATTTCTATAAAGTTTGAAGTAGAAAGAATGAACGATAAAAGACCGACGAAGAAAATGTACAGAGCGAAAGTGAGTAACTTATGATCAAATAGCCAGTGTTAACCAACCGAAATGTCAAAAACACTCGCACACTTAGGCCGAAATGTGTGAGGTGAATGATAAGATTTGAGGAGGTGAAAGAAGTATGTAAGGGCCGCGACGTTTGGCGCTCTGTCCTCTCTGACTATCCCGTTAGGGATACAACGTTACAATATATAATATATTTTGATATAAATATCTCCTGTAATACTTATGACGCTTTGGAGAAGCTTCTAGCAGTCTATAGTTATTTTTTATACATACATATAGAAGGTGTTACAAAAATACCCTATACTACCGAAAGGAGGTTGTCGTACCTATGAAACCGAATAACTTTCCCTAAGTAACATGGGTCAAAATATGAAAAACAATGTTGGTCCTCTTATTCAAAATGAACGCTCAGCTGATGAAATTAGTATGAGAGGTCCAAAATTTTTTTTTATGTTTCGACCCGTGTACCTTGGGGAAAGTTGTTCAGTTTCACGGGTACGTCAACCCCCTTTCGGGTTACCTATAGGGTATTTTTGTAACATCTTGTATATTCCCACACCGTATCCCTAACGGGGTGGTCAGAGACGACGGAGCGCCAAGAATCGCGGTCTATCACATACTTCTTTCGCTTCCTCAAATCATCACATACCGTCTTTACGCAGTTTCGCCTAGGTATGCGAGTGCTTTAACCAATACTCTGGCTATTTTATTTTCATGAGACATTTTTCAATAACATTTATAAAACAAGTTTCTTTTTTAAACCCTATCTTTAATAATTTCAACATAAAATTATAGTATCGCATGAGTTTTTTAAATCGGTTTGAAACATCTGTGTTTTTTTTTATTTTTAACCTGTTTAAATAAATCCGTGTATCGAAAGCTTACTTCCTTTCATAATTTTTGGTTGAAAGATTTACATAAAACGGAAGCTATAATCGAAAGTGAAAGGGTTAATCGATTTATATTATCGATTTTTAACGTTAAATAAAATGGGATCCACATTATGGGTATTATGACAACAATATAGGAAAAAAATCTAAACTAAAATCTATCACATTGAAAGTAGAAATTTAAACATTATAGTAAAAGCCTTGAGGCATATTTTTGAAAATGTGAGCGTATTGGAGAGACTTGAGACTGTTGGAAGGAAATGTTTTAAATTCAATAAGCTGCCGTCAATAAATACAAGTTCGACAATTTGTTATGTTGATCATAGATTAAAAGTTTGATTTCGTTGGATCTGGCTAGGCCAAGTAGGCAACGAACTTTTTTTTATAAATCGGTTTCGATTCTGATTAATGTACTGAGGTATGTTTTACCGATTTGTTGCGCAGTGCTTGTAATATCACCCTGCAGTAAATATTAAAGTTTGTTAGGATTGGTGTGATTTATCTAAAGATATATTATAAATATTTATTACATATATTTGTGATAAATCAAACGAATTAGAAAACAAATGTGTACAACTATAACATTTCGGTAAAAATAAATAATTATTATGAACGCGTAACTCTATGGCACAATATTAATTTAGCTTTTCGTAAGTTCAGGTAAAAAAATGTCACTAATGTATCTTACCTACGGTTTTTAAAATTTTAATTGTGGTTTGTTATTGAAGCAGTTACGACTTCTTTCTTTATATGTTTTAACAGTACAGACAACTAGTATTAATCTTGATTGACAATTTCGTTCGAACCGCTCGTAGAATTGACTTTCAAAAATAGATTGCAATGAAATTTACTTCAATAAATAATTTAGTAAAAAAGTATGTGTAGTTTCTAGTTTTAATACGAATGACTTCTATTACAATTATTTAAATAAGAAGTAGGTATAATGTTCTCAATTTCGCGGCGCGTCTGCTTTCGCTGATAATCTTTGGTACTATCACACGTCGCGCAAGGCGCGACATATGTAAAACTTGACAACTGGCTATCACCTGCTGTTATGTTTTTACCAAATGTTTTATTTAGTCTTGACGATGTTTTGATAGCTTTATGTGTAGAAGGGTTAAAATATGAGTCGTGGTATTTGTTTTTTATGCTTCGAAGACGTGTCAAAGTTTTATTTGATTTGGAAATGTTTATTGTTTAGACAGTTGTGATGTTTGTAGAAGAAATTAAATATGTAATTTTACGCTGTAGGTATTCGCAGAGTTGGTAGGAAAAAAATATACATTCCGTTTTTATTACACGAGGTTCTAATAAAAAAGTTGTGTCCATATTAGTTATTATTTTAGTGAAAGAAGTATTTTTGTATTGTTCATGGTGTTCCGTTCCGAAATTAAAATAAGGAACGCTGTCTGTCTGTTTGTCACAACAGCTGAAATTTGGTTACAGCAGTTCTAGTAAGTGGTGGCCCAAAGACTTATGAAATAAAATTTTGAGGTTGGATGCTTAAAAAAAAATTGAAAAAAAAAAGTTTTTGGAGTCGTTGTGTGAAATATTGAGGTCACATGATGACAATGATATTTTAGCTATAGCTATGATATTTGTTGCTTTATATTCGTTTTTTAAAATCTGATCAAACTTCAAGTGCGAAACATAACCTTATAGCTGACGCCATAGGACATGTGGATGAAAAGCGAACAAGCTCGGTTGCACAGTCAGGTCATAAGAAAAAGATGTTGATTAAAGAAAAATTATTAGAATTTCTTAGACATTTTTAGACCAAAGTTTATAACAAACTTGATATAGACGAGCTTTAAAAGTTAGACACTGTTCTTGTTCAAAATGAAACTCTGCGAAAAATTTTGTTAGCACTGTTATGGAATGCAGACATGACTAATATTTTATACTTGGCCAATAAATTAGACTAATAATTAATCACGTAGATATAACATAACATAACTTCACGCTGTATCCCCAACGTATCACGTAGATATGATTATACTTAACCGGTATTTATTTTTACGTGTTTAATAAATTGCGGGCGTCCAAGCAAAAAAGGGTCTAGTGGTCGGCATTTAGTTTCCGAGATATACCTGCGCAATTTTGTAAAGTTGGGTAAAAAATGGCATTTCGCGATTTTAATTGATTATTAATTAATGCTCAATTATCTACAACTTCATATAGTAAATGACCTTATATGATGTTTCTAAGTAGAAACAAACAAGTAGAAGTGTATTTTTTCTTTCAATCAAACATTAAAAATGCTTTTTCTCTAAACAGGCTTTTTCAGTTTCAACTTTAAATGTCTGATAAAAAAATATATGCCAGTTTTTGAATATTTTTTTAATCTTTATTATTATTTGACTATTCTAAATTCAGAATCTAGTCTGAACTCAATACCCCACTACTGGACCCTTTTTGCATGGACGCCCACAATTGGATAATTAAAGAAGAAATATGAATAAATCACTTTGATGTTTCATTACTGTTTCCGACAAACTATTTAATGGTTGAGTTACAATCTAGTTCCAATTACTGTTACGACCTAAATATTTATTCTTGAAATTCTCTGACCACCCCGAAAGAATTATTACTTATTTATAATTTTTAACCGACTTCAAAAAAAGGAGGAGGTTCTCAATTCGTCTGTAAGTTGTTGTTTTTTTTTTGTATGTATTGTTACCTCAAACTCCGTCATTTATGAACCGATTTCAATAATTCTTTTTTTTTGTTTGGTAGATAATACTTCAGACGTGGTGCCATTTAAATTTCACCGATATTAGAGCTTGGACTTCGAAGATACACTAAATAACGAGACCTGGTTATAACCTTTATTTATATTGATGATTCTGTTGTATATGGTTGCGCTCCGGAATTAGAAAGAAGTTAATTGCAGACCTGCCCTAGATATTTATTTAGATCAAAATCACTCAAGAGGGAGAAATAAAAAAAATTTATTAAAAAAAATTAAACCGCCTTCAAAAAAAAACACTGAAAAGTATAAAATAACTATCCTTTACTAATCAAAACTCAAAGTACAATTAAAATAACTTTATAAATACGATACACATACCTTGAATTTGACAGTTATTGAAGTCGGTGCCTAATCAATGTGCAACAACAGAAAGTCTATTAGTTTAGTAGGCTTGGCATCGACTTCAGTAACTGTCAAATTTAAGATATGTGTATCGTATTTATAAAGTTATTTTAATTGTACCTTGAGTTTTGATTAGTAAAGAACAGTTATTTTATACTTTTCAGTGTTTTTTTTGAAGGCGGTTTAATTTTTTTTTATATATTTTTTTTTTCATAATGGTGACTGGAATCTATTGTTTATGGCCGACGATCTTCATGAAATCAGTACTGGTGTATAAATGTGTATGTTCACGTGTGACGGCATGCCGCTGCCGGTCGGAAGTCGCCGAGCAAGCACGCGACAGTGGGAAGAATTCGCGAAAACACACGCGAATTACATAGCGGTGAGATATGCGGTACACACGCTGGGTATTGTTGACAGAGTTGCTAATACGTAAAAGTTTTTAATACATTTTTAATCGGCGAAAAAAGGATTTTTTCGATTAGATACGCAATTTAAGTTTAACTAAGATCTGATGAGGGAGTACTGATTAAACAGAACTCAACGGCTTACATATTTTGATGTTCCTGTTTTCGAATCTAAGCGGTGCGGTGGGCCGAACATAGACGTAAATTGATAAGTCGAATTTTGACTTTTGGAGTGTTATAGTTACATAAATTATAGATCACAGGCAATAGGTTAGGTGTTTATTTGTGGCCGACTGGCTATTGGCTTTGAAGATAATTCACGGAACTTCTTAGTGACGGATAATAATACGTACTACTTAGTGATTCAGTTATCGTATTAAAGATCATGGGTAATAGCTGGTTAGATACGTAACTGTCTGTCCACTGACAACGAATTACAAATACACGCCCAGTGTTGGGCAAAAGTAATTGTAAAAACAATTGCAATTACTGTAATTGTTTGCCTAATAAAATGTGTTCACGATTACATTTTATAATTACAAAATTTAATTGTAATTGTTATTACAATTACATTATGCCCAACACTGAAGACACCTAACGAAACTCCTGTATTCAATTAATAATATTTGATGATTTTAACCAATTTTGAGTCAGTGCCAAACTAGTTTCAAATGTATGATCACCCATCCAATAAATCACTGAATTTTATACCTACTGATTATTATCACTGATCGATATATGAAATACTGAAATACTACTACACTGCTACTAACTTCTATTATGACAACATATTTTTACTATAATCAAACTAAATATTCAGTAATATCTTAGTCCAAATCACTGCAACCAGCGGCTGTACACTGTACCTCTAATGTAAGATTTACATCGGTTATCCGGAGAGAGGAATAGTTGACTTCGCAAAGGAAATCCGAACACCGCAGTCACACTAAAAATTTGCTTTACAAATTGTAAAGCCGAGATATTTGACTTTGTGTGACAAATAAGTTTGCACTTGAGAGTTTAATATGGAACCGTTGTAATTGTCCTCACTTCCCTACTAGTATTGTAAATACGAGGAGTTATCTTTTGTTTGTTTATACTTCTTGTTAGAATTACTGTACCAATTAGTATTCTGTTCTGCATACGAGGTCACCTATGGTCTTTTTATTAATATTTTTTAAAATTTTGCATTAAATAATCGTATTTTAGCACGCCGTACGATAGGTTACGGTTACGTAAGATATGGTTGTTTTTTATAATATGCTCATTCTTTATCGTTAGGTCAGTATTGGTTCATCATTTTTGTTTTAATATTATTCATTTTAAATGTTGAAATAATAATTATGAACAAATTACATTCCGCGCATACGCTTATCACGTCTATTCAGAGTATAGCGTGAAATTCTTCCCGTTCTTAAATCGATGAATCTATTAAATGGTCTCAAACCGTTTTATCATAATCCGTAATTGCTCCAGTAGTTAAATGAATATTTAATAAGGTATTTCATTTAATCTATTTGATTTAATTAATGATTATCGAAGATAATAACGAAAATTTTTAAGAAAATTTGTAAATAATAAATTAAATGATAATCGAATATTAATGTAGCAGTAAATAAATAAACAAATAAAAATAAAATAGTGCAATAAAATAAATTATCCTGAATAATAATCTTACATTTTATGTTTATGTTATACAGCTCTTTTTTTTCTGTTAAATTTTAAATATTCTTCTATTTATCTTTCAACATCGATTTCTTTTAACATCGATTGTCGCTAGCAGAATGACAGAAGTAATATGTATGGTCTAATAAATGGGTCAATAGTGACTTTCTATAAGGTGACACGCTTGCTCGTTTGGTCCCTCTGACATAAAAAAAAAACTAAAGAATGAGAATATGATAAAAAGCATTCGTGTCTTATTGAATAGTGTGCTAAAATGTTTTAATGCAAAATTTAAAAAAATATTTACAACATAGCTATAGGTGACCTAACAAAAAAATTACCGGACCTTAACTGACTAACGGAGACCTATCGATTAAGGTCATTACCACCTTGTGATTCTTTAGACGGCGTGCTAAATTTGCATAACTCAACTATGAATATACAATTACCACGCGAGCAAAGCAGCAGAAATAGAGGAAAAGTTAAAAGGTGTGGAGACACTTTTCACTACTTTAGAAGAGCATATCTCCTCAACTTAAAAAAAATCACTTTGAAATGATCGTGTCATTTCCTATTTAAAGAAACCGACACTCTTATGAGCACTGGAGTTTATTTTTAGCGCCCGCATTATTATTTTTATTATAATATTACTCCTAATTTTTTTTTAATTTCAATAACTACATAGTATCATATTTATGTTTGGAAGGTACATGGTTTTAGAATACACCCTCCAAACATGTATGTAGTGCCAATAGTCTCCGACTGTGGCATACGGACAGACAGACGGACAGGAGAAAATTATAATGCTTCCGTTTTTTGGCTTAAGAAGCCTATACTGTCTCTGTTATTCAGAATATAAAAAAGTAAAGTATGTGTGTAGTAATATGTAAAAAAAATAGAAACATGTTGGTAGGTGATAGCCTGATAGGTGTAAGGTAATTACAGTGATATAGTGTTTTTTTATTTTATTTTGGAGTGTTTGCAGTTCTTTTACTTTGTTTTTGATGCAGAGCCCCAAACTTCTATTAAATACTCTAAGTGAGGTTTTACTAAAGTATTATACAGGGTGTATATGAAAACGGGACAGTTACTTTAATGGATGAAAGGGCATAACTTTAGTATGTAGTTACAAAAAGAATTATCGAAAAAAACGTATCCGTTTAAGAGTTATGACCGTTTTAATTTTCAAGTGTTATCCCCACCATTTCTCGTAAAATTGGGTTGATCGTGTACAGTTACAGATTTTAAATCTTACGTTTTTTTTATTTTGTAATAATTTCATCCGTTACTGAAATACAGCCTGAAAACCCCCATTGGGGTATACGCATTATTTTAGAAAATGGTTTTCAGACTGTATTTCAGTAACAGATGAAATTATTACAAAATAAAAAAAAAACGTAAGATTTAAAATCTGTAACTGTACACGATCAACCCAATTTTACGAGAAATGGTGGGGATAACACTTGAAAATTAAAACGGTCATAACTCTTAAACGGATACGTTTTTTTCGATAATTCTTTTTGTAACTACATACTAAAGTTATGCCCTTTCATCCATTAAAGTAACTGTCCCGTTTTCATATACACCCTGTATATAAGGAGACATAAATTTCGTGCTGTGATACAAATGGCCATACTACGAATCATGCCAACAAGAGAAGATATTTTCGGTTGTAAAAGTTGTATGTGAGCCTTCCTTGTCAATTTTGTATCAAGTAATAGACCTAAATATTTTTATTGTTCTCACTTGCGAATAGTTTCATTATTAATGGTGAGACAATTATGTTGGAGAATTTTCTTATTTTTAGGAGCGAAGATATAATATAAGATGTTTATGTAATATTGATGGTTAATAATAAGAACGTTATGATAAGAAATCCTAGATTCTTCATTTGGGTCTCTCCAATTTTGAAAATAGAAATCAATTAAAAAACGTTTTGTGCTCGTTTCTGCGTAGTGGGTAAAAATAATATTAAATACAAAAATAAATAGAATAAAAGAGGTGCCTTTAAATACTTACGGCCAGTATTTCAGACAAAATGTTTACAATAGCGATAATAAAATATTTTACGCAAACGCACAATCATGGAATATGCAACTGAACATCTGCTAGACCTTTCAACCCTAACCGAAACAATAAGATCGTAAGAAAGGGTCACTCGTTGGTCAAACCGGATCTAGGCTATGGGTTCCGCAAATAACCGGTTCGAGCCGCCGTAAGCCGGTACGGTGCATATGTTTCGCGATTATATCAGGACTGATTTTATTATTTTGCTTTATGATGATAGTTTGGATGCTAATATTTACTCATTAAAATAACGGTTATGCAACTGGGGAAATTCGTTTTTTTATTATTTATTTATATTATTACTGGTATCAAGTTAAATGTAATTTTGACAATAAAAGATAAATATTGTAATGAATCCCAGTTCTCTATTGAAAAATATTATTTGACTTATTTACAATTGCAATAATTTATTTTCTTACTATTGTGAACTCACTTTTATATTTATAGTAAAAATATTTTACTAAATATTTTTTTAAATACTAGTATTTTTACCGAAAAAATGTGTGGTCCCCCTACTTAATTGACCGTTTCACAACGTTCCATAGCATTCAATAACTATCTATCGATATTGTTATTACCGTTGAAAAACTAACAAAAGCCAAGGGACATATGGACAACGGCCTCGAAGCACGTATGACCATAGCGTAATTTATATTTTTTATTTCGAGTCACGCGCGTTTTTGGTAAAAAGTAAACGGCTATTACAAGTGGCCAGTAATAACATATGGTTGAAAGGGTTATCGATGAAAAAGGCTTTAGTCACGCCCTATCTCTTTATTCAAAATAATTTTATTAAAGTAATTCTCATTAAAACACATTTCTGAAACTAGAATCGACGGATCCGTTATTATAAAAAAAATGACAAATACAGTTAATATATACATACATACATATCTTCACACTCTATCCCTAACGGGGTAGTCAGAGAGGACGTAGCGCCATGATTAGGACAATTGATAATTATTAAAATTTGAATGGAAAAAATAATAATTATAAAGTTGTAGCCTAATGCAAAGAAAAAAAATTAAGTAATGGTCACTGAGTTAGAATGTACTAGTAAACATATTATATTATTTAACATTGCTTTAAGTCAATCAGTGCATCGTATTTAAAAGCTCCTTTACTAATTATGTACCTATTTAAAATAAATTTAATGATATGACAATTTTATTACTATTTTTAATGCCTAGAGAACGGAGGAAGTGAAGTCGGCATTTATTTATTTAGATTTTCTGTTATTTGCGTTTTTGGGAGTTTTAAGGTACAAAAGTGATAGTATATTGTGCGTTAAAGTTCTGTGCAAGTGCTGAGAATTGGAAAGTTTGAATAAATACTTATGTGCAACTGAATTTTTTGAGTTTTTCCTAGAAGTCCTTCTTAACTCCAATCAAGCATACTATCACTCTACTGGAGAGTGTTAGGGACTTAGTAATAAGAAGATAGACATTTTACGTCACAGATACACCAATTTTTTACATGAGAATAAAAGAAATGTTTCTAATAAATATAAAAAGAGTTGCCGGTATATAAATGAGAAGAAGAATGGCGGAAAAAGGGTTGGGAAAGGCCGCTGTGAAAACTTATACTTGCATAAGCTCCTCGAACTAGGTCAACGAGCGATATCAGTTTAAATATGAGAAAACAAAAGGCAAGTAACTATTTATTGTTAGTAATCATGCCACTCCAAGTTCGTACCAGTCGAATAACAATGAATTTATAAAACAATCGATAAAAAGCGACATCTTTCATTTGATTGAAATTTTATAGAGCATTTGCGTGATTACGGCTTTAGGTTTGCTTTAACAGGGACGGATTGAGAAGGTAATGACTATCAGTCATTTTTAAAAGTATTTTAAAATAATTAGAATATATTTAGAATAATTACAATAACAATCACCTTTTGAAATACGTACGTAACCATATATTTTACGTCGCTGACTGATACTCACGTTGAGGTATGCTGATTAAGCTATGTATGCTGATGTAGTGGTAGGCTGATTGATTGTAGATTTTAGGTGGTGGTAACTCATTAGTGGTATAATATAAAATTTAGGCATTAAAAGTTTCTTATATGAGTCCTTGTTTATTCTACTCTAACATTTTATTATCTTATTTTACAAATTGATTCCCGAACAGTTGACATTTTTGAATAATTATTATCATTGGTCGTTGCCCAGTGGTCGAAATTCGACTGTAAATATAAAATAAAGGCTTTTTTCTCTTGACGTACACTCCTGTACAGACTCGAAACAGCACAAAAACACACAAAAATCACAGCTCGAATCTCATTTGTCAATTCTGTCCTAATTATTCAATGGCAACATTTTAAAATTCTTGGGAGACGATCTCTACTCTGTGCGATTGTTCAACCAAAAACTATTAGGACTTTTTGGCGTGAAATCACTACCTCACTTGGTAGTGATTTTGTTTAGATTTTCTATTTTTAACAATTATGGCAGTTTTAAACTACAACAGTGATAGTATATTATGTTTTAAAGTTTTGTATAAGTGAAAAGAATGGCGTAGGTCTAAATAAACATGTATAGCTGAAGTTCTCGCGCTCTTTCAAGAAGTCCTTTATAACTGCAGTAAAGCCTACTATCACTTTACAGAAGTTTTAGGATACGAAAATACTACTTTACTCGTGATTCTACTTATTAATAAGTGACATTGGCACATGCGTTAATCTGTGCGCTATGCCATAAAGTAAGAAAAAAAACTATTTGTGTTTGATATTGACAGACTAACTTTATGTGTTTGACGTTGGTAATATTAACGTAAGTAATGAATATTTAATTTATTTAATGTATTTGTAACATATATTAATATTTAAATTTTAGTTTTCTGCACTCCTTCTCCATATAAACTTTAAGTATGCTGAATCTCACACCTCCATGCGCAATATGCTTAAAAAGGGGTACTTACAAAGTTTTCTCTTCGCTTATTAATATATAGATTTCATATAATGGTGTTTTAATACTGCTATAATATATTGTTATAAATTGGACATTTTAAAATTTCTTTTTTTGCAGCCAGCAATACATTTACCTAGTAAGTATTTTTTTTAAATATTAGTGTTTTAAAAAAATATATAATCGTTTACGTATTTTATTGACAAAAGAAAGGGCTGCATAATACTTTCAATCATAACTAAATAATATGAAATACGATTTATTATTATGAAAAAATACCGATTTTTAGTTTAAAACTATGTTTCAAGTCTTTAAAACCCTTTTAGAATTAGATATAATATTTTATAAAATAAGAGAATTTTTGATTCCTCTCATTAGAATAATCAATCAACACAATAAATTAATTGTACATTAACTAGCGACCCGCCTTGGCTTCGCAAGGGTAGAATTTTTTTTAAAAATAAAATATGACCCATGTTACTTGCTGATAATGTCGCTGCCTATAGGTGAAAGAATTTTTGAAATCCGTTGAGCAGTTTCTGAGTTTATCCATTACATACAAACAAACAAAGTTTAGCTCTTCATAATGTTATTATATATTACATTATATTGTAATATTGTAATAATAACGTCGTTTAACTAGTTTCTGCAATAAATAATAAGTATTTAATAAGTAGTAGAATAATTTAAACACCCATAATTCGCGTCTGTTCTTGTTTTAAAATACGAGGCCATGTAATGACAGACCGGTAATAAGTGGGTGGCATAACTTGTATACTACAAATTATAAATTTATTTGCAACATTTCTTACTTGACTCATTTTAAAGAATTCATTTTTCAAATCTATTCCACAAGAATCAAATTTCCACAAAAAATTTGCTGTCTGGGTAAGTTACATCAAAAATTAAATGAAAGGAAATAAGTTTATAATAATATGTGGTTACTAAATTAAAATGAATCTCACAATACGTTAGCAGCTGCGCAAAATTTGGACAATTCCAAATTCAAAAAGAATAAGTCAGGGTCAGTGAAACCAGATTGACCAGTCCCATTCAAATAATAGACAATAAAGCGACTAGAGCTGACCCTTTAGGACACCGGTCACTTTCCATACGCTAAAAAACCGGTTCCTTGAAAAGGGTTAATAGAAAAAAAAAATTATATATCCTAAGTCCCAAGTAATGGTCAGTTTGAAATTAACATTTGAACATAGACGTCGTTTGTGATTTGAGTATAGTGAAAAGAAATATCGGAAGTACGGCGGAAACAATTTAAAAAAACTTGCATGGAAGCTCTTGGTATAAATATTATTCATTTGAAACTAAAAGGTAAGCTTTATTATAAGATTTTTTCATTTATTTATTTTGTCCTATATTAGTATTAAAGCACATAATAAGATAAATTGTAAAACCAAGATGAAACCTCAATTCTCACGTCTTAAAATAAAACAAACATTTCCTGTTGTAACGAGCAAATTAAAAACGAGGTTTTTTCCTCCTTCCTACGTTCCATGTCACAAAAAACTGTCCCACAATTATCACCTCCCCGTTTTGCTCAGCAAATAGAATTAGGCGTGAATTAAATTAGCAAGGGAATTAACAAGGATAATACCCGGTTCTTTTCGCATTTTCCTTATTTTTCCCGCCTTTTAACCGTTTTTTTCGTTGACACGTCCCTCCTCGGTGATGCGGGAAATGTACCCGCCAATTTCAGAAGACAAATGTTGAGCGTGTTCTCTTTTTAAATGGAATTCTTAATTTGAATTGAGTAGGGATGTCACGCTCAATAGATGTTTACGTCACGTAAAGTTTACAATTTATAATTTTTTGGAAGTTACATTTTAGTTTTATTATACTAATCTTTCAATTCTATGTAGGTAGTTCAAAATAATAAAAAATATATATGTACGTATATAATGATATATGTACAACCACCATATGTAGTTTGATTCATAGAGTGTTTTATACAAAACATATTATAATGTGCGATGCGTAATGTATGTAAAATACAATACTTAACAATAAATGTATTGTATTTATATAACTCATGGCTGTTAGTGGTAATAAATATATACCCATTAAATAATATAATATATTTTACTCTTATGATAGTTTCAAAGTCAAAGTCAAATCAATTTATTCAAGCAAACCCAATTACAAGGTGTTTTTGCATGTCAAATCTACTTTATTTCGTAGTTTGAGAGAGAAAGACAAATACAGAACATGAGAATTGCTTGTTTTCTAGATGTCAAAAGTCAGCCATGGTTTAAGGTTACTATGAGGAATTGATGTAGGCGATGGGCTAGCAATCTAGTTAGTATTGGTATTTCCTATATTTGGTTCTTAATGGTTTGCTTTGGTTATTGGTATGCTTTATGGTCGGCTTTGCCATAATAATTGAGCCCGCATACTTAAAGATGCATTTAAAAGAACTCGTTATTGCTAGAAAAAGCAATAAAAGGGCTACTTTTTATTGCTGTAAAAAATATAATCCACTACAACAAAATGTTACTACTTCATTGAAAATATATCTACTAAATTGAATAAATGTAATGACGTTTTACAATATTTGTAAGCTATTAAAAAAACGTAAACAATATAAAATAATATTTTGTACCATTGAAATACAACTCTAGAAATATATTTTTCTAGTGTAATTCGTGCTGTCGTCCTTAATTCTTAAGTCCTAGCAATGACTTTTGCCCACAATATACTGATAGTGAAAAGTATTATACTTATTATTAAATTGGATGTGATTAAAGTCATAAATAGTATATTTAGATATTAGAAAAACTTTTAATTTAATATTTAGTAAGTTGCAGTTATAAATATGGCAGTTATGCAGTTATAATTAATGTTATTACTCAATTATAAGATACGAATACTTACTTATTCGTACCAGTGGTATGTGTTTGTTTGACTTTCTTTGACTTTCCATATGAAAAATGGCGTGAAACTTTGTGATGATATTAAAGATACATTTATATGCAATTATGTACATACATGTGTATATTGAATTTATCCTTAATCGATGCAATAATCGTTCTCAAAGTACAATTCAACATTTTGAGATGTTCATTCGCAATTATAAGCGCTATTTCGTAGAACGCTCTCTAGATCCAAGAAATAGGGATATAGATTGAATGGAAATGGATATATAGCCGTTTATTAAATACAAATAGTCATTTTTGAATAATACTCTTAATTAATTAATCAATTAAAATGTTTACAATATAAGTTACGTTCAATTAGACAAACCTTGAGTAAAAATTATAGACTAAGGAGATTGAAACCTTACATTTCTAAAACTTTTATAGTGTTAATGAAATTTATAAGACGTTAAATTATCACATATTTGTTAATTAAAATATGAATAAAAAGATAAATAAATAAATTAAAAAGTTAAGGCAGACATTTTCAATTATTGTTCCTACGAACGTTCTGACTTTATAATATGGTATTGTAATCTGGGTGTTACTGGGATATTCTTCAGTTTTTCGTGTGTTTCGTATAGGATAAAGCTAGTGCTAGTATAGAGGCATACAATTGGTGTAATTTTATATTTTCACATATATCTGACACTAATAGAAAAATATTTGAATAAAAAAATTCCATTTGAATTTTTGTTCGATTAATTTTAAATCATTTCCAGAACATCCGGTTCGCTGTAGCAGGGGTATAAGAAAAGGGGTCTTTAAAACGTCAAAAGAAGGCGAATTTCCCTAAGGGTGCGCCCACCCCCTTAATTATATCTTTTAATGTAATGACTGAGTGGATTTTTAGATCTACCCTCTTTATATAAAATGTTGTACATTGAGGGGAAGACGTCGAGGGTGATTTTTGGGGAGCGCCACCGTTTTTTGGACAAGACTCGAAAATATACAGTTATAACGATAGGTACTTAGGCAGATAGGTATTACAATTTATGAATAGTTTCTTATTTCCGTTACTTTATTAAAGTTTGATTTTAATTAAGCTTTACTTAAATTGTACTTGAACTTCACTTTACTTAAATAATATTCAAAGTTTAAAAATCCCAACACAAGTGATATCTACCAAACATAATATGTAGGTAAACAACTAAAAATATAATCCAAAACTGCATCTTTTAACAAAGATATTAAATGAAATTCCATTTTTCTTACAAGAATCAAGATAGAAACAGTGTCAAATTTATGTAAATAAATGAGTATAACTCTATTTTCCATCTGGGTTAAAAACAGTTTTTTGTTTGCATAGGAATATTTAAAAAAAACAACTAGTTAAAATGAAATATTCATTTAAAATCAAAAACTACATTCTTGCCTATTAATGGTGTTTTCGAATGTCAAATCTACCACTGTGAAAAAAACCTAACATTCATACATACATACATTCATACATACATACATTCATACATATCTTGACGCTGTATCCCTAACGGGGTAGTCAGAGAGGCCGGAGCGCCAAGTGTCGCGGTCCTTACATACCTCTTTCGCTTCTTCAAATTTCATCATTCTCCTCACACATTTTCGCTTAAGTAAAAATAAATAAATATTCATATTAACAATAATGTAGTCAAAACTTCGAAATAGAACGCCTATACTTTCGTTATAGGCTTCTGTTCTTGTGATCAATTGTGCGTGTATTGTGTGCCAATTTATCCGCCATCTTATCCGAAAAAAGATATGCCCAATAAATTATAGAAGTTGAAGTTTAATTTTGTTTAACTAATATTAAGGTTGAATATTTCTTGTGTTGAGTGACGTCGCATTGGGTTTAGAGGGCCTAGACAAGTGGCTCAGTTGTCGTAAACGCTAATAGAATAGAATGACAAACACCACGTGATCTGGCGTAATGAATTTTAAATTGGCAATCAAAACTTATTAACTTTTTATTAAAACAAACTAAAGTCTGAAAGTGTGAAAACTGCCGTATAAAAAGTAGCCAAATGCCACTTTTGAGGAGCAATAACTCCAGCTAGCGTTTCGATTTTACAAAACGCTTGCCACTTGTCTAGCCGCCCAGGGGCTGCAGTCCCGACATAGCGATTATTTTCGTAAGCTACCGATCGATAAAAATAACGAAAAAATCGTTTGCCATAACGATAAGCACCTACAATTTGCGAACTGTCAAATTTGATCGTAAAATCATCAGCAATCGTGAAGTTGACAGTTAGAGTCGATATGATTCCAATCACAATCGATAGTTTAAATGTAGAGACTTTCAAAAATCATTAAAAATTAATCGTTATGACTTATCAACCGAAATCGGTCGTAAAGCGATCGCTGTCTACGCCGAGACTGCAGGGGCAGATCTCACAATATTGCGCACGAGCCATAGGTATTATTCTCCTATTTTAGTTTTAAATATGCTTAACCGTACATATCGATAACATTCCTAACAAAGTAGGCGAAGAAAATGCTGAAATATCGAAATGGTGTAACCAATTGCTTACACTTTGTAAGAAATATGAATGCTTTCCTATGAGACAATGTTACGACGACCTATAGGTAGTGAGTAATAGCACTTTCAAATTGGTGAAAATAACGATAAATAATAATGTTGTGCGCAATTTCTTTTTTTTTTTCTTTATGGCATGGCACACAGTTTAGCGCATTGGCCAATGTCACGTATTAATAAGTAGAATCACAAGTAAATTATTTTTTCTTATCGTAAATCTCCACCAGTAAAGTGATAGTAGGCTTTACTGAAGTTATAAAAGACTTCTTGGAAGAGCGCGAAAATTTCAGCTGCACATGTTTATTTAGACCTACTCCATTCTTATCTCTTACACAGAACTTTAAAACACAATATACTATCACTGTTGTACTTTAAAACTCCTAAAAATGTAAAAAATAAGAAATCTAAATAAAATGACAACCTCACTTCTCCCATTCCCGCCAGAAAGTCCTGTGTAATTTCTCATAACAAAAGGTTGCCATTTCATTAAAAATATAGTTACTAACTTTAAAAAATTAATTATAGAAATAATACGTGTACAAAGTAGCACTTTGTACAATGGAAATTAAATTCAGGATACATTTTCTACAATAATAAAACTTCTGCATATCTGCCCGTGGTTTAGAAATTTAGATAAATTTAGTTCAAAAAACTAGGAAAAATATTTATTTTAAGATTTAAATAGTTAACTAATGATTAAAACCGACAAATTTATTGTAGTGACTATTAATATTAAATCGTATAAAATTCAAATCAGAATTAGTAAATTGAATGTGAATTTAATGTGAAAACATATTAATTTTCAAAGCAATCAGTTGAAGTTTGAATGTATCAACTTTATTACAATGAAACAGTACTGTATAGTTACTTCCCTCGCATCTTAGCAATTTAAAATAAGGGTAGGTCTCATTTAATCCTTCTTCTTTTACCCTTTTTCACCCCATTCGCCCTCTTCGAAGCGACAATTCTAAATAGGCCCGCGCAGATCCTTCGCTTCTTCATTATTCGTCATATCTGATAGATCTGTCTTGACTGGTAATGGATACTGACGGTCTCTGAAAAATACACCTCTACTTCGGGGGTGGATTCAGAAAATTTTGCTATTACTGTTTACCCTAAATCAGTGAGTAGGTATTTAAAACCTTTACAAATATCATATTATCGAAATGAAACATTGTCCGCTAGTAACGTTATAGTAACCTTATAGCTTCGTGGTCTGTCTCCATATGTTGGAGTTGATTTATTCACCATCTTTACATCTACTGAGCTGAAATTTGGTACATAGATGTATGGCATAATCCAGAAATGAAAAATAAAAATATAATGGGCGCTTTGAATCCAAGGTATTTTTAAATTTAAATAATACCTTTTGCGGAATCGTTAGGAATCCTTCTGAAAAGCAATTTCGATTACAGCACAAGTTTTATTTAATTCGTTAATGTTAAGTTTAAAAATTAGGCCTAATAATACTATTTCATTTTTAATAATTACCAATAAAATTTTTTTTCATTTCTTATCACCAGCCTACATATCAGTTCCGAATGGGTTATCATATACATATCTACAGCAGATGGTGATGACTGAAACATAAAAGTTCCATTTTTTCTATTTTGATTACGTAACTTTAGAAATCAGTGCAAGAATTTTAAAAGTACAGTAAAACATATATGTTACATAATACAAATTGGAAAAATATTGGTATTTCCAGTCGTATTTGTCACAGATAATAATTGGGAAACACATAGTATATTAATATTATTATTCATCATATTATGTTGTCTACAATTATTACAATTTTATATTAAAATCTGAAGTTCTTATATTTATTTCGTATTATGTAGTCATAATTTGTAATGTACAGCAATAACTGAGTCTATTAAATTAAGTTATTTTTTTCTATTATTGCAATTAAAAAACGTAGACTGTAAACGTATCATTCAAGTAATGGTCGGAAATAGAATTTGGACCACTTAGATACATTAAAATAAAAACATTAATATGAGGTTATAAAACTACTGATGAGAGCTGGTGAAAGAGACAAAGCCACGAAAAAAAATGTGTGGCTGTCTAAAGCTTTAAAAATCTCTAAATAAACAAACGCAGAATTTGAAAATGGAAGCGCGACGAAACTCGCCCGCGGAATTCAAATGACGAATTGCGGAGGGTTTTTCTTGTAACGTTACCAATTAGTATTTTCTGTTTCGTAAATAAAGATGCGTTCAAAAACGGTACTTACTGCCTTGCAACAAATTCCAATATAAAGTTTTTAAGAGCTAACAGGGCTGCAAAGTTAACACAGTGAGGAGTCTCCCTGCTGTCTCTACCAAGGATTTATCGTCTTGCTAGGGGGAAAGGAGTGGAAAAATAAGAAAGGGTTGTTTTTCCCCAGGACAGGGGGGAGGGAGAGATTCAATTAAGGAGGGTGGCTGGCGATTAATTATGCTTTCGAAATTATATTGTAGAAAAAATGGCGTTTTGAAATAATTCAAAACAATGGATATAGGTATTACCTAACAGACTATGGATATTGCTACGATATGAATATTATTAAGAATCATATTAATTTTTAGGACGATTACCTATTGCTCACGTAAAAAGTCGTATACAATGTATGTTACGTAAAAAGACATTTAGATAATATTGTTCCAAACATGTTAGAATATGGAATGAAACCGACTTTATTTTATTTATTTTTAACCGATTTCAAAAAAAGGAGGAGGTTCTCAATTTGGTTGTATTTTTTTTTTATGTTAGTTATTATTCAACAATATTGTACTCTTATAAAAATTCTTCTACGTGATTTTTTTATTTCATTATATTGTCATTAATATTATTTAATAAAACATGTTCTTATAGAATTAAAATAATAAATATATATTGTAATAAAAACATTTTAACAATAACCAAAAGTTTTAGTACAATTTAACCTATAGCCACGTGAATTTTAATCACATGAAAAAACAAACTGGGGTTTTAAGTGTTCTGTAGGAAAAATGGAAACCCATAACACAATTTCGTTATATGTTTGTCTGTAGGTGTGTCGCAGATATGAAATGGTAACCAAGCTAAGAATAAAAACAAAAATATGCGTTTTAGACCCAGTTTTCCTTCAACTTGAACTTCTGTTTTATCATACTTGAACTTAAACCTAAGTTAACGCGTATCCGACTTGTTCCTGCCTTTTTTCTATGCGTTGAGTATAATATAAAGTATCGTGTTAATACAAAACACCAAAGTCAGTATACATAATTTCGTTACCGGCCTAACCCGTTGGCACGGTTCCAGAGCATTTGCTTTACAAGCAAGGTTCGATTCCCGGTCAGGTTAATTTAGGAAATATTTTCAAAATGGTGTCGAGTGTTACTGGGTACTCCCCCAGTTGGTTGTGTGATACCCGTAGTCTTTTGTCTGAATTGTCTGAAGTATCGTTATTGTCAATGTAATAGCCATCTAGAAAAAGCGAAGCCAGAAGTTGTGTAAAATAAAAACTATAAAATATCTGTATAATTATTCTTTTAATTGCTTTTCAAAAATAACTTGAACTATTAACGAACTTGTCTTAATACTGTACAAAGATAAATTAAAATGATTCTTATCAGTTAAGGTATAAGGTGTAAATTTAAATGAACATATGTAGCCGGTCTTTGACCTCCATATGTCGCGAGTAGGTCGATGTGTAAAATATGATCGTCTGTATATTTAGGTTCGGAAGGGTTTTCTTTGAGTATGTAGGTCAGGTCAGTGATTCGAATTTCGTCTTTATAAAAGATATGATTTACCCGCGGTTTCGTTCGCGTGGTATACTGGAAAATGATACGAAAATGTTGGCCAATGTTGCAGCCATTCTATGCGTAAAATTTTAGGACGATTGGTTCAGTAATTTCATTTATGCTTCATTGTAAAAAAGAAACGAAAAGACATTTCATGTCTATAACATTAATAGAACTAATATGGATGCATACCTACATATTGTTTTAAAATCATGTCCAGCATCAGTTTTGATGGCCCCAAACAAAGTAAAAAATATTTTTTTGAAATCGATTTTAATGCGTATTATTTAATATGGTGAAATCTACCGTAAATCGAAATTTGTCGTAACTTTTAAGTTTCATTACTCACCTTTTATAATAGTACTTACCTATCTATTGTGAAAGGTGGGAATGGTGAGAATAGAGTTGCCAGGTCATAAATCGAATAGCCGCACAGACCAGCCAGTTTAGCCGGAAATTCGGGTGTAAATGTCGGACACCCTTAATTATAAAGAATTTTTTCTCTAAATATTAATATGACAAAAATTTTTTTTTTGTAAAACCAGGATTATTACTTGGTTGGAAATTGGTTACCGAATTAAGTAAATAAAATAATCGTTAAGATATTTAGTCTATATTTTTCTGAAAAATAAACAAAACTTAACAGGTTTTGCTTAAAAATCAAAAAATCATGTTATGAACTTCATTGATACAGAATTTTGGGTTATATCCATATTGTTGATAGTAATCATACCTGTGATTTCGATCACTGGTTATTTTCATTAGTACGTCGCTGTTCACTCCCTTATGGGCTTCTCCGTACATTTATTAAAAATACCTGTCAAGTTTCTTACTGGTTCTTCTCTACTAAAGGTTTTTCCAAACCAGTGGTAGTCACTGATGCGTTAAAGTTTCTCTGAAGTTCCTATTTGAATCAAGAAAGGCTTTGACTAAATAATGGAAAAATATTATACTACTGCTTATATTTTGCATAATAATTTATTTTTACTTGCCTAGATACGCATCCTTACACCGTTTGTCATTCGGGGAGGATAGAGTATTGAGTACAAGGAAATGCCCGTTTGTAGCAATAAGTATTGATTTATAGATATCAGAACAAATCCATTCCACATGTTTAATGATTAATTTTTATTTTTTAAATCATATTTTTTAACTATTTTTGGCAAACACACTTAAATACTACTTATTACTTATTATTAGAGTTTTATTTTGGTACAATTGTTATGTTAGTGTAAAGTATTTAATTTTATTAAGTCTTTATTTATTTGTGAAGTATGTTATGTTTCATAGAATAATTTTAAATTAAATTTATATCAAGATATTAATTAAACGTCAAATTATAAATTTAAATACTTTGTGCAGAAGAAAGATAATAATTACAAATACATTTTGGGCAGAATAGTATACATAAAAATTAATGTCTACTGTCTGTCTGTAATATCTATTCAATCCGCCAACTCATTATCTAACCGCAGCAGCATATATGAGACAGCCGAATCTCACGCAATATTTATTATCTAATATTTATAATATTTATTATCAAAACGAAAATATTCGTATAACGAAGTATTACAAATCATCCTTGTTGCCTCTTATTAGTGAACTTAAAATTTATAAATCTAAAACCAGAGTATATAGTTAGTAAAAACCTGGAAACAAGACCAAATAACTATCTACATGTAATATTATAAAGAGGTTAACTTTGTTTGTTTGTATGTAATGGATAAACTCAAAAACGACTCAATCCATTTCAAAAATTCTTTCACCTATAGAAAACTACAGTATCGCGTAACATGGGCTGTATTTTATTTTCCAAAAAATTCTACCCGCGCGAAGCCGGGGCGGGGATCGCTAGTAATTAATATCCTGAAGTCATTGGAATCGGAGTTCTTAAGTATTATAGGTACGGGAAAGCACAATGGATATTATTTCATATTAATGTTTTCAAGTTTTATTTTTATTTAAATATTTTTTTTATATTTATATTGTGTAAGTAGATTAAAAGCAGATCATTTTTTTAACACTCTTTTATTAGTTTCACTTGTATGTATGTTTGTAACGAAATCTTCGAACGAGATTTTCTCCCACTTCAAAACGTCAGATTAAACTGAAACTTTGCACACTTATCAAGGATCGATGACAATACAATAATTTGATATTGAAATGAAAAATTTTGAAAAAAAAATTCCTATTCTGCGAAAGCTTCCTATTGTATTCAGTCTCACAATATGGATTTTGGTTAATTTTTAGTCAACGAAATAACAAAAATTATAGTTTAAAAAAACTAAAAAAATACGCCTTATAGGGAAACCGAACTAAAAAGTAAAAAATAATCTTTATTTATTAAGATTTTGTTTAATAGTGATAAAAATAGTTTAAAATAAGAATAAAGTAATTGACAAAAAAATTATTTTATTTTAAAAAGGTTGGGCGGTTGCATGATATCAATTGTTAAAAATATTTTATTGGTAGCTATTGATAAAAGTGGAGTTATTAAAAAAATATAGTAAAAAGTACCCCACGATTTTTACAATAAAATCATTTTTTTTGTCAAATACTTAATTCTTATCATATTTAATATTAATAGGTATGTAAATAAATATATAAAAATGATATGAGTAACATCAACATAATTTATTTTCACTGAAAATAAACTTTAAATTGATTAATTTATTAATTAATGATTAATTTATGTGTATTAGTCTATTTAAATTTTTAATAAAAAAGTTCCTGGCTGAATCCGGAATAATATACGTTTTTAATAAACGACTTTGACGAAGAACAGAAAGGATATTCCAAATTCAAAACTCAATTTGAATTTAGAATGTAATCGAACGCACAACAAAGGCGCCCCGTTGGAAATCTTACCCCCCCTACCTTTGAATACATCCACGGAAGGTATGGCATACTTTTATTCTTGAGGGGCCGTCCGTCCACCCCATTTAAAAGAAGCCATCTTGGGATTGGGTACCGTGGGGTGACGGGGTGCGCCCCCCGGGGGGGTCAGGAGGGGAACCACTTTTCTCTCAGCGAAGTGTTGTTTTAATTCTACCAAATATCTTATCGTGAATACCTCAGAACTTTTGATATAATTTTCTTTGGTAATATTTACGGTGGAGGTGTAAAAGTTTCGCTTTGAATTGGCGATGAATAACGATTAATGGCGATGCGAATATTATTATAATTAAGCCTTTTATCCTCCTAATAAATTTGTTCTAATTTAGAACATTTACATGTTATAAGTACTCACTTCATTTTCTGTTCTCCATATAAACTGTAAATATTCAAAAAAATATTATGTACCTACGACGCTGATGTTAAAATTTTAATATTAGACTTATCTACATAAGTATTTGGCTTTAAAATTCATCATATGAGAAAGAGTCGGCCAAGCGCAAGTCGGACTCATGGTTCGAGATTTTCATAGCACCAGGCAATAACGTGTATTAGGTACGTCGGCTATTTGGTTTTTTTTTTCAATTTAGAGTTTGCACTGTTACCGTTTTTGGGATAGAGCAACACCATTCAAAAGTTTCCACAACCCCTTTTTTATTTTTTTTTATTTTTATTATTTGTTAGGATATCTGCCATAATGACACATATTTTGTGAAAATTTCAAACAGATACCTAATAATGTTGTGTTCACTAAAAAAATTCGGAGTAGTTAGCGCGAGCTCGACTTACACTTGGCTGGTTTCGACCTTTTTTTTCAATTTATTGTGCATTATTATGGTTTTTACGATAAAGAAAAATTTATGAAAACTTCATAACATATAAAAATAATAGAAACACGTTTCTTTAGCTGCTTTAATTTTTTTCCTTACACAAGCGCGCTTGTATATGGTAAAAAATTTGATGTTACAATATCGGCCATGAAAACACACAATTTGTGAATATTTCAACCAGTTAGCAATTACGGTTCGAAAACTTCGGCCCTTTAAAACCGAGACAATCAGAATGTATACGGACAGACGGATAGAAGACGTATCTTAGTATACGTGATTGGCACCCTTTTGGATGTGAAATCATAAAACTTTTTTTATACTTACGCATACTTCCATATACATTACAATAAACTGAATGTTGTAAAGATACATACCAAGTAGGTAGAGATACCTATTTAAAATTACTGTTGATACATTGTATCCATTTTAAAATAAGAACACAGATTGACTGTCGATTTAAGAAAGGAAATATTTTTCAAGAAATTCTAAATTCAGTTTTAAAAAGTGTTTTATCTCAGAACCATCTCGAATTCTAAATTCGTGTCGCTACGAAATTCCACGCCATAGTTGCCAAAGGAATTCCACTTGGGTCCACTAGCGTACAACCCGTCCAGGTAAATTTTAATTTCTATGCAAATGTAAGCTTTCGTTCAGGGTTTAATCTACGAGCTTTAGATGTGACGGTATCGAATCAGTGGCTATAAAACTTAATGAAAATAAAGTTGATGCTATTCTTCGCTAGTATTTTCTTAAACAATATAGAGTTAGACAGGAGAAATCAATAACATTTAGGGTTGAATTTAGATCAGAAAGGCCGTAACGTTGTGGTCGGCTGACGTATATGTAAGGTAAAACTATTCAAGGTACTTATCGACATTGTATTAAGCCATTATCTGCCTTCGGCATAGACTCATAAGTCTAGCAATGTAGAACTAAAAATTTGTCACCTAAAGAGTAGTCAATTGGTTACAACTCATTTAGTCAATCACATGCAACTATGGGAATAGGTTGTCCGATTTGTGAGCTAAATATTTGAATACTTCATTAAAAACGCGTTTAATAATAAATTGCTTATTGAAGTTATATCGTGCAATATTTATGTGCTTTATTTCAAGTATTATAATTAACTTGTGATGTCTGATGTGTGACAACATTTTCGTTTGCAGTTGTTTGTCTTGTAGGTCAATGGCCTTCAGCCGTAACGTACATAATACGTACATGTAATTACATAATATATTGTTAAGAATCTATCCATTTTTTTAAGCAAATAAATGTCTAAAATCATTGTTAACTTTTGTTTTTGTTGTAGTAAGATATTTATAAGTGATTTGTTGTAACAGATTTCATTACATCTTAGTAAAATAAAAAATAAAAACTAGTTTTACTTAATAATACGTAATTGTATAATTAATGTAGCTATGCTTAATGTTTTATACAATATTGTTTCTTTTGTTACAGATTCCTGATTAAGCATACATTAACATCTTAACGCAAAAAATTGGTTTTAATAAAATATTGTATCAGATGCTTTTTATATTTTGGTACCTACATATATAAAACTCTTTAAAAATAAACGAATATTTTATTTTAACACAAACTACATCGGACGAAATAGAATAAATTAACGACACTGGTCACATGCTATGAACAAGACATTCTCTTAGTTTTATATAGTATATAATATAATTAAGTACATACTCCAATTTTTTTAAATGCATTTCATCTTCGATCACAAATAAAAAACCAGATGCACAATCTTCTGTATAATCTAAACAAATTATTGTCCGAATTGACCGATACATTTCTAATATCGTATAGTATTATCCGTAATTTTATGATAATTTAAAGTAGACCTTACTGTCAAAGCATAAGGTTGTAAAAGCTGGTAAAAGATACTCGCATGACATTGAAACGAAGTTTGTTAAAAAAAATATTTAAAATGCAATCTTACGTCTCGTGCATAAAGTATAATTGAAATAATCTATTTGCGTTGCTATTTATGTCATTTCGATTTGTTACGTGAAAGTGACAAGAATAAGATATATATTGTCAGTCCCTTTTTGAAAAATATGATTATGAATTTAATAAAAAAGAGCTATGTAACAATATTGTTATAACGAAATAATGAACACATAAATAAAATTATTGAATTTATTTACCAAAAGTAAGAATCGCCGTCTTTTATAGCGTTCTAGACGTGTCGTTTTTACAATTTTTAAAGGAGCACTTTGTCATGTTTGCTGTTAACGGTTTTGAATACTACTAAAACAAAAGTGCACTCAAATATACTCGTTTGAGTGCACATTTGGTTCGAACATTTTTGAGCGTTGATCGTGTTTTGTTTGTATGATCAAAGAGTTTCATAGATAATTTTTAGCCAACTGGTAAAATAAAGAAAAAAATGAAATTTTAATAATATTACGTGTGCTAATATGCATTTTACTAATTTTATACAAAGCTATTACTCAACAAAACAACTTATTATTACCCACATAATTCCTTTAGGTATAAAAAGTATGGAGTTTTCTAAAGTATTAGGTTACATGCCAGGGATATTACACATGGAAAATATCCTCAAAGTCGATTATAACTCGACAGAATAATAGCTGAAAGAATCCAGCGCGGTCTGGAGAACTGCAGTGTTACTATGGTTAACTAGAACAGAGTTCACTCCTTCATAGCATACCTATTTAAATTATGTACATCTAAGTATAATTATGAGATACTTAACCTCATGTAAAAATAACTAGGTACCTAATATGTAAAAGTAATAAACTAAAAAATAACAACTAAATAAGAAATTAATATGAAAACGACAACATACGAGTACATATTATAACAACAGAAAAAGAAGAATGTGAAAAAGGGCTACATATTATAACACCAGAAAGAGAAGAATGTGAAAAAGGGCTACTCGTGAAAAATCTGGACTAGCTGGTAACTGGCTGGACATCATTTACTCTACCCATATCGACATAGGCTACTCAGGACACCTGTTCGGGCTCTGTCTAAATAAAATGCTCCGATTGATTGATTGATGAATACGTGTCCGATTTGCAACTTAATGTATATCTAGTAGTGTTGCCAGGTTCAGTAAATATACCAATTTCGGAACAGGGGTCGGAACAGGAAAAGTCGGGTTTATGGAAACATACCATAGAAGACCATTTTGGTTTTGAATCTTCCAAAGAATAAAAATATACAAAGCGTGAGTAATGTGAGTTGCATGTGTAAGTAATTAAAGAAGATATCTAAAAACGCGGGTAATTAACGCGATAACGTTTTTGGATATATTACAATGGAACGCGAAAGTTTAAAAGGTTATAAATAAAGAAGACACACATGAAGCTTAATATTTTTTGTGATTATCTTTTGTTAGTTGATAAAAAACGTATCTCATATGGGATGGCCCATATAAATTTTAGGTCTCGTTGGTTTCGTCCAGGCACAACAGATACTAAACGTACGTCCATTTAATAAAAAAAAAATCGACGAGACACCTGGCAAGACATCATCACCGCAATGTATACCGTCTCTGGATACATATCCATTTAGTTCAACCTATCTGTACTGCTTACGAGATCAGCCGGACTAACATCTGCAGGCTTTATCCTTTTCGCCGGACTGCTCCGACTTACCTGCTTGTCGACTTGCCTGATTATAATCTAGGGTATACTATAGTTAAGGGTACGACAGTGAAGAAATTTATTTAAGTTATAAATGGCTCCGTTTACTTATAAGCACATGTCGATTGCATATCTCTCAAATAAAACTGGAAAAACGACAGTCTATGCAGTGTAATGACACATTGGAAAATGATGAAATTTTTATATTTATATCTGACAAGTAGATAATACATTTTAATCAAAATGTTACTTCCGCACGTGTTACACATGTCTTACATTTTAGTAAAAATTCCTTATAAGTGTTACAATTATAAGTTTCCGCCATTTGGTGTGTATCAAAAATGTTTTTTAATTGTTTAGAGATGTGAGGAGAGGCATCCCTCACTTCTCAAACCCCGAGTACGTCCCTGCACACAATCATAGTTTTTGTCACCCAAACTTCACAATAGAAGTTCGAAAAACGTTAGTTACCTCGGAGTGGTGTACGAAAAGCCGGCGAGATCACGTATTCCGATAACATTACCAAGTTTTCACATTAACAGAACTTTTATTGCGGTTATCTTGAATGCGAGAGGCAAAAATGTAGCGAGTTTGCGAGCGGAGGTGAAATACCTTAGTGATGGGATTAGTTGAGGTTTTTTGTTTTATAACTTGACTTTTGCTTCTAATTTCGTAGGCAGAGGTGCTCTAAAATACCTCTATGTAAATAATAATACACTCTCAGACATTTCATACAGCGCCATCTAGTCCCAAAGTAAGCAGCACAGCGCTTGTGCTATGGGTACTAGACAACTGATATACTACTTATATACTTTTTCTTTTGTAAATGAAAACATTATACATAAACACCCAGACTCGGGACGGGAATCGAACCCGCAACCCCCGTTAACTTTCTGATGCGCTTAGCCATTGCGTAGAAACAATGTTCCGAAAAATCCATGCTATCCGTATTTACCACCTATCAAAAGATACGCGAATTTCAAATATCTTGAGGCATTCGGTTCGCTGCCTCAAGATATTTGACGCTTTGACGCTTGAAGACGCTTGAGGCTAGAAGTCAAAAACTAAAATAGCATTGGTCTGTATTTCCATGGTCTATGTGTCCGAAGTCGCGGTCCCAGCTAGTTGGAAATAAATTTTTTACGAGACATAATGTACATTAATTAATTTTAAGTAACTTTAATTGTTTTGTAATACGAGTTGATTTAGCCCGCTATCTATGTATTTTGGTACCGAGGTGTACTCGAAGAGATCTATTTAAATAGATAAGCATTGCCTTTTTTACTGCTACTTTAACTCTTAAGAAAAATGTAGATAAAAATGTAATTTTATGTGAAAATGAAACACATCGGAATTTGTTTTTGACACATGTAATAGGGCCTGTGAAATGTAGCTTCAAGATGTGATTAGTTTGAGCGTTGATGGTCGTTAATCCTGTATAGAAAATGACTTGAATTAAAAATGGATATTAAAAATAATAGAAAAAGAAATTTTTTAATCTATTTCTTCTCATTTTTTTTGATGTAATGCGATACTGAATGAAAGGATATTCTAAGCTTTGATTTGAGTCCAAAATACGAGAAAAATGCTTCTCTTAATGTTTTTTCTAAATTTGGCAAAAGAATCTAAAATCATTAAAACCGATAAAGAGTCACGTATATAGTAATTCTTGTATTTCAATAAAAATAATATGACTAGTTTGATTTTTATTGCTTTATCTCCGACGAATGTGGGTGAAATTGTACCAACTCCCGTTGACTGGTTTTATTGATTTCACTTTTTATTATAACTCTTTATACTAATAGAAAAAAGGCCTAACATATAGTTTGGAAGACAAACAGGCAAACAGTAAAAAAAAAATATTAGTTAAAAAGAAATAATTACACTATTACGAAAATTTCTAACATCGCTCCACCAAACAAACAGTCCACTGAATAATAAGTGAACTGAGTGGCAATTGACATTATAATATCAAGGTTAAAAAAGTATTTTAGATTGTAAATGCGTTGACAACCCTGAGGACTAAGATGTTGTGACTCTTGTGCCAGAACTGTTATTGTCCCTTCACACAGGAACACAGCAGTGGACTTTTTGGCGGGAACAGGAGAAGTGAGGTTGTCATTTTATTTAGATTTGCTATTTTTACATTTTGGGAGTTTTAAAGTACAGAAGTGATAGTATATTGTGTTTTAAAGTTCTGTATAAGTGAAAAGAATGGAATAGGTCTAAATAAACATGTGTAGCTGATGTTCTCGCGCTCTTCCAAGAAGTCCTTCATAACTTCAGTAAAGCCCGCTATCACATTACAGGAGGAGTTTTACGATAAAAAGAAAAAACGAATTAACGTGGTTCATGTGTTAGTTATGAATTATAAGAATACTGTGTCGTGTGCATTGCATTGCCTAACTGTTTAACTCATCAGCGATTCTACTTATTTAATACGTGACATTGGCAAATGCGCCAATCTGTGCGCCGTGCTATGAAGAAAGAATAAAAAAAACATAGCAAGGGAAGCACTGCTGTTTGGTGGCAAGATTAGTAAGTAAGATGCTCGCAAAATATACTAAGAGTTCCAGTCTCACTTGATTGATGGTTGAAATACTAACAACGAAATACACGCGCACGAAGCTATTATTACTAATATACTAAATGATAAATAAATAATAATACGCCACAACAATAACTCTGGTACATTCAAGTAAATAAGTCTTGGGGGAGATGAATATATAATGAAATTTCGCCTGAGCGTCCGTTAATCAAAAACTGCTGCAGAAGCGAGCGAACGAAAGACGTAAGAAAATGGAAATTTTCCAACCCTCCTTTTTCCTGTTAGAACCCCCAGTCAGTCTCCCGAAGAGGTTGGACAACTCCCACAGCGCTTACACTAGCATGGAGAAAGATTTTTTAAAAGACTTTTATTAGGAAGTACATGTATTATTTACTTTTTCAAATATTTGTAAATAAAATTTGTTAATTAAAACCTTTACTGTACTTTTAGGAATTAGAAGTGAAAGTAATTAAAAAAAACGGTTATTTTAGAAATTCAGTCATTACTAAAGTTGTAAAATAACTGTTTTTTTATTTATGTATTAATTGTTTCTTATTGTAGATATTTGAGCAATTAGATTAGCGTTTTGAGTAATTTAATGTTCTCCATGTCCATGCTTTGAAACCTATAATAAGTAATTACTTCTCGATTTACATTTATTTCACACCATGCTATTTCACATTTTGTGTAACACCTTCTCCCTTTTTATCGAATCACATAATTTATCTATGGCCTCTAAGTACAAGCCTAGTGCTTATTTTATTGCTATATCAATATACACTATTGACGCGAATATTTTTGTAAAATAAAAATATTAAAAGCCGCCTCCATATTATATTAACGTCTCCATGAGCTTGCATTACCCGCCCGCCAGCCGAATGCAAATTTTATAACACGCCACCCGCTTTCTTATAGGCATTGTCGTAAACTCCTCTCCATACTTACTTAGCCTCGGTCATTTGTTCTGATTTTGTACCTACAAAAATATTTGGTATAAAATAGCTACATGACTTATAATAGAGAACTGAAGCACAACGAGTAATGCGATAACAATAAATTACAATTTCCTCAAGATATAGCGGTAATAAAAGGCTATAAATAATAAATATATTGTATTATATAAAATGAAATAACATGAAACGTAAAAAAAGGGATGACACGTAAATATTATATGACTACAAAGCTTGTATTGTTATGTATTAAAGCGTTTTAACATTGGTAATTAACGATAAAAATACTAATTATCGCTGTAATAAATGTAATATCGCAATACTTGCATATCTTCACGCCGTATACCCAACGGGGTATTCAGAGAGTACGGAGCGCCATGCGTCGCGATCCTTACATATCTCTTTCGCTTCCTCAAATCTCATCATTGTCCTCACATATTTTCGCCTAGGTATGCAAGTGCTTTTGACATTTCCGTCTGCTAACACTGACTACTTGATCTTCATAAGTTAGCCTTGGTCTTCCTTGGCTTCTTTTACCTCTCACTTTCGCTCTGTAGTTTTCCTCGTCAGTCTTTCGTCACTCATTCTTTCTAAGTGCCCCAACCATCTAAGCATTCTTTTCTTCATTTTTACAATAACACTGTCATGGAATCTTATACTACGCTTTTTGTTAAATACGTATTTTTAGGATATTTTAATTACAATCTTAACGAAATTATATTTCGATTCACTTTCAATAATGAATACTTGGCTATGTGATTATTAAGTGGAAATAGATGGTATGGACTGCTAGCCCTTTGCTACACAAGTTTTTTCTAATAACTTCTACCCTTTAGTTAGTTGATTTTACCTTATGTTAACTTACCTTATGTTATGTTATGACCTGTGCGGGAAGATGAACAGGTGACACTGTCTATGTTTTTCTTTCTTTAGACAGCCATAAATTAAAAACTATTAATTATTAAAAACAAATTAAAATATTATACACAGATCTACCTACCACTAATAGATATCGCATTTCACTCGCGAATTGTTATAATAGACTGAAAGAATTATACGGCGTAAGCCTGTAATAGAAAAGGATGGGAATATATATATTTCGTCTCTATCTGTATTCTCATTTTTTTAAGAGCACATTTGACAGACACTTATGTCTGTCAAATGCAACAACGTGGTCTTAGTTTCAAACAAAACAAATTTTCTTCTTTTTTATTTATATGGCACTGTCGCGATTGCGAAATGTGCCAATATCACGTAAGAAACCGAACAAATCTGTGTTGGTTAGTGGTTTTAAGTTTTTTAATTATTTTTGAAGTTTACTAGTTATAAATTAATATACATTTTTTTGAAAATGTATGTAAGATCTCAGAGACTTTAGTGCGTGATGGTAGAATGCAATATTTTAGACTGCTAAGGCCGATTTGACAAACACAGGTTGTCAAAGCGAGAAAGACTACAGAGGTCACATCAACCTAATATATATTAATAGTAGGTCTGTGATATTACATAATTTATTTATGTAAATATCATTTTATTATCAATTATTCCTTTTAATTTTCTGTTCTTTCTCGATACGTGAATAACTTATCCGAAAATATGATCAGAGTAGCAACAATAAATCATTTTATGTACAGACTGGATCAACATTTAAATATGAGGGACACTGGAGTGCAAATGAACAATAGATATAGGACAGTCAGTAGAAGCTGCTTGTCTTCGTTTATAATTAGAAAGTGTCTAAATATTTTAACTCAATCATTATTTCTCGACGCGTCTTATAAACGTTTATAAAATATTATACAACCGGTTTCATCTTAGCTGACATAAGAAATCAAATCTGAGGTAGAGAATTATTATATTCCCAGAAAATTTTTAATTACCTTGGATTTTTTCTGACACATCGCTAATCTGAATTACATTGATTAAAATCGAATATTAATTTGATAGAATATATTCGGACCAAGAATTAAAACGAGAGGATCATTTTTTGCTCCAAGAGCGTGTCCGTTTTCGTTGATCGACTTTTTGGACTGTTATTTAATACCTGACTAGGGAAGAATAGTACTACAATAAATAGCTGACCATAAAATATTATTATTTTTTAGAATACTAATGTAGCCAAAGCACTTAAGATTTACGAGTATTTTACAAATAAGTGTTTCACGACCGACTCATAAGCTGACACGAAATACACTGACAGTGCGAGGTTGCCATTCTTACTATAGCTAACTGTTTTACTCGTGATTACACTCAATGAGATAGAAAGACACGAAAATTGGTTTGGCACATGGCTATAAGAGTGACAACTTATTGTGACTTCGTCCATTATGTTTTTTGGTCCGAGAGAATGTATGACAATCATTGAGGAAGGGCAACAGGGCGGGGATTTTTGACTTTCGAGCGTTCGAAATCAAAGGCGAGTGGCCGAAAATACTCGCACGTGAAAATTTGTCACGATTATTTTCGAATTAACACATTATTAAGTATTTTTTAAAGTCATCGCTCGAAAGCTAGTGATTAACAATCGATATTTATGCGTTTCGTTGTACACAGAAAATCAATAATTACCAACTATTAAATCCGTATTTTAAATATGAAATAAAGATGAAACATCATTGATATTTGTATTCGTGGTAATAATATTAATATTTAAGTGAATTTTCAGAGTATTATACGCCATGAACCAAATAAAATCTAACTAGTAAATGAAACGTTTATTTTCCCGACGTTTACGTAATACGAGTATTTTTTTTTGTACAATTCTCTCTTTAGAGGGTCGGCAATGGGATCTATGCCCACAACAGCCGGTGTCTTCAGTAATAAAATGATATATTCTTCATTTCATTTCATTCAGAAAGTTCAAGGAACATTAAAATGTTTCTGGCGATAAATATATTGAGGCAGTTTTTCTAGTAGGATCCACTGAGGCAGACATAGCCACTAAATAAATCTCAACATCACACTACTAAATAAGCACTTATTTCAACAATTTCATATATTGCGCAACAGCTTAGATACTTGCGACGCAAAACTGCGCCAATTTCACATCCCAATATCCACTAAAAATAATTTGCAAATAACTTAAACAAACGTAAAATCGCTCCCCATAAAATCCCGCCAAAAATTCCGTACGTAATATGATAAAAAAAGTCTATCGTGTAGTTTACACGAATTTTGTGATCGTGTAGTACGTTGCCATAGTACGTTATTTGTTTGAGTAAACAAGTTACCGAGGAGTTTTAATATTATTATTAAAACATATTCACACTGCCCACTAATGCGGACAGAGCACTGTTCACTTTATTGCCAGCTGCTACCCGTCTCTCCACGTCCAACTCACATCTTCCGTTCCTCGAAAAGGCACTCCACGCATATAGAATTTCGTTCACTTGTTCTAACAATTTTCCATTTACCCATATATCACATTTTGTCTGTACATCTTCCCTTTCAAACACTAGAACCTTAGTATTGTTCAGATTCATTTTCAATCCTTTCACTTCACAGTCTTCTTTCATGCACGTAACTAGTGTCTGCAACTCCGCTTCTGATCCGCTTCTGATCTGTATCAACACATATCATATTACTCATACTACCTTTCAATATCTGGAGGGAACTATCCAAATACAGCACGAATAGCCAGGCAGACATCACGCAGCGCTGTCTGACGCCTAAACAGATTTCGAACCAAGGCGACAAGTCACCATCTATTGCTCGGTGCTCTGTCCACACAGGCTCTGTGGCCTAGATATAATAACTTCACAGCCTGCAGTAAGGGACCCTCCACGCCATAATCAAGCAGAAGATTCTGTAATTTTTTTCACGTTACTCTATTGAATGCTTTTTTAAAATTCACGTAAGCTTAGGAAACTTTCTGACCTATGGCCAGAAACTTCTCCAAGACACCGCAGAGCAAGAAAATCTAATCCATACCGTTCCTAAAACTACCTTGTGCCTCCCACGAATTTCTTTCAGAAATGTCTCTCATACGTTCAGTCAATAAAGGTATTAACTGAACGTATAATACCAAGGGGACTTTTCTTGCTAAGCTGACCAAGCTGATAATTTTATGGCACGCGCAATCTAAATTGGAGCTTCTCCCTTTATAGAGAGGCACTATGACTGCTGAGCACCAGTTCTCCCGAACCTTTCTCTTCTGCCAGCAAAGATTGCACAGTTTACAGAATGTATCCCAGACCCTTGGACCACCAAACTTGATCATCTTAGCAGTAATTACATCATTTCCCGCAGCTTATCACTTTATCAATCTCTTTCATACTAATGACTTCCTCTAGTTCCTGACCCGAGTGTGGCGATTCGTTCGGGGACCGCGACGCCTGGCGCTCCGTCCTGTCTGACTACCCCGTTATGAATAAAGGGAGAAGATATGTATATATGTATGTATTAAAACATATTAAAGGGTAATCCTCTAAATCTAAAGTGAAACGATTGCTAGTGACACGTTTTATTAAATATATAGTATATCATTGCTCCAGTTCTATCAGTACAAAGTATACAAAATAGTATAACTAAAAACGAGTGGTAAATACCACTCGAGTAACAGCATCTATTGCTGTTGTGTTTCGTTCGATGAGTGACTGAGTGACACTCTCATCCCTCTTTTCCCTATTTCCCTAGGCCGGCAACGCACCCGTAATTCTCCGGACGTTGGGGTGTCCATGGGCGGTGACCCGCTTGCTCGTTTGTCCCCTTTTTCATAAAAAAAATCAGAAATAAAAAAGAAAAGTTATTTTGGTTAAGTATATTTAAATTTTCATGTAATCGGTTGAGCTCGAACTCGTTTCTATTTGTTAAACTATTCGATACTAGGTGGCACTAGTGCAAATAATATTCCAGTTTTTTAACATTTTTATTTCTATTTTTTTGTCGATATAAAATACTTTTCAGTATTTGAAAAACTTATAATTGGTTTTGATTTACAGATATTGTGATATTATAATTAAAGAAATTTAGAAAACAACATCTATTAAGATAATGTTTACAAAAATGACCATGTTCATTTTAATTCTTTTTTAACTTCGATTTATAAAATATAATAGCAATAACAATATTCTATTTATTGTAAATATTTATTTATTAATTTTAATTTTGCATTAAAATTTGAAACAATTTGTAGTTTTTCATTTTACCCTAGATTTGTAATTACATTAGATGGCGCTGTTGAGGAATAAAATTATAAGTTGCTCAAACTTTTCAAGAGGTGGCAGCACCATAATTACTATTTTCTGGGACGGAGATATCTTTACGACCAATTTAATTATTGCATAAAAATAACAATACGTTTAATTTTTTACTTTATAGTGAGATTAATTCCCCTTCTGATGACGTTCACAATGTCTTCTTCGCATAGTAATAGAGTTCATAGTTTTTCATTTGGAACTAAATTCAGTAAATTAGGTAAACGTACCGATATCGAAATTAATATGAAAATTGGTTTTCTTCCAAGAAAACTTAATAAAAAAGTCAATTAATTGCACATGTGTAACTCAAGAAACAATAATTTCCAATAATGTCCTTATAAGGGTGCGTGCACATTACATGTTCTTCACTCTCAAATTTGAAAGCATGTATGTACCTATATTTAAACGTATTAAAGTAATAACTTAAGTATTTCTTAATTAGAATCTATGTTTAGTAATCATGAACAAAATTGTACAAAAATGTTCAAAATACAGAAAAAATGTAAAAGTTTTTCGCTTTCAAACATTAGTAGTTGCGAAACGAAACGAGAAACGAAACAATGCGAGTTTGTGACGCCACTGACAGTTAAGTAACGCTCCCTCTAGTCTTACTTATCCTCTGTGCCGACCACTGAAGGTTAAACGACTTTTTGGCGGGAATGCAAGAAGTCAGGTTGTTATTTTAATTAGATTTCCTATTCTTTAAACTTTTGGGAGTTTCAAAGTACAAAAGTGATAGTATTTTTTTTTCAAGTTCTGTATAAGTGAAAAGAATGGAGTAGGTCTAAATAAACATGTGTAGCTGAAGTTCTCGCGCTCTTCCAAGAAGTCCTTTATAACTTCAGTAAAACCTACTATCACTTTACTGGAGGAGTTTTACGATAAGAAGAAACGAATTTGCTTCGAACATGATTAATACGTGACATTGGCAAATGTGCTAATCTGTGCGCCATGCCATGAAGTAAGAAAAAAAAATCTTTTTTATATGGCCTGGAAAAGAAAATAAACTGGAAAACAGTAAAAATTTTCTTCTCGCATAGGTTGTAAAAGTCGTTCAGGAGTTGAAAGATATTATTACTCTATGTCGTCGCTTTCCTATTGCTTATTACTAGACTATATAGAGTCAAGGAGTAATTTTGCCTTGATGCCTTCGATGTAATTTAAATTTTGCCCTGATTTCTAAGACATTTTATGAACTGCTCACAACAATTTAAAGAATCTAAATATCTTATATATGTACATGTTTGTTTAAAGTATTTAAATACAAAATGCAAATGTTTAGTCATTTTTTTTTTTCAAATACAAATACAAAATGATTTTGAATAAGTTTAAATACAAAATGGTTTTGAAAGACATTATTTAAATACAAAAAACAAAATAGGTATTTTCAAAACACTTTCTTCAAATAAAATATTTATTTCACTGATTTGACACTAGTTTTGTTCGAAGAGTTTATATTTCATGTTCCGTCTATGTGGCCTCATAATCATTCCACCAAACAAAAATACCTGGAAGTGTTTCCAGGTCTATTGTAGTATTGCCATTATTGACATTGGCACAGAAACAGTTTGACTTGCAATGTTGGCATTATTGCTGGCATTTGGGATGGGTGCGTTCTTAAATAAAGTAATTATGAACTTAAGAATGAAAAATAAGAAATATGAATTAAAAAAATTAACAAAACCATTTTTAATTTTACAAATACTAAATATTTATGTAGATTATTTCAAATAAAACCCAAAATGAATATCGAAATAAAATATTTGAAATGCAAAATAATAATAGGTACTTTGCATTTTAAATAGGTGTATTTCAATTAAATCACATCTCTGTATATGTATATACATAACCTCACGCTGTCCCCACCGGGGTAGACAGAGGACGGACTGCCTCGTATCGCGGTCCTTAGATACTTTTCTTGCCACCTCAAATCTTATTATTCTTCTTACATACTTTGATCTAGGTTTTAATATTTCTGTCAGCCGACACTCTGGCTATTTGATCTTCATAAGTCAGCCTTGGTATTTCTTGGCTTCTCCTGTCACTCACTTTTGTTTTAAGGATTTTGTTTGTTAATCTTTAGTCACTCATACTTTATATCTTCCCGAACCATCTATATATTTCATTTTCACATTTGCACTGTAATTCAACCTTGAGATATTGTGTATCTGTTAATTACTTATTTAGACTGGTGAGATCGCACATTTTTCTGAGAGATCGCATTTCCTCCGCACTCACCTTAATTTTTGTTATTTTTGAGCATAGCTAGGCCTCACTACCGCAATTAATGTTGGCACTTATACCGCATTTTGAACGACCATTTTGACAGATTTAGATAGAACTATTTATCAGATTTAAATACTACTAACTTGCCAGAAACTTCATTGCTTATTATTTTTCCAAAACGCTACATCATTACTTTGTTTGGTACTACTTTGTTTAGTACTTCGGTACTTTTTTAATATTTCATTAATAAATAGTTATTTCCCATAAGTCTAGTCTGTCCTAAGCTTAGAAAAATTGCGGTGAAGTAAACATGATTAATTTCACGTTCACGTCAAATTAATTTCGACAATCTGATAGTGAAACACTGAGCTGTGAAATTAAAAAATACTGTTAGTATGTATTCACATATCCAAGACGTGATGTGTAAATACGTGGCCAGGTAGAATATTGAAGATGAATAATTTTTTTTTAACTGTTATATTTGTCTCTTATTGTTCCATTCCTGTTACATTGAACAGTATGTGTATATTATTATTTTATTTCACATTTTGAATTTTACGTTTTTATACGATACATGAGTATAAAATATAATACATATGTACGTAAAAGATAGAAATAAATATTAATTGTTTTGGCATGCAATATCATTCAAGGATTAATTCAAATTACGAAAATGTCTGTTTTTTGTTTTAAAAATAAATTGAAATTTTGATAAATTTTTTTGCCGTAAATATTTTATTACTTATCAGTAACAATAAATATGCAAATAAATTTAAAACATTGAATATAACTGTAGTATTCGTATATTTGTTACGCATTTAGCAATTCTAGTGTTTTTCACTTTTTATAGATTTTCATAAATATTTGTATTGATAGCAAATTCATAGAAATTAATAAGTTTAGTAAAATTCATAATTTCTTAGGTGAGATACAACCAGTTTGCTATATTTATTTCACTGGTTCAGTAGATTTCGCGTGGAAGAAAATAAAAGCGAATAGATAGCAGTTCGACTTTAAGGTTCTACAACAAAATATCGAAAACGGTCCTTATAGTTTGTTCTGTCCGTCTGTATGTCTGTCACGGTTGGTTATTCAGTCATCTATACAACCACTGAGCTGAAACAATTTAGTATTTATTTTACTGCCGAGCTCTAAGTTAATGTGTGTTTCCTGAATTTCCACTTTCCTGACTATTCAATATTGTAAGATTATAATTAATAAGAAAATAGAAATAAATGGCATTTTCTACTTTCGTAACCTACTTTTAACTCAATGTTTTACAGACGATTCTTGTTCATGAACTTGAATATACAGTACAGTATACAGTATGTAAAAAAAACCCTATCCGAACCAAAAAGTGCATGTATAAGTATCCTAATATTAACAATAAAAAACTATTATATTTATCACGAAAATAAAAATGTTATTGTAGACGTTTTTTTAGTAACCAATTACCCCAAAATCTAGAAAATATTGAAAACGTGAACACCATCGTCATTGGTGGTGGTGCGTGCCATATCTGATAGGCGAACGCGCTAGCCCATTGCCATGTAAGTTTCCTCAATTAATTAAATTGTATTTTATTTTATTTATGGTGTTTTTTTGTTTATTATATGTAAGGATTGCATACTTAAATAAAACCGAATCTCGACACCTTTTAATACCACAGTTCACATATCACATTGGGTTTATTTTACATACTGTATAAAAAACACAACTCGATACCCACTGAAGAATATTTTCTGAAGACTACGTTTGTAATTAAAGAAAAGCCCACTTATACTTTGCGACTGCATCGTTATGTGTTATTACTGTTTTCAGAATATGACGTCATCATTATCCCAGTGCCCAAACTACCGATCGCATCAAAGAAATTTGAAGTGATGCTCACGAGACGTCCTCGGAACGATTATGCCGGCTTAAAAAGGGACGATCACTTTCTAAAACTGGATATAGAGAACTATGAAGAGCCCACAGAGACGCCAGATATAGACAACTTGTACTATAGGGATAGAGGGAGCGATGACTTAATACGGACAGTATTAGACCACGCGTCGAATTCATACGATTTTGACCTTAACACCGGAGACGATAAGATCGTCGGGGGCTACGAAGTGGATATAAACGTGTATCCTTACCACGTTGCGTATGGTACCAACTGTGGAGGAGCTATTATTGATAAGAAATGGGCTATAACAGCCGGACATTGCGGGTGAGGACAAATTTAGAGCATTAAAGATTTTTTTGAAATACGTACATAAGCACACAGATATCATGTCGGTTAAATGAATATATTCAAGTAAACCCAGTTATAGGCATTTTTGAACATTAAATCAGCTATCATTTACGAAAAAACTGCTTTTTCTTGAAAAAAAAACCTTTTTTTTCAATAAAATTATCTCGAAAAAAAAAGTTTATTTTTCGACATAATTATACAATAGGCATATTAAATTTACTATAATCCGAAAGCCAGTAAATGCGTGTAGAAAAGTCATTTTTTTTCATAGTAGTCTAGCGGAGCCAACAGATGTCCTGCTCGAAATAAAAAAAAATCCTATAACCCGATTGCAGCACCACCTATACCGGGTCCTCTCACCTAAACCACCCACGGACCCCCTCAAACTTCCCCCTCAAAATTTCATTAAAATCGGTCCAACCGTTTAAGAGGAGTTCACTGAAATACGCAAGTACAGAAAAATTGCATATACAAGGCTATTGTGAAAGGGGGTATAAACTGCCGGGGTCCCAACGTATCACTGTTGAATGTGATATTGCAGGTGTAATAATAACGGGATACCTTTATTTTGTTTTCCAAACAAAAAAACATTCATTTAATTTTAATGGAAAAAAATGTACAACCCTATCATTATGTCCTATGTTCCAAAATCTAAATGTTTGAAAACGCTGATATTATGGTTGCCTCACCTTTATTTTTGTTTAAACTTTGAGATTTTATACTAGAACTATTGAATTTATTTCCTTCGTCAGTCAGTTCGTCATATGTATATTTTCTTCGTCAGTCGTTCATCACTTAATTATTCCATGAGATGACGTGACGACTTAGATATTCTTCGTAGCTCGAGGCAATTGACTGCCAAAATCGTATCAGTGGCACGCTTTTGGAGAGGTAATCCTAAGCAACTGAAAGTAAAATAAATCTGTTATACAAATAAGTACCAACCTGCATACAAAGTTAACCGTTATTTCAGAATTAATCACGACTTCATACACTGAATGATCCATTCTTATATTTATGGAATGAATATGGAACTTTTTGTAAACTCAGTCTGAGTTCGTAAATCGTGGTCGTGTTTTTGTCATGTTTAGAAAACGCTTATTTTCAGTTAGAAGATTTAAAATTGTATAAATTTCCATATATACACATAATATTTTTGCTAGTTGGGTACATAATTACATGTCATTTTATTCATGAACAAAGCAACAGACTATAAGCTCCAGTCGCGGGGTACAAATGATGTGAAGGGACGGTTCGCAATGGAAAGGAAAGTGCACCACGCAAGCCTAATGCGGATTAGTGAGCATAACTGGCATGCTACCCTCAATTTTCAAACTTTTTTCAGTAATGTTTTAGAAAGCTTCAAATGAAATTAAGTCTTTGAGGGGTGAGACTGATTAGGGACTTTTGTCCAAAAAAGCTAGCGCAGTGGTCATCCTCAGCACATGTGAAGAGGCTCCGGGATGTCCTACAGATCACCCCGGAACCTCTCTAGTGCTATGCCGAAGCGCGTCTCGAGAGAGCATAGATCCTCAAATTGCTCCCTTACCCAACAACTTCACATTCCTAAGACACTACAGAATGCACATGCTATCTTCCTCTTCGGGTTCACAGGAATGGACGGCCAGAGCTCTGACTCCAATTGGCTGTCACTTCGAAGGCCCCTCTTTAAGCAGGCAGGGGATATCGTAGCCTTTTTCTTTGATCACAGCTACAAGGCTGAAGTATTTCGGCTTAGCTTAGCTATCTCAAATCTATTTCAAAATATAGCCATAATTAATATTAACGTGTGTTTCAAAGCACAAAGATGCTTAGTATAGACATCACGGGATCACCCATCAGGTGGGCGATCACGCAAAACGTTGCTTAACCTCAGTAATAGTATTATACTGAAGTAGTACTACAATTGAAATACATATAGTATTATTAAGTGCTTATATTATTAGTAATTAACATAACACTAACGAATATGATAAATTTTAAATTCTGTACAAAGCAAGAAGCCATATGTAAAGGTTGGTTCTAAATATCTCAACCAAGGAAAGAGAATTGGAGTGAAGGCAAGCTATATCCATCCGATGTGGCCGGTGAAGAATAAAGAACATCCATTTGACTATGACTTCCAACTCTTGGAACTAGAGGAGCCGTTAAAATACAATGAGAATATTCAGCCAATTAAAATAGCGCATATAGAAGACATGGTTATCGGAAAAGTCATCACTGTCACTGGATGGGGAAATACAGAAGAAAATGTGAGTTCTGTATTCTGACGAAAAATATGTGAGTCCGCAATATTGTGGAAGTTCAAGAGAATTTATATTTCTCGTATATTTAATATGAAATATTAGATATCTTAAGTCTATGGTTAAGCTTAGATGGTTCGGGCACTTGGAAAGAATGAGTGATGAAAGACTGACGAAGAAAATCTACAGACCGAAAGTGAGTGGTAAAAGAAGCCAAGGAAGACCAAGGCTGACTTATGAAGATCAAATAGCCAGAGTGTTAGCAGACGGAAATGTCAAAAGCACTCGCATACCTAGGCGAAAATGTGTGAAGAGAATGATGAGTTTTGAGGAAGCGAAAGAGGTGTGTAAGGACCGCGACTCCTGGCGCTCCGTCCTTTCTGACTACCCCGTTGGGGATACAGCGTGAAGATATGTTATGTTGTTAATTTCTATCTTCACTAATATTATAAAGAGGTAAAGTTTTGTTTGTTTGTATAACTCAAAAACTACTCAACCGATTTCAAAAATTTTTTCATTTATAGAAAGCTACATTATCAGCGAGTAATATGGGTTGCATTTTATTTAAAAAAAAAATTCTACCCATGTGAAGCCAAGGCGAGTCGCTAGTAATAAATGTAATGAGTTGGTAATCGCACGGCAACATAATAACATAAGAATAATCTACTATTTAATATACACCGAATCGAACATAGCGCTAGCAGGCCTAAATGCAATATGTAAACAAGCATAAAGCGCTCAGATCGCTAATATTAGGTAGATGTTATTGATATCTAATATTGATACGGTCACTATAAATGTTGGTAGGTTAATTAGTTAGGAAACAATTTATGACAAAGTTGTTGAATAGGTGCTTTCATAGATGGGTAGTTCCCAAGAAATCCCGAAATTCCTGTCCTTTCAGATTTAACAAAAACGTAGCCAACTTCTAACGGTAACTAATATTTCCTCGTAAATTCCATTAGTGTAGCTACTAGTGTCAGTTATAATTTCTGAATTATATGTGTAAATAAAATTAAAAAAAAATTGTGAAGTTCCGAAAATCATTCCCTCACTCTGTCCCGAACTCCAGATTGAAGCCCTTTCAGATTTTTAACTCAACTATTCCTTAATAAAAGTAACTGAAAGTTTTATAAATCGATAAAAAATACAATATTTTTTTTAAAGTAGCAATATTTTAAACAAAAAAATTAAAGAGGTTGATAAATTATTTTTTGTGTGTCCTAAGAAAAAAAAGCATTCCCTCACACCCTGACAGCCTGTTTGCGAACGCATCTTTAATCACGAGTTAAGGTCCTATTGGTTTTTAATACTTAGCAGTACTATTAATTTTAAATATTAATAGATTCATCTTCAGCGTGTTAGAGGTCAGCGTCTTTTAACGAAAGATTTAATTAATATTCTTCAAGAGTTACATTTTTGATCGTGATTATCTCATGTCGTGGAAGAAGAAGGTAATTACGATCAGTTGAATACAAGCCGTTTCAAATGTACTGTTACTAACAAACATGTACTATTACGTACAAAATTTTGTACGTAATAGTACATTTTTGTTTGAAAAATGGTGAAGGGTCTATGGAGTTCAAAAAATAAGTAGCCTATAACCATCTACAACTAATTCCGCGTCGAATGGTCATGGTCCCATGCCGATCGGTCCAGTAGTTTTCAAGTTTATCGCGGTCAAAAAAAAACTTTCATTATATTATATACATTATTTATTCAGTTAAATGGATTTTTGGGAACATTAGTTTCATACAAAAATTCGATACCGATGCAAAATATGTCGCGAGTTTTTGTTCGTTACTTATCAATTTGTCATTCCCTTATCCGTCATTCCCTCATATAAACTCCTTGTTTTACCATACATTTTGAAACACATTTATTCTGGGGACCACTATTTTATCAAATACTAGGATCATAGGTACTATCTAATGCTCGAAAAAAAATTACAAATTAAATTAATTTTTTTTAAATTATTTCTTAAGATGAAATTTCCGGACTTCGTAAGAACTACCCAAATACCGATAAAATAATTGACTTGATTTTTGTTTCTCTCAACTTTTTGTGGTGGAAGGTCTGCGTTGCGAGATTAGAATTTTTTCCACATTTTCTGTTTTGAAGGCATCTCATTGCTTTTTGTAGGTAGTCTTCCTTTTTTTCTTTTCGGGTAATATTTTTTGTATGTCAGTACGGATTTTCTTATGGTTTTCTCAAAGGCGTTAATGTAACAATTTTAACAAGTTTGGACTGTAAATCGATTATATTCAGCGATTGCGGACTCCTGAGCTTTGATACTATCGAAATCGACATTAATTAGATGTAATCCGCCCAGACTTGTCACTCTCGAAAGTGCCACGTATGCTTGACCGCATGGAAGTGAACACGGCAGAACCGAAAAGTTACTTATGCGGTTCGTTTCGTACCGCAAAGAAAACAGGACTGAAATTTAGAAAACAGATTTGAACTTCGGGATGCTTCAGTTTTTCCTTCCTTTGTAGGCTAAACAATAACTGAATTCAAAATTTGAGGTTTGTGTGACGTACCTTAGAATTTTGATGATCGGTGAGTCAGTGACAAAATTAAAGAACTGCGACTGGCAGCGGTTTGTAAATTATAAGGTGTAAATAGTAGGTAATTAGCAAATTTAGCTAGTCATAATAAATCCTTTTGGTCAGTGAAAATTTAGGCTTCTAGCTTTATCCACAACGAAGTTACGGGCGGGTCAAAAATGGCCTGAGTGGCTTCGAGAAAAGGATGGTACCACTGTGATGGTGCACTGGCGGGGGCACTGCAGTGCCCCCAGATATGACTAGTTCCTTCTCATTTCATTTCCGAAAGTAGGGTGAGTAAGCCTAACAGTAGAACTAACGTGGGCCATTAAAACTACTTGTCTAGCACTGTAAAGAGCTTGTCATATTTATTAAACTATATTATATATTCTCAACATATCTTCACGCTGTATCCCCAACGGGGTAGTCAGAGGACGGAGCGCCAGGAGTCGCGGTCCTTACACACCTGTTATGTTATGTTATATATTCTCAAATTGGTGTTAATTTGCGGAAATCTATTTAATGTGATGAATTCTTATAATATTCAGGCCCATCTTTTCTATTGGCCACTATATGGTCTAGTGCTCAGGGCCCCGTGATCGATGGGGCCCCTCGTTCTTGCCAGATCACCAACCGATAACCGATATTACCGATTTAAACATATTTATTTCGTGAAAACCAAATGATATTACTGACTATAGTTAATAGTTTTTGGTATTTTCATGAATAAGAGGCCTATCACTGGCAAAACTGTTTGACTGCCTACTTATGATCCCTTAAATATTGAGTTTTATGTAGCGTAGCTAATACGGCTAATATGTAATAGCGACGTACAACTGAACGTGACCCAAGTAAACCGATTCGACAATCGGCGGGGTTATTACCTAAAAATTTGCAGACAGCGACAACCACGCGATCACTGCGCGACCGGGGACTAATTGTAATAAAAAAATAGTATCATGTATGACGATTGCGTATCTATTATTCTATGGCCGTAAAATGCACTTTATGCGGTAGATTTGGCGTCACTATACAAAATTACATTGCACAAATTCTCGTTTTGACAGCAGATATCGCGCGATATTGACTGTCGCATGCTGTCTGCAAGTTACATAATAAGCGTGCTGGACTTGCCCTGTGAACGTTACGTTGGGTCGGTCGGGATTCTCGTATCACGCGCATATCACGCGCACTTTCTTCTCGTTAGCATTTTTTTTCGGTTTGGTTTCGTTGCTAGTTAGTTGGTCGAGTCTGATCTCTGGAATATCCTAAGGATGCTTCGTTGAGAGGCGAAACGTGCGTCGAATTGTTTTGGAATCTTGGACAGAAGATAGCTAAATGTTATAAGAATTTATCGCATTTATAAAACTATATTTAAATTGAAAGAAAATACGTCCGAAGTCAAGTTAACGTATAAGTTAAACTGGCTTTAGTGTTTGTTTCTGAATACGTTGCCTTAACAAGCTGGCAAATTAAAAGCTCATTGGTTACGCCTCTCGACATAACTTCGTTAACCTTTTTGAACGTAGAAAGTCCTTTTTAATCAATATCAACGTTAGTTGAAATCCCCGATAAGGTATTTGTCTTAGCCTAATGTTATGTTTTTAAGAACAATTTAAAGACATATAATGTTGTGCTATAAATACGTATATTTAAATATTAGATAACGCGAAACTAGTCATAAGTAGTTTAGTGTCAGAAAAAATAGTGGAGTGGCCAAGACCAAGCTGACTGACACAAAGCTGATTCAAGTTTACAAAAGTAAATAAGAACAATAAAAAGTGTATTAAAACAACAATTAAACATAAAATAGTTCTAAAGAATTAGAAATCATTTACATTTGTCTCATTTTTTCTGACAGCTGTATTAAAAATTTTACCGAGAATGTAAGGCAATTTATAAGTATATGTGACTTGAAAAATGATGGATTTCTTACTGACAAATAGATAACTGTAAATTATAGATAGGGATTTGAAAGAATAGGTAATATTAATGTTTGCAAATGTTTCTTCAATCGCATGTATTTAGGTAATCGGTATGTATTTAGTTTTTCAGTGTATGAAACACATCTAAGACCTAAAGAAAAAAGTAACTTAATCTCTTAGGGTTCACAATGAGATAAATTTTTGCTTTTAAAAACTTTACAGTTCAAATCTATACTTCATTACTCTACTATTTTTCAAGTACACCAAAATCATGAAAATTTCACTCAGCGTATAATTTTAGCGGTAATTTCCTCAGGGGTTGAAGGGTTAGGATTTGAAAATACATTTTTTGAAATATATTTTCTTTCAAATTTCATGACCGTGTTTTACTTTAGCATTTTCTAGTTAAATGTGTGTATTTTCAGGGTCCATATTCCAACGTATTAAGAGCAGTGCGAGTGCCTATCATATCTAAAGAAAACTGCCAACACGTGCCCTTCCCTTATTTTAGGGGCAGTCTCACATCAAGAATGTTCTGCGCTGGATTCCAAGAAGGGAAAAAGGATGCCTGTCAGGTAATCTGTTATTACTGAAATATTTTCGTACTATTCAAAGCATAAAAACTACCTATATACAGAAATAAAAGCACAAAGTACATGCTGCCTAAAGAGTAATTGCAATAAGTTAATTGCAATTACTTTAATAAACAGGTCTTTTAACGAATTGTTCATATTCCTCTACAAGTCTTCACCAAAGGTCTAGTATGGGATGGTATAGAAACAATACATTTAGTTTGTGAGTTTAATCTTGAACTTATCTTGAACTAATATGTTCGAGATTAATTGAACTGTCATTCATTTCGTCATTAGATATTCACAACCTTAGTACTTAACAAGACAGAATTTAATGTACATTCTACTAATGAAGCACTTGTACTTTATGTTATTATCTGGAATATCTCTCATGCGCACATCACCGACCGAAGACATGCATGTTGTAAGCAAAGAACTACGAGAAAGTTGCCTAAATGTGTAGATATCATTCACAAGTGAAATTCGTGTGTATGGTATAGTATCTAGGATAAGCCAGTTGATAAAGTGCCTTTTTTAATTATATGTTAATTATAGTTTCAAAGCTAGTTTAAAGGTAACCACATACTTTTTTCAACACCACACCATCACTCCCATTTTTTCACATTTTTTACTCATTTGTAAAACTAATATTGCGTTTGTTTTTAATATTAAATTTGGTCATTATATCTTTTTGATTCCAAATGGAATTTTTACTTAAAAATTTCCAAATTCTATTTAAAATTTATTTTGTCTCCATTCTCTTTTCGTGGCATCCGGGTGAGAATGGTATAATAGGTATGTGTGATATTTGTATTGCATTACACCCTTGTACAGCTCAAGGAACCAACATTTGTACAGCAAATGCTATGAAAATTGTTTTTCATGGTACATTTAGGGACAAATAAACGTATTCTGCGACGTACATTTTTTGTAATTTTGGTCTGTGATGTGCTTTTTGACATTCCGTTAATAAGGCATGAATTTAAGGTTGAATTATTGTAATATTATTTCTAGGGTGACTCAGGCGGACCGGCAGTAGCATATGATCGTTTATTGGGTATGGTATCGTTTGGCTACGGTTGTGCTACACCAGGGTCGTATGGAGTCTACAGTAAGGTGGCAAAGGTTAGACCCTGGATCGAGGAGATCACCGGCCTCACGTTGGATTAAATAACTTTTAATGGATTAAAAATGTTTTGCAATAACTTTGGTGTTTCATTATGAAATATTTGGACAGATATTTTCAGGTGTTTTAAAGATAGGTAAATGTTATACAAATAAGCGCATTAAGAAGGTGGGTAAATGACCCCCGTTCGTCCAAATCCTTCTAGTTCTAGTAAAAGTCAATCACGTTGATGGTTAATTTTTGCAGTTTTTATAAAGTCTGTGATCAGTTAATCCTGATTGTACTTAAATCTGCGCCTCCTTCCAGAAAACATTGCTACACTTTTCTGCACAAGTACAGATAGCTCCCGATTAGCACATAAAAATTACTTTCTCGGCAATGACCACCTTCTTAAACAATGATCAGACCTCACTGAACATTTACCCTTAGAGTCTCGCTTAACGGTATGAAATGAGCTCTAACTTAAATCGATACTATTAACCTTTAAAGATTTCCCTCGTGAGGAGATGATCCTGGCTGTAGCAGCACATCTTGCTTAAACGTGTTTTGTTATAAAACTTAACAGTATATACGAAATGGGAAGGCAGTGCTTTTGCGGAGTTGCCTCGTTCAGAGATGATTTTGGCTGCAGCACCAGGTTGCTCTTACCATATTATTATATTGTCGTTGAATCTACATTTATTTATACCAAGTTTCAGCCCTATTGAATACCTATTTAGAAGCGTGTCAAATTTCGCGTGCAAGATTTCGCCTTCGAGAAAGTTTGTATTGAAAATTAAACATTGATGTGCTATGGTTGTCACTCATAAACAAAAGAAGTATCTAGAAATACCCAGTTACTTTAGAAAAGTCTGGAATGGCCTGTAGCTATAAGACCTAAGGGTCACATCCACATTCACAACAGCTCAAGTCTTTCATAGCTCTCTCTACTTTAATAATAGGTAAGTATAAAACTTGTAATAAAAATTAATTAAAAATTAACGGCTAGAAATATAAGTTTGAGTACATTATTTGTAATGGGCTTATTACTTGTAATTGCTATAACAAATACTCCCTTAGCACTTGGGTTAGTAATTTTGTAAATTCGTAAAATGTAGTGAGTTTGTGTAATAATTATGTAAGTACTTAGGTGGCCTACTGTCATAAATTTGAACTCTGAAATATTCGATTTAAAAAACTTATGGCCACTACCATTAGTAATTCTTAAGTTAAAGATAACCCCTAAGATAATTTGATTGATATTTTCTCCTATTTTCATTTTTACCAACGTTCAAGTCTACCTAAGGCATAAATAAGAATCGATCAAGTGTAGATTTGACTATCCCGCACACTTATTATCTAAGCCAAATATCGCGCGATATCTGCTGACAAAACCAGAATGTGTTAAACATATGATGAATTCCTAAAGTCTTTAGATATTTTGCGCTCAAACTCCAAAAACCACCAATCGACTCGTGTTTCGCCTCTCAACGAAGCATCCTCAAGATATACCAGTGATAAGACTCTGTCAGCTAACCAGCACCGAATCCTTAGTTTGTGTTCTTATGTCTGTTTATTTGTTGTCCTTAGTCACATGAAATGGATTTCCGCAAGGTAACACCTGAGTCTATACAATATGTGTTTAACATAATTTGTACAGTGGCGGTAAATCTACCGCGAAAAGTGCATTTTACGGTCGTGGCGCATTAGATACGCAATCATCATACACGATATCAATTTTTTATTAAGAATAGTTACTGGTCGCGCAATGATCGCGTGGCTGTCGCTGTCTGCAAATTTTTGGGTAATAATAACCCCGCCGATCAGTACCGTCTTTCCTTGAGTGGTTGGAATGTATTAGTCTTTTCATATTTCTATATATTCTATATATACATATATTCGAACTCTGAGTGTTGCCAACCTTAATTTTAGAAAATAAATAGATGAAGTGCAAATAAATTGGTAGAAATTGGTAGATTGGATCGGTAAATCTACCTATCCTACAACTTTAGTTCAAAAATTTTTTTGAGAATTAAAAAATAAAATCCGTCCCGAAACATTTATTTATTTCTACTCTAATTTTCGCGTGTATTCATTTAAATGAAACACTTTTTACGGATTTAATTGGTAATGCGTATTTATTAACACTTATTAATTAATTGTGTCCGAATTAGTTTTTATAATTTTATTTTTATTTTACTCCTGACCTTTCAGCTTCCTTTTCGGATACTGTAATCACGACTCCTGAAAGAGAGTCAGGAGTGAATTGAAAATAAAACTGTAAGTTAATTAAAGAAGAAAACAGGTTTTTTTTTTTAAAAACGGCTTTTTTTATAGTATTTTAATTACTAAATTACTCGCTACTCGACTATTGCGACCTAGCCTTAATCTGGTTATCTGGACGACGAGTACTCAAAATAATTCACCTTGCGAGCAAAGGGTTTCGGTGATGCACTAAGATAGGTAGATTAAAAGCGAAATAGGCAGACCTACCAAAAAGTTGGTAGATATGGCAACTCCGCAACATGGCAACATAGTCCATAAATCTAATTATTTTTCAAGATATTATATAACATTTCATCATTTTTTACAGACGTTTAAATTAAGCCATAACGTAACGAAAACACGCTAACCGTAAGTCACTACGCGCCGTCCACATTCCTGTGCGGTTTGATAACAAATTTTTGACGATTTATTGAACGGGTGATGTCCACTAGCTAATCGAGCGTCATCTACTTATTGACCTCGACTTGGCTTATTGGCTTCGACTTGCCGTCGCCAAGTCGACCCCCGTTGATCATGTGATCACGAGTGGATGTCAAGCGAAAGTCTGGTGGACGGGTTCTGGGGTAGTGAAGAAGGATCTCTAGTCTTGAGATTATTATTTTCTTTTTCGCCCCCAGTTCGTGAGTCATCCTCGTTACTGGTCTATTGTTGAATAATTACTCCAAAATTCAGTAAATTCTTCAGTTTATTTATTTGCAAACGTATATAGGCTGAAAAAAAAGTGTAACATACATATATAAGCACACACTGCTGACAAAACTTGGCGACGGTTAGAATTGCACTATCTCTGACTACCTCCATTCGACTAAGTACATTGTACACGACTACTTGGTAGCTATTTGACAACTGCATCACAAAGGTTAAAGTCGGATCAGAGAATATGTGCAAAATAAGGTTGACTCCTCGTTCGCGCGTAATGGAGTTGTCTACTCTCAGCCGCATACGTAGGTGTTGCGTTTCGTCTCGTCGCATCTCAAACCCATGAGATGCTAAGAGTATCTCATTTAGTTTTGCATATAGTATATAACAATAAAAAATAATGCACACCGATTTCTTTTCACAATTGTTGAATTAATTTCTTGTAGTTATGTCGAAGAAAGATAACTATGGATTGGAATAACTAAATTTCGGCATCCAAAACGTTATTGCAATATGTTTGTTGATGCGATGTAGACATTTTTGTAATAACGACGATGTGAAGAACGGATTAAAGAAAATTAGATGCGCTTGCATGATAGCGTCGCGTGTGACCCCGACTGGCGCTACAATAATCACCCATAATCACCCTAAATATTACCGTTGTGTGTGTGCCACGACGCGTGCGTATTAGCGCATATATGTACAAACCACATAAAATAGTTTTCTATGAAGACATTATACTGTTATGTGTGTGGTCAAAATCTCATATAGGTACAGTCTAATTAAATACATAGGTAACCTATTTTATCCCCACACCTGTCACTGAGTTATTACAAAATTATCACAGATGGCCAATTGATGTGACTATAATAGTTATGAAGCTGACACATGTTTTCAGTATATTGGGTGGTCATGACGTCACAATAGATAAAGTCCCATACCACGTGAATTATGGCGATGTGTGCGGTGGTGTACTAATACATAAGAAGTGGGTGATAACTACAGCACACTGTGGGTAAGTATTCTGTTATATAGAGTAGTATGAATTAAGTTGGAATCAGGTATGAATTTTTGTATTCGTTATTAACTTCGTTTCATTAAATTATACGAGGAATTTTTGGCGGGATTTTATGGGGAGCGGTTGGGCGTTTATTTTAAATATTTGCAAATTGTTTCTAGTGGATATCGAGATGTAAAATTGGCGTAGTTTTGCGTCCTAAGTATCTACGCTGTTGTGCATTATGTGGAATTGTTAAAATAAGTTCTTATTTAGCAGTGTGACGTTTACATTTTTTTAGTGGCATAGTCTGCCTCTGCGGATCCTACTAAAAAGACTGGCTCAATATATTTGGCGCCAGAAACTTCATGAAACATTGAAATGTATTACGTTGATGTGTAATGAAATAATGTGAAGAATAAATCTATTACTGAAGACATCGGCTGTTATGGGCTTAGATCCCTTTACCGTCCCTCGCAATGGAAAACCATGTAAAAAATGAATTATACGTTTAACAAGAACAGTACATCAAAACAATAATCGGGGCGCTACGCGCTGGCAGAGCTGTGCGCGGGAAATGCCGCTTCGCCATATGTAAGACAGTGCTATCGTGTTGTCGCTCAAAATAGGCAAGACCTGCTCATGACATTTTAAATTTACGTATAATAAAATAAGTTCAATTAAAAAAAAACCATTTGAAATGTACGTTTTGCATTCTAATATTAAACCGAGCATCGATTTTTTAATTACTTACTATAAGAGTATTACACAAGTGCTTTCAATATGAAACAAAGTAAAATACGCTACGTCATTCACTGCACAAGAGTCGAATTGAAAGTGAGCTAGGTGTAGTCCCCGGAGCCTCATTTGAGTGGAACATAACGATTGTTTCGAACACTCATTCTAGTCTGAGAATACCATATAATGTGGTCTGAGTTATATATATAGTTTTATTAATCGTAATTTTTACGGACATTTATTTATGCATTTACAAATACGTTTTACAGTACGGATCCAAATTTTATTAGAGTGGGCAGTAGTCATCGCGTAAAAGGTCTAAAAGTAAGGATAATCTCTCATATAGTACACCCAAATTTTGGATATAAACATGGCTTCGACTACGACGTGCAGCTTCTGGAACTTTATCGTAGACTACATTTTCGAAACTCTGTGTCTGCTGTAGATTTAAGCGATGGGCGCATTGGGAATAGTGTTTACGTGACTGGATGGGGATATCCAGTGGAGAAAGTGAGTATAAAAAGTTTAAGTATTTATAAGTTTAAGTATATAATGTGCCCCACTGATAAACCTACGTACCTACCTTGCCTTCACTCTATTCAGATATTTCGCTCAACCAAACTTTCAACCAAGATCTCTAAGAAAACAATCTCGACGCCGCCAATTTTTGTACGCGAAATGTATCTCAATTAAACCGTGTTATAATCTGCACACTCAAAGATTTTAGTAGAAAGTAAAAAAATAAATTACAATGTGTATAAGAACCATGTTTTGTGACGATTTTGATATATTTATAACAAAAAAGTACATACATATCCTAACGTTAATATTTACAAACTTAAACTAAACATTATCTTAAATAAATAGACTTCCTCAAAGTTGCCTCTTAGAAAGCTGTCATTGCCTAGGGCGTCTAATAGACTGGCAGCATAGTAATGCTGCCAGAAAGAGGTATCTTTGAATAGTCAATTAATGATTTTAATTATATTTTTTGTTCTTTCTTTTTTTAGACGTCAAGAAATTTCTTTTGTTTTCATAATTATAATTCTATACGTCCTGTTGATTGATATAGGTCTTCTCGCGCACGATCAAAAGTGAAAATATATCAGTTCTGGTTTTCTATTAGTTTCAAATCGTTAAAATTGGTTAATTTGGAAGTTTACTGACTTTTAGTGGCCATATTCATAAAGCCTGATGACTTAAAACTCTAACCTAAGCTTCCACGTATCTTCAAAGTTACCCATCCACAGTGATTAAAAATAAGTAATTATAAAGTTTTTACTGTTTGTCCGTGAACACATTTTGCCAACCTCCGTGGCGCAACGGCTTAGCGCGTCGGAAAGTAAACGGGAGTTGCGGGTTCGATTCCCGCTCCGAGTCTGGGTGTTTATGTATAATATGTATATGTATTTATTTAAAAAAAAGTATATAAGTAGTATATCAGTTGTCATACTCATAACATAAGCGCTGTGCTGCTTACTTTGGGACTAGATGACTCTGTGTGAAATATCTGAGTATATTATTATTATTACATAATCTGTGACACACGATGGCTTTTTTTGGAGTGCAACATTTGTTTTTTATTTCAATTCGATTGGAATAGTCAATTGAAATTCAAAAGATAAATGAATTTTAAGTTTCTCGAGTCAGTGACCCGAAAACATGTAAGAAGTCGCAGGCACGACTAGTGCTAATAATTAATAAAAACTAAATGACTATAAACATAAAGACTCTAGACTATGCTATTTTCATATTTTAAACATATGTTCGCAACACATTTGGAAACATTACCTCTTAATGTCTGCCATCTGTTCAAAATTTCGATTTCAACCCGAGTTTGACTGGGCTGTTATACTAATGTAGATTTCTCTAGTGATTCTAGAATATATTTTCAGGGTGATTACCAAGATACTCTTCAGGCGGTACATTTGAAAATAGTACCGTTCCAACGGTGCCAAGAAGTTGAACAACCATGGTACAACCATAGCCTTACTCCTAGAATGTTCTGTGCAGGTGGAGGAACAAAGGATGCTTGTCAGGTAGTATCTCGTTCTTTGAGACACTCAAAGCTGCAGCTGCACTCCATTCGGTGTAGCCTAGTCTTTATAGTGTATGTAAAATAATGAGAAAGGTTCCTATCTAGACTGTGCGTACTATAGGGCCATCAGCTTGGCCAGCTTAGCGAGTAAAGTCTATACTAAGGTATTGACTGAACGTATGAAAGGCGTTTCAAAAAGATATTTGTGGGAGGCGCAAGGTGGTTTCAGGAACGGTAGGGGTTGTATGGATCAGATTTTCTCGCTTCGTGTTATCGTGGGAAGGTTTCTGGCGATAGGCCAGAAAGTTTTCTGCGCTTTCGTGGATCTAGAAAAAGCATTCGATAGAGTAGTGCGGAAGAAATTGTGGAGTCTTCTGCCTGAATATGGCGTGGAGGGCTCCTTACTACGGGCTGTGAGGTCATTATATCGTGGCCACAGAGCCTGTGTAAGGATAGACGGTGACATGTCGCCCTGGTTTGAAGTCTGTTCTGGTGTCAGACAGGGCTGCGTGATGTCTGCCTGGCTGTTCGTGCTGTATTTGGACAGTTGCCTCCAGAGTGGGTAGTGTGAATATATCTAACACTGCTAAAATGGCCATCCACAATGCGGTGTTATTGCCAACTTTGTTCTACGGTAGTGAGGCCTGGATATGCTCGAAATGGAGTGAAAGTATGATAAATGCTGTGGAGATGCGATCTCTCAGAAATATGTGCGGAGTCACGCTTGCGGACAGGATAGCAATGAAAAGATACGCAGTATGACAGGGTTGCACAGCAGTATTATTGTAAAAATGAAGAAAGAATGCTTAGATGGTTCGGGCACTTGGAAAGAATGAGTGATGAAAGACTGACGAAGAAAATCTACAGAGCGAAAGTGGGTGGTAAAAGAAGCAGAGAAGCAGAGAAGACCAAGGCTGACTTATGAAGATCAAATAGCCAGAGTGTTAGCAGACGGAAATGTCAAAAGCACTCGCATACCTAGGCGAAAATGTGTGAAGAGAATGATGAGATTTGAGGAAGCGAAAGTGGTGTGTAAGGACCGCGACTCCTGGCGTTCCGTCCTCTCTGACTACCCCGTTGGGGATACAGCGTGAAGATATGTTATGTTACATAAAATAATGGTTTCTGAATGTTAACGACCACGAGTTATACTAATATTAATAACTTTTAATTATTTTGTTACCTCTAAGACAATTAAGTGTTCCTTAACGCTAGGTTTTGTTTTCGCGAAGATTAGGTGACATCTAAGATACGAAGAAGCAGTCAGGTTGCCTTGGACTAGTCAGGATACCTAAAGCTCCTCATAGTGGGCGGTACGTACATTAACGCCTTACTATCGGACTTCAGTCAGAATTCCCTTAAATATTAGAAGCAGAAAAATTTCAATAATTGTATGAAAAAATTATATTATTATAAGCATGTGGTATATCTATTGGATACCATCATGTTAATTTTGCAGGGCGACAGTGGTGGAGCAGCAGTATCTCATGGCCGCCTCGTGGGTATTTCCTCCTTTGGATGGGGCTGTGGTCGGGGGATCCCCGGAGTCTATGTAGACATTACCAATTTTGAAATTAGAACCTGGATATTTCATCATACTGGAGTGTGATTTGAATTATGTTTTATTCGCATTAGCACTGGAAGATAATAAAAAGTCTTGCAATTACTTTACTTCGATGTCGTCACTTACCTGTAGTAATCTATAATAGGAAACGGGTCTCTTATAATGCACGCTACTGAGCCCGGTTTTCAGCATATCTCAGCCAATGAATATTAGCCACTTTGCGTAGAACTTCGCTTCGATTAGCTGTAGGACGCTATACACATTACGTTCGTGCAAACCATAAACTTAGTATATATTGGCGCATAAAGTTACAAAGAATGCGAGTAAGAATGTAATCTTTTATGATAGTGGCACGAATAGGAAAAGTACAGCAGAACGAGACGCTATTGTAACTCGTTTTGAATGAGAGGTCGTCACAAGTCGTCACGGTGTGGAGAACGCTGTTGACTTATCTTATAATTTTGTGTTATTCCTGTTTTATTTCAAAGAAGTACTTTTTACTAAGTATTTTTCAAGAATGGTTACGTGTTCTGTATGTGATTGTGATATTACATATCGCAATAATCAAGGAAATCATTCATTTCACAGGTGACATTGACAAATTAAAAATCGTCACGCGTCAACGAGCTCCATGTTCGTCTATATGTCAGTATAATATATACTAAGTTTATGGCGCGAACGCTCTCTCCACTAAGGAATTTTGGCCCCAGAGGTCTCAGCTATTCGACAAATGTGACAAGTCTGCTGCCACTTTGATCTGCATATTGAGTTGGGGTTGTCGGTTACTTTTGTTCTCTATCAAATCATCTCGTCTTCCTCGTTCCTTAAAAGAAACTACGAGTATGATTCGCACTTTATGGACTAGTCTCTTTGTTACGTTTCGACTCCTAACGTTGAATACACCGGTTTTTTAAATTTTGTCTTAAAATTTTGTTTTGAAATATTACGATATTGGTAATGGAAGACCTGACGGAGTTTCCCAATTGAATCTTTCGATCGGCTTCTTTGTCGAAGATATTTCTACCCACCATATGAGTTTGGACAAGGTAGACATAATTTTACACGACTTCCAGGAACATATATTTATAATAATTATATTATGTAACTATTTATTTATTCCTATTACATATACATTTTGTTCTACACGTATACATAGTCTCAATCAATATGCTAAAGTTTAAGGTTTGACGCGTCCGGAATCCGAATTAGGAAAAACCTCTGTTTCAGGCTCCAGTGCCCGCCCCTTTAGAGTTGTATAATATTTATGTGCAAATAAAGTTTTAAATGACAATTTTAAAAGTTAAATAATAATAAATAATACATAAAATAGAAACAACTTATAAAATTACAATATATATTTCGTGCATGTAAATGAGTGAAAATGAAAAAGTGATTTTTTGTGGTGAGTGTTTATACAGATGACAAGCCGTGTAACTATGTCAGAGTACATATTTTTCCTCAGAGAATATCTTACACATGAGTATGGCAGTTTCCTAATTTTGGGTGGAGAAGATCTTCAGTGTCATCATAGGACTTTTTTTGTAGCAATGATACTAATTTCTTTTGACATTTATATTTGTCAAATGAATATATTAGGATTTCTTGGTTAATTAATTTATCAAAAGAAACGATGGCTAAAAGAGGTCTTGAGTCGATTTATAGATAACCCTGGAGCTGGCGATCTATTTCGTCTCGTGGAATTCGCAGGGTTATATAATAATGGTGAGTGCTGTTTTAGAATTATGTTTAGTATAAAGAGCTGCCTTGCTGAAAGTTCTTCACGTGTTTATATAATTTTAATATCTGCATTAGTAAGCTATGTAAATATATCTAACTCAAACAAAATGGTCCTACATAATACGGTATTGGTTTCAAGTTTATTGTACGGTAGTGAGGCCTGGATATGTCCAAAATCGAGTGAATGTAAAATAAATGCAGTTGAAATGCTCTTTTAGAAATATGAGCGGTGTCACCCTTGCGGACAAAATTAGCAATGAAGAGATACACAGTATGACAGGGTTGCACAACAGTTATAGTAAAAATGAAGAAAGGAATGCTACGATGGTTGGAGCACATAGAAGGAATGCGTGATGAAAGACTGACGAAGAAAATCTACAGAGCGAAAGCGAATGGTAAAAGAAGCCAAGGAGGACCATGGCTGACAAATTAATATCAATGAATATCAAATAGCCAGAATGTTAGCTGCCGAAAACGTCAAAAGCTCTTGCATATAGACCTAGGCGAAAAGTGAGGAGAATGACGAGATTTGAGGAACCGAAAGAAGTATGCAAGGACATCGACCGCGATACGCGGTGGTAATTAACAAAAATTATTCAAATGAGAGAGGCCAAATACCTTAAATGTCCGTTAGCCTTCAGGGTGGTGGAAGTCGGAGGTGGCTTTCAGCGTCGTAAAACCACAAAACGGAAGATAGATTTACTTATCACCTTACTAACCTACCACTTCATGTGTGAATTATGTAGTAACAGTATAATGCAAAACAATTAAATACCAATTCCAGTCGGTGAACACAACATAACATGAAACGCGATACGGCAGAATTTCTTTTAGCTTCAAAACAAAGAGATAGTTGATGTATAACCAATATTCCAAAAACTTTCCCTCGTTCTTATCACAAAGCGACCGATGCCTTTTTTAGACTTCTCCATAACAAAACAATTCACACACTAAATTACCCACATACCAAAAAAAAATAACTAAACCGGCGCTGACGGGATAACTAGTGCCATCTCTTGGTACCGAGAGACAATAGAAACAATAATATGTTTTATTCTTAACAGTATATATGTATTGGACTAATACATAACATACGACCTTACGTATGTTGGTGTCAGCAATGTTCCTTAGACGCCTAAAAATATACATGATATTACGCAATTTTGAAGTCAAATCATTGAATCAAATCTTGAATATTAACGTGGGATGAAATAGCTAAGTTAATGACATTAGTCCTCTCAATCTTTGGACAATCACAAAAAGTTTGATTCGGCATGATTATGGGCAAAAATACAGAAGTCAGAACTGTCACAAGATTGGACATTACGCGTAGAATAAGTCATGTATTTTGTTTTTAACGTTAGTTTATTATGACCGAGACAGTTTCTCACTACTTCAAAACCCTCCGTAGCCACCCTATAGGTTTCAGAGCATGATTTAGCTGTAAATATGCAACTAATTAATTCTATTATTAATTAATATTTTTGAAACCATTTTAATTCTTGTTACGTTTAACAGTTTTTTTCGGAAATATATAAATCCAACAGGACAAAGGAACATCTTTGCAGTAAGAATAAGGGCTCGTTTCGTTAAGAAAATCGTAAATATTTTTCGCATTTTTTTAACATCAGAAAATAGTATCATCTAGTGATAATTTGGTACCCAATTAAGAGAAATATTTTTTTATTATTATCTAACAATTATTGTCACGAGATTTTTTTTTATCACAATAAATTATATCATAGTATTGTCATGAAATTAAAGCGACCTTCGATATGGAAGGGTGTCATTCATCCATAAGTGTAACCATAAAGTTAGTGTATTTTATACTAGCGTATAGATGAACATAGAGCTATTGACGTGTGACGATTTTTAATTTGTCAATATCACCCATAAAATGAATGATTCCCCTGATTATTGCCATCCATCACTGAAAAAATTGAATTGATTATTGCCATATGTAATATCACAATCATATTAATCAATAATACATAACATACATATATACATATCTTCACGCTGTATTCCTAACGGGGTAGTCAGAGAATAATAATAATAATACATAAAAATTATTAATAAATACAGCACTTCTTTGAAATAGAACAGGAATAACACAAAATAATAAAATAAGTCAACAGCATTCTCCAACGCGTGATGAATTGTGACGACCTGTCAATCAAGACGAGTTACAATAGCGTCTCGTTTGCTGTCCCTTTCCTACTCGTACCACTATCATAAAGGATTACATTCTCACTCGCACTCTTAGTACGTTTATACGCCAGTACATACTAAGTTTATGAGTACAACACATGCCTTTCAAAACACGAATATGCCCATTATGGAGGCGAGTAGATCACCCATCCGCTAGGTGATTGCGTGCTATATTGCTTAAACTCAATAATCATATCAAATATCAAAACACTACCAAATTACGAGCGCCTTTATCGATGTGCTCTTAAAAATCGTCAACTATCAAATAAATCATTCAGCGGTAAAAAGCCAATCTCACTAAAAGCAAATGGTATTGGTGACTGTGCCGTGAAAATATTGTGAAAGTCCACAAAAATATTTTTCACTTTAGGGATCAAATACCGCGTACTATGTACCTAGATACGGCAAGTACTTACATTGCGCTGCTATTGCATATAAGCAATTACATACATATAACAATGCTATATAGATCCATTTGGAGGGTAAGTATGTACGTTGAATATTTTCGGGATACTTTGACATGAACATGTAATGAATTTTACAGTATTTATTTTTTCTCTAAAATATTAATGTAATAATGTTTACTTTTGTTATGAACTCAAAGTTGGTCGAACGTAGGTAGTGGACAGTACCGATAAGAAAACCTAGATAAGTTATGAATAAACATAAAGAACTTACCAATAAGTATAGAAAAGATAATGATAAGTTTAAGGAATTAATTTTATAGAAATAAGTTCTCTGTTTTGGGCAGAAGTGGAACCATTTGATCTACACGATTTGATGATTGGTGATTGATTTAAAAAAAATTAAAAAAAATGTACGAGCTACAATTCATTTTTAACACTGGCCGCAAAAATGGTCTATCTACGTGTCTATCTGTGCTATAGTAAGTTTAGAAAAAAATCGATTTGCACCCGATTTTTTTCTTTAAAAGTTGCCGTTTTTGAGAATATTCTTAACTGTAATTGGTAGATATCAGTACAGATTATTTTTTGTGACAGGACTTTTATCTTTTAAATCTTAATTATTACAATGTTAGTAAAGATAGGGCTTAACGACTTTGTATTTTTGGAAAAAAACATACATGCCACTATATTTATTTTTTAATAGAACAGGGAACAGGTTGGTTACAGTGTACTTGTACACATAGTGACAGTGTAATTATCCACCTTCAATTTTGTATAAAATCAACGATGTGTGCATCCTTAATTTGCATCGGTGTGGGTTGAAGCTTATAACTACGTGGTAACTGCATTCGTATGCGTTTATTTTATCTATGCTGTTTGCCGTATATTGAAGAGGGGTTTAGGGAGGCGAATTGTACCCCCAAAAACACCCGGATGGGGAGTCATCATGACGATGATGGCGAGTCTGCGCAGTTGTTAGACAGAGACAGGAACAAAAAGTGTCTAGATTGTTGTATGTATAGGATAATATATTTGTCCGTCGGAATGACTACGTAATGATTTACTAGTGGCTTCTCTGAGAACTATTATTAATTGATAGATGTATTAAAATTTGTATATTTCTCAACACATTCTATTCACTGAATTTATTTACGTTTATCGATTACGTCAAATAAATCGATCGGCCACCATTTCGATAGAAATTGTGTAACAAATATTGGAATTTGCTAGGTGTCCTTTTCTAGCTTTTCGATTTTCTTTGCCGGTTGTTCGTCACTCATTATTTCCTTATGTTCAAACTATCGAAGCATTCATTCTTATTTTCCCAATAACTCATATTTTACCTATAAATATATAGCAGTAGAGAAATGAATTCGTGTATGTACGACAGACGGCTTTTAGTTATTGTTTGCTTATCAAAGAAAACGGTTAGTTACTCATCAGATGAACGAAACGTAGGACGGAAGACACAGCTAAAACATTAATCTATATAATTAGATGACCCGGTGAATTTCGTATCACCTATAATACATTTGATTACAACTTCTGATCAGCGATTATCAATCCTAATCAAACTTCCCACTCCAATTCATTGAGATCAATAATACTGGTTGCATCGTGTACGGTTTGAGTTTCGTTAGGTTATTGAATGAAACTTGCTTGTTATACAAATGAATTTAATGTTTTTTATTTACATGAAAGATACATACATATATTAAATTTAAAGCTTAAGATACAATGGGTATCCGTCACTGCCTGTGATGGTGTCAGCAATCAGGTCTCTCGGGTATCGCTTGGAACACTTACTGTCGATCATACAGGGTGAGACGTTGTTGATAACTCCGCAAGGTCCATGGATCATGTTCTTAGTTACCACTGCATGCAATTTCAGATCAACAGCTTCGTCGGGGATTTCAGCTGAAATAATGGAATCGATTTCATTTGGCCTGATTTTGTTAACTAACCAAACCAAAATGTGCGCATGAGGCAGACCACGCTTTTGCCATTCAACAGAGTACATCCAACAACGAACTTCGCTATGCACACCTTGCTTTATAATGAAATCTATAAAGAGATTTTAATTTTAGTTTAAAAACTCTGGCAGTGATGTCATGTCTATCAACTGGTGTTTTGCTGGGTAGCAGTTTCTTCTTGATTTCAATCCATTGAGGGTTGCAGGTGAATGTTATGAATAGCTCTGGGCGGCCACATTATCTAACATGCGCCATCGCATCTTGCACGTACTCGTGCATGTGGCACGGGCTTCCAATGTAAGTGGCCGGCAAAATTATCATTCTTCCCACGTTGTTCGCATCGCCGTCGGCATTAATAGCATCGCTGTGATGAATGTATTCTTCAGATCGGAGCTGCTGTTGGTTCAAACGGACATATTATGTCAATCGCTCTGTCTCAATTTTGACATACATGTCAACCGCGAACTAATGGAAAAGACGGCGACACATCAAAATGTGATTTATTTCACATTCATGGATCATGAGTCTGTATGAATAAAAATTCATAGCACTTACTTTTTAATTGGTTTCAGCGCCTGCAATCACAATAGACATACGGTTAGATGTGTTAAAACCCATGAATTAATTAATTATTGAATCTATTCCACTTACCAGTTACTTGATTAACCATTTTTATGCTGAAATGGTACCAATCTTCGCCCTGCCAGAAAATTAATGGATATTGTAGCGTGTCGTAGGTCCACACGACACGCTACAATACACGTTTCAATTCATAATTCCGACGATGAAGCACGATATCCTAGATCGCAAATTTTCTCCGACAATAACAACAGCCACTTCGTCGATTGTCGGTGAATTAAACCTTCCCTCATACTCACTCGCAGACATTTCGTCAGCCCTGATGACGATATTATGGCTGTCGGATGGCATTCGATGCAACATAATTTTGAATATTTTGATTAATTCGTTGTTCTGATGAGATATGTTTGCAATTTTTTAATAATGGCTCGCTTAAATGTTGGATTGTGAGCACAATGCTGATCAACTTCCGCATCCGAATTGCCCATGAAGTAAATTTGTAAGTAACAACGCTCCTAGTAAGTGATATATTTGTCCTTGGATCTGCAATAGTGCGGGTAAAAAAAAATTTCTGATACAATTAAACACGTTGTAATTATTACCTTGAAAGTGGGCATGAAATTGTCCTGTACAATTCACGTTGCGTCAAATGACGTCATTTGAAAACAACTGTTGTATGTTTGAATGTTGACGAAGAAATGGGTAGAATCACTTCCCGTCCCAGAAACTAATGAGCGTAATGGATCTGGTGTTGGGACCAATCGTGGCAATTTCACTTTTCCACCGACACAACACAATCCACAAGATTCACCAGGTACGGACAAACAACTGACATTTCTCCAATTGTTACTGATCTGTCCGCAACATAATGGATTTCCGGATCGTAATAGAATGCCGCTCGTTCCAGGTTCACGGGAGCACTGCGTCGGCGCCATCGCTCATGTTCATTGTGTCGTGCTCGCTGTTGTTGTGTTCGATGTGCTCGAACTCGTTGCATTCTAAATCTATCCACTTGTCGTTTATTTTCAGTCACTTTCCAACGCGATTCGGACATACAAATACGACTATTATATCATTATCTGTCGCTCGCGTGAAGTAGATCGTCGCACATTTGACTGGCTCGACGACCTATGTCAGCTCGTCTTCTCATTGTAATGAACACTATAAAATGACACGTAATTGTTTTCGTAGTCACTGAAATCTGCCGAATTTTAAAATATTGAAAACTTCAAACCATGTCCTCGAATCACACTAAAATTTGTGGTTATGTCTGTGGGATAGAATAAAGGAGTAGACCATAATTTTCTCTATGGCGTAGACGAAAGACATTAATAAAGATGTATTACTGATGTATTAATAAAGATGTTATTTTATTGACAAAATCTTTATGATAACCAATTTCTTTTTCTTTTCGTATGCCAAACTGCGTGTATATAATATATTCTAATTAATACTCTAATCAGTTTGTAAATAATCTTGTAAATCGCGTGTGTGTGCCTGTGAACAAAAAAAAATCGAATCGACTTTTGAGTTTTAGCGAGACTAACGAACAGCAATTGATTTTCATATAGATAGATATAATTCATCTGTACGTGTGCTTGTAATTAAACTTCTCTTAAACGGCTGGACTGATTTTGATGAATTTTGTGTGTGTTCGAGTGGGTCCCTGGATGGTTTAGATTTGCGATTGAACCCGGTAGGTGGCAATGCAGTCGGGTTCTAGAATTTTTTCATTTTTATGTATTGGGGCAGGATAATGTCTGTCGTGTCTGCTAGTTAATTAAGAAAATTTTACATCAACTTCTATTTTTAACTAAATTTATCCAATTTAATTTTTTAAACATTGTTTTAAATTTTAAGTTCCTCTTTTTCTAAAATTGTTACGTAACCCTGAGTTATTTCATGTCTGACACGTTTTTGACACGCTTTCAATAGGAGTCCATGAAGAGGTGAACAGAGGTATTTGACATAAGGTGAATAAAAACAGTGTACAATAATGTATGCATTTTTGTTTGCAATTATTATTAAAATTGTTCTTGTTTCAAAACAATTTATGTGGAACATGTATCAGAATATAATTATTGAAATTGAAATTTTAAAACCTACGTGGCACAAAAATATCTGGATCAACTTCAATCAAACATAGCTTAGAATATTTCCAAAAAGTCAATCTAAAGCGTATGATAAAAGAAAATAGGATCATCCGTTCCAGAGTTACGATGTCACAGACAAACTCACAGACAAGAACGGAGAGACAAGGTTGTTCAAACTAACACTCCTCTTTTGCCTCAGGGGTTAATAAACAAATTATCTACAGGTGATCGCACCAATATTGTGTGACCCTTTGGGGTCTAAGCCTAACTACTAGACTTGTACTGTTGGTACATAATATCCCGGGGGAACACCCATAACACTCAAACTCGAAGTTCGCTTCCTAAATTAATTTGATTGGGAATCAATCGAGGAGTTTCGAGTTTCGATATAGGAGTCAGATGAGTCAGTCAGTAATGCCTATGTGTATCTTCGCGCTAAAGCCCTAACATGGCATACAAAGAGGATGGAGCGATAAGTATCGTGGTCTTTAGCCTTATTTGAATAATGTTAACACAAAAATACATATTCATACTACGATGCGCACGTACGAGTATGTATATATTAATATTATAAAGAGGTAAACTTTGTTTGTTTGTATATAATAGATAAACTCCAAAAATAATCAACCGATTTCAAAAATTCTTTCATCTATAGAAACCTACATTATCAGCGAGTAACATGGGCTGCATTTCATTTTCTAAATAATTTCTACCCGTGCGAAGCCGGGGCGCGTGGCCAGTAGTATATATCACTCTAGAGGTTTGTATAGGGAATATCACAAACAGAATACTTTATACATAACAGCCTGCGTTATGCACATAAGGTAATACATAAGTTCATAATAAACATATAAAATCATTATTTGATGATTTCGAGGTGTAAGCGAGTCATTGGGATGGGCTGACGGGAGGTTAGGGGGCGAGGGGTCACTCATACCCTTAGCTGTAGGAGTCAGGCCAGTGCAGCAGCGTTGCAAGCAACTATTAGTGTGGCCGGTGAGCCTGGTGACGACGCGTGCATACCACCTACGCAACGCGTAAAACCTCCGCGCGATACAAAAAAAATATTCAAAAATTCTAAAAAAACAAACGGCCTAAATTTAAAAAAAAACTAAAAAAACAAAAATTTATAAACCAAGATTTTGGTTCGAAATTCAAAATTACGCGCATGCGTCACGTACACCGCCGCCGCCGTCGCTCACGAGATAGTTTTACGCAATAGATTTACATTTAGTTACTACGACACATAATCAAATAGTTTTTAAGTGACTCAGAACAATAATATTCAGCAACACTTGAACTTTACGCAATAGACATTCAAAATACCGGTTTTAGTTTCCGAATACTGTAAAACTAGTGTTAGGGCAACTGGAGGCAGTTCGACTCGGATTTGTTCATAAATAAAACGACCATCCGAGAGGAGCAGCCAACATTACAACATAAGACGAAAAAAAAAGACATATATGGGAAAGAAAAGAGCATCAAAACTTTCTAGATGTAACAAACGATAAGTTGAATGAGCAGGATATCGATGGCAGTGAAGATTCTATAGCAAAAAGGAATCTAGTAAACAACGAATAATAGCCATCGCCATTTGACGATAAAGAAATAACTTTTTTCGCAATAGAACAAGTTTTAAGTTTATATCAACCGTTTTTACAAGAAACCAATAGAAAAGAGAATTTAATGCTATAATTTTGTTAAGTACATTTAAACAAAACTGGTTATTTTTGGAACTTTAACATTGATTTATTTTGAGTTTTAAGTACAGACTCTCCATGTTTAACTAGTAAGTTAAGTGAAAGACTTTGGACTCTAATTAAGGCTAAGTGGTATTTGAGACTTTCGGCAAATAAGTTTCGGAAATATTTTGACCTATTTCATCTGCCGTTCACGATTTTGTGGAAGATGAAAACAAATTAAGCAAAAAATCTTGTGCCTTAAATTGGCCTTAAATTAGTAAAAATCTAAGATAAAAATTGCGTCAAAAATAAAGAAATTACCAAAAAAATCTAAATTTACTACCTGTTGATGCGACTTCAAGATTTCTTTAATAGTACAAAATTTAAAATTAAATTTAGAATTAATTAATCATTTGTGTTATTTCTACACCTGTAACGTTTTGTATAAATACGTATATAATTCAACGGGCTTAAAAATAACGAGGGAAGACACAATAAAGAGACAATATATATCAAAAGAAGACAACTTAAACGAGGAGTTAAAGAAGATGAAACTACAATAAAAACTAGACAAGACAAACAAGAAGAACATGCAATAACTGACATTAAAACAAACTTAACCAATTTTAACAGGAGTGGGCATCAATTGCCTGAAGACTTTGAACAGGTAAGAATTTCTTTAATATATGAATGCATTTTCCTTATTATTAACAGTTTTTTGTTTACTGTGGCCCTTCTAATTAACGCGATAAAAATTTATGTCAATAACAATTTATAGCAGACAATTTAACCATTAACCGTCTCATTGTTGGACCTGTTAACTGTAAAAAATTCGGAAAGAAGTATTAACTAATATTACGAGCATTAGAGACGTTCTAAAGTCAAAAAAATAATTAAGGACTGATTAAAATTTTTGTGTAGTTACATAATATTCTAGATGAAGCAAATTTTTTTATAGAGAACTTATGAACGACCACTTTCAGATTGAATTTAAAAGACGCTTTGGCTTTGTTATATTGGAACATACATTTTGAAAATGTATTAAGCGCCATTGTGGCAACTGTACATTGTGATACACTTTTTTAGACTCTTACGGTTTGTATCCATTGTAACAATAAAATAAACTGGTTCTTAACGCGATATTAAATATTTTCGAGTTTCCCAATAATTCGATGCTTTTGCAAGCAGTATGATCATGGCTTAACTTAACTAGTTAATTTAACTAGTTAACCGGTTACACTTTTAACCCGTTAACACTCTTCTTACACATTCCTTGTTAACTAGTTAACTTATATTAATAAGTGATCATGGTGCTTGCAACAGTATCGAAATATCGGGCAACTCGAAAATATTTCATATCACGGTAAGAACTCGTTTATTTTATTGTTACAACTGCATATTGTGGTTGATGCCTCGATATAGCATAGTTTGAATTAGCTACTTGTAGCTGAATTAGTATTTAGGCGTTCGTTAACCTACTGTACTGTTTTTTTATTGATACAATTTTCTTAAAATTCGACCATTTCAGAATTAGTCTTTAAGACTTATTATAAGCTTAAGCACTGTACTATCAATATTTTCCTAACTTGAGATGATTAACTTTGGCATAATATTGCCTGGAGCCTAAATGAGCTCTTATTACCAATTGCCAACGAGCATTTACGTTTAGATACTTGGTGGTCGTTTGAGGCTTGACGCTTTCTTTCTGGAACTCTACAATTTTTTTGGGTATCTTGGTTTCTTTTAGAGATATTCATTGTCAGTCCCAATCCTTATATTTCTGTTTACAAATACATACATACATGTATATCCTCACGCTGTATGTCTAATGGGGTAATCAGAAAGATCTCTAATAGGGTAGTCAAATAAGACAGAGTGCCAAGAATCGCGGTCTTTACATACTTTTTTCGATTCGTCAAATCTCATCACTCTTCGCATACATTCCTTGTTTGCAAATCATATTAATTTTATTATCCTTGTCAAGTATGAGATCATACTTGTAAACACATAAAATCATCAAGCTGAAGTCAAATTGCTTGATCAAGTTAAAATGCATGATTGTGTCGTGGGAGTACCTAAAGCCAAGAATAGAAACATTCACCAACTTTCATTTTCGCAAGTCAAGTTCAGGTTTTACCGATGATTCCGTTGATACTAGCACTGCGCATGTCCGAGTCATCGCAGTCATTGCCCAGCCGAACTATTGATTTCAGCCATGTTGGAAAACTGGGAGGCTGGGGGCGTCATTTAACAGCGTGATAGTTTTCACAACGCTCAATTATGCAGGAGTGGGGGGCAGGGGGAAAAATGGTCATCAGTATAGCGGAATTTAGTGGCTTTTGTATTAAATTCAATTCACTGTTGTTATCATAGTGTGCAAGAGATAGAGATGTTGATTAGTTCAATTATTACGCTGTGTAATAAAATCATTATAATTAGGTAGTTTAAATTTAACCGTTAGTTCTAAACATTTTAGAGATCATTCGACCTCGCATTTGTTAACTATCTCCTGTGGTTTAATTTAATCGTTTAGGCTAATTAATTATTGTTCCTGGATAGTATCAAATAGGGTATGTAACAAGAGATTTAACAGCCTATAGCAATAGAGAATATTCCTAATATAGGTACTCATAAAATGTTGCTACAATTTTATTATTTTACATTGATATGTACATTACATGTTTAGAAACACGTTCATTACTAGTTACAATATGCTCTGAAGATAGAATCGGAATGAAGAAGTTGGTTTAGAATGAAATTGTCATAAAATTTTACCGAAATATATTTAGATGGAACTTTTGAAAGGTTCAAAAGTCGATATTGACTAGAGACATTTGGTTGCGCTTGCGCACGATTGCTGCTCGTAGCTTGTTTTGTTCATAGGAATGTGACATTCGCAACCAATGAAGTATGTTAGTGTGTGTAATAAAAACTTAGTGTCACTCTTGCAGTAAGATCGTGTGAAAACGGCTCTACTTGATTATTTAATCATTTAAAATGTGTTATTGTAAAAATGAAGAAAAGAATGCTAAGAGGATTCGGGCACATGGAAAGAATGAGTGATGAAAGACTGACGAAGAAAATCTATAGAGCAAAAATGAGTGGTAAAAGAAGTCGAGGAAGACCAAGGCTGACTTATGAAGATCAAATAGCTAGAGTGTTAGCAGACGGAAATGTCAAAAGCACTCGCATACCTAGGCTAAAATGTGTGAGGAGAATGATGAGATTTGAGGAAGCGAAAGAAGTATGTAAGGACCGCGACGCTTGGCGCTCCGTCCTCTCTGACTACCCCGTTAGGGATACGGCGTGAAGATATGTAATGTAATGTGTTAAAATTAAAAAAAAACGTACTGACTTAAAAAACACTAAAAAGTACATAATAACTATTCTTTACTAATCAAAACTCAAGTACATAAATAATAAAACTAATACGATACGATATAAATACCAATGTCTATAATTAAATTTGACAGTTACTGAAGTCAATGCCAAGCCTATCAAACTAATAGACTTTCTGTTGTTGAACTTTGATTTGCCACCGACTTCAGTAACTGTTAAATTTAATTATATAGGTATTCGTATCGTATTTCTTAAGTTTTATTATTCTTGTAATTGAGTTTTCATGAGTAAAGAATGGTTATTTTGTACTTTTTAGTATTTTTTTTTAATCGGCATACCAGTATTTACATTTTTTTGTCATAAAAGTTTGTTATTTTCTTCTTTTGAGTAGCTTTGGCCTAGATAAATAACTAGGGTAGGTCTAGAATTAACTGTTTTTAAATAAAAATAAGCTTATGAGCAGTTAACGTTATTTGGTGTATCTTCGAGGTCTATGCACCGATATGAATGAAATTTAAATGGGACCACCTCGGAAGCATAAACTTTCAAACAAAAAATCATTCACAAGTGCTGAAGTTATCGGTGAACATACATAAAAAAAGAAAAAAAATACAGCCTCCCTTTTTTTGAAGTTGGTTAAAAATAATAATGTTTTCTTTGTTATTTTATTACTTTACAAAGAATTATATTATATTTTCCATAATAAAAAAAAATATAAAATAATGATATAAGTAATATTAATACATCTGTAATTTGATTGAAGCTAATAGGACCTAACACAAAACACTTGAACTTTCAAGAATCGAAAATGTTTTCAATATTTTAAACTTTTGGAGGCGATAGGCTAGGAATAAGTCATCAATTAGCTATGTTATGCTATGTTTAAAACCAAATATTAACTGCTAGAAGTGTCGAAGCCAGCTTTGTCACGTCGTACACTCCAAAATGAACGTTGTGTCTTGTATACTCCGAAATCGAAGTGTTCTGAATAAATAGTTAATGTACAGCACCAGTCAATGCGATGCAACTATTAACTCGCAGAGCGTTAATTCTCTAACACTAACTGCGTGTACGCATTTTTTGTTATGGAAAAATGTGTCTTATTACATTACTACCATCGCGTATCATGTGTACGTGTTTTGCAGATATTTCTTACATCTATAGTTCAATTACTCAATAAAAACGAACTGGTTTCTTGATGTCATTTAATTGCTCCAGGATTTTTATTGGAAAAAGGAGGGAGTTCTCAATTCGTCTCTACATATTGTACATGTATATTTTAGGTATGTTCGGTCATAATTTCTTCTTTATAAACAGATTTCATTATTCTTTTTGCATTGGGTTTAATATAATTCAAAAGTGAGTTCCATTTTAATTTCATTGGTATTGGGTCCTTGTACTTCGAAGATATACAAATAACTCCGCAACGGTTTTTATATTTTGATGATTTTTATATTTTGATAGCGTTCCAGTATTAATATTTATTTAGGACAAGGCACTCAAAAGGAAAAAAAAAATCATAAATACGATACAATACTTATAAATTTAATTTGAGAGTTACCGAAGTTGGTGCCAACTCTACCAAATTAGTAGATTTTTTGTACTCAAATTTCAATTACTAAAGTACATATAATTATTTTGTACTTTTCAGTGTTTTTATTTCGAAGTAGGTATAATTTTTAAAACATTACATTCATAAGTTTTTACTTCGAGTTTTCAAAAGTTTTGTAGCTTGTAAATGGAAAAAGAACCCATTTAAGGTCATTCACCCGTATTTATAAAAATGATTTTCTCGGCAACTATGGGACGTATAAACTAAATTGTTGTAGTGATATATCTTGTTAATGCGCTTAAGTTGCACAAGTTTACTTTATACAACAACTTTATACAACTTAATACAACTTTATAAAACATTTATATAACTTTTATACAATTTTTATACAGCGTTAATACAACTTTATAAAACATTCACAATCGAATTAATAATTGGCAAAGGTATTCAAATTCGACTCAACCGTTCCCTCCTTTTACCTCCAAAGCTATTGACCGAGTGTAACAAAAACTCCGTGCATATAAAGCCTTAACTGAACTTTACAGGCAAATTATAACAAAAGTCTTACATAAATATAAAATAATATTATGTATCGAACTCGTCTATTTCTTTTTGTAATTGAAGTAAATGAAATAAATAGTGCGATAGCGAGTGGTAAAAGAAGATCAAGGCTCTTATGAAGATCAAATAGCCAGAGAGTTAGCCGACGGAAATGTAAAAAACATTCGCATACCTGTGCGAAAATGTGTGACGAGAATCATTAGATGAAATGAACGATGAAGATATGTGATGTTATATATGAAATAAATAGATACCTGTACTTCAAAAAAGTAAACTAATTACGTGACAAAAACTAAATAGATACATCTGATAACATAGACTTCAAAACAATAAAAAAAAAGTTCTCTGAACTCAACTGACCGGTAATTGCTGACAGTGCATTTTTTATTTTATTTTATTTATTTTTTGTTCAAACTCATGATGTCATGATAGACAAAGTTAAAAAATACTTTGTAACTTGATTTAGTGAAATATATTGATTTGATTTTGACTGTGAATATATCTATAACATCTATACATAGACCAAGGCTGACTTATGAAGATTAAATAGCCAGAGTGTTAGCCGATGGAAATGTCATAAGCACTCGTATATTTATGTGAAAACATGTGAGGAGTTTAATGAGATTTGAGGAGGCGAAGGAAGTAAGGATAGCGATACTTGGCTCTTCGTCCTCTCTGACTACCCTGTTACAGATACAACGTGAAGAAAATATGTGTACATATAAATAAAATGGATCTATACATATAAATAAAATGGAAGTGTCTGTCTGTGACTTAGAAATAAAGGCTTTTTCATAAACTAATATGGTTATTTGTACATAACCAAAATCCAAACACGCTTTCCAAAATTATTGCGTCTGTCTGTTTCTTTGTCCGGGTTAATCTTTGAAACATAACTAAACCTATTTTGATAGGACTTCCATTGTCAGGTAGTGGACATTTCAGAATGTATTCTAGGCTAATTTTTATACCGGAAAAATACCAACGCGGTTGAAACCGCGAGGCACAGTTAGTATGTGAATAAACGCACATTTCATTCAATGTACATATTAGTCTATAAATAAAAGGAGGTAGTTGTCATTTTTAGTACTCACTGCGTCGTGCAAGATGTACTGCTAAATAATACGAGATACTGTGTCTGCCGATTAATTGTACTGCAATTTCGTAAAACTCAGGATACATCACAGCGGTAATGTTAAGTTAAAAATAAATAAATGAAATAAATAAATGAAATAAATAAATAAAGTGCCTCTGTTAAATCTTCGAAAGAGATCTTTTTTTTAATTTTTTTTATTAATTTATTTAACATGTGAATCACAGATATGAAATGAAATGTAATGAAATATTTATTTATTCAGGGACAGATACAATGGATTTTACACTATATTATGGTGTTATAAATTATAATACATATTCCGTTCACTGTATTCCACTCTTATGGGGACACATAGGTCATCATTACATGTAAAATATAAAGAAAAGTGATACATCAAATCATTAAATTCATTGTCATTTTTTATAATTTACCGTCGTATAGAAACTCATTAAGTGTATAATATTGACGACCTAGATGGCACAGTGGTTTAGACGTTAACCCAAGCTCGGAAGGTTCCGGGTTCGATTCCCGGTCGGGTCAAATTAGAAAATGAACTTTTCTAGATTGTCTCGGGTCTGGGTGTACTGGGAGACGCCCCTAGTAGTCATCCTCTGGTTCTCAAAGCACAGGGAATACCCTAGTTTGAGATCAGATGATTGGTGCGTGTTGTCTGGACCATTATTATTATTATTAACATATGCCTTATCTATTAATATTTTCTTCACATTATTTTTAAAAGAATATATATTAACTGTTTCTTATTACCTTTGGCATTTTATTGTTTATTTTTTGAGCCTGACAGAATATACAACCATGCTTTAATTTTTTTTCGAAACCTCCAGGTACAATAATCCTTCACGTCTACCCTCCATATGGTTTGGAAACATGTTGATATTTGATTTTACAAATACTAGTGATTCATATACACACATCAAAAAAGTCTAAGCAACATGTACGATTTTGAACTTTTGAATGATTTTTACTACCCTACACCATTCATTTCGAAGGGCGCGATTCTCATGGCGTATAGGTGGACACCTAATTGAGCGTCGTACTCGTAGGCCGTATTCATGCAGCCTATTTCTCATGGTTTGGTGGCTAACAGCAACACCGTTTGAGAATTGTAGCTTTAAACCTATCTCCCGTGCGGCTAACATCGCCTGATGTCTTGCAGTCAGTTGTATGTATCGGTGCTGTCGAGCAGTTGTACTCCTTCCACGTCCTGGGTGCTGCTCAGCAGGATCCCCTGTATTAACGTAACGCTGCCAAATACGACAAATCACGCTCCTATTGACACCAAAATGCCGAGACACCTGGAACTGATTTCTTCCCGCTTGTAGCATTCGTACAGCTCTCTGCATTTCATCGGCAATCAATGGCGTCGCTCAATCACATAAAAAATGACTCACCACTCAATTTTTTCAAAAACTGTATAGCTCAAAATGATAAAAGTGCGATGAATACCAAATTTATCAAGCAACGAAAACACATGAAATCGGGAAAAAATAATAAGCTTTTATTTTAATGAAAACAAAACACAACCGAAAAGGTTATATTTTTAAAATCAGGCAGTATATGTTTCCGAGAGCAAAAAAGACTGTATACCAATCTACTTTTCTAAGAAAAAAATTAAGTATCAATTAATAAAACATGCAATTTCTGTAAATGATGCGTGTTGCTTAGACTTTTTTGCTGTGTGTATATATAGGGAAGCAGAGTTTATATTTTTAGACTTTTAAAATAAGGTTTACATGAATTAGTGTGTTTTAAATTACAAGTTACAAACGCAGCATTTCTATGCCTTTAATACCTTCAGTAGTTCCGAAGAAGAGCCCCAGAATAGTATTCCATATCTGAGTGTGGACGCAACACAGTTATGGTATGCAGTGAGCGTGGTGGTTCTATTAACTATTTTACTAAGTTTGTACAGAGCAAAAGAAAATTGTGATATTTTTTTACTTATTATGTCAATATGAGGTGTCCATGGCATTTTACTGTCAATAATCAATCCTAGAAATGTAGTATTACTCATGTCACTAATTTCCTTACCTAAATAATTAATGTCAAATGTTAAAATACATTATTTTAGATTTGTCAGTATTTACTTTCAAATTATTAGATGTCAACAAATCAATGGCATGAACAATACTGGCATTTATATCACTTACAAGTTAATTGAAATCATTACCATGAAATAATATAGTATAGTCATCAGCAAACAATGTCATTGAATGTTTAATTACTGTTCGAATGTCATTTATGTAAACTAAAAATAGTAGTGGCCCCAACACGCTTCCTTTCGGTACTCCATATTTAATTATTCTACAATTGGAACTGAAAGTTTTCAATTGTTTAGTTTTCGTACAAATTCTATTTACCTATTTACAACCTAGGAATTTTCCACTTACACTGTAAGCATACAATTTCTGAATTAATATTTGATGGTCTACATGGTCAAAAGCTTTAGACGTATCCATAAATAATGCAATCGTATGTATCTCATTGTCCTTATTCATAATTACTTTGTTCAAGAAATTATACACGGCCATATTAATTGATTTATTTCTCCACAATCCATATTGTTCGTCAACCAAAATATTATTATGTTCTAAAAGTAAGTACAATTGATAGTAAATAACTTTTTCAAATATTTTAGCCAATAAGTGCTATAGGTCTATAAAAGTTCATGTTTTCTTTATTATTTCTCTTAAATAATGGTTTAATTATGGTAATTTTAAGTTTATCCGGAAAAGTACCAATTTCGATATATAAATTAATAATATAAGCAATAACAGGGACAATAGGAACCGCAACATCTTCTAGCACTTTTGTAATTATTTCCGCGAAACCTACACTGTTAGTAGTTTTTAATGAATATGTAATTTTAATGATGTCGTATACTACTGATACATATTTAATACACAATCACATTTCTTGAGCTAATTTTATACATTTTATTAATATTATTGTTTGGTTTTACTAGTTCTATGAAAAAGTTATTGAATGATTCAGCAATTAATTCAGGTTGAGAAACTATACAGTTATTAACTTTTATTATTAATATTTCTTCTTTCAGCAAATTATGTTTAGAATTATTTATGAGTTTCCATGTAGCTTTGGCTTTGTTTTTAGTATTATTAATAAAATATTCATTTTGAGCCCTCTAAATTTGTTGAATAATTTTTTTTATATCTTATAGAATAGTTTTTAAATTCTGGCTCACTTTCTTTGCTCTTTAGCATTCTGGATTTCCATAAAAGGAGTCTATTTTGTTTCTTACATAGTTTAATACCTTTCGAAATCCACTTCGGCTTAATATAGTTAATACTTTTGTAGTAGTTACAGAAAAACATAAGTAAATAAGTTTAAACATGTCATGAAAATTATTGAAGGTCTCATTAACAATGTTAGCATAATATACATCATTATTAAGAAGCGATACATATTTTTTTAATTTAATCTATTTTGTGAACTGTAATCGTGTTTCTTTTTGTAAAAGTGTTTCAATATGCAACTTTCACCAACTGGACAATTTAATATTTGAGCCGTATGATCAGACACTGCTAAATCGATAACTTCACTAGTGCACCCTTTATGAATGATATTATCAATATATGTGTTACTATTCAGTCTCATAGCTTTTTTAATTTCTAAATTAAGATTGTAACTCAATAGTAATTGTTCCAGTTCCAAATTCTCTTTTGAATTATTAATAACATTTATATTAAAATCATCGCATACAATAACGTTTCTATTGTAACAGCATTAAGCTAATATTGCATCCAATTTATGGAAAAATAAATTTACTGTTTCTGAACTATTATTTGGAGCTCTAAAAATATTAATTACGTACAAATTGTGTTTTTCCTAAATGTATGGCTGAACATTCAAAAATACTAGACACCGATAACTTAGTTAAATCTTTAATTTATGTATATTTAAAATGATACCTTATACAAAATACAAGATCCACCACGCTGGTTTTTTCTGCTTTACGCCGATACAAGCTTAAAACCTTGAATCTGTAGCCTATATCTGTTCTCTTTAGTTATGTATCCACAAATAACATATCCACTATTATATTAACGAGCAATATCTGTATATATTTGATATCGCTTTATAAATATTTGATATCGCTTTCTCGAAAACGGCGGCTGAGGGGAGCAAGAAGTCTCAATATAATGTGTATACAATGTGTCAGCGAAATAACGCAAAACCAGAAAGTAGTTTGATCAGTATCGAAAGTGGAATCGATTTATCATATTTTTAAGATAAATTTTAATTTTTATATTCAACTGAACAGTCAGTGTAGCATAGACTGCGTTAAATTAAAAAAAAATCAAATTTGTGTGCGTCATTCAAATTCAAAAAAATTCGTTTTTTCAAAACAGGATTCTAATAATCTCATCCACGTCAATAAATCTAGTACCGCGTTGATGCGGACTTCTTGTTGCACAGCAGCTGGTACTAGGCATATAACTGGCTGGACAGAAAAAAAACAGATGACAACCCCCAACTTTAAAAGTGAACTAAATTTATGTACAAACTTACATCTGCAGCTGGAGAGTATGGGAAAACGTGTCTTTCAACTGCAAATTTAAGTTTGTTCTCAAATCTCAAATTTAGTAAACATTTTATATATTAGACCGTTTTGGGTAATTATTATATTACGTTTATATGATTTTAACACAAATAATCTATCAACATAGATCTATGTCTTTTGACAGTTGACTATTTTGTTTAATATCGTAAGAGTAAATAGAAACATAAAAGTTTATTTTATTTTATTATAATGAATTATTTACTAGCAAAACGGCCTCGACTGCGGATGGGGGTTTAATTACGAAACGTCAGTATTCTCAACTTCCATAGAGTAATGAGGATTGGCATAAACCCATGCAGTTTCTGTATCGCACATAGAGTTTGCGTTGGATAATCAAAATGTCTTAAAATATAGATCTATGTAATTATAAAATTAAATGAAATTACAACATATTTTTCGAAATGGGGTTTCACTGAAAAGCTTGGCTAAACAACCATGCGCATACATATGAACTACTAAAGTGATTGTAAAAAAGAATACAAAATTGAGTAACAAAGTGCTTTAATGTTATGCAACAATAAATAATTCAATTCAGTAATAAGTATAGTTAATTGTAATACATAAAATAGGTATCAATCCAATACCTACTTAATACATAACTCACACGTTTAGTCACTGCAACGTACAACCACATCGAAGCAATATCGCAGCAATAGTAATGAAATAGTAACTGTACATAGACTGACAGAATACCATGAATGTATTCATTATTATACTCGTCCCATGATTTTAAGTCAATGTAATATGTCTTTAAAGCAGACTTAACTTGAAAGAAATTACAATTGAATCACAATTACACATTGAGGCATAAACTCTCCTACTTTGATTGCTTAGCATTATTACCACAGACTAGTATGGTAGTATGTCATTCCCGTTGATTGCAATTTGTGGCAATTTGCAATAACAATAACACAACAAAACATACACAACAAAATATTGATGACAGCTGACAGCCAAATGACACATGACAGCATGACTTTGAGTTATAACGTTGCCAGGACATTCTCGAAAAACGTATGGTAATATAGTTTCTTTTACGTAATAAATGAAATACATCATTATTTTAGTGATATAACAATGAATCTGTTATCACTAACGTGACTACGATTTCCCTATCAACTACCTTTGTTGTTAATGTAATAAAATATATTGTTGTTAATATTTGAATGAACAAATCACTATTATAAATTATAATTGTGTATTAAACTACAGATTAGGCATGGCAACTTTATTAGTTTTGCATTGGTTTTGCGTTTTGATATTGCTTTATTTATTGCAGATGTAACATAATGTTTTTCATTATTTTTCTGTTTGTGCCGCATTATAAATAAAACCTAAGTAATTGAAAATAAACCATTGTGTGTGCTTTATAAAACGTATATATACTTTCCTTTACAAACACTCCACAATTAAAACAACACTGGAACTGTCATTCTTCGTTGAATACGATAAACACAGACCTCCCTCGTTAAATGTTCTAAATGATAATGACAACCTCATTAAAGTTCACTTAGAAGCTTAGAGGTTGTAAGTGAATACGCAGGGTAACTTTGATTTTGTTTCGTACTAATTCGAGATTTGTGTTTCTTTTGCGCAAATCCGCAGCTAGCATAAAAGTTCAATAACTTTTAGAATGTTCTAAAAGTTGGTCGTAGGCTATCTTTACTTAGCTAAATCCTATAGATTTTTTTGTAAGACTAATGTAGGTTTTTCCATCTGTAAAATCAAATACCTTTATTAAAGGAGACATAAGTTGTGAATTTGTTGTAGAATACGAAATGGCATGACTGTGTAATAGATAATATACTATATATTTATTTTTTGAATATATGTGAGTAATATATAAATACTTAAGGCGACGCATTGATAAACAATAATTTAATCTAAAATAGACCTTCTGTTTTATGCAAACGTGCGCGCGCTAGCTTACGAAAAATACGAAAAAACGGTTATTTTCGTTTATTTTAAAAACTATAATTAATTTTCAAAAGTCCAAAAGTCATTTTGAGGAATATGTTTAAAGTAAACTATACAGAAAACTTAGAAATTTAAATTGTTCCCCTTGCTCCAAAAAATGTAAATCTCCGTTTTAAAAGAGGTTCCTTTGATATATTTTTTGTGTTACAAAAGTTAACCAACCGTGTATCGCAACTGTCAAAATGAAGTCAATGAAATGAAAAATTAGGATACCAAATATCACTGTCATACGTTTTGTAGCCACTTGGAAAAATTGAGATCCCTGGTGTCAAAATTTCCAATGCGTCGCCTTAATATAATTAAACGACTGATAGAATGTAACGGCATAATTATGATACTGTTAGTAGCCGTTTGGAATATTTACGAACAAAGTTGCGCAAAAGTAGAGCATATTGAAGTTTACGAACGGATAGGCAGAGTCAGCAATGTGCACTGCATATCATCTTCAAGATGTGAAAAAAGCCAACCGAATACTAGTCGTAAGTGTGCCATAAGCGATCTGTACAGTCAGTCCGAGCAATTAACTGCGGTTGATTGTACGGACCTACTTTGATTATCGAAAAAATTATTTTCGAGGAGCTTTTAAAAAAATACCTTACGTAATGCAATTATAATAATTCTTCCACAATGTGCTCCTTATTTTTAATGTTCATATCGAATTGGGAGTACTCACTCAGGGAATAAAAACTCAAAGTTCAAGCTAAAAAAAGACAAATCGCCAGCAATCCGTTCAATGTTCACTGCACTTTTTGTCCTCTAAACCGCTAACATAGCAATTCCTTAACCTTTTGCACCCCTTTTTAAATATGGCTGGAAAGAGAAAAATAATCTGATTTTCAGCGGTATCCCCATCGTCCACAATAAAAATGAACTTCTGCAACATTTGGAGAGTTCATACTAACATCAATGCAGTCCATCAACATCAGGAGACCCGATGTTGACACGACACGAGACAACTAACTCTGCTGTTTCTAACCGAGACGCAGATTCCATGCCCGGCTGACACATCGTATCTACTCTATCCTGGGTACAAGCTTGAACACAATTTTGTTCGACGCGGTTCAAAGGCGAGCTGTAGGAGCGGTCTCGAACACTTAAGTTTGAAGGGAGACTTCACTTCCCTCTGTGTATTCTACCGCTTGTACAATGGACTGTGTTCGGAGGAATTATTCGAAATGATGCCCACGGCCACCTCCTACCATCGCGCCACTTGCCACCTGCAAGAAATGTATCCTCACGCTTTGGAACCGAAATGATTTGCAAAGGTTGCAAAGCTTTGTCCCCCGACATTTAAGTTGTGGAATGAGCTCCCCGTCGAGGTTTTCCCAAAAGACTTCTAGAGGTTTTTCAAAAAGGGCGCGAAAAGGTTTTACAGGGTCAGCAATGCGCAAGTGATACTCCCGATGTCGCGGGCGTTCATAGGCTACTGTAACTGCTTGACGGTTACAGTAGTCGGACGGGCCATATGATTGTTTGTCACCTTTGTGGTACAAAAAGAATCTCGTGGTCGTCATGTCTGTGTAATTAAATGAAAGTTTATGAATTCAAAATTATAGATTTAAAAAAGTGAAAGATGCGCAAGGTACGTTGCGCAAAAAACGTAACGCTTTTATTTAACGCTTATATAAATTTTACTCCTCATAAAATTTCCATTCCGGGGGCTTTATATGAAAATCGGTTTTTAAGGTGTAAACTCCAATAAATATGTTATTTTGAGTAATTTTCTAGCACTCTTTCGAATAGATAAGTTTCTACGCCTATTGTGCAAAAAGCATTAAAAATATCGAATAAAAGCTTTCACATCATACCCATTAGATGACCGTTCTTAAAACTGGCATGCTTTGTACATTGCATGAAAATAATTAAAAATTTTAAATACAATTGTGAAAAAACTACTTTAAATTAATTGAGAGAAATTAAGTTATTGGGTTTTAAACTTCAGTAGCAGTAACAGAGTAGGGATGAACTAGAGGGAGATAGCGTTACAGAGGTGTGACGTCACAAAGTCGCAATGACATTGCACAGCGCTAGGAGTGACAGAGACGGAACTTATCCCCTCTGTTCCCACTACACAAGTTTAAAAGTAAATAACTTTTATAATGTATAGACCCAGGTGTTACTTTGCGGAAATCCATTTGATGTGATGAATTCCTAAAATCTTTAGCTATTTTCCGCTCAAACTCCAAAAACCACCAATCGACACGTGTTTCGCCTCTCAACGAAACATCCTCAGGATACCGGAGATCAGACTCGGTCAGCCAACCAGCACTGAATGGGAGTCGGTGCTGGTTCACTGACCCAGATGCTTCGTTGAGAGGTCGAAGGAGGACACACGTGTCGATTGGTGGTTTTTGGAAAAATAGCTAAAGAGTTTAGGAATTCATCTCAAATAACTTTTATATTTTCCTTTGTATTTGTATATTTTTTCGTAGTTCTGTTCGTGGTTACTAGGACCTATCTTTTAATTTGGTCGTTACGAAGCAATCAGCTAGCATATTATATATATGTTTATAATGTGTATGTATAGACTATATTATATAATATATTATTATACGTAGTATTTATGTGTATTCTCTTTATTTTACTTTTTTTTTTAAATGTACACATTCATGTCAATGCCAGTTTCCCACCGCCTACCATAATGGTCTTCGATGTCTAGCATTCCTTTAGCCTAAGGTTGCTATGAAGAGATTGCTTTAGCATTTCTTGTATTTTATGGCTTTAGTGATAAGGTCTCCGAAATTGTACTGTCTTCGGTGTTTTTTTTTCTACATTGTAATGTACTGGTGACATAAAGAGTATTGTATTGTATCGTACATCACGGCTTCAATAATGTATGACACGTTACTAAGAATTACAATTTTTTTATATTTTTTTCAGAAAAAATGTGTAAAAGTGCCCTAATTTTACTTATGTTAAAAAACGTGGCCCAGGAATATCTGAGAAAAAAGTTATTAACATTGAGAAAAAGAGTAGATTAAAAGAAACTTATCAGGATTCCATTATGTTCGATACTTTTCACTTAATTAATTAAAATTCCAAGAGAAGTAATCAACAACATGCATTTATAGAAAAGTTGTTTGCATTTGAAATGTAATAATAAGAATAAAATTTAACTGTAATTATAATAATAATAAGAGTTAACATGTATTCATGTCTAGAAATACAACATTATTGTAGTTTTTACATAAAAATTTCAATTCGTAATTTAATTTTTGTTTATTGAAATATCTGTTATACGGAATCTCACTTATAATAATGTTAGTATTAGTCATAGAAGCCAACTACACATTTAAAGCCAACCGAAATATATAAGGGTTTTTGTCATGAATACCTCCTAAAACAATGGCATAATCATTAAATGTATAGTCTTTGATTTCATTATATGTATCCTTCAAAAAGTCACTTGCACTTTCCCCGGGTTTCCAAATACAAACTACCTTGAAATCTGGTCCTACTAATTTTTGTGACGTATTTCTAATGTTTCTCTCTCGTTGATCTGCTATAACTACTATTTTTTTTGCTTTCCGTTTTTTTTTTCAAATGAATCAATTGTTTCTTTTTTGTCTTTATGTAATATCTACACTACTGTATTATCCTGTCTTCTAGTATGTTTATTCATTGATTGAATTTTATTTTCGCTTTTACCGGATTCCTGTGTCATCTTTTTGTTAGTCGTAGTTTCCAACAAATCACTCATATATTTTACTATTAAGTGTTAATTCAATTAAGAGAGAATTTCAAAGAGCAATACGACTAATTTAGATTAGCGTATTGTCAAGTACAAAGCAATATTAGCACAACTACAATTTGAATTTGGCAGGTTTTTCTTTCTCTTCCAGACTACAGAAGAAACAAATATGTAATTGTCTAAATGAACCTATTAAAGTCAGCAACAAAATAAATTCGTGAGAGCAATTCGAACTAAAATTAATTCCATCGCCACAGAAATATCTCAACAATTATAGCGCAATATATCGCACTAACGGCGAAGACTTCTACCATTTGCCGTGTCCTAGAAACTAACTACGCCTACAGACACCAGCCATTTCTTTCTATACCTAATACTGCTATATCTAACTAAAATTCATAGTGAAATAAGTATAAGAACTAGCTTCTAAAAAACTACACAATTACATTGCACGAAAGTCGAAATTGCTTTAAAGTACTTTGTGTTCTTCGAATTTTGTGTTAAAGTCTATTTTGGATTAATTCAATGGACTGTTTTGACGTTATTTCGCGAAGCTAAATCGGTTGTACAGGCCAATGCACGATGCATACAACTAACTAGTGTTGGAACCGCGCTAGATCAAATTTAGCGCTAACCGTTACTGTTGATTTAAAATATTGCCATGTAAAAATATGACGTAATTACAGACATTGTTAGGCTTATCAATACTGGGTGAATATATATATATGTGCATTTGATTTAAATTTAAAATTTATAGTACGTCAACAAACTTGCTTTCGTTTTCATTTATACAAAACAATTTTTTTTGCAATTTCTTCTAAGGACGAAGCGTTAAAATTATATTAATAAAACTGTAGAATGAAAAAAGAGAAACGGCTCCGGTTTAAGTTTAAGGAGCAATTCGTTATAGTAACAGTAACGTTAAAAATAGCAGTTGCTACATAACTACATAAGCCTCGCATGCGCACGACTCTTTGACGGTGCCTGTAAGCGCTCAATATAGGCTAAAACATATTATTATATGCAAGACGTTTCTTGTACTACGCGAAAACTAGGGTTACCGATCTCTTGTATTAGTAAAAGTTTATTGAAATTTAAAACTGCAAAGGCCAGTGACCGTTGAAGAACTTTCAATAAGGCAGCCAAAATAAAGCTTAAAATGCGATTGCGCATTATAAAGTTTTCTTACGAGGAAGTTCTAGCATGAGCTGTCTATCCAAGTTTTTGAAATTGATATTTTATTGACGTTGTTTGAAATGCATAATATTATTGAATATTGCTGCTTTCTAAACTAAAAGCTAAGCTAGGATTCAGAAATAAGGTACGTCGAATACTTATTAACGATTGGTATAGGTATAACTACAGTTTTACCTAGATTAGGTCTAGCTTCTAACTCTCTAGCACAACCCTACGCCCCGCAGGCAAATATGAACGAATGTAAGTTGACTTAGAATAAGTATGTTCTGCAATCGAGACCTAGCCAGTGTTAGATCATAATGTGTTGAAACTGCTTGTGCGCAACACTAGCGCGGTAGATGGAACAATGAGAACGTATTGGTGGTTTAAAAAAAAGAAATATTAAAGGTCGAAAACTCGTTAAAATTAAAAAAATTACGTTTTCGAAGGTTATCAAACGTATGAAAGGTTAACAGTGACGTTCTAGAACGCGTGTTCGATATTTAAAAAAATGCGACTTTTTGGTAATAACTTTTTTTATCGTAGTTTTGCAGTGTTTAATTTAACAGTTATAAAATTATAATAACTATTTAATGTACTTAATAAAAATTGTTTCAAGATTAAAATTGCGTGTAATTAGAAAAAATAATTAATAAGAAACATGCGTAATTTCGTGATAATATTTTGCCGCGTAAACGCAAAAACTTGTCTATGTGTAAAAGAGTTAAAATAAGAATATTAAATACTCTCCGGTGAACTTTTTTAAAAATATAATGTGATAAAACATTTTTTGAACTATATGTGTTTGGATAAACTGGCTATGGACAAGGTTAGTGCATGATTTAAAAAAAATGTTTTGTAATGCGTAGTGCATAATTTTTGAAAATGTTTCATAATGTGTTACATTACAGTTCGACGTAATTTTGATAGTTATAAGATATTATGTGTAAATTACTCCTCAGTTCATGCTTAGATATTGCAGTTTCTATGCGATCAATGAAAAAATATTGCTTTTTATTCGGCAATATTTTAGTCACAATTGACATGAAACTCACTAAATTTGTACATAATTATTAATAGAAACTAAACTTAAAAAAAAGCAATTTTGTTCTCATTTGAGAGAGAAGGGCTATTGCTTACAATGGGGCCTTAGTATATAATATACAATAATATATATATAGTATATGTACTATGTAATTATAATTAAAATATTGTTTGTATGAATATTAACCGATTATTCGATATCTGTTGGGTATTACTGAAATAATGTTAAAGAAGATCATTTGAATGATTCCTCTTATAATAAATACTGTAATTAGGAAATAATGTTTAACAGGTTCCCACAAAGACGTGGTGAGAGTTTTTCCAAAGTATACAGGCAAGACATCTATATTTATGGAACATAATTTGAGTTTCTGATAGGGAGAAATATATAAACTGTCGATGTCTTCAAAAACATAAGAATATTAGAATTTGACTACAGTTTAACAAGAAAAGATTAAACACAAAACCAAATAGGTATGTTCGTAACAATGTCAATTAGCAAATTCTGTTAATAAATAGAACAAAATTCCATTTAGGCTTGTTAAATACGTTTTTATACTCAGACAAAATCTGTTGTCTGCATAAAGTCTGCTTCGTTCTAAATTATCATCAATCATCAGCAACCCCAATTAGGCCATTGCTAGACATAGGCCTCTTCCAATGCACATCACTTATTAGCTATTATTCAACGACTGAGCCACCTTGTACAGATTGTCATTCCATGTTACTACGGGGCCGCCCTGCACTATATTTGCCTAAACACGACTATTGGCTTTTACATTTGCCACTAGAACTCTAGAATTCGAATATACATGTGTTTTATCGGACATGGTGAGATGGGACTATAAAAAGATATTTTAACTAACTACGGTTTGTATTTTAACACTTAATGAAGTGTCGATGTTGTAATTTGTTTTTTTTTTGATAGAAGACTTTCAAATAATTCAAAAAAACGTAACACAGAAAGAAGTCTAAGGCGATCACGAAGTGTAGTGGAGCCTTACACTTACACCGCCAGAAGATTTTAGAGAAATTTTACTTTCATATTTTTATTAACAGTACCGAAAATAACAGTATGCTGGGCATAGTTTTGGCTTCCAAGAGTTAGTCAAAAATTCATCAAACCCGCCATGGGTTTACACGGATAGAATTTTTTTCTAAAATGAAATACAGCTCATTATCGCTGACATCAATACTCTTTCGTTGAAATATTTTTTGAAATCGGTTGAGTAGTATTTGAGTTTATCCATTACATACAAACAAACAAAGTTTACCTCTTTATGATATTATGTAGTACAGAAGTATAGATTCTCTATATATTTATTTTGACCACCTCCGTGGCGCAATGGCTTAGCGCGTCGAAAAGTAAACGGGGGTTGCAGGTTCGATTCCCGCCCCGAGTCTGGGTGTTTATGTATTTATTTACAAAGGGAAAGCATATAAGTAGTATATCAGTTGCCTAGTACCCATAACACAAGCGCTGTGCTGCTTACTTTGGGACTAGATGGCGCTGTGTGAAATGTCTGAGTTTATTATTATTATATTGATTACGATGGAAAATGGATGGATGAATAATAAGAAGGGAAGAGATAATAATAATAATAAAAAGAATACTGTAATTTCCACAAATTAACTAAGTTAGGGTAATCTGTTATTGGCCTTTTGTGTATTACTTGCTTCTGTATATTATTATTAATGAAATGGCTGTTGATTACCTGAATAAACAAAAATAAAAAAAAAATAAATAATAAATATTATTATTATTACAAATATTACGAGATGGAGGACGAGGAATTACACGATGGTTTCCAGTTATCAATAATTTATTCTATTCATTTATTTATTTGTAACACACATTATACCAGAAACAATTGGAAACGATATTCGCGGAAGAATAAGCTGTGTTGCAGATATCAATGTAATACTAGCTCAAAAATATTTCATAGAAAACATACTGGTTTCTCTAACACTCCAAAACCAACAAAAATCTATCGTACATTAGAGGTAATTGATTAAAACATTTAAATTGTAAGTGATAATGCATAAATAAATAATACAGTAAGCGGATGTGAGAAGAGTCATGCCCGTCGACCCATTTGTTCCACTATAGTTGTGTATCGCCATTGTCTCTATGGAGGGAATATAGACTTGGACTTCTGGAGGGTAAAGTGGAATTACATTCCGGGTTCCTCTAGCCTCTAGGTTCCCAAACTTATTTAGTCTACTGAGTCGAGAGCTCATGCAGTCGTTGTCTAAGATGCCTCCTAGCTAAATGAAATTACAAATCACCCCCCAGGCCTCTACACAACGCCCCCATTTTTTTTCTGGGTCTCTTACCGCCCCCCTTTAGGCCTGCAGCGCCCACAGGGGGGCGTTATCGCCCACTTTGGGAATGGGTGCTCTAGCCCTTCGACTATATTAGTTTGCTGTAATAAACCTTACCCCTTGGCTGACTTGGAACACCGGGGAGATGAGTGGTTCGCACGTTCTATGTTTTCTTTCTCCCTTAGATTAGCGTGCTAAATACTGGAGAAACAGACATTTAATGTTGAACAATTACAGAAAAAAAATATACAAATTAACAAATCATGAAACGAAGTCGAAGCAGTTTTGCAAGTGGTCGCCCAAGGGTCGGAATTCGACCGTAAATAAAAAACAAATGCTTTTTCCCTTGACATATACTCCACAAACTCGAAACAGCTTATGCTTCAGTTACAAGTCACACGAATTCATGGCTCGAAACTCATTTAGTCAATCTGTCAGTAATTTTTCGTTGGCAAAATTTTAAAATTTTTTGATGACAATCGCTATTCTGTGAGACTGTTTGACCAAAAACTATTATGTGTTTGACATTGATAATAGAAATGTAAACAAGGAATGGTTTATTTTATTTATTGTATTTTATGTATATATTCGTAACATATATTTCATATGAATTTTAACTTTCGACACTCCTTCTCCATATTAACTTCAACTATGACAAATATTACACTCCTACGTGCACGTAATTTGCTTAAAAATAGGTATAAAGTTATCTCTTCACGTATTAATATATATAGAGTTCAAATCGCCTTAACGACATATTTGAACAAATCGCCTTAACGACATATTTGAACATAAATCAACTACCGGTGTTGAAATATTGAAAAAATGAATAAAATTTCAGGTTGGAGGTGCAAAACCAAAATGTCAAAATTTTAATAGATACAGATACGAAAATATATCAAAAAATTAGGTCAAAGTCAAATTTATTTGATTAAATTACATTAGGCACGAGATATTTTGGAAAGTCAAATCTTGATAGAGTTCCTCATTCGGAGAAAAACATGCACTGAGCAGAGTCGGCGATGAAACTCAGTCAGATAGAGTTTTTTCAACATTGTTACTTCGCAGAAAAAATCATAATAATTTACTATAGGCTAGTATAAACGCATGCGCAGGGAGGATCATTCCCAGATTATATTCTGTCTTCGACGAAATTCCTAATCTACATTTGTACAAATAATTTAAATAGAAGTGTCCGAGATTTCAAAATTAAGGCTTTCTTTTTCTCAAGCTCACATAAATTTTTACAGTTACCAAAAACACGTTTTTAAAATTTTGTCTTTCTGTATGTTTCTTTGTCACGACTAATCTCGGAAACGACAACCTATTTTAACTCGATTTTCAATGGCAGTAAAAATACTTTTCAGGAAACGATTTAGATTACTGTTTGCCCTGGAAAAATATCAAATTTAACGCGGATGAAATATTAGGAATCAGTTAGTTTTATAAATAAGATTCGCTAATCAATATTTCTTTTATATGCTTACTTGAAATTATTCGAAACTTTTCTGTTACATTAAACTATTATAATTTTTCAAAATAATTAGCAATGACGATATTCTAATTTCATTAATTTATTATTTATCAATACGTACTCAGTTACCTCACGCTGCAGTATACCCCTAGCAGGGTAAACAGAGAAAAAGGAGCGAGAAACACCGCGGTCTTTATATACTACTTTCGCCTCCTCAAATCTCATTATTCTCCTCACCCACTTTCACTGAGGTACGCGAGTGTTTTTAATATTACACTCAGAGTGCTAACATTCTGGCTATTTTATCTTCAGAAGTCAGCCTTGATCTCGATCTTCCTTAGATTCTGCTACCACTCAATTTTGCTCTGTCGGTTTTCTGTAATCTGTCTTTCTCTCTTCAGCAAACGTTCATCACTCACTATTTCTATGTATTCAAACCATCTAATCATAGACATTCCTTTCTTCATCTCATAAACTTTCATAGACGGAAATGTCAAAAGCACTCGCATACCTAGGCGAAAATGTGTGAGGAGAATGATGAGATTTGAGGAAGCGAAAGAGGTGTGTAAGGACCGCGACTCCTGGCGCTCCGTCCTCTCTGACTACCCCGTTGGGGATACAGCGTGAAGCTATGTTATGTTATGTTATAAACTTTCATAAACTTCCACGCTAGTCTGTGAGAAGAAAACAAAACGAGCCAACTGCTTCTCTTTTAGCACTGCCTGTGAAAGTCGGTCAAGGGTAGAGCGTACATGAGGAACATGTGATAGTAAACTGCCGCTATCGGATTTTTTTGGCCTCTGTAAGCCTAAGTATTTATGGCTATAGAAGTGGTGTTCGGAATAAACACAGAATAAGCGCATCGTGCAAATAATTTACACATAATGTGTTATAATACATCGCGTAGCTTTTTTTAGGTGGAAATTAACTGAGAATATGTGCAAATTGACCATTGCAATAAACGTTGTTATTGTCGCTTCTCAAAACGTATTGGGATCATTAATGATTCTAAAATTGTATAATTATAATTGTTTCAGACAATTGTAACATTACAATCGTCGGAAAAAAATACAGTTATCTTTGTCCGTAATTGAATGAGCAATCGAAATTGGGACTTTTCATTTAGTGCTTCGGATTTTAATTTTAACAAGGTTATTTCACCACTCCATCTTATCTTCAACCGATATTCTTAACGGGAATTTCACGCTTTTACTGAAAACATAAGCCCATACTAAATAAAACTACATACTAAAGCCAAACATCTGCTCGTGTGAGGGATAACTTTACGTAACGTCATTTCAAAGGCAATGAGTTGTTTCATAAACGTCGCAAGTATAGGTAACTGTTTCCATTGTAATATGTCGTATGTCTTGTTGTAGCTACAAAAGATTGCTTCTATGATTTAGGTGTGTAGAAATAATAAGAGAAGATCATCTGTCGAAGAAAGTGTACAAAGCACGGGTAATAGTAAAGCTCAAGAAGATCTAAGCTGACTTTTGAAGATCCAATAGGCCGAAGGTTAGTAGATGGGAGTATCAAAAGCGTTCGCATACTTCGGATGAAATATGTAAGGTGATTGATGAGGTTTAGGAAAGCAAAAGAAATATATTATTATATAAGTCACAAGACTGCGATATCCGAAACTCTGAGGTCTCTGTCCAATCCAAGACATTTAATTGAATTTTGAGCAGCGCGACTCACCTGTAATCTGCTACAAAACTTGGTTATGGTGTAAAATGTTTAAAGTATTCATGTCAGTGATACAAAAATGGAAATCAGGACATAACATAGAGTACGAATCTCACCACTGTAACTTTTAATTATGGTGAAGGAGACATTTTTCAAAGATATCTAGCAATAAAGATAGAAAACCGAGTAACGTGAGTGAATGGAACTTAAATTAATTTTACTATTTACAAAATGATCGATAATTCAAATATGAGCATATACAGGGTGTATATGAAAACGGGACAGTTACTTTAATGGAAGAAAGGGCATAACTTTAGTATGTAGTTACAAAAAGAATTATCGAAAAAAACGTATCCGTTTAAGAGTTATGACCGTTTTAATTTTCAAGTGTTATCCCCACCATTTCTCGTGAAATTGGATTGATCGTGTACAGTTACAGATTTTAAATCTTACGTATTTTTTTATTTTGTAATAATTTCATCCGTTACTGAAATACAGCCTGAAAACCATTTTCGAAAATAATGCGTATACCCCAATAGGGGTTTTCAGGCTGTATTTCAGTAACGGATGAAATTATTACAAAATAAAAAAATACGTAAGATTTAAAATCTGTAACTGTACACGATCAATCCAATTTCACGAGAAATGGTGGGGATAACACTTGAAAATTAAAACGGTCATAACTCTTAAACGGATACGTTTTTTTCGATAATTCTTTTTGTAACTACATACTAAAGTTATGCCCTTTCATCCATTAAAGTAACTGTCCCGTTTTCATATACACCCTGTATATTGCTTTTCACTTTCATATGAAGTTGGAATCGATCGTATAATTCTGGCCCGAAATAATTTAATGTAATGGTCAACTAGAACTTGTAATAGGAATTACTCAAAATGTTATAGTGTAGTTATTTTGTGCATTGTGTTTTCTCAAACATAAATAACAATTTAAATAGATAAAAACATTATAGTGGTTTGAAATTAGAATTAATAACACAAATTCTTTTTAACACAAATTGAAAAAATCCACTGAAGTATTATAGTACATTTCTAAAGATGTACCTACGTGTTTAAGTTTAGTTGGAGATATAACGCGAAAGGTTGCGTTTGAAAATATTAGGTAGATAATTAATTCCGTATTCAAACTTACATTTATCGAAGCTCTCTTTTTAAAATGGTTTTAAAGCAATCATCATATTCTCTAAATATGCGACAATGGAAACGTGTAAAGTTAGATCAAATGGCCCGATTTATACACAAATTTACATATATTTCAATATAAGCAGCCGCGTCGACACTTAAAGGAAAAATGCTATAATGTTAATAAGAAGTCGGCAGAGATTTCTCGATAAAAATATACCGGTTCCAGTTACGTTAGAGAATGGAGCTAAGTACCGTGAAGTATAGCTTGCTTAAGAATGAGACCCCACATTTCTAAAGATCAAAATACATTCCTTTATCTAAATGAAACGTCGTTAAAAATTTTGAAGAATTTACACATTAGAGTTCCATTACTCATCTACCTATGCAGGCTTAGTCGGACGATGGTTAGGAAATTAATATTTATAACATGTAACGATTCCTTACTTGTATGTATAAAAATAGATATAATTATGTAATCCTTAAAATCTAACACCATTTGACAGATCCTCATGAAAGAGATTATGACTGGCCCGTTGGCGTATATGCATATGCATCTGCTTTCTAAGCTAAGGTCCCGGGTTCGATCCCCGGTCAGGTCAATTTCGGAAACGAACTTAAATTGGCTTGGAGTCTGGATGTTACTGGGAACTCCCACAGAGTTCGTTATGTGGTACCCATAGTACAAGCTTACTGCTTAGTTTGGGGTCACACAATCTGTGTAATTGTCTGGAGTATTATAAAAAAAAAGGAGTTGGCACAAATACTATGTATCTTTTCATGGAGGTTTTTATGCTACCCTCTTTGTTGTAAATCGCCACCAGGTGGTGCTGCAGTATATCAACTTTTACATCGTTCAACCGGTCGCCAAGGAAATTGGTACAAATAGGTATTGGAGTATGGAAAATATTTTAGCGCTATCCACTGTATTATTACTTACAAGCCGAGCCGAGTCACTAGAATCTTATAAGGAACTTATACGAGTATAGATAATAGAATGGGCAAACAATTTGTCACTTCTGATTTCGTTTTGCCATTCACTCGTAAGCTTAAATATTTAAAAAATCCTAATAGCGTGAGGTTGCGATTTGATTGAGCCTTTCTATTTTACCCCGAAAAGGAAATGACTTAATGATCTGTATGTTGTAACTGAATACGTATACACGAGAAACATACTAATGGGCAAGCATAACCATGAGGGATAAGCTGGAATAAGCAGAACTTGTAGCAGAAATTAGTCGAAACCAAAAGTCATTATCGAATTGGAATATCTTAAAAGAATATATATACATACATATCTTCATGCTGTATCTCTAACGGGGTAAAAGATAGGACGGAGCGGCAAGCTTCTCGGTCCTTACATACTTTCGCATCTTCGAATCTCATCATTCTCTTCACGCATTTTCGCTTAGGTATGCGGGTGCTTCTGATATTACCGTCAGCTAATGCTTTGGCTATTTGATCTTCATAAGTCAGCATTGGTCTTCCCTGAAAAAGAATAGAATATTTATCTTAATCGAAAATAGTTAACGAATCAACTCTTCGACACTTTTTGTATTTGTATTTCTTTTAAGTTATCGTTATTGTTTGTAACATAATTAAAGGCAAGACTCTTACATTTATTCTATCTATTTTTTGATCTGTTTATAATCTATTTATTTATTAGATCTATTTTTTGGTTTATATAAAATTCTTTCGAAAATTTACGCACCTCTTTCAGTTTCCATAACAAATAATGTATAATCTGCAACGAAAATTTGTGTTATTGTAAATTTAATGAAAGATTTATTTGTTCTTTTTCAATTCCAATTTGAATCGGCTTGCAAGAAAAAATTGTTTGTTTTATAGCCAGTAAATTGTAAGTTACTGTAGATACATGTACCTATATTGTATAATCATTAGAAAATTTTCAGACAACAAATATACAAACTATTAATGATTTTTGAATGTACTAATATATTATTTTGAGAATCTGGTTCAATTTTAATTCATGTTGTAATACAAGTAATGTTAAATTTAAAAATAAGTTTAACATAAAATGTGTATACCTATGTGTATTATTAGGTGCTTACGAATAATAAAAGTAATCTAAGATTTATTTTAGGAAAAACAAAAGATAACGTACATACATACATACATATATAAATACATACAGACATACGTATATATCTTCGCGCTGTATCCCTAACCTAACTAACCTAACCTAACGGGGTAGTCAGAGAGGACGAAGCGCCAAGCGTCGCGGTCCTTACATACTTCTATCGCCTCTTCAAATCTCATCATTCTCCTTACACATTTTCTCCTAGGCTTTTGACATTTCCATCTGCTAACACTCTGGCTATTTGATCTTCATAAGTCAGCCTTCGTCTTGGCTTCTTTTACCACTCACTTTCACTGTGTACATTTTCTTCATCAGTCTTTCATCACTCATTTGTTCTATGCGCCTGAATCATCTAACATTCCTTACTTCATTTTTACAATAACACTGTCGTGCAACCCTGTCATGCTGCGTATGTCTTCATTGCTTATTTTGTCCGCAAAGGTGACATTTCGGGCATATCCAGGCCTCACCACCATACAATAAAGTTGGAACGAACACCGCATTGTGTATGGCCATTTTGACTGAGTTTGATATATTTACACTGTATACTAATGCGGACAGAGCACCGTTCACTTTTTTGCCAACTGCTACCCGTCTCTCCACATCCAACTCGCATCTTCCATCCCTCGAAAACCCTCTCCCTAGATATAAAATGTCGTTCACGTGTTCTAGACATTTTCCATTTACGCGTATTTCACACTTTGTGTGTACATCTTCCCTTTCAAACACCAGAACCTTAGTTTTGTTCACATTCATATTTAATCCTTTCACTTCAGTCTTCTTTCATGCACGTAACTAGTGTCTACAACTCAGCTTCTGATGGTGCTATAAGCACAAAAGATAATGTTTGAAGCAATGTCATAGTTTTTTAAAGTTTCTTCATCCTTACATTTTATTGTCAATGTTTTTTAACAACGGTCTTTTTTTGTTAAAAAATATTCGAATTACACTTATTTTCAGGTACAATAATTTTTGTTGTGGACTGTACAAATGTTTTATTACGATACGCGTTCATTTCTAAAACACTGTCAACGAACAATGGGAATGTTTAGTATAATATGAGTCTGGAACGAGCCGATTAGAGGAAAAATGTGGACAATAGAAATTACTGCCATTGCAGTCTATGTATCAAACTAGTTAGTTGTTTTTGATTTCCATTCTGGACCATTTTGTGTCGATGTTTAAACTTGAGATTCTCAGTTTATAATGCAGACAAATGTATCCCTACGTTTGCAATAAAGGGATGTTCAATTTTAATTTATTAACCCAAATATGAAGTTTAGCAGAAAAAATCAAGGACATTTTTGTGTTTATAATTAACTGTTCCTCTTTTTACAATCAATAAAAATTAATTTACTACAGAAGTGCAATCATACCGAGCTTTGATCAAGGACATTTGAAATTATTTTAACATTCTATGAAAAAAACGTCTTATTTACTTTTAATATAAAATTATGTACCTAGTATGTCAGTTTCATTGAATGTGTTAATTCCGTATGTATATTGTGTGGTGTGAGATGTATCACATAAACCAATGTTTGGCCGCTGTGCCAAAAAACACTAAGCAATCCACGCGGGCCGTTAGATTTTGATACTTTGAAGACAGCCTTTGACAAAAGTTTCTATGATAAGTCAATATTAAAAAAAAATGGTGACTCCATCCAGGTAAGAAATTCGCAAGAATAATTCCGAAGGGAAATAAACATTTTTTGTTGCCAAGTCGTCCTATGAGTAAATTATGGAAGCTTGATATTGGTTTTGATTTTAATGAAATAGCGATAAATAATCTGAGTGTTTGTGAATCTATTTGTTTTTTAAGTTAAATGATTCATTATTTCGGAAAAAGATAACTTAAGATAAGGGCAATCTAAGATACCTTGATTAAAATATTAACTATAATATTTTTAGTTTGCAATATAAGTTATAAGCTAGACAAAAAAAATCTTATTGACATTAGTTTCGCATATAAGTAAACATAAGTCAATGAAAATATTATTATAATCTATAAAAAAGTGATCGTGATGAGTGAGCATTTAACAAAATGCATGAAATGATAAAAGTAATTATAGTAGGTATTGACCTTTAATTAATAATTTACTATTACAAATTACAAGTAAAGAGCAAAGTATAAATTTTGTTATTGTTTTTATTATATATATATATTTAAATATAAGAAAATGTTATAATTCGTTTTCACCTACTTTCAAGTGGCAGTTAGAAAGGTGGAAGTGCGATCGACTTAAAAACTGGTATTTGACCGTGTTTCACGTCACAATCCACTTTTAATACTGGCTTAAATATTAATAGGTGTTTATTTCAAAAATAAATTGTTAAAATGGCCTCATAACTAAGTATTTTTGAAAACAAAATCTGTCGTGAACATATGTTATACTGAGATCTGAGATGCACCGAAATCGAATAATATATTCTGTTTTTAAACCGTGCAAACGAATTTCCAAAATGAATGCCAAGTGCGACTGAAATCGTTCATCACCCCGAGTTCTATAACGATAACAATAAACATGTATTCGCAATTGCGGTTTCATCACATTTTAGCGCGGAGAGATCAAAACATTCGTTTTTGCATGTATTTGGAATTTTTAAGAAAACTCCATTACCAATTAAGAAATTGGTTTTAGAGATTTGAGATATTATAATTACCTATCCATTTTAGTAAAACTCATTTTAAAATTCTGTAGAATTTCGGAGATGCAACTGGACAAACTGGACTTGTACAAAAAGTTTTTTCAGAATTTTTTTTATCGAGATTTTTTTCTCCAATCATCTTTTGACGTTTAAAGATTTCAGGATAAGAGTTGAAGTTGTATGTATCCTAATATCTAACTCTCAGTCTTTTTAGGTATCGAGATTTTAGTCACAAAACATACCAAAATTTGCATCGGCGGACTCTTTAACAACCAACAAACACGTTTTAAATTAGTAAAATTGAGTATTTGAAGTGTTGATTCTTCTTCTTCTTCTTTAGTTGAATGGCGCTGTCGCGATTGCGAATATTGACAATGTCCCGTAGATATGAGAATACTTGAAAACAGGGGAGGCCAATTAAGGTGATGATTATAAAGATTCCAACAATTGAAGTAGGAATATACACAATGGGGATCTACATAAAAGCTTCCTTTTGGTTTCAATTTGGAGACTGGAATGTTGAGTTGAAAACCACCCCTAAAAAGGAATAGGACAAAACAGAAGTGTTGATTATTATGGCAGGAAAGTTAAAAGTGAAAACTACAAATAATTATTTAAAAAGACAGTTTATTATACGTTACTTTAAAATATACGTTTAAAAATTAGTATCTGGGCGACTGAGCTTTGCACTTATGGAAAAAAAATAAAAAAAATTAACTACATTGCAGAATTTGGAAAACTACAGAATTCGAACTCACGCTCTTCCGAAATTACCAGTCAATACCATTTACCAATGTGAAAACATGGAGAAAACGAGTTTTCCTAGAATTGAGACCTAACTAGATCAATTTTTCATCTTTGTAATTTGCTATATTGTAAATTTCATCGAAATCGTTAGAGCCGTTTTTGAGCAAGGGATTACAAATATACAAATGTTATTATAGTTTAGGATATTTTTATTACGTAAATCTTTTTTTTATGTAAATCAGTACATAAATAAGAATCGACTCAGTGACTCATCATTATTTATCAAACTCACTGTGTGTATCGATGACTTGTTTATATATTTATATTTTTCTTATATCTTTGTACCCCAATACGTTAGGCATTGTATAGACTCAGGTGTTACTTTGTGAACTTCAATCTCGAGTGGTGAATTCGTGTACTTTTAGCTATCTTCCGCCCATAATTTCCAACTTGTTGATTGACACGTAAAGCTTCTCAACGAAGCGTCTTCGGGAACTTCCAGAGATCAGATTCGGTCAGATACGCAGAAGGAATTTTCACTAGGATTTTCTGCAGGTGTTTCGTTGAGAAGCGAAATTCTTGTCGATTAACAAGTCCCAAACTTTAAACGAAAGATAGGTAGCTGAAAAATATACGAAATCACCACATTAGAGATTGGACATAGTGAATAGTATTTCTAAATAGACCACAATAACAAAAATAGTATTTAAATTGTATGACAAAAGAGTGAAATAATATTTTTACGGTGAGTCGCTATTTTGAATCCTGAGTGCAGCGAGGAATTTGATACGTCACCCAAAGTATCCATTGCATATTTTACACACTGAATTCGTTCCCCCTCTCAAAAATATAAAAATTTGCTGTTAAATAGGCAGTACCTCGGACCGAGTATTACAGTGGACAGAGCATTTGCTCTAAAAGCAAGTTCTTCAGTGTATTTTTTTGTTAACCGATTTTCTAGATTTTTACTAATGTGCTTAATTAGGCAAGGTTATAGTACAACGATACACAGCTGAACATGACATAGTTTTATTTTTGTGAATACAGTAGCCAAAACTTAAGATTTATGAGTATTTTGCAAATAGTTATTTTATGACTGACCTACGAGCAGACACGAATTACACTGACAGTGTGAGGTTGCCGTACTTACTATAGTTAACTGTTTTACTCGTGGTTACGCTCAATGAGATAGAAAGAGACACGAACGTTTGACACACGGTGGTAAGAGCGGCAACTTATTATGGCTCCGTCCTTTACGTTTCTTGATCCGAGGGCAAAGAAATGTTAAACTTATTTCATTTTTTATTGTTATTTATTATTTTTTACGCACTAGAGCACGATGGCGGTCAGCGAGTAAAATCTTTCATGTAATATTTTCGTTTCGTCCCAGAGCAATGTAAAACAATATTCGTGTTCCTCAATCAAACTTATTTCTGCTTCGATGAAAGTCTATAAGAGAATAGACCTAAATGTGGTCGCAGTTATCGAAGAACCAATCGTCGTGTTTCGAATAGAATCAAAAATATATTCCATCTTTGGCCACCGTTATCTTTTTTATGTTTGAAATTCTTATATATTTTTTATTTATATAAATATATATTTTTTTATACAAAATGGGAATATTGTACGGAAACATTGAACAGCGAGTAGAACTCGCGCTTGATCAATTTTTTTAAATTGTAATAGGTTTTTTAATAACTTTATGTCTCATCTGAGTCAATAATTATCTGAAATGACCTAAAAAGTACTAAAATCGGTATCACGCAGTATACGACGGATAAAAACCCAGTATTGCAAAAATAGATCGTCGAAAAATCAACATAACTGTATATTTGAAAAGTCGTTGGTTGCCAATCCGCGCGGCGGCGTCAGTGTGTGCGTGGCCTCCAAATTTTTTCTGTGTGTACTCATACGACACGCTTCTATGTTTGCCTAAGATTAGTTTGAGTAGGCGTGAAAAATTTAGATGCGTTCACCAATAGAAACGAGTTTTTATTTATACAACAATTTTGGAGGCGCAGTGATGTTTGATACGATTGCTGAAGGTAAGTATTGTTACTCATGGTCAGCTGCTGGATGGGTTATTTTGTGACATCCGTATTGAGCGTCACAATGCTTAGAGACGTATTTTAAGCTATCGAAGGTAATACACAATAGAGTTAGTGTTTAAACATGATCGAAGGCCTTAAAAACTTTGTGCAGTAGATTGGCCAATAACCTGCGCCCATCACATTAGTCTTCTTATCTCATCTGTGAGAAGAGGCCTCTGGATTTTACTATCAAAAAGTAGGCTCAACATTTTTATCTGATTATACAGGGTTAATTGAAAAATGCTACTGACGTTATAATATTTTAGATATATACATACATATCTTCACGCCATATCCCTAACGGTAGTCAGAGCTTCGCTTCCTCAAATCTCATCATTCTCCTCACACATTTTCGCCTAGGTATGCGAATGCTTTTGACATTTCCGTCGGCTAACACTCTAGCTATTTGATCTTTATTTAGTCAGCCTTGGCTTTCCTTAGCTTCTTTTACCACTCACTTTTGCTCTATGGATTTTCTTCGTCGGTCTTTCATCACTCATTATTTCCATGTGCCCGAACCTGCTTCTGGTTGATGCTTCTGTAAATTGCAACTACTTGTACTTGCACTTTACTATTGGAAATAAGTATCCAGAGTAATTAATTTTCAGATAGTACAATAAAACCCAAAAAAGGGCCGGCCTTTAAGTCCTAGTATCAGACCTAAGAAAACAAGAATTGAACTACCACGTCATTCATTTACCGGTGAGTCCATTCCCATAATTTTGTATTCGAATGGTATCTTTCATTGAATCCAATGGCACAGAGCTTCCAACTACAGTATACAGTCCACTTACACCATTATATCAAATCATAATATTTATTTTGGTATTGGTGGTATTTTTTTAGAGAACGTATTAGGTTTTGAAAAAGAATTGAATGAAAATTGTTAGGTATATAGGAGTGTTGTTCTAAGAGGTTAGTAGTATTTTATAATTCATTTAATGTACGGCGAAGGAAAGAGTGGTTATCATTTTAGCAGTACTTGTAGATATGTATGTACATAAATGTATTTGTGTTCATTTATTCTCTCACAGAGAGGAAATCACTTAACCGATTTCAAGACATGACCATTAGATTCGCCTCAATTACGCGCGTGACATACGCTACGTTGTTAATTGATAAATTCGATATGGCGTCTGTAGCACGGCATGCAGTCAAGGAACAAAAAATTCGTTGAACCTCGTCGTGAGGGGTATCACATTCAAAAGCTTGAGAAGGCCATTACAAAAATATGAAACATACAGATTAAAAAAAAAATTGTATTATTTAATGGACCGAATTATTTTTTAACTATATTCAACTTCTGCATGTTTGTGGTCGCAGAGTATTGCCAAGTTCCAAGCATCGCGGTCTTTACATAATTCTGTTGCATCCTTAAATCTCGCCATTGTCTGTGATTGTTTTTATTGCATAACAATTAACTAATTGAAATCTATTTTATCTCATTTATCTCTCAAATGACACAATAATATAAATTAGAATTATAATACAGTTCAAAAAATAATACAGAAGTAATGAAATTAGGTAGACAATTCTAACCCAATGGACTTGAAAGGAAAACGCGTTTTTCACATTTTTGTCAGTTTCTAGATGTTATAAATATCAACGTAACTTCTTTTATCTGGAACACTGAGCTTTGCAGTGCAGTGAGATGCAATGAGTGCATACAAAAATATCGTCTAAAATTCAAGGTCGAGATCAGGCAAAAATAACGCGTGAGTTACAGAAACGGATCTCTCAGTGACGCATCTTCCATACATACATTTGCGCGTTTTTTGTTTATAACTATATGAATAGGAAGGGATTTTTGAACCATAAATCTATGTCTGGCAGAAAGAGAAGAATATTGCATAGATATGTGCCAACTGTTTGTTTTTTTGCTCAGGTTGTTGTCACTACTTCGTTCTATTCTACCATTTGTTCGAGTCCAAATACTTGTTCGAGGCCTGGACAAGGGGCTTAATTGTCGTAAACGCTAGTAGAACAGAATGACAAATACAACGTGACCTAGCGTAACGAATTTTAAATTATTAGTCAAACATTATTAATTTTCTATTAAATCAAACGAAAAGTAAATTTGTATGACCGTCGCATAAAACGTAGTCAAATGGCACCTTTGACGAGCATTAACTCCAGCAAGCGTTCAGATTTTACGAAACGCTTGTCACTCATCTAGCCACCCTGGACGATTTTTGTACACTTCGATATTCTGTTCACTCTGAATGAGAAATGGCTTGAAGTCATTTATGTATGAGAAAAGAGCGTTATAGATTGTACTGAGCGACTGATTCATTGCTACGTTCACTTTGAATGCAGAAGTGACGTGTTTTTACTATTTTTAAACTTCGAAAGGTTAATTTATTATTTTTGAACTTTAGAATCGCAGATAAAACTTTTAACTGTTTCCTAATATGTTATTTTTTGGATTATATTAGCTACACATGAAAAATTTCACATTTCATCATTATTATAAGTGTACATTAATACAATATTTAATAATTTTATTATATCAAAGGTGAGATTTAGTGAGTTTATTAGTTCATTATGATAGTTTATTCTATATTAATTGGTAAAAGACTGAACTAAATGAACGACCTAATTCATTGCATTCAGTGACCGAGAACGAATCAGATTAGTGAACGAGTAAGTACGAGTCTGTAGCTTAATATTTTGTTATAAAAATGAATGTAAAGAGTAGAAACATTTTCTGTAATTTTCATCAAGACATCGTGGCGTGTTTTACATCACATAACAGCAACATTAATTTCAGACCGACTTATTGTCTTTATTAGTGACAGTTGATCAGTCTATCTATAGCCTATTTAAGATAAAATAACTATTTTAATTTACGGTCGACGATCATGGACAGTATAGGCTGTATATATTTCATATTTCTCAGTAACGTTACAGAGGAGAATTTTCGCAAATTATTATATGTATATTTTTACGATTGTTCGTAGATTAAATAACGTATTGGCCAGCCACGCCTAGACGAATAAATAAAATTCAAAATTAGAATGCGCTTCCTGCGATTCGGCTTCTAAATTTAAATTTTTAAAATGGCGGGCACTCCATCCGGTGCGCACGCAAATTTGTGCATAACTGCATCGCGCATTACCCGATCTAAACATTAAAAATAGAATTTGCTATTGTAAGGCATAGTGCGCATGGATGAGCTGTTTGAACACCCAAACAAAAATATAATTATGTAATTAAAAACATATTAAAAAAATATATTCACCTACTATACATAATATATATATTATGTATCTACACAACTTGATATTTTTATAGATAAGTACTAATTTATCATATTTCAATTATATTAAATTAATTATATAAAATTATAAAATAAATTAATTTTTTTATATTAAATCATTTTAATCTATTAAGGAAATTTGCAAAAAAAACTTTACAAACTCCAATCTATTCTACACAATATTTCACTTTGTCAATCGTGTATACACTAACCTTTATAAACACCAGATTGCCTTCTTTCAGTGAGTTACAATAAACATTCGCGATATTTCGCAGCTCTTTCCAACGCATTCTGTGTTGTGTACATTACTACTTCATGTACAGTTTGTTGATATTTGTTATATATATAACAAGCAATGCATATGGAAGCGAGTAAAGAAATGTTTAGAGAATCAATATTTACATAATATAACTTTTGTTATGATAGTATATGTGTGTTTATATGAAGTAGGTAAACTGTACGTACTTGCTCAACTCTACATAAATAATAATAGACCTATTTACGTACATACAATATATCTAAGGATTCATATATTATGGCGACTATTAACGAAGAATTGTGTAATTGCTTTTTTTGATAACACGGGATAAATTTCCAAAAGATTTCCGAGGTATTTGAGAAGCAGATAGATCCGGCTTTTAAAGGCTCCAAACCCACGGAACACATCTTGGGAGGCAAAGACCGCTCTCAGCATCCTCGCAGTGCTACGATAGCGCGGACTGCGCGCGATGTCCTTCTGTTCAAGGAACATTTAACATTTTTATTCCAATCTAAGCGTCGTTGGTGTAGCGGTCGCAAACTTTCTGTGTTATCTATAATTAGAGACCCGCCCCGGCTTTGTACGAATCGAAATTTTTTTGAAAATAAAATGTTACTCACTGATAATGTAGCTTTCTATAGGTGAAAGAATTTTTGAAGTCGGTTGAGTAGAATTTGAATTTATCCATTACAAACAAACAGTAAAATTTTTTGTATTCATAATATTAATATAGATATAGATTAAGTATTCAGCATTGCTTCGACTTTACAGAAAATTGTCAATAGATTGATATAATCCAAAAATACTTTACCCGAAATTCTACGGAGCATTTCTTTCACCATCATTATTTGTCCCACTCAGAACCCTCTTCACCACTAGCGATGTGTGGAAGCACGTCTCGAGGGAGATGATCGGTTCCCCTAACATTCCCAAAGCCACACTGTAAAAAATGTTTCTAAATTGTCTTATAGGGTAGGTATTACGCGATACTCTCTCAGTCCGTTGTAAGTTACAAATTACGTCTTCTAAAACAAAGTTAGTTCAAAGCTTGAAATGGCGTTTTTATTATGAAAACGACTAGTAGGTATGTATACCCGGTGCGAATGTGTATGGAAAACGCTGCGATTTGAGAAAGCGAATGAAGTAAGCAGGTACCCATGTAAGGACCGAGATTCTTGGGGCTCCGTCCTCTTTCTCTACTCTGTTAAGGATACAGTCTGACTATATGTGTGTATTTATTTTCATGTATGCCCGATGTCTAGTGTAAATGTCTCCTATCTTTTGATTATAGATGAAAAGTCTGAACATTCTCTAAAGGATACAATGTGATTATGAGTATATAAGCGCATTTGCATTTAATAATACAGCCTGTAAGTTAGCAAAAAGAAACGTCACTGCTCTCATGCGTCGCATTAAATATGCGATTTAAAGTCAGAATCGTGACATTCGTCTTATATCTATCCCTTCTAAGATATACCGTGTAAATATGCACGTAACAATTAACTGTAAGCCGAAGTGAATGATTTAAGTTCAACAAAACGTTAAATACAAACCAGTAAAGTTACTAGTTAGAAACAAAATGGCGTCTCTAACGCCTAATAATGCCATTGTCTCGAACCGGTAGAATTTTGGTTGCAAAACATGCGCCCGCGCACGCTTGACTCATGCGTTGTGGTGGGGAGCGGATCTACCTACCTTATAAAATGGAGACATTTATCGCTGTTACGTACTTATTCATTAACACGTTTTATATATTGTGAATTTATCTATAAAAAGAAATAAAATTCAAGTCTGTCTGTGATTTCGAAACAAAGATTTTTAAGCTTATATTTATTTGTATGTTACTAAAACCCAAATACGCGATGTTTAATTGTTCGTTTGTCTGTTTGTTTGTCCGAAGTAATATCTGCTGAATTTGGTGCAACTTTGTAGAAGTCTTTTCAGAAAGTAATAAGTATAATTCGTATCCCGGAAATATATTAAATTTAACGAGGGTGATACCGCGGGGCAGGTTTGTTCAAAATCTTTAATCTCTGGAAGTTTTTTACCGATTACTTTGAAATTTTAACACAACATTGCATTTAAATATGCGCGTCCTTTTATATACCTAACTAGTAACTCACTTCGGCTTCGCTCGGATGGGATATTGAATATTTGCAATACACCAAATTAAACGAAATGCAACACAACAAGTTTAACGAAAATGAGATTTTCATTTAAATATGCCATCCAAAGCTCCGACTTTTCCGGTGGATTTTCTCAAAATTTTCTTTCACACGAACCTTGTCCTGACAATCATGAACACAATAAAAAAAAGTCAGCCAAATCGATCGAGCCATTCTCAAGTGATCATCTTTCACACACGCGGCAATTAATTTTTGTTTATTTGTATAAAAGATAAATATAGCGATATCTCGAGTACAGCAACTGTAAAACACTAGCGACCCGCCCCGGCTTCGCACGGATAGATAATTTTTTGAGAATAAAATACAGTCCATATTACTCGCTGATGATGAAGCTTTCTCTAGATGAAAGAATTTTTGAAATCGGTTGAGCAGTTTTTGAGTATATCCATTACAAACAAACAATCAAATTTTTTTTCTTGATAATATTAGTTTAGACAAATAAAAAAAATTGCCTGAAAGCTTGTTGGACACGCATTAACTGGGATTTGCGGCATTTTCGGACAAAGTAGTTTTAATTTAAAAAAATTGCGTTAAACGAAAATGGTCCAAAACCCCACTAAATTTATTTCATTTTCTCGGTGCTTAACAGCTTAGTAAGTGTGAAGATTACTGAATGACTTGGCTATGTACGTTAGGCCTGTAAAAACTGTAAAGGTTCTGCTTTTGACATTTTACTTGCGTGTACTTAAAATTTTTACCTGAAAGAGAAAGAATAATAGAATTTTGAGCTATTTATTTCATCGCATACTCTAGGTCATAGAAGTAAGGGAAAAGGGCGATAAGATTTATTTATATAGCACTTTAGGCTTAATAATGAAGCTAGTTACGAGACAATTTTAAAAGGCAAATCTATCATTAATTCGGAAAAATCTGCTCTGTGAACAAACGATAATAAATCCGAAATCTCGCGTTCAAGGTCAATTAAGAAAGATAACTTTTCAGAATTAGTTTGTAGCGTGGGTTTTATTGGAGACTCCTCCAGTTCGCTATAAGGTACTCGTAATATAAGCCTAGTTCGTAGTTGTGGATTACACAATTGGAGTAGGTAATTGTCTGTATTTTTTTTTATAAGAGGGGGCAAACGAGAAAGCAAGTAACCTGATGGAAAGTGATCATCGCCGCCCATGGACATCCGCAACATCCGAGGAATCACAAGTGCGTTGCCGGCGTTTAGGGAAAGAGGGTAAGGTAGGAGAGGAGGGGGAGGGGGGAGATGGGCCACCGGCACTCTCGCTTGCCGAACAAAACACAACAGCAATCTAGATGCTGTTATTTTACGCTGATATTCTGTAACAGAGTGGTATTTCACCGGGCGAGCCGGCCCAATTCGTGCTGCAATGCAGCATGGCTCTACCACAAAAATGTACCACTGTATGTGTGTATGTTGCTTAATTATAACGCATTTCAGTTTCACAAATCGGTCGCGAAGTTTATTTATGAGCAGTGATCAAAATCATTTATGTGATTGCTATCAAAAGTATGGATATGACCCAAAATAAGTTTTCTATTTTCTACAGTGACTTTTTATTTGATTGTTTAGTAAAAGCTGCTAAATTTGGTTTATTTTTGAGAAAAATATAGTCTCCGAGAATGATAATGATTGTTATATGCACTTATTTTGGTAACCAATTTTCTGTCGTTAATCTTTATGTGTGATATAGATTTTATAAAAAAAGATTTTATTTATGAGCACTAAAATCATTCTCGTTCGGTATCCTAGTAATGTCTGGGAAAAATTTCATGCCGTTTTTTAAGTAAAATTCAACTGGTTGTCTTAAAGTGTGAAAATGAATTTATTTAAACCAAATATGCTCCATTATTATAGACAATGGTTAGCCATTTTTCGGGTAGAGCCATGATGTCATCGGTGAAGAACTTCTGTGGTTTCTGGTTGAAAAACTGAATCAAGTGGTTTCCATAGGCTTTTTTTGAATGCAGATTAATTGTTTTGAGAGAGTTCTGCAGAGATTGGAATAAGTAATAGGCAGAGGGTGTTATGTCTGGACTATACGGTGGATGCATCAAAACTTCCCAACCAAGCTATCGCAATTTTTGACAAGTCATCGAAGAAGTGTGTGGTCGGGCGCTGTCGTGATGGAAGACACCTTTCCTATTATTCATTTCGGGCCGTTTTCTTTCAGTTGCCATTCGTAATCTCTCTAGTTATTCACAGTAGAATTGAGAATCAGTCGTTTGACCAATGAAATTGAGCCATTTCTGAAACGTGTCATAACTAGTGATGAAAAATGGATCACATATGATAATCGGAAGCGTCAAAGATTGTGGACAGGGGACGGTGAGCCGTCACAACCGTTCGCGACGCCAGGATTGACGTCGAAAAAGGTCATGCTGTGTGTGTGGTGGGACTGAAAGGAAATCGTCCACCGTTGAGGTACTATCTCCGTTGGCGATTATTATACGTGATCCATTTTTCATCACTGGATATGACGTTTCAGAAATGGCTCGATTTCATTGCGTTTCAGGAGCGCATCGCAAATGTTAATTCGGTCTATCATGTTTTTCGTGCTCAACTCATGAGGAATCCATACATCAGCCTTCTTTTTGTAGCAAGCAAGCTTTGTGTAAATGGTTCAAAACAGTTTTGTGGTCAATGCCTAGTTCCATACTAATATCGACACTGCTGATATGCTTGTCTTGCTGGACTTTTTCAAGAATTTCGTCAGCTTTTTGAGTGATTGGACGACCAGCGCGTGGTCATCTTTCACATCAAAATTACCTGAACGAAAGCGAGCAAACTATTTCCGCGCAGCAGATTTTGATAAAGTACCTTCACTGTACACAGCACAAATTTTTTCTCGTTCGTTCTCCCCTTTGTCGTAATAATACTGCAAAATATAAAGTAATTTTACATTTCTTTTCTCTATTTTCAAATGCGCACAAATTTTCAAACTTTCCAACCAGCGCACCAATTTTGATGGAGACACATTAAAAGTAATGCTTGAAGTCACCTTTCCATATTATGCAGCGATACAGTGTCGCTGCAATCTGTTTCCTGAGTTACTTGCAATTGATTTTTCTCAGACCTATTTTTACATCCGAAAAGATACCTTGGGACATCTCGACAATTTTGACTCATATTTTGGCCATACTTTTCATGATTCCGATCTTCCGATCACTGTTTATGAGTTAGCGACATACATACTCGTCCGTATGTATTTGATATATCTATTAAACAGTTTGTAATTGAAATAGTATTCTACTTCGCTGTAGTCTGGTAAAAAGTAAATTCTTTCATCATGCGTAGATTACGCAATTCAAAAGTATAAAGTACAGTTGTCGTTTAAAATTCAGGCACAGGCGCTGCGCCTACGCATGTCTAGATTAATGGCGCTCGTGACTCGCATCTCCCGCGGGAGACGCATAAATTCTAATAGGTATTTAGGTCCTATCGTCCAACCTAAGTATTCGTTAGCAATAAAGTAACACTGAAGATATTTTATCAGGGATAAAAATGAAAGTAATAATATTAAAAGTACATACATATGTTAATATTTACAAACTTAAAACTACACATTATCTTAAATAATAAACTTCCTCAAAGTTGCCGCTTAGAAAGCTGTCATTGCTCAAGGTACCTAGCAGACTGGCAGCATTGCCTCTTTGAATAGCCAAACTGATTCGTTGGCGGAAGAAGCTGCCAGCCCGGCGGTCTCCCGAAGCCTCGACTAGTCTCTTACAAATATCAGAAACCAGTCGATGGGCTTCGGGGCCCCAGGGACCCAAAGTTTCGACTGCAAAGGGCGTAAATATGAAACTCTCAGAGAGAGTCGCATACTTACGCCGCTTCAAGTTCTCGGCAGTGCTGGCCGCGGCACCTGCTGACTTGGAAGTCGCCGGCACATGGGAAACAGCAAGTGTATCGACAAAAGTGGCATCCCACACCAGCGATCTTCCAAGTTTCCAAGGAATGAGCGTCAAACCATCCGGTCTCCTGCCGTCGCTGCGCGCAAAGTTTTTTATAATATTAAAAGCTGATTATCGTATTTATGGTTTGTAAGTTTTTGTTAAATGTCTTTGTCAGTTAGTCAAATACATGCATACGTACATATCCTCACGCTGTATTCCTAATGGGGTAGTCAGAGAGGACGTAGCGCCAAGTATCGCGGTTCCTATATACTTCTTTTGCTAACTCACTTCCTTATACACTTTCGCCTAGGTATACGAGTGCTTATGTTACATTTTCGTCAGTTAAAATTCTGGCTACTTGGTCTTCATATGTCAGCCATGGTCTCCCTTGGCTTCTGCTACCACTCGCTTTCGCTGTAGATTTTCTTCATTAGTCTTTCTTCACACTTTCTTTCTATGTGTCTGAACCATCTGCATTTTTTTCTACATAGTTACGATAACACTGTCATCCAACCCTGCCGTGCTACGCTTCATTGTTTATTTTATCTGCAAAGGTGGCTTATCCAGGCCTCACTACCGTACAATAAAATTGGGACCAACACCGCATTATGGATGGCCATTTTGGCCGAGTTATACATATTCACACTGCCTAATAATACGTTTTTGTTAGGTGGAGGTTACTTTCAAAACTTTTTCAAATATGCTTTGTCTCATGTGTGACCTATTTTTTAAATAGCTTTCTTAAGCTCTTCAGTTTGCTTCCCATAATCAAGCCGTTCGACGACTTTCTTTATTAACTTTTTACCCGACCGCAAAAGAGGGTTATGTTTTTCGAGTGTATGCATGTATGTATGTCCATTTCTTTGGCACGCTCTGTACCCTAAACGACTTAATGAATTTCAACATTTTCATTACATTTGTCTTAATTGTGAGCGTGACATAGGGTATGAAATTTCAATATGGCGCCGAGGAAAAGAAAGTAGAGGGGGAAAGTATAACAATATGAGTATCAACTGAAAGGTAATAAATAGCCAATTCGAAATATATAATAATTAATAAAAATTGTGAAATTCAGTCAGGTTTTTTGTTTTATTAAATAATTTAGTCTTGTTATCGTATAACAGAAGACATATTGAATTTTTCAAAACACACTAAATTATTGTACTTGAAATGAATCCACCCGGTACAGTTCCTAGTTACAAAATTTTTTTGCATATCTTCACGCTGTATCCCTAACGGGGTAGTCAGAAAGGATGGAGCGCCAAGCGTCGTGGTCCTTACATACTTCTTGCGCTTCCTCAAATCGCATCATTCTCCTCACCCTAAAATTATTTATTAGTAAAAATACAAGATGCGTTATCTGATAATTTAATTCAGTATAGATATGAGGAACGTGACAATTACTATGACTGGCACGCTTATTACGTAACTTGCAGTCGGCATGCCAATATCGCGCGATATCTACTATCAAAACGAGAATTGGTGTAATGTAATTTGTACAATGGCGCTAAATCTAACGCAAAAAGTTCATTTTACGGTCATAGTATAATAAATACGCAGGCGACATACATGATACCAATTTTCTATTACAATTAGTCACCGGTCGCGCAATGATCGCGTGGTTGTCGCTGTCTACAAATTTTTAGGTAATAACGCCGCCGCCTTACGTAACGCATTTTCCTTACGTGGCGATTTCTACCAACTCCAACCTCCCGCGTTAAAGAATTTTGTTCCAAAAAGCGGTTCTGCTTATCGGTCGTAAACTTTCTGTCAAAATATTACAGCTTTACAAACCTTTCAATAAGGCAATAAGTCAATAAGTCAATCTTAGTTACCTAGTTGTTTAGTTTCCTCTAATTTTTTAGACAGAAATTAAAGAATATTAAATTGATAATAATATTAAACACAATAGAATCCATACCCAACTTGTCTCCACCCCCTTGGAAAAACGACTAAACTCTGGTGATCTGAAGCGTATTTTGTTGCAATCTTGAGTCCTGAGATTGAGGGAAAAAGTCTAAAAACTTGACAATTGTGGTCCAATTCGCCAATGATGCCAGCCTAGTAGGCACTTTTCGATCGAAACGGCCTTTGTTTGGAGCTATTTTTTATTATTTTATTTGGGTTTTCATAGTTTGGAATACGATAGTTTTAATTTTTATAAGTTATTAGATTTTGCCCACAACTTCGTTCGCATAGTCTTTTATTCACTGAATTAAATAATTTATTTACTTTATTGTACGGTAGTGAGGTCTGGATATGCTGGAAATCGAGTGAAATTAAGATAAATGCAGTAGAAATACGATGTCTTAGAAATGTGTGCGGTGTCACCTTGCGGACAAAATACGCATTGAAGAGATACGCAGTATGACAGGGTTGCAACGAGAATATTATTGTAAAAATGAAGGAAGGAATGCTTAGATGGTTCAGGCACATAGAAAGAATGAGTGATGAAAGACCGACAAAGAAAATCTACAGAGCGAAAGTGAGTGGTAAAAGAAGCCAAGGAAGACCAAGGCTGACTTATGAAGATCAAATAGCCAGAGTGTTAGCCAACGGAAATGTCAAAAGCACTCGCATACCTAGGCGAAAATGTGTGAGGAGAATAATGAGATTTGAGGAAACGAAATAAGTATGTAAAGACGACGCTTGGCGCTCTGCCCTCTCTGACTACCCCGTGAGGGATACAGCATGAAGATATGTATGCCTGTAAATAATTTAGAAAGTTTCGCGGGCGTTTGGAGAATAACTCACCAAAGCTTCATCACAATCGGGTGACTGGCTCAGCAACGCATAGAAGACAAATAACACGAGAATACAAAGAAACATTCACTTTTATGTATATTTTACGTTATTTAATATTAGTATCTAGGCGACCAAACTTTGCTGTTTTATCAAAAATAAAACGAATAAAATCTAACTACGTTGGAGGATTTGAAGTAGCTCACTTCGACATGGTAGACCTACGTTCTAGCTCCGTAAACTCTGTTGCGAAATTAGAAGAGTTTAGAAGTTTTAAGGGTGCGAAAACACCGACAAAACGTTTTCCCAGAACTGAGACCTAGCTAGATTGATTTTTCATCCTAGTCTATATTGCAAATTTCATCGAAATCGTTAGAGCCGTTTACGAGAACGGGATTACAAAGATGTATAGATACATATGTACAAATATTACTAGTATAATAATATAGAGGATTTATTTAATTAATGTAAGTTTTAATTCATATTGTTTTTATTTATTAATGAATTGCTATTAAGTTTAATTTATTAATTTCCATTATGATTGATTAGAAACAACAAAATTGATATCCGTTATTTTTAAATAAAAAAGATACATCAGAAACGTTCCTTTCATAATCAAATTTATAAAAATTAGTACTGTATGAACTAAGTTTGACTAGCACATTTTAAAGTTGTTTCTGTGATAGGACATATGATTATCGAAAATTCACAGAATAGGTATCTCCGTCTAAACATTATCGAGTTTAAGTATTGTAATAAAGTATACCAGTAATGCGATATGAGAGAAAAAACAGGTTGGACAAGGCTAACACGCAGGCTTGACTTTGTACAATGTGATTGTATTTCTTTTGCTGTTTTGCGTACATATTACGTAATGTTATTTGCGGTGTTTAATTTTTTTAAGACGACAAAACGGAGAAGATTACGCTTAGATTAAAATGTTGTACAGTATTACCATCTTCATCAGTTAATATCAACCAAATGTCAGTGAGGATTTTTTTGAAGCAAATGACATCCATTTTGAACTGCTTTTAAATGCAAATGCTGATGAATCACAAATGAGGTGACACGGAGACGGGTTGTATGCATCGCGATTGTCCGAGGCGTATTGGCGAAGATAGATTAATCACCAGTAACCCATGAGGCCGACACAGCTTCCGATAATTTTTGACGACACGGTACAACTTCAAAATGTTATTTTTATTTGTATACTACACTACGAAAAAGATAAACGAGCAAGCAATCCACCTGATATTGAGTGGGTTGAGGCTAATGTATATTTACTTATCAAAGATAAGAAAGTACATCAGATTGAAAATGTCTACTTTGAGAAATACCGACTGTTTTATCCTTCACAACTTTTTAAATGTATTAATATGTGTTATTAGATAACTATTACCTGTTTTTTAAGACTTCCTTTGGTTTTCGGTGACGTGTTGTGTGAATAACTTTGCATAGTATTTTTTTTAAAAAGCTCGTTAACAGAAGTTAGAAATTATCGTATGCCCGTGATTTTAAAAACTAACGTTTATCCTCTCTGTCTTTTTTCGTAAGATATAATCGTGTCTTCCCTCACCAATAATATTCTGCTGCCTTTAAGAGGATGCAGGCCATTCTTAACGAGGTATCTACTGTATGGGACATTCTTAATAGAGCAGTTACAAAAAGTTGGTATAGAATATTATGCGTAAATGCATGTTTCATAAGTTTACAATCTTTAAATATAAGGTACTACAGGCCGACGGTCGTAAGCTCCAATTAGGAAGCAATAAGCTAGCATGGAGTATCATAAAAATTTGCTCCAATCGGGAACAGCAAGTATTTAGAGCGCTGTCTACGAACGTGTAGGGGTTAAACGTGAGTTAAGGGGCAGAAGCCTGGACAGTAAGTTAAAGAAAAAAAGAAATTTGATCCAAAAAAAGCCATGTCTGCTCGTCACAACAATCGATACAATTGAAATGTCGGGATAAAAAAAAGGTTTTGTCTTAAAGTATTAACGCGATACAAGCCTGCGGGGTCACTACCTATAAATTTGCAGACAGCGACAGCTGCGCGATCATTGCGCGACCGGTGACCAAATGTAATAAAAAATCGATATCATGTGTAACGATTGCGTATCTATTGCACCATGACCGTAAAATACATTTTTCGTGGTAGATATAGCGCCACTATACCAATAAAATTATACAAATTCTCGTTTCGACAGCAGATATCGCGCGATATTTGGCTGTTGCATGCTGACTGCAAATTAGGTAATAAGCGCGCCGGATTAATTGGAATTGTAAAAAGAAATTTAATTAAATTGAAGAAAAATTATATACATACATACACATATATACATATCTTCACGCTGTATCCCTAACGGGGTAGTCAGGGACAACGGAACGCCAAGCATCGCGGTCCTTACATACTTATTTTGCTTCCTCAAATATCATCATTCTCCTCACACATATTCGCCTAGGTATTGATATTTCCGTCGGCTAAAACTCTGCCTCTTTGATCTTCATAAGTCAGCCTTGGTCTTCCTTGGCTTCTAATAATATAATATACATACTCGTATAAATGTGCTGTAATCAGATTAATTATAGAGCTACAAACTATATACTTTCTTATTATCACAGCTATATGACGTCCGTGATAGACCAAGGTATATTTTTTATAATTTAAAAAATTGGAAGGATATTAATCGGACGTGGAGAGACGGATAGCAGCTGGCAATAAAGCGAACTGAACTGTGGCCGCATTAGTAGGCAGCGTGAATATATCTTACTCGTCAAAATGGCCATCCACAATGCTGTGTTGATGCCAACTTTATTGTGCGATAGTGAGGCCCGGATATACCCGAAATTAGGTGAAAGGAAAAGAAATGTAGTAGAAATGCGATCTCTTAGTAATATTTGCGGTGTCGCCCTTGCAGACAAAATTAGCAACGAACAGAGACCCAGTATGACAAGGTAGGACGATAGCGTTATCGTAAGAATGAAGAAAATAATACTTAGATGGGAGCTAAGCCAAGAAAGACCTAGGTTGACTTATGAAGATCAAATAGCCAAAGTGTTAGCTGACGGAAACGACAAAATACTCGCATACCTAGCCGAAAGTGTGTGAGGAACCGATGAAGTTCGAGGAGGCGAAAGAAGTATGTAAAGACTGCGATCTTGGCGCTTTGTCTTCTCTGCTTATCCCGTTAGGGATACATCGTGGGATATGATAAAAAAATATATATTTCGTTTAATTACAAGGTCTCATAGTTTACAACATTTTAATAAAAATTAACTTCTCCTTAACTAATACTATAAACAAGTCAAGAAAAAGCATCAATTAAAAAGACTCCTCCGGCTTTAAATCAATGGCTGGACAGGTTCATTAGAATACGGTGTAAAGAGTAGTTCATATTGCTATACACTTTAGGTTGAATTTAAATTGCACACGCTAAAGTTATAAGGAAGAGGTATGTGCTACGGTTTTATATGTAATAATAAATTGAAAATGTGAGATTACAGTTTCGAGGTGCATATGCCTCGAAAATTTTGCTTTGAAAATATGTAGTGCCTTTTAAAAATAATAGATTTTTCCTTTATCAATATTTGTGAAAAAATCTGATGTTTAAAAATCATGAGTGTTGAAAACTAAAGATTTATAATGTATGGTTTTTATATTTAGAATGCTGTGTTTTGTTTTTTTATTGGGTTTCTACAGAAAAAAGGCTAATGAATATTGACGAAAAAAGTGTTGATTTAGTTTTTTACTATCAGTGAAATGTGTACCGTTCACAATATTCATAGTAAGTTAGACTTAGAAATAGATATGTTTCGGTCTTGAAAAATATTGAATTACTAAAAATCAAATAATACCGTGAAAGGAAGCGTTATACAAAACAGGAAGACATTTCCCAAGCACCACTAGCACTCCTAGCGGCAATGATCGGAACCGTCTCGAACCCGCCAACTCTTTCCGCGCTTTCTTTTCGCCTCTCTCATTCTAACACGCAAACCTGCCGTCCTATTTTGGCGCTGGAAAGGGACGGATGGAAAAAAATGGAGGAACGCACATGCGCGCGCGCTCGATTTCGTCTTGTTTTTTGCAGGTCGTTCCCCTTCGGGTGTATTCGCGTCGTTTCGTTTTTATTTTTTCCTGCTCGGTTGTTTTTTGTCCTTTTCCCTCTGTGTGTGTCCGTTGGGCTAGGTCGCGTGCGTAGGACGCTGATTTATTTTTCTTTGAGCAATCTCGTTGTTGGTTTTCTAATGCCGCAACTCATTTTATTTCTCTCGAGATTACAATCTTGTTTTATTATAAATCCGCTGCAGATGGATTTGACGTTAATGTATTTTAGTACAACACATGTCATACTTTTACGCTGTATGCCCAATGGGGTAGACAGAGGGAGAGGCTGGAATATCAAGTATTACAGTACTTAAATAATGATTCTATCTTCTCAAACCTTGTCATTATTCTTGTATAGTCGTGAAGTATGCGAGAATGTTTGTGACATATTTCTGTCGCTAACACTCCCGCTATTGGATCCTCATAAATCAGCCTTAGACTTCCTTGGCTTCGATTATCACTCATTAATCATTATTTTACATACGTATAAATAAAAGCAAAAAGAGTCTTCAATTATTTAGAATAATGAAACGTCTCATAAAATGGGGACAAGTACCAATATCGACTAAAAGATACTCAAATCATTTAATAAAATAGTCGAAGGTTCTTTGACTTTGTTCTGTTTTCTAGAGAATAAACAAATTAATCATCTTTTTCAACAAGGCCGAGGTTAGACGTTATTTATGAGACGTGACATATTATTTTATCGTTTTAAATTTTTGCTATCCAGAAATATAACTAAGAAGGAAGTAAAACTAAATCAGTTTAATTAAGCGAGTCAATTAATAAAGGAATTTTCTAATCAAAGTTCGCCGTAAAAAGATTTATCTCTAGTGCGCCAACGCAAGTATAGGTCTACTACTAATAATTCATATCAGGACAGCACGGAATAAAGTCTAATTTATTTTAATGCTTGCTTTTGCACGAATTAAAGGAATACTTTCTGTAAAACTAAAATGAAGAATTATTTTACAAAGGTCAGACAAAGAAATAGAAACAATTATATTCTTTCGAATTTCTATTAATTTATTTGTAAATATATGTATATATGTAATACATCATACAAACTGCAGTATGTGCAGGTTATTAAGTTAATTACAGAAATCAACCCCTATCTACATTATAAAGGAAAAGATGGAAACCGTTCTAAATTTTTTTTTTATGAAAGACGGGGCAAACAAGCAAATGAGTCACCTGATGGAAAGTGATCATCGCCGCCCATGGACACCCGTAACGTCCAGAAAGTCACAGGTGCGTTGGTGGCATTTAAGGAAAGGAGGGTGAGGGGGAGATGGGCCATCGGCACTCTCATTCACCGAACGAAACACAACAGCAATAGTTGCGGTTATTTCAGTCCGATATTCTGTGAGATTTCACCGAGCGAGCCGTGGCTCTACTACACATAATAATAAATTTAACAAGAACGCACAAAAAAGATATCTCTTTAAATAGATTAAAAAAAATGCAGGAAGAAATTTAAAAAACTTAACCAACGAAAGATGTGAAAATGGTTCGAAAACCATACCTAGAAATTACAATTATTATGTTGCTAAGAATAAGAATAAATGAAGATTTAGATATTTCAAAGGTGCGTAACTTTATATTAAGCATGTTCTTCATTTCAAATTCATATGGTTCATTCTTTTACACACACTGGTCTATCTGAAAGGAAATTTATGTCTGAAGCTGTAATATGAATGAAGGTTACCTACAGCGGCTATTTGAGCATGAGGTTTCGAAAACACTTCTTCATTTAACGCTGATATGACATGAAATAGAAAGTAAACGAATTTTGACATAAGGTTTCAGTATTTACTCAGAGTTTCTAGGGGTGTGATTATTGAAAAGCTTTTGTGATAAGCAAACTAAAAATATGTTTCTGATCCAAATGAATATTGTTTGTCGCGTTTATCCACATTATAAAATAACATTATTTGAGATATTCGGCATCACTTTAAGAAAAACATTCAAAAACCTCAATCGCCTCACACGATTTTTCTCATGAAAGCCATTAAGTAGATTCGTTAGACATACACGTCTTGTAAAACTTTCTCCTGAGCCCGATCTTGTGTAGAATGTCGCACTCGCTTAAATATGTACGTTCTACACACGAATGTGGTCAAAAGTCACGAATGGACACAGCGGAAACCAAAAAACCTCGTGCATACCTAAGAAATTTTTTTTTTTTCAAAATTAAGAAAATCTTTTACAGTTTCAGCCCAATATAAATGTTAAATACGTCCGTGGTTCTAGTTAAGTTACTACCACACTATCTTATTCAAATATAAAATTTGAGATATAGGTCTTACTTTTTAATTTTTTTTAAATGTGTTTGTGAACGTGTGTTCATAATTAAGTGGTCACACTATAACAAGACACTTCGCCATTAGCGACCCCTAGTGAAGACCAATTGAACTATGGGTTTCGATAAGATTTATCTTAACGGTTCATGGTGGATTTGTCTAATTAGGTTTTTTCTTATATAGCGATCTCTAATTAATTATTCATATTTATATTGAAAGAATTTTTATATAGGTAGGTTACTAAAATAACACTAATTTGCAAAAATATGTGTTGTTATTTGTTCTGAGCTATACCTTATCATACAATAAAAAAAAGAACCTACAACGATGAATTTTTAATGTACGTTTGTGTTAAAAATTTGTTTCAGTAAAATTTTCTCAAATAAAAAAAATTTCATCGAAAACGCTTTCTGGCGCACTTTACTTTATGTAACATATATATTTGTTTACAAGGACTTAGACAAACACTGACAAAATTTAAGCAAATCTTAGGAATGTTTTTGAACTTTGACGACTTGTACACATCCTAGAATACTCTTTCACGGGTCTATGTCGCGTTTATACTTTAAGTCTAAATATCTCTTAATCCCGACGTTTCGACCGGATTGCACCGATCGTGGTCACGAGCAGAGTGATTCGTAGTGTACAGTTTCTGGCAGCTACCCGCACTCATTCGTCACATTTTTTAATTTTTATTATTGTCACTGTCGGTACTTCGACACACTACACTAACGACATCTACACACTGGCGACGTCCGATTTTCCGGCTCCGGACACACTCACTGATGACAGGATGCCATGATGTTGATAAGTGGTATCCAATATCCATCTTCCCGGTTGAAATTATGGTATTTCTTGATTTCAACCGCCTCTCGTGCGTGCTATTCTGGAATAATAGTGTCGATCGGTGGAAAGGACCTGTAGCTGATTCAATTCAATCCAGTGATTGGGTCTTGACTCCAGCAAGTGCTCGGCAATGGCTGACCTAGTTGTTTGATGTTTTGTGACAGCTGTGATATGTTCTCTGACTCTTTCTGCAATAACAATAGTGGATCAATAACAGAAACGTCGGGATTAAGAGGTATTTAGCCTAAAAGTATAAATGCGACATAGACCCGTGAAAGAGTATCTATTGTAAAATCTTAGGAAGATATGTTCTTACATAATAATAATGTCTCTTCCAATCTTTAATAAAAAATGTAACATTATGTATGGTAAATAATGTAGGTACATGTTTCAGACATACTTCTATGCATTTTCTTTTAGAAGTAGATAAAATACCAATATGTAACAAAAACCTTCAGCATTGAGCAAGGTTTCAGATTATGTATTATATTTATAATATATTTGGGCATACAGTTTCCAGATAATAAAATGAAACTATGTATATATTGATGTATTGCTACTCTATTTAATTATTTTGAACGGACGATCATTCGTACTTTTATTTATATATAGAAAGATTATATGGTTAATTTAATTACATGACAAGATAAAAATAGAAGTGGATTGGGAACCGAATTTATTTAACTAACTAAATATGTTCACAACAACCTTTATCATAGCTCTGAAGTGAATGTGGAGAATATCTCGCCACAGCCCTCCCCTCTTTTCGTCGGGTTTCAGTTTTCGGGCGACCGTTTGGGATAACCACTATTCAAGTATGGTGCAGTGGTTGCAAGTAACTGCGATACTACATTTCTCATAATTTTCTCGATAATTTTATTTCAGTCTAGTGGCTATTAACTGCTAGTGCTAGTGTAGTAAAAATATTATATTTTTTGAGCGAACTTTTATCTCAGATGAAACCCATAACCCATGAGTTTGAGCATGTCTCTGAAGAGGTCAAGTTAAAAGAGATGCCTAACATAGTTCGTTTCACGCTCTTTTGGATGACCTACTGTTAGAGTTTCTCAAGTCTCAGTTCCATGTACCATTAAAAGGAGGACATGTTGCTCGATGACTACACTTCATACTCTTAGGTATCCCCTTTAAACATGTCGGACAATTTTCTGAACGATTCTCATCTCAAATGCAAACGGTGGCGCCTGATTTCTTTATCCAGCCCGTTCCTCTCATATCTAATAAGTTAAGAGGGCTTATTATAAGGCTTACTATTCGACATAGGCCTTGGCCGACTTTAACCATCTGCGAGGAAAGATAAGCATTTATGCGTTTTCATTTAAAACAAATTAATCACAGTATTCATAAAGTCAATATTTTCTATTAGAGCTTCTTCTGCATTCTGTATGTTAATAATCTACCATCATTTCGAAGGAAATTTTAATTATGGAAAACCATAATGACAAGTCTTCAAAAATATCAAAATAGTTCCCTGAACTTTGGTATGTGTCCAATAATAACCTTTGTGTATGTCACAATAATAACCTTTCATTGAATGAATCCTCTATATTCAAGTTATAATTAGATAGACAGACATTTGCCTTATTTTGATTTTAGAGAGCAGAAAATGCAACGATTCCAAATGAATAATGACATTAATTTGTCGCGAATTCCCCCAATTGTGATTAAAAGAAAAACCTAACAGATATTGTGATTTATATAAAAACACATGTTTTCTTTTCCAAAAGTTTCTTTCAATTGTTTTCAATTTTTAAAAGAATTGAATTAGAAATTAACCATTAACTTGTGTTAAATGCATAAATATTTCAAAGTTACTTAATTACAAATATTTCATATACGAGTAGATGATGAGATGGAATGATGAGATTTGAGGAAGTATGTAAGAACCGCGACGCTTGGCGCTCCGTCCTCTCTGACTACCCCGTTAGGGACAGCGTGAGGATATGTATGTAGGTATGTATGTATATACTTCATTAACCATGTAATAAAAATAATTAAAATATACTGACAATAGATCAAGGTCAAGTATGTACTGTCTGTAATTATTATTTACACTAAACAAAATTCTTGAAGTTCCTAAACACATTTTTTTTATCAACACTATGTCTCAATGTGTCTTGTTCTGAATAGTTCTTTATCTATTCGCACAAAGAAACACTATTGCTATACGTATAATACACACACTCAGTAAAGAAGTAATGATAACATAGCAAATAATAAATAAAACGGGAGTGCAGTCATTTATTTATATTGCATGTGCCCTATTTATAGTGCAGACCAAAATTTCATTTTATTATTTACAATTTTACATGATTAAATTATATAATGATCAATAAAAATCCAATTTGAACATTTAATATGTGCGGCATGAATGAAGTAATTTGAAACAATAAAGTGTATTACATGAAGTAGGTACGTGTCCACGTAACATTCAATATAGCTACTACCGTAATGTGCTATTACAAAGTAATGAAATGCTATATATACTGATATTATAAAGAAGTATTATTTGTTTGTATGTAGAGGTTATATATAGAACTACTGGACCGATTCTAACATTGTTTTCTCTAATAGAAAGTTACATTACACTATTACCGAATAATACAGCATATTATATTTCAATAAAATAAGTTGCAGTTGGAAATGTCGATTTTTGTAAATAAAATCGAAAGAAAAAGTGCTTATTATGGATGTTTTATCGGTGTAAAGTCAGCGATACGATAAACTTTCATAACTATAAAATTATTGCATAAAGCTATTATAAATATTAATAATTGCGGCTTAAATAAACCACAACAGGGTTTTTTATATTAAAAATATATTAACAATTATTACGAGGCCTTTGATAAACATACGTACATATCTAACTACATACATAAACACTACCGAAATTATTGTACCGATATGAGTGAAGAAAGCAATCACGAACGAGGGGAAAACAAGGAGGTGAAGATGGTTAGTAATAAAGGTATTAAACGAAAAGTTAAACTATTAATCCATTTATTAACACATTATTGTAATAATGTGTTAATAATCCAACTTATTGAATTATTTGCCTTTCTCAAGCAAAAAATTACTTTATTTTTCGTATGTAAGATCCAATCTACATCTTCCTAAGCTTTTTTCAAGGACTAACGCAATATTAATGGTTACGCATATTAAAGCCACAATTTTATTTTAACATTCTTAAAATGTTAAAAGATTTATTTACAAATTAGTAATATCTTAGTAACAAATCCTTCGTAGGTATTTCGCTAGTTATTCAAGATATAGATTCAATAGCTTAATATATATCTTTCCAACGAATGTGACTGCTTTTAAATAACAAGTAGTTATTTTTTGAAACTGTTCACTTGAAACGGGTAGTTGTTTTTTTATTTTAATTTAAAAATAGACGTTGGTAGACATGTATGTCTATTGAAAATAAGTTTTATATGTTCATGAGAATAGAATAATTAAGCACGTATACAATTCATGCAATGAGAAGTACGAATTCCAATCAGAAATGTAAGTAATAAGTTAAGCACTTTGTTGGAAATATATTATAAAGTATTCACACAATGTTCGACTATGAATACGGGACATGAGCTTTTTTTTTCCGCGTAGGCAGGGGTTATCGCGGAAAAGTTAAAGATTTTTCAAAATTTTATCTACGCTGGTACCTACGCAGCAGAGATAACAGAACTATGAACGCGACTAGTGCTGCGCCACATCTCGACTATGTCTAGTCGGAAGTCGAGTCGATCGTCAGCTAACTATAGATTCAGTTCACTACATAATCGAAATGGTGAATGTTAATTTATAATAATCAATAAACAACAGACATTGATAATTCATTTTTATTGTTATTTACTAACTTAGGAATGATGCTATTACCATTTTTAACGCGTAAATAAACAATAATGACTGAACAATTTTAATTATGGAAAATGTATGATTATTTATAATTTAGCAATTTTAGTAAATATTTCGAATGGTTGTATTTCAATATTATTATCGAATGTATATGTGTATGAGTTCTTAATAATATGTTCTGAAATTAAAAAATCGAAATATGAATAGTAGAAATGTATCAATTCAAAAGTTATGACATAATTCCAATAACAATTATAAGTTACTTACAAATTACTATTGCTCATTTAGATATTCATGTGAATGTCTTTTAGATTTAATCGTATATATTAGGTCTTTACCTATGAAATTGCCAGTATGCACCCATGCTATCGATACATCTCTGCCAGCGCAGTGGTAATTTTTCAATATCCTTCTTGAACGGGAGGCAACAGACTCTTCAAAGGCATTTTGTACTGCCTCTCGGGTATAGAACTTTTTTCCTGCCAAGAAGTTGTCCAAATTTTGGAAAAAGTAGAAGTCTATCCGCGCAATGTCTGGTGAGCACGGTGGATGACGCAAAACTTCCAACCCTAGCTCTTGTAGCATAAAGACCGTCTCTTGTGCCGCGTGAGGTCGAGCGTTATCGTGCAGGAGCAGCTGGGACGAGAGATTAACTAAGGCTGGCCGGAGGTTTGCGAGCTTCTCCATCATTGTGTCTAGTTCCACACAGTACACATCCGCAGTAATGCTCGTGCGATTTGGTAGGAAGCTGTGATGAATTACAACAGCACTAGACCGCCAAATAGTAACCATCACTTTTCTAGGGGTAAGTTTTCGTTTGGGACATTCCCTAGGTACTGAACCAGGGTCTAACCTACATGATGACCGCTTACGATTGTCAAAAAGAATCCATTTTTCATCGCAAGTGACAATGCGGTTCAAAATCCCTTCGTTTCTGTGTCTATTAAGCAACGCAAGGCATATCTCAACACGTTCGTCGCTGGCGATCGTTCATTTCATGCGGCCCCCACTTATCAAGCTTTTTACCTTACCAATTTGACGCAAATGGACCAGTATGTTGATGCTAACATCGAATGCTGCTGCTAACTCAGCAGTAGATTGAGTAGCGTCAGCTTTCACTATCGCCTTTAATTCGTCGTTGTTGACTTTATTGTAGAACGGAAACTTCATAGGTAAAGACCTATTATAATTTAATTAAATAAGTAATTTAAATAATTCACAATGTAATGAATATGGAAGGACCACGAAGCTTGGCGCTCCGTCTTCTCTGACTAGCCCGTTAGGGGTATAGCGTGAAGGTAAGTATATACGTTTAAATAGTAATTTAAGCAAAAGCGATTCCGAAATCACAAATAAAAATCTTTCATAGCGTGTTTTGTTTTTAAGTCGCCTACTAAAAATTTTATATTCGAAAATGCAAAGAAAATATGCTTATTTTTGTTTATGAATCTGATACAATTTCACATAATATTTGTAATATAATCCAAAAAGTATTTATAAAGTATACTGTTTCAAAGTCTTCTAAAGTTGAACCTATTATTCAATCGAGAGTTCCACTTTTTACTTAAGTTAGACTGTAGTGTACACAGTAGACATTGAGTGATTTAAAAAAACACAGAAGTCCTTAAAAATTGATAAAGTAGTATGAAATATAAAGCAATAATATTAAGTATGGGTTATATTAGTGGATTATATTAATACTTAAGAAACGATAATGTGTATAAAGCCTCGAATCCTTGTAATTTCAATGTTATTGTAATATGTGACGACTTTGTACATTGTAAATAAAATTTTTCATATTTGTGTAGAGTTGTTGCAACTATAGCTAATCTAGGTTTAAATCTCAGTCTATCCGCTAGACTAATGTGAAGTTTGAAATTTTGAAAATTTCGGAACGAAACAACTGACTGATAGTTTAGCGCTATCTTAGAAAATTATACTTATTGTTTGCAGCGTCTTACTAGTAACGTCTGAAAATAAAAGCGACGGCCTGTTTGTGTCTATTATTGCACATTTTCCTTAATCGTCCTTTATAAAATACTAATATTCGAATATCTTCTATGTTGTAATCATTTCATTAAATATTGAATTTGCTTATTAAATTATAAAATTCTGTCATTTAAAAAATTAATTTATATTTACAAAAATGTTTCAATAAATCACAAACATAATAAAATTTTTGAATAATTTTTTGATAAAAATAGTTTTTTTTTAAATCATATATAGTTTTTGCGATTTATTAATAGTTTGTGAGTTTACGACTAGAAAATTCAAGGAACCTATTTCTCCTCACTATTAACCAATAAGTAGACCAAGGAACTGTGTTATTATTCCGTAAGAACTTAAATCAAAAGTTGTGACAAATCAAATTCAGTTTTAGGGCTCTAAATATAAAGTTGGCAATTATTTTAGTGTTTGAAATCCTTGTGGCGTATGAAATATTAGTAAAAATGCATTTTTTCGTTAGAAAAAAGATAATGCAGTGTGTTTTATAAATGGAAATTTTATATCTCATCGCTGCGCGGGACGGTTGTTTTTTCGTATAATTGAAGGTAATTTTCCATTGTTACGTAATATTTTTTCAATTTTTTTTTTATTTGAAATTTAGTGATCATTCACAATGTTTTTATTTTCTGCCAGTGTTGTGTAAAGAGTATATCTATTACGCTTTAATTAAGTTGTGTTTTTCCATTTTTTATTTATTATTTACGACTGGCTGTTGAAAAAAAAGGCACTAGCCTTTTAGGAAAATTTTTTGATTTCAAGAAAAAGAGAGTTATTATAATTTTTGGTTAATGTCTACACAAACATACATATCAATATAATCTTGATTTAAACTGTATGTGGTTGTTAAAAAAATTAAACATCTTTACCACAAACATGTTACATATTAACTATTATTCGTTTTTTAATTTAATAATAATCATTTAATTATAATCAAACCAATATTAATAAAATATTTAATATAATACAAATGCAGACAAAATTGTAAGCAAAATAAATAGTTATAATATCTAAATCATATTTAATTAGCCTAAAAATAAAGTCGTTCGGCGTGTTTTAATTAAACTTGCACAATTACATAATATTTTCAACAACGTTTCCACTTTGTGATAAAATAATTACATTTATTAGGCAGCATAGAGCATAATCTATTCGCCAGGAGATGTCGCTGTGTTAACATATATAAATATATATAATAAGTTTAATGCTTTCATTTGTATGTTCGTATTATTGTTTTCGTGTATGTACTTATTTCTTATATCGTAAATATGCATAATCATACATTTTTACAATTTAAACAATATAAGCCTATTTGATTTATCACGGTCATAGTTATGAGTGTGTAGCAGATTTACTTAGTACAAAGGCTTACCAAATTTGGATTTTAAGGAATGTATTGTGTCGAATTGGAAACGAGATATCAGTCTATGTAGTGAAAGTCGTGGTTCCTAAGTAGTTCAATACACCTATACTTCGTTCGTAATTCGTAAAGATTTCCTGTGATCTCTCACTCAATGAAACAGGGCATTAAAGTTCGCATTATTCGTACTTTTCGATACAAAAATGATTTTATTTTTGTATTTATAAATACGTGTTTAAAAAAGAAACCAAATGGCCATAAAAGGGCCATTTGTAGTGCTACATTTTGTCACTTGTTGCTTATTATCTAAACTGCCAACTGCAAAACGTAGTTCATTATATCTTCATTTTTATATGAAACAAAAATATCTAGCTTTTCTTTTGTCAATGTACAACTCATTCATTTAAACTGCTTGCAACTTATTGATACTTTTGAAGTCTAGATGGGGAATAGCCATAAGTAAAATTATTTTAAAAATATACCTTATATTATAATTATAAGGTACCTATCACTTGAAAATAAGCTTTCTAAAACTTAGAAATTATTACACAAATTAACATGTAACTTTGTTCTATGGTTTACATTTCTGAATCTGTAGCTTAAAGAGTTTGTGTTTAATACCTCACGCAATGACCATCAAAAAATTTTTTTAACTTTATAAATATGCCCCAAAACTAACCTACAAAAATCAAAACTTAACGTTTGAGGTCTATGTGTGTGTAAGCTACTACTTACTGCAACTCTTCCAAATTTCAGTTTACATCAAATAGTCTCTAAAAAAAAGGCTGTGACCAATGTGAGTCCAATTTAGAAACAGAACGTCATAAAAGATTTATATGGATATACATATATGTAGGTATATTATATATAGTATATACCAAATCACTCAATCAAATAGCCAGAGTGTTAGCTGACAAAAATGTGAAAAGCGCTCGCATACTTAGGCGAAAATGTGTGAGGAGAATGATGAGATTTGAGGAAGCGAAAGAATTATGTAAGGACCGCAACGCTTGCCGCTCCGTCCTCTCTAACTGCCCCGTTAAGGATACAGCGTGAAGATTCGTATGTACCTACATAGGTATTTTAACTAAAAAAAAGTGTGATATTATTTTTAAGCGTCTTTAAAGATATATATTATGTGTAGTTTATATAATCTGTACTCAAGTTATCGATTAAAGAATAGAACGTTGATGAATCGTATCTAGCTGTGGAATGTCGACAACGAATGCTAATTGTTTTTTTTTAACCTGCAATAGTAGAGCTGTTTCGGTTTTACAGATACTGTTTTTGTTTATATGCTTTATAATTTAGTTTTGATAGCATTGAAATTTCTTACACGAATTAGATATTTCTAAGAATTGAAATAAAAATCCGTCATGGGCTATTACAAATATTTAATTTTAAAAAATTTGGGGTCGATATGAACAAAAAATCTATAACGGCTGTTAAATAATTCAATACTTAACAAATTTAAACGGTAACATTAAATAATTTGTCGGCTGAATGCAACGTAATTATTGCTATAAAAAATGCACCCCACGTTGAGAAAAAAACGTAGGGCAGCCAGTGTCACAAAAACCGAAATAAAAAAAGTGGGGCGGCACGCGTATCACCAATTAAGTCTTTTTTCAAACATCGTTTAACATATTTTTTTAGCTTTTTTTATTGGTTCAACATAATAGCTAGGGGCGGTTTTTTGTGCCAGTACTTTTTTATTTACACGAACGTGCCAAGATTAACACGGTTTTTTCATTGGTCGTAAACGATTAGTCGGTGGCAGCCTCACGCAATGTTTGGATAGGGACTTCTTTTTTAATTTTTACGTTCCTTTTTTAAATTGTTATATTGGTTTTGTAAATTGATACCTTCGGTGTATAACGGATGATTTGAGAATGTGAATAGGAAGTTTTTTTGACTTGAAAATATAGGCATAAGTTGTGAATGATTTTGAAAGTGTACAACTTTGTAATTTGTACATATTGAAACAAAATTTACGTATTATTATGTAGGTAATAATAATGTATTTATTAACGGAATGGGTACATTGCATATTACACCTTACAACAGTGTCCCTAAACAGCAATGAATTTTGAAGATATGTATTAATTACTTCTGTTATCTTGTAATTGCATTAGTCATTACTTATATATTGCAAATATTCAAGATTAGTCCGTTACATACTGTAAATATTTATATTATTTAGATTGTGTTTTTGTTATTCTAATATTTTATCGATAAATGTTAGAAGGTTAGATTGAAAAACAATACAAAAACATCCTCTAATTGAAGTCTTCAGGTACATATCATTGCACTGCACCCCTAACAGGGTAAATTGGTTAAGAGCCCTAAGCATCGCAGTCCTCACAAAACATTTTCACTTTCTCAAATCTCATTATTCTCCTCACATATCTTCGCCGAGAGTTGCGATTGCTTTTAATAAACCTATACTAGGTATTACAAGACATGCATAAAATATACTCACAGAATAAGCTACATGACTGTTCTGTTCGAAATACCGTGTTATGTAATATCGCTCTGACGAAAAGTCGACATTTGTACAGCAAGTATAAACTCGAAAAAAAACATGCTCAACGAAAATTACTCAATTAAACACTATATAGAATTGAATTTACAAAAATTTTATTAGAAATAAAACATAATTTAATAGCGAAAATAAATTTTCCTTTCAAAGTTCTCATTTATTTGTATGATGACTATATGTTTTTTTTTAGAAATAGGAACTGATTGCTACTATTGAACAAAATGATTTATTAAATTTTTTATTAAATTTACTATTTTCTTAATAATCAATGCCAGCGACCTGTCCCGGCTTCGCAGAGGTAGACATTTTTTTGAAATTAAAATGCTGTCCATATTACTTGCTGATAAGTAATAATGTAGTTTTCTATAGGTGAAAGAAGTTTTGTAATCGGTTTTTGAGTGTGTCCATTACAAACAAACAATAAATTTTTTTCTCTTTGTAATATATTAATATCAATATAAATATCAAATCAAAGAATAATTTTATCACAAACTAGCAATGCATTGCTCAGCGCTACAAGGGACTAGGATAAAACTTATCCACAACTTTTTCATTGTGTTTTAAATATTTTTTTAGTTTTGTTTATCATTACTAAATCCGTCTTTTAATTAAGTCGTTAACTAGCCCAACGACATTTTCGATACTGTTTGGACAGAGGATAAAAGCGTAACAAAAACACTTATACGTTACTTCTGGAGGTAAAGCCAGATGGTAATAGTCTTCGAACAAGGAATATTTCTATTCCTTTGCCGACTTTTATAGCTTACGCGAGAAGAAAAGCAGCTGATTATTTTCTATCTTACTTTGACCTGTATGAACGCAATTTAGTTAGCACCTTAGAGTAATAAAGCTTAAATCCTGATTAAGCGCACAAAAGTGGTCGATTTTACTTGGAGCCATAGACTTAGTTTGCGGACAAGCAGTTGTCGATCGCATCTAATATAGTGAAATGATGACATATAAAAGTTTTTGATACTTCTTTACATTGGAAATTAATTACATTTTAATTGAAACGCTACTTACACATGCATAACTGCTGTGCTTTAGTTAACGGCGTCGCTTGTAGGAAGCACTCCTTCTAACCATTTTTATTTAAGGTTATCAACTTAACTTTTCAAATTATATTTTTCGTATATTATTTATACTTTCAATAACATAAGTATACATATCCTTACGTTGTAACCCTAACGGGGTAGTTACGGATATTGGAACGCAAAAGATCGCGGTACTTGCATATTTCTTTCGCCTCTTCAAATCTCATCATTCTCCTCACACACTTTCGGCTAACTATGCAGCATTTCCGTTATAAGTCAGCCCTGGTCTTCCTTGGCTTCCGCTACCACTCACCTTCCCTCTTGACTTTCTTCGTCGGTCGTTCGTCACTCATTGGTTCTATGTGCCTGAATTTTTTAGGCATTTCTTTCTTTATTTTTACAATAACACTGTTGTCCAACCTTTTAATATTGCGTATCTCTTCATCCCTTAACTTGTCCGCGAAGGTGACATCGTACCTACATACTTTCAATTAGTTTAACTACACGAGTATCACGAGTAAAACTTCAATACGTGTTTCTCTCCTTAACGAAGTATCCTCAGGAAAGTACAGAATTTGACTACTAATTGTTCCGTTTCATAATAAAGTATAAATAAACTCTATATAATAAGTAGAGAGGGATATCCGTAAATCCGCAACTGTTAATATAATCTTACACATAAAGTACGTATCTTCCATTTTCATAGACTTTTTTCTGTAATACAAAGCTTGCCTGGAAGAAATTGCTGTTCAGCCCTTTGTACTGCAACTACATTTTTTTTAGGTATATTTATTCTCTTGTGGTGCAATAAAATGTTTTCTATTCTATTGTATTGTGTAAAATCCACGTTAGTGTGCATATCTCATACAAACTCGAGTAACATTTGATCGATCGAACTCAAAATTCGACACATTACTAGAAATGTTAAGAAAATATTTGGAGCAATTATGTATCCACCTGTATAAAGCCGGGATGGCCCTTTTTAATAATGATAAGTTGTTAGTATATTACATTTTTCAGTTATTTAAAGCCTTTAAATATGTTAATTTGTAACTTACTGTAATTGAAAAACAATTCAGTAGTTATCGATCTCACGAATAGACATATATCAGAGGCTTTGTTTCATACATATAGTCGGCCCCGAACATCGTTCACTTGTCACGGAATACTACCATCAATATTGTTTACGATAACACGCGGTGTTAGTGTGGAGTCGGACTTTACTAATTAATTTATTTGAATACTATACCAAGGATACAATATCTTTAGTAATATCTTTATATTTCCACGATGCTGTGTTTCACCGGGTCCACACCTTTAGGCATATCACAGACTGTCTTTACTACAAATTATGTGCATATCCTTATGCTGTATTTCTAACGGGGTAGTCAGATACAACGGAGTGCCAAGTAACGCGGTCTTTACATATTTCTTTCGCCTCTTCAAACCCAATCATTCTCCTTACGCACTTTCGCCTAGGTATGCCAGTGCTTTTGACATTTCTGTCAGTTAACACCCTGGCTATTTAATCATTCATGAGTCAGCTTTGGTCTTTTTTAACTTCTGCTACCACTCACTTTAGATCTGTAGATTTTTTTTGCAAGTTTCGGATTGACATTATAACAATATGAAATCAAGAAGTTAAGTAAGATAAATTTATATAATGATTAATACATATGTAAATATCCGCACATTGTATCCCTAACATGATAATCAGGAGGGCGGAATAGCAAATATTGTGGTCTTTACGTACTTCTTTCGTTTCGTTAATTTCTGTTATTCTCCTCGGCCACTTTTACCAAGCTATGCCCAATCCTTTTGACATTTCCGTTAGCTAACATTCTGCTATTTGAACTTTATAACTCAGCCTTGATCATCCTTGACCTATGCTGTTATATTTTCTGCTGCTGCTATATTTTCGCTCTGTAACTTCTCTTCGTTAATTGTTTGTTATTTATTATTTTTATATGCCTGAACCATAAAAAGAGTGAATGAAATAAAATGTAGTCCTTCACAAACATATTTTTTGCATAATGTCTCGGTACCTACTGTAATAATATTAACATTTTTCAACAAATATTGTGATTAAGCGTGATAAATACATATCTTTATGTTAGAGATTCACAGTAGACAAACGACAGTGCATCAAACTTAACATCAAGTTTAATACTAATAATAAGCTTACTCCATACTTAGTAAGTCCAACCCTTCAATAGTCTCCAAAAATGATTAAAAATAGGTCGACAGTGCGTGCTTGGTCGGTCATTACGGCCCTCTCTATTACTTATAACTTTTTCATCGTTCTTAGCTATTGTCTCGTAGGGTTATCATTTTCAAATTCTAAAATCGTATTCACAAAGACATACAAATGAAATATTTTACATTGAATTTATTAACATTGAACTTTCTTAATCCAAAAGCAAATAGTGTCGTGTTAACAAGTTGGTATCTATTTGTTAATATTAATCGTTTCTACTGTCTTTATGTACCTACGTTGATATCTGTTTCAGTTTTCTTAATATTAATTATCATTTTTTTTTAATATACACAGTAATTTCGAAACTTGAGATTGTCTTTTTAAATAGATTCAACTTGCTTAGATATTTCTAGCAGAAATAAATTTTTTTTTCTGTCTACGCTAGTATTTTTACTAAATTCCTAGCAACATTTAAAAGGAATATCGCTCGGACTATGGTGCTCCGAAGTCGGAAGTTTTGTCGCAAACTTGAGCCGGAGGTTTGAAAGAAAAAGGAGGTGATCCCGCTCCAGGGCTTTCCTGGCCCAACAATTGTCAATTGCGGATCCAACACATCAATGTTGCCAGCGTAATGGGTACATTTGGATTAGGACAGACTTTGGAGCTATTTTCCAACTGAATATACATACATACATATCTTCACGCTGTATCCCTAAAGGGGTAGTCAAAGAGAACGAAGCGCCAAGAGTCACGGTCCTTACATACTTCTTTCGCTTCCTCAAATCTCGTTATTCTTCTCACACATAATCACATCACATTACGTAATAATTCAAATTTTATTGAACGCGCTGGATATTTATACAATTTACAAAAAATTAACAAAATTTATTTTTGTTTTCAAAAATATCATGACCTGCAATCGTAATGTAAATAGTCCTATGTCCTCAAATCTCATCATTCTCTTTACACATTTTCGCCTAGGTATGCGAGTGCTTTTGACATTTCCGTCTGCTAACACTCTGGCTATTTGATCTTCATAAGTCAGCCTTGGTCTTCCTTGGCTTCTTTTACTTCACTTTCGCTCTTTAGATTTTCTTCGTAAGTCTTTCGTCACTCATTCTTTCTAAGTGCCCGAACCATCTATTCAACTGAATATCACGTTTAATATTTTAATGTAGTTTACACATTAAGGATATTAGAGTTATCGTTTTATATTTTTAATTGTTATTTACGGTATATTTTAAAATTAGTTTTTAATTAATATTAGTATTATATTCTAAATTAAAAATGTCATGAGTCGTCTTTATAGATATTTAGAAACTATTGCAAATCCTTTACTTATTTATTACGAATAACTGTAACGTCAGTAAATTTCCTGAGTTAATACAAAATTTAGGGAAAGTTCACGTTTTGGGAACACGGGCAATAGTCGATAAAGCTTCAATAGAAACGAATGTCGTTTCTTTTCAAAGGCAAATATATTGATTGTAACACTCCACTAGCATTATTTACTTTATGAATGTTTTATCACGAATGGCAATGCCGGTGGCGATTAAATAAATAATTATTTAAGTATTGTCAAGCAGTCAAGCATATTCCTAATAAGAAACCTTAATAATTCTCTTTAAATACGAGCATATCTTAGGAATGCACTAAGGTTTCTCAAATCAGATGATATTTAGGACTGCTATGTCATTTACGTAATAAAAATATAGCTACGTGGTACGCAATTTCAGAGTAAAGCAATCAAAATAAATCGGAAACAATCATTTCACCATTACTTATATATTGTTTTACAGTGTAAGTTGTGTATAGATGGCCAATTCTAAAATATGATGAAAGTCTGTTTTTCTGTATTAAATTTAAATAATGATTGTTATAATTAACTTTATATTAATTAATGTTTTATCTTATAACCAACTTTGATTTATTCATTGCCTATTTTTATGTAATAAATATATTAATAAAAGTTGAATTCAGTCATCTTATCCACAACCATACTGGTGAGATGGCCAACAATATAAATACCATGAGCTGGCAATCTCGCATGTATGGCCATCTCATCCAGTTTTACCCTATAAAATTTTGCAGATATTTTATAACAAGTTTAAATGCATTCTGTTAATTTTTGTGCGCTCTCTGGAAAATATTTGATTTTTGTAAATAAAAATTATAACCAGTTTGACAGTATTCTACTACTAATGTTATCCTATACTACACTATTAAATACTATAATGCGAGCAATATTTGCATATATTTATAATCGTGATCTCGAAAATGATCTAACGATTAACGATGGAATTTAGAATATAGAGGCGAAGAATCGATTTAGCTAGGTCTCAGTTCTGGGAAAATTCGTTTTCTACGAGTTTTCAGACACTTAAAATTGGTAATTGGTATTGATCGATAATTTCGCAACAGAGTTCACCTACTCAATAACACAAAGGCTAGAGCGTAGGTCTACGACGCCGAAGTGCGTGCGGTTCTTATAATAAATCTATATATTAAACTTAATCTAAAATAAAAAATTTAATTTAATCTAAAATAGATCTTCTGCTCTATGCAAACGTGCGCGCGCTAGCTTACGAAAATTAAAAAAAAACAGTTAATTTCATTTGATTGAAAAACTATAATTAGTTTTTAAAAATCTAACTTTCATTTTGAAGAATATGCTTAGATTAAACTATACAGAAAATTTAGAAACATAATAGAAAGCCGTTGCTCCGAAAAATGTAAATCTCTTTTTTAAAAGTGGTTTCTTTGATATTTTTTTCGTTTTCGTTACAAAAGTTAACCAATCGTGTTAACAAAATGAAGTCAATAAAATGAAGAATCAGATTACCAAATATCACATTCATAAGTTTTGTAATCACTTAGAAAAATGGAAATCCCTGCCGTCAAAATTTCCAATGCGTCGCGTGAAGCGAAAACTTTGGTTCCTTGAAATTAGTACTTTTTGTTAATGTAAATAGGGGTACACCTAAAGTTTATATGGAGAAGAACAGGAGAGAGCTAATATTCTTATGTAATATACATTAGAAATACATTAATTAAATTAATCACTCATTGTTTACGTTCATACTGCCAATGTCAAAAAAACTGTCAATTTCAAACTCATATTACTTTGTGAACACATATATTATATATAACCTGCTTGGATGTTTACGTTCATACTGCCAATGTCAAAAAAACTGTCAATTTCAAACTCATATTACTTTGTGAACACATATATTATATGTAACCTGCTTGGATGTTTACGTTCATACTGCCAATGTCAAAAAAACTGTCAATTTCAAACTCATATTACTTTGTGAACACATATATTATATGTAACCTGCTTGGATCAAATAGTCGCAAAGAGTAGAGATTGTCGCCAAAGAGTTTATGTTATAAGTTTATATTTACGATCGAATTTCGACCACAGGGCGATCTCTAGTACATGTACTTATACGAATTATGTAATAAGTAATAACATACATACATATCTTTACACTGTGTTCCCAATATTGATTCTTGTTTTGAAATGTAAAAGAGAACTAACATATGTATTGTAACTGGCATAGGTTAATCAATCGTTTATGAATAAGGATCCATCTATATAACTTTAATTGTTTCACTCGATTGTAATGTGGCCATAAGTTATCAACTTATCAATTGAAATACTTAATACTTATATAACTTAAGTGATTAAAGTAAAAAAATTTTTTAAAGTACAACTTGATGTGACCTCCTGACTTGAGTTGATAATTTTACTAACAGACTAGCAGAATTACCTCTTTTTATCGTCAGGTTCACTTATCAGAAGCTGTCAGCCCATCGGTGTCCAAATTACTTATTTTAATAATAAAGAATTCTCTCAATTTTGACTTCATAAAAAACCTATAAAGGTCTGTTTAACCCTTCAATGCAAATGCAAATTTTCTGTTAACAAAACACTAGCATACCTTCACAAGGGTACTAATAATGTCACATTGTTTTTTGTCTGTTTTTGTCTAAAACAAATGATTGTTAAGAAACCGGTTGGGTGTTTTTTCGCGTGTTACGTTGAAGGGTTTCGTCATTGTTGTCTATGGGAACGTAGAATAGACAAGATCGCAAGATAAAAGACGATGTTTTGTTGTGAAGAATTATATTTTATTTGAAGCCGTTGGATGAGATAAATTTTTTTATATATTGAACATTTTATATTTAATAACAATTATTTACAAAGTGTAACAGATGTAAGTTTTTAATATACAAATAAAATAAATAAACATTTACATACTTGTCTTCATACTATGTCTCTAACGAAGTAGGCAGAGGGGTCTGAACGCCAAGCGTAGCTACGGTTTAAGAATTTGAGAAAGCGAAAGAAGTAAGGACAGCTGTCTTTACATACTTCTTTCGCTTTCTCAAATCTCATCGTTCTCGTCGCACGCTTTTGCTGAGTTAAGCAAGTGTTTTAAAATTGTCGTCAGTTAACACTCTGGCTATTATGGTTTCATATGTTGGCCTTGGTCTGTCTTGGCTTCTACTACCATTTATTTTCGCTCTGTGGATTTTCGCCGTCAGTCTTTTTCAGTCACTTTTTGACATCGAACATACTTTTGAGACATCGCATTCTCCCGCATTAATCTCGCTTTTACTCGTGTTCGAATATATCCAGGCCTACTTACCATAGAATAAATGTCCTACTATAATAATATTTAAGTTCGTCAAATACATACAAAAATTTTTTACAGGGTAATGTCTTACTATTGTAATCTTATTATATAATATTACAAAGAGAAAAAATTTGGTTGTTTGTTTGTAATGGATGTGAACTCAAAAACTGCTTAACTGATTTCAAGAATTCTTTCACCTATAGAAAGCTACATTATCAATGAGTAACATGGGCTGTTTTTTATTATCAAAAAAATTACTACCGGTACGAAGCCGGGGCGCGGCTCTATAACTAAATATACTTGTTCCATTTACAAATACGAGTAAAACAAACGAATAATGAATATATGAACAAGAGCATTGGAAATATTTCTGAAAAAAATTATGAATAGATTTATTAGACTGTACTAAATCTAAAATGTGGTTCGTTGTTTGTTCAATCGTCGCTAAATATCGAGTGGTTTGAAATTAACTGTATCGATTAAATAGGTACATGCTGACGGGGTGGACAGAGCATTAGGTCACAATGAATTTGAACTGAAGCCACGTTTACTAACATAGCTTCTGCGAGATTTAATGCTTACAATGGAGCTATGGTGTCCTGATCTAGGAGAGAAAAAGAAGTATAAAATGTTTTTGTTTATGCTCCTGCACAGTTGGTAAATGTCTGCCAAGGAATAGGGTTTATTTCATGGAAATTGTATTGGTGACAGATTAGCAACTTCGCACCACGTGGTTTCGTTTGTTGATTATGAACCCAAACATACCCAGGAGTAATGTTAAGGTGTGGTTGCATTGTGCTTTGATACTCGCCTTATCTACTCCAATTGAACATACTCTGAATGACAGGACGGTATGAATACATATAAATAAATAAAATATAGTTTTTGTATGTAGGGTTACCAACCGTATCTACTACCATATATATCTAGTAATGTACTATATTTCGTCTCTGCGTACTATATACTGTTGAAGAAATGTTTAGTTCGCTAAGATACTATATTTGAATTGGATGGATCAATTTTTCTATTTTGCAACTTCGAAACTAACAACAAACAAATTCCAACACGTTTTAGATTAACCTTTAGAGTTTCGACCGATGCGATGTGAGTGAAACTGAACGCACCTCTATCTTGATATGAGCTTTTGATCTACATTAATTTAAAAATTAAACGAGATGAAGCTTTTATTTTCTACAAAAATGTTTTAAAAATGCAAGTGCAAAAAATATAGTTTTTATAAAAATAAATATCTAAGTAACAAATATATCTTTGTGTGTTTTTCATAGTTTACTCTGAAAAATACTATAATCAACAGTAGAAATGTTGGCAACCCTAATATTGACTGACCCGTAGCAATATGTAAAATGAAGGTTAGCTTCGGATCAAAAATCTGTAACTTCATGAATGTTTATCACATCGTGATGAAATTTGGTATACATATGCAGTAATGTATAGAGATTCAAATGGTATATGGTATAATTTATAGTTATTTCTCATATATGTAATATAGCATAATAAGAAAATAAAACGGAAAAGCACGAAAAAAAATTTTTTTTAATTTATTTAAAGTGAAATACAAGATTATAATTACTAAAAAAGTTAAAACTAAAGTTAATTACAAGAGGCCATAGCAAAAAAGCTCTATCGAAATGGGTGTACAAAAACGAACAGATGAAGGTACCGGATTATTTCAAGTAACAAAACCCGACTAGCTCATCAATTAATCTGATGGGGTCCATAGAAGTGATGAACAAATTGGAACCTGAAATCGTTTCCGAGTGTTCTGGAAGTTTTTGTTTATATTGGCTTTGGCCAGACGAACCATCACTTCTCCATTTACTGTAGAGTATTAATGTTTCATATTGTCTTTGGAAAACCGAATCGATTTCTAAAATTCTGAAAAAGGCGTGGTCCAATCTAATTACTTTAGCATAAGTATTGGTGATCTCAATTGTGGATGATGTGGATAACAAGATTTCTTTATTTGCTGTATTTTGTAGTACGGCGGGAATATCTTTTTTACATTTTCGTATATATTACAATTTTATATTTTCTTTCGTTTCTCAAGTTTCTCAAGTACATAATTATATTGTGCTTTTATTAAATCCAAATCTATAAAAGCATTCAATGTTTCCGCGTCGGAAAGCATTTTTATCTAGTCTAAGTCATTCCAGTTACTTGAAATGTACGATTTCTTTGGTTGTCGGCGTTCCTTAAAGATTCGACAAGACTGTAATTTCACCTATAGCCCGTAGTCCCTGCACGTAGGCGTCATTGATGTGCTCGAAGCCATATTCTTCGAGTACAAGAGTGTTTATCTTCTTTTTGGTAGATTCCGAGGTCTCCATAAGCCACGTACGGTCTTCCTCGTTAGTTGATGATGTAGAATATTGATCGGAGTCTGGCAAATTAATGGAATACCCTGAGTCCAACCAAGTGCTATTCTTCTGTAAAATGTTTATTTTTTCCGAGATGCAAGGACCCAGCGCTTCTTAAATGTAGGAATAATGTGCCTTTGTATGTCACTTATTGTAAAACATAAGTTCAGAAACATTAAATGTTTTCGTTAAAACTTTGGACAATGATTCCACGACATACTCAGGTGTTACTTTGCGGAAATCCATGTCATGTGACAAATTTATAAAATCTGTAGCTATTTTCCGCTCAAACTCCGATGCTGGTTAGCTGACCGAGTCTGATCTCTGGAATATCCTGAGGATGCTTCGTTTACGGCGAAACACGTATCGATTGGTAATTTTTGGAGTTTGAGCAGAAAATATCTAAAAATTTCATGAATTTATCAAATGATTCCACGGTTCTGCCTCCCTCGATGTAGGGAAGTATGAAATCTCATATGATACAGCTGAAGGAAGGCATTTTAGAACTTCACAATCTTCGAAAATTACAGGCGTAGATGAGCTTTCCTTCACTTGAAGTTACACTGAAGTGGATGGCTGGAATAATTTTTACCTCCCTTTATTACAATATTGAATCAGTACGTACATCATTATTACCTCTTATTTTTTCACGAAAAACAGGTGCACATTTAATAAGAACACTTCGTTATCACGAAATAATAAAAAAAAATACAAAAAATACATACTGTTCGTGCGAACAGTCCCTGTGAAACCGCAATAGATATCGAATTTCCTACTAAAATTTTTATCACATTTTTCTCATATCTTCTAAAACCGCAAATATCCGCAGCTGTTTTTTTTGCATTTTGTTTATGAATAGTTAGACTATTAATTAACATTACAAATAGCCCGTGAGGACACGTAGGTGACAGTGATAATCTCCAACAAAAAAAAATAAAGTGAAAAATGAGGTATGTCACTTTTTAAGTACTTACTCAAAAATACTCAGAAGCCAAGGAAGACCAAGGCTGACTTATGAAGATCAAATAGCCAGAGTGTTAGCAGACGGAAATGTCAAAAGCACTCGCATACCTAGGCGAAAATGTGTGAGGAGAATGATGAGATTTGAGGAAGCGAAAGAGGTGTGTAAGGACCGCGACTCCTGGCGCTCCGTCCTCTCTGACTACCCCGTTGGGGATACAGCGTGAAGTTATGTTATGTTATGTTATGTTACTCAAAAATTTTAAAATAATATGAAAACTAAAAAGCTGTTTTGAAAAGTACATAAAATAGTTTTGAAATATACAGTTTCATATTTACACCCTTTGCAGTCGAAACTTTGGGTCCCTGGGGCCCCGGAGCCCATCGACTGGTTTCTGATATTTGTAAGAGACTGGTCGAGGCTTCGGGAGACCGCCGAGCTGGCACCTTCTTCCGCCAACGAATCAGTTTGGCTATTCAAAGAGGTAATGCTACCAGTCTGCTGGGCATCTTAAGCAATGACAGCTTCCTAAGCGGCAACTTTGAGGAAGTCTATTATTTAAGATAATGTGTAGTTTTAAGTTTGTAAATATTAACGTACGTATGTATTTTTTTGTTTTGAAATATGTACACGCAAAGACTTGAGTTTGGCACCCCTGACTTCTATGTACTTATGACTATAAAATAATATTATTTTGCGTATTAACTGACAAAGCTCTATTGAATATTAGAATTTGACTATTAGAGTATCAATTTGGCTAATAAATTACGATATTTGTGAAAAACATTTTTTATATGCTCTTGCTCTACCGTTTTCCATAGTGTGTAGTTGCGGTGGCAGAGCCTTTACATTCCAAGCCGGGGTCCCGACTTCGATCCCCGTTCAGGTCAATTTAAAACTTTTCTAAATTGGCTTGGAGTCGGTTTTATTGAGAGCTCTCCGGTTTGTTATGTTATACTTATAATACCAGCTTAGTACTTAGTTCAGGGTTACGTGTTTTAGGTAAATGTCTGGAGTATTGTTCATATTAATATTATTATTTAAGCTTAAGTAAGATAAATGCAGTAGAAATGCGATCTCTTAGAAATATGTGCTGTGTCACCCTTACGGACAAAATAAATAATAAAGAGATACGCAGTATGGCAGGGTTGCACGACAGTGTTATTGTAAAAATGAAGAAGGGAACGCTTAGATTGTTCAGGCATATAGGAAGAATGAGTGATGAAAGACTGACGAAGAAAATTTACAGAGCGAAAACGAGTGGTAAAATAAGCCAAAGAAGACCAAGGTTGACTTATGAGGATCAAGTAACCAGTGTTAGCTGACAGAAATGGTAAAAGCATCCGCATACCTAGGCAAAAATGAGTGAGAAGAATGATGAGGTTTGAGGAGGCGAAGAAAGTATGTACGGACCGCGACGCTTGCCACTAAGTCCTATCTGACTACCCCGTTAGGGATATAGCGTGAAGATATGTATGTATATATTTTATTTAAGCTTCGGAATCGAACTTTTAACATACATGTAATATTATCTATATCTATACACGTCGATTTCAATTACTTTGAGTTCGATACAGTAGGACATATTACCATTATTGCATCTTACCCCTTCCGAAAAACGAACAGACGTACAGACATTACTCTGTAGTAACAATAATAACTAAAAAACAATGGTGAGCAGAGTGATTGACCCTTGCTTTTTAGGGGCTCGTATACAGTGTGTGCAAACTCTGGTTTTCAATTAAAATTAACAAAACTTTCGTAATATTTTTAAATTGTATTCTTGCAATTAATTACAACCGAAAACTTACTGTTATTATTATTACGAAAATATACCACACTTTGAGTTTTTTGAAACGCATCTACTTTTCCTTACAACTAATTTCGCATGCGGTGGTGTCGCCACCGCGTGCACTGCTTTATATCACATTGAGAGCTTTGGATTCAATTTGTAGGACCTATGCGCTAAATGCCCACCATTTTTTCCTATTTATTAGCGTCAATATTTTTTGTATAGTTTTTTTGTATTTTAATAAATTAATATTTTTTTTAAATATGTAACGATGTCTTTAAATAATGTAAATGTGTCTAAATGTGTGTGTGTGTATGCTTTCGTATGTGCTCATAATATTATGTAACACAAGAATAAACATACGATTGAGGAAACACTGCAAATGAGATAACGTAAGTTGACATAATTCATATCTATATACCATTCCAGATAACGCTCAAACTTCAACAAAAGCTCCGTAATTTTGCGCCCATTGTGGAGGAGCCACGGTGCGACAGCTGTTTAACCGTTCATTGTTACACTTTTATATTAACTTACATAATATCCGCTCGTGTCATATTGTGATATATACGTCATATACACATACAATATACATATTTGTATGTATGTAGACGTAAATGTAGAGTCAGCAGAATACAAGTTAGACGATACCTGATAGTTACGGAAATATAAAGGTACATGATTTAATAAATAGCATGTATTGAAATAATTTCAATATTTTAGGAAATAGTTACACACATCTTAGTTACACACATCTTAGTTACACACAAGACTGGCCCGTTGGCGCAGTGGCATATGCATCTGCTTTCCAAGCTAGGCTCCCGGGTTCGATCTCCGGTCAGGTCAATTTAGGAAACGAACTTTTCTAAATTGGCTTGGAGTCTGGGTGTTACTGGGAGCTCCCCCAGAGTTCGTTGTGTGGTACCCATAGTACAAGCTTACTGCTTAGTTTGGGGTGACACAATCTGTGTAATTGTCTGGAGTATTATTATTATCTTCACGCCGCATCCCTAACGGCGTAGTCAAAGAGGACGGAGCGCCAAGCGTCGCGGTCCTTACATACTTCTTTCGCTTACGCAAATCTCATCATTCTCATCACACATTTTCGCCTAGGTATGCGAGTGCTTTTGATATTTCCATCGGCTAACACTCTAGCTATTTGATCTTCGTAAGTCAGCCTTCTTTTACCACTCACTTTTGCTCTATAGATTTTCTTCGTCAAGTCTTTCATCACTCATTCTTTCCATGTGCCCAAACCATCTTAGCCTTCCTTTCTTCATTTTTACAATAACACTGTCGTGCAACCCTGTCATACTGCGTATCTTTTCATTGCTTATTTTGTCTGAAAGGGTGACACCGCACATATTTCTAAGAGATCGCATTTGTACTGCATTTATCTTACTTTCACTCGATTTCGGGCATATCCAGGCCTCACTACCGTACAATAAAGTTGGCACCAACACCGCATTGTGTATGTAAAAAAACGTATATCTACTGCAACGTGACAACGCATTAGCAATATCAATTTAAAAGTTATTTACACCTATCGACGAATGAAACGTAAATAACAAATACTGGTTATAAGGGTGTTCGTCACAGATTATCTTAATAGTTCGATTTCGTTAAGAGTTCAATTTTGAAAGATCTCTAGAAGCTTAAGCTACAAATTAACTTTAAATTTAAAAAAAAGTCAAAATTGATCCAAAATATCCATTACTTGTTTTTCAATTCTCGTTTCTGGTTTTAGGTTTATCATTTTATGATTGTGTATCGGATTTCAGTTTAGTAGATGCAAAGATGAAGAAATAAATCGACTGTGATAAACGAACAAACAGGCGTACAGACAGAAATAACTAAACTATAACTAAACTATAATTATAACTTTTAGTTTTGGCTACGGAACCCTGATAATCTTGACTTTACAGGAAAGCGAAAATACATACACACATATCTTCACGCTGTATACCTAACGGGGTAGTCAGAGAGGACGGAGCGCCAAGCGTCGAGGTCCTTACATACTTCTTACGCTTCCTCAAGTCTCATTTACATTTTCGCCGGGGAAAATAATTTCTTTAATTTTTTTTTTCAGAAAATAACATTTAATTTTTTATATTGTTGATATTTTACCAGGTTATAAAGTTTCTAGAAGATAATTACTTAGATTTATTACATAATTCTCGCTAAAGTATTATATTTAGAACTAAGATGAGCTATACAATTTTCAATATTCTGATTTCAGGTCTGAACAGATTCATTACGTCAAAACCGTGCACTGAGGTCTAATTCTTATATTGATGTTACAATATAACTTTAGTATACAATTTTGAAATCGATGTAACACAATAAATTATAGGTAATAATTACAAAATAAAAATCCAGTTACTTGTTTTACCTTTTCCAAAGCCGTTTTATCGGCTGCAATGAAAACATTGCTTAGAGAATATTTAAGCCCTTTTAAAGGTGAGGAATTCCGTAAGACGCAAAATACATTTCAAATTCAAAAGTTAAAGCAAGAGAATGAAATGGAATTCAAATCCGTAGTTGTATTTTTAATTTTCGATTTTGTTAATGCCTAATGACTGAAAACCCATTTTTCCGATTAAAAAATTATACCGCGAAATGTGCTTATAAGGCGCATTACATTACACACACAGTTTAATAATAAATCCTTTGTTATATTAATAGAAAATTAATACCTTTTTTTTCTGTGATTTAAAATATTTATTCTTTCACGTACTTACAAGAAATTGTATTATCACTAATTCTAATGAATGCTAGGATACCGTATGGTATATATAACTAGATTCCTCCTGAACTCAAACAAGTCTCTGAAAATTTATGTAGAACTACAGTATTTACAATTAATATTTTTAATGTTTTTAGAACGAAAACGTGTCTTTGTGACATAACCAAAAAATATTTAGATATGAACCATTTTGTCACTTTGCTTAGTTTAGACATAAACCTTTGTTCAAGTTCGTTTCTTAGTATTTAAAAAAATAATTCGTTCCGTCCAGATATCTAGCGCGGTTGGGTCCCATGCCGTCAAAAAATGACACTGGCTGATTTTAAAATATAACAAAATGTGCATATTTTAAATGCAAATAATGTGGCCATATTTCGTCATTACTTGGATTACCTAGAGAATTTTATTTGTGATATGTACGCATAGTCTATTTTTTTCTAAATAAAACCCATAGATTTTATTTCTTCAAGAAAATTTTTATGATTGACATTCTTTACAAAAATATTTTAGAATAAAAAAGGTTTGCATAATATTTCATTTGTACGACATCTCTTGATGAATAGTTTTACCTGTAAATTGAGATTATTTTTATCTAATTTCAGTATCATAACTGAATAGAAACTAATTTTTAAATATAATTATAAAAAAGTATAATATATTATACACACACTTGGGAGCCATAACTATACTTATATGTACATTAATGCAAATATTTATGCATTTTAATCGTTATATTTGATTGCTCTACGAAATAATATGTTTTTTGTTCCTATGAAATAGGTACAATAAATAAGTCTCTTTTTTACACATATTTATAATGAGAATATTAACGAAATATGTATCACGTGCACATTTAATTAGGTACATTTTGTAACAAAAATATCTTCAAAGAAAATCAACTCTTACACAAAAATTTTTTTCCAATAAAAAACATTTATGAAATTCAGTTATTGTTTGTAGGTCATATTACATGTCTATTACCAAAAAACATGCTTCAACAAAGCTGAAAATAATAACGGTTACGATTTTTTATAATATGTCCTTTGTTCTAAAAATATAACTGGCTGCTAACAATAATAAAAAAACTGTCAGTGGCGATTTTCCAATTTTGTTTTAAAATCACATTCACAATATAGTCTCGCCGCGTGAATGAAACACAGTGTCGTACGCAGTGCCACCTACGTCGTTTTTATGAAACATGTTCACATACCGTGAAAAAGTACTGACAGCCATTATGTTTACTTTTAAACCACGCCCGTGTGTTCCAAGTAATTGTCTTGTTCGTTAGATTCTCATTTGATTGTTGATAATGACTTAGGTCTAGGAACCGCCTAGCCCATTAGTAACTGATACATACATATATACATATATTTCACAATGTATTATTATATATGTACATACTCCTATAATGTGTGTATATATTATAATAGGTACATACAATTTTTTGCATTAGATTCTTAATGTTTTTTTTTCTCAATGTATTAAGAACAAATTTACCCTTTTATATAAAATATATCGTCATTTATATGTACTTATATCATTAATTTTATTGGTTATTCGCTGAACTAAAATCGATATAGTTTATTTACTTTTGTTTAATAGCACTAAAATTATTAACAGCTTCAGCTTCAAGTTTTAACAGAACCAAGGCATACTTAGAAATAAACCTTTTTATTACAATCCTTAAAAGCGACCTCTTTGGTTATATAAAACCGAGTAAACGGTGTAATTTTTTAAATGTATTGCGGAACAATTCTTTTGACTGCACTCCACATTTTTAATAATTACAGTTGTTTAAAATTTTTTTGAAGTAAGCAAAATATTTTGTTATAAACTGTTCATTTAAGTACCGTTACTTTGAACTATTTTGTTAACGCGGTAGCAATATTTAGTCAGTTGTACTACGTACATTAGCACTACATATATATATTATTGATTTTAAGTATGAGAAAATTAAATCTTCCTTGTCAAAATAAATTACAGAAAAGATACTAAAAGACAAAGCTTAAATATATATCTTTTTTTAAAGAACTAAAATTAAGTTTAAATTTTTAATGAAATGTGCCTATATTAGATACACCTTATATGGTTTCAAACATATAAACTTACATTTTTTAATTGATATATTCATTTTGCTAAATATTTTCTTGATATTTATGAGCGTAAGACAATTAAAAGATAATTTATGCGATCAACTACGCCATCTATCGTGGGGTAGTGACACATTTGGTTTCTAATGAAAGTGTCAGAATTTTAGACCACATATTTTAGTACTAAGAAATGAACTTTCGTCTGAAAAGAAAACTGTTTTATGAAAAGATAGTGTTTTATTGTTTGCGTGAAAACGTATTAGCAGTTTTTCAGCGATTTCTAAAGTCCGCCTTTAGGCCAAACAAATGCAAAAAAGAACTCCCAATCTCATTTCTTCTCGTTTAGGTAAAATAAAAATACGAAAAAGATAATAAAAGACCGTTGGCTAAAACCCCATAGGCTAAGCCCCGCCTGACCGAAAAAATGCTTTCAATAGTAAAAGAGGCGTCACGAAAGAAATGCTAAAAACTCCGCGAGAAACAAACTTACGAGCGGAGAGCGTGCGCGAGCGAGACGCATGCCATTAAGAAAAAATCACAAAGAAATCCGTTCTTTTACATTTCCTCCCTCACTAATAGCAGCTTAGAAAAAAATTCCCGCTCTACTTGTCTCGTTCTAACGCATAAGGGTGGGATAGGAACGGGGTCGGGCGAGCGAGAGGGGGCTACCACCCTTGCACGGCGTCCTTCGCGCCCTTTTTAATAGTTATTATTTCGGCCGTGGTCCGAGCGGTCCGTCATCCGTTTTTGGGAAATCGCGTCCGAGTGTCCGCAGGCGGCGGGGCGCGCGGGGCGCGGGGCCGCTGTCCGCTCACACGGCAGCGGTCGGCCGCCGGCCGCGTCGTCTTTTCCTTGACCGGACGCATTTTTCCGCGGAAAAAACGCGGGGCGCGTGCGCCCGGCCTCGGTGGGGATGTTCTTGGCCGTGTCTAAGGCGGCGGGGGCGGCGCCCCGTCTTGCTAGTTGGCGCGGCGTCTTCGGCTGGCGCGCGCGTCCGCCCCACCCCGCAAGAAAGCGTCGCGACGCTCAAGTTTTCCACCAAGAAGTTAGTCGTCGTTCGCCCGCGTCTCAAGAAGGTCTCGCTTCCGCCTCGCTCGCGTGGCCCGACGACTTAGCTTTTCCGGGGTGGCGTTACCGCAAAAATTTTTCGGAATCACCGGTACCGCGAATATTTTCTTTAAAAATATTGCTCGCCACCTTGACGTCTTTTCTAACCGTATCGAAATATTTTCGGTGTACAGTTAAAGATAAATCGGGACGTTCTGTCGAAAGGCCACAGTATTGTTTACGTGTTGCGGGCGAACATTAAAGCCGGCTTCTTGTCTTGCAGATCCGCAGCACCGGCCGAGACATCGGAACTGTGGACGACGTATAGACAAACAAACAAACCAAGTGCAATAAACGTGGTGCGAATCATCGCATGACTTCGTCGTGACGATACGTCCGAAACTGGAATTAATGTTGAAATATTTCAATGAAAATATATCCCTAGCGCTGCAGGAGAGGTACCGAGACCTCCATGATTATCGGAAGACGGAAGCGGTAGAGGAGAGCTCACCGAGGGAGGCTAAAGTACCGAAAATAGCTGAAGAAGGTGAAGCGGTCGGCGGCGAAGGCGCCTTCGAACCGAGCGCCGCGCCGCCGTTTCCGCGGCTCCTAGATCCTCCTAAAGAGGAGGATAACTTCGTGACCAGCTGGCTCCAGAACTCGTTCAAGATGACCGCGGCGGAGGGCAACAATGATGCTTCAGCAGGCGGCAGTGCCCTAGATCTGCGAGCCGCCCCGCTATCTCTCCACATACCCACCCTGCAGCAGGCCGCGGAAGCCCAAAGACAGTTCAAAATGCAGGACTTCTGGAACCGCAGCCGACCTGGCACGCCTTCACAGGAGCCACTGGAGGAGCAGCATAATCAGCCAGGACCGGCACCTCCCACACCGCAGCCACCCGCAACTCCAGACCATAAGATCATGACCGAGAAACTGGTGAATGAGATTCAGGTTAGTTTGAGATATTTTTCTCTGTATGGAACGATGTAATTAGTATGCCGTATTTTTTACTAAAATGTAGAGACATTTAAATTTAATTATTAAAGTGACACTAGCGAGATATAAAATAAAAATTCCTTCCGAAATATTAGTACCTATTTCAATTTATAAGGATTAAAAAAACTGGCATTTTCCATTTTAGAGCGATTCTTTTGCCGACGGTAAAAATTAGATGAGCGATAGAGAAAATTCGAAGGTTTAGTTATTAAAAATCCACTTCAAAAGAAATCATGTTAGATTTTCTGAAATAATTTTTACGTTATAAAAATTTTTGAATGCACATTCTATATCTAATTGTAACAGATAATTAGAAACCGATTTATCTTAGTTAATTACACAGCACCAATATTAATTACGATATTGGTAAAATTTAAATTATTTATGAACAATATAACACACTAGATAATTTCGAAAATTAAATACTTTCAAATATTATAAACGTCTATCTTCATCGAGCAGTGTAGATGAACTGACCTCAAGAAATTAGTTTCTTAAAACTCGTTCCAAATTTGAGTGATCCTTTCTTTTTAAAAAAAAAAAGATATATTAAGAACCAAGGCAACATATTGTGAAGCTTTTGTTAATGCAAGAAAGGGTTAAGGGTCTTGCGTCAAACTTATTATTAAATCGTTTTTGTCCTTATGCCGCATCCGGTTTTACAAAAGGATATGTAAATTACAATAATCTGTGATAATTCTATTATTTTGGTATTAGCTTATGATCAACTTGTCGGCATTCTCGATTTTACCTTTCATATATTTTTTACTGCCAACAAATGTTTGTTTTGAACATATGGCTTGATTATTTTATTGTCGACGCGAAGTGATATTTTTATCGAACGCTAAAAGGTTTTCATCATGGTCTCTAACCCATTTCGACAAAATCAACATATTTTTACTTTAACTTTGAACTCTAAATCGTCACAAGTCCTTAAATAATACCAGGCGAATATTTTGCCTACAGTTCTTGAAAGTAATAACTGCAAATATAAATATAACTAAACGAAAAATGCATTCACTTATAATTCATATTTTAAAAACAAAAGACCAAAAGAATATTACATTTTAAATTAGTTTCGGATTCGCTCACCTTGCATTTGTCTATTTCCCACGGCATCGGCACGGCGGATTAGGGCTTCATTGTGATTTTATTTTTAATTTTTTTTCCCGCGCTTTGTTTCACGAAGGGGTGTTGACAGTTATTTGTTACTGCGAATCTGTTCTCATTTGATTTTTTTTTGTTTTAAAAATTATTTGTTTTAAAACCGGTTTTGATATCCTGTTCGTTTCGTATTCATCGATTTTTTTTAATAAATGAAAATTTAACGGTTCAACGCTGCCAAGTGGTTGCCCTTTTGTGGTTACTTTTTTTATAAACTATGGTTAATTAAAATTTTATTTATTAATGTTTTTATGAGGGGTTATACTTTATATTTTGTTCAAGTACTTATAATCAAAATAACGTGTTCATTTCCACAAAAAAGTTTTAAATCAAACTGTTACAAATTATTATAAATAATTTCATAAAAGACATTTAAATTTAGGAATTCGGTACGACGTTAGTAAGTACCTATGTAGGTATGTTTAATGTATGATTATAAATTATAATATTATTTAGTTAGTTAATCTATATTCTATGTAGAATATTCGGAGATATCTTTATTCTATGTTTAATTCCGTGTTTGAATAACTTAGCACAAGTGAAATTGTTTCAATCGGCTAAATTATAAAAGTGTACATTTCATTTAATTTTGATCAGTTTAAAATTTATATCGCTCTTTCTTTTTCACGCCTCTCACGCCGTACGTTGGAACGAAACAGCAACAACAGCAATCTCCTTCCGCCGACTCTACAATGAGCGAGAGGTCACTCGTACCGTTTGCGCTGGTAAATTTACTGTCTACACTCAATAACGTCGATGTAAATAATATTTTAACTTTTCAATGTCATTCACGTATTTTTTTTAATTTTATAACATTTTTATTCATAATTTTCAGTTGTCGCGCCTTAACATTTATTTTGCGCTTGTCATCACTAATTTTAAGAATCGAATTTTATTGTTGCCGTAACCGCATGCCTCCGTTTTAGTGTTGTGTAGTTTTCTGTTGTAATCGATGTCAGTAGGCTGGGTAAGTTTTACTTTTTAAATTATTAGTTTCATTGTACATTGTAACGTATTAAATTGAAGAAAATAATTATTATAACTTGACAGTGAATAATAATTCAAAATGCTTAGTGGAAATAGCTAACGATGAACTCAGCTACATTGCTTCTTAAAATAATTAACAATGTTAAGATGTATTCTAACAATTAAAATTAGAATAAACACTGACTTTATTTTGAACAGTTGCCGGTTTTTCCAATACAATTAACGGTAATGTTTGTTCTGTTGTGCACGCAGCCACAGCAACAGTCGCCGACAGGGGACGGCCCGATGGGCGAACGCAACACATTGTTGCCTTTCGCATTGGTAAATTTCCTGAATAGCCTGAATATCGATGTAATTATTTTTTTCTTTCTTTCCTTCACTAGTTTGGTTGTACTTCGGAAACTCGCATACAAATAAAAATATAAATACATACAATTAAAAATAAGTTGCCAGATATCTTTAAAAAAAACTTAATATATACTTTGTTTCCGCATAGCTTGTTTTGAAAGTAATTTTTCTTTAAATGTTATGAAAGTTATCATTGTTTATTAAGAAAGAATGAGTAAATAATAATTTAAATTCCGTATCAACTGAAGTGTGAGTTTCTGTAGCTGCTGTAGATATGCAACATTTTATTCATTAAAAGTGAGTTTTATTAACTGTTGTCTGAATTTTATTTCATCACTTTACTTTTTCAAACAAAAATAATAATAGTCGGTTTCTATTGTGCTCACATAATGGGATTTTTTTTTTAATTTTTGACAGATATACAAAACTCACTCTGTTCAACGATTCAATTTCACAAATAATTTTATTAATCTTCTTTAATAACTCTTGCTACATTAACAAGTAGATACCTGTAATAACGTTCTTTCTTTAATACATGCTAATGCTATGGTTCATATCTTAAAGTATTCTAAGTTTTTACATAAATATTAATAGGTAGGTAAATTACTAACAATATCAATAAATATTTTTCTTATTCTTCAATATTTATAGCCTTTAATGATATAAAAATTGGGCTAAATTTAATAAACTTCTTTACTCGTCACAAAAATAAATGAAAAAGTTTTTACTATAAAACAGTCAAAGATAGTCTTTACTAATGTGTTTCCTTTATGAAAATACTAACAAATCATTTGTTCCATACAGCAGCAAGCACGGTCAGGGCAGAGCATCAGTGAGCGAACGTTGGAGGAATGCTGGTCGACACTGCAGCGAGTGAGTTGGCACCTGTTTCAATGCGTATTGTCATCTTCCAAGAGTAGAGGTCGTGCGGCGATGAATGTGACGTTCCAAATTTTAGAATTTCGAATTCATATAGTTCATTACTGTGTTCGAATTTTTTTTTAATTTACATGAAGTACTTTTTTAAGCAAAAGCATTCTTCAAAACACGACTTCTTCATTAATGGGGTGTTGGTCAATAACCAATAACTCAAATTAGTCTTAAGGTGAGTTTTGTTATGTAATATATTGTTCACCTGATTTTTACTAACATATTTGTATTTATTCACCACGAAAAAGATATTATCTTACCTAGCGGATGGCAAAGGAAACTATCGTAGAGCCTAGTGGTGCTTTTGTTACAACAGGAACTATATAATAATCTAGGCTCGATCTATACACTGCATATTCATTACATAAACATTTTCGCATAGAATCGATCAAGATAAGTGAGTACAGCGATTACGCTGCGGGCGTGTTAACAATTTATTTAATCGAGATTCGCGCTCGTTTTTTATTTTTTTCTTATTTTTTTTATTTGGTCAATGGTACTGACCATCTGCATACAAGGTGCCGTATGCAGTATGACCCAGGAAGCACTTGTTGTGTAAGAAACATCTGCATTGTAGTGAAACGTTATACGAAATCTTTGTATTGTTCGGTGTTGATAGAGACTTATGAAGATAAAGTTTTCTTAATATATTGAATTATTTCCGGAATTATTAAATTAATGACGTTTAATTATATTTGTAACGATTTTTGAAAATCACTGTCAAATCTGTAAGAATTTTTTTTTTGTATATTGTACTAAACATACAAAAGTTTTTCTAATACACCGTAAGCAATGAGTTCTGGAACATATTATAATTATTTATTCCTATTTACTGTTACTACTCTAGTACTAATGTCTAATAAAATTTATCGCTTAGGTTTTCAGTTAAAATTTTTTTTTTCGCTTATTAATGGGTAATTGTCCTTAAAATACACAAAAATATGATGTGCTACAAAAAAAATGTGCTGGCCAGTGACGTACCGTGTTTCATATAAGTCAAATTTCAAAATATAATATTCATAATTTATTATTAGCATTTTTTATCGATTTATGCAGAAAATATGGATATGAAATATTTATGCAGAAAATATGGATTACGTAAATCAGATGTAGTTAAAACAATATATAAGTCACGAGACCATGTCGCAGTTAATAAAGATTACATTTATTAAAATATTAAATATGTTCATAATGAAACTTACAAAATATCGGAACTTATATAAATAATAAAAGATAGACATTTGGCATGTAAATGAGGAAAAGGAAATTGGCGTTGATAACTTTGATACGTTTTGGAGAATAATAGGTGCGTTCATTATTTATTTTTAGCAGTTTTTTTTTCAATAAGTACAGTTTAAATTCAACCAGTACGTAACATGTAAAGCAGGTGTTTGTAAAAACAAAGTTAAAACGGCAAAGTCCGATGCAAAACGGAAAAGTAGAATCTCTAAAAAATAAAAACTACACTCTTTGTGCAGTCGAGTAGGTACTTGATCTTTTGATGTAGGCGGAGTGGAACAGCGGGTGAAGGTAGAGTCGAATCAAAAGCACTAAGGTATTTTTTTAACTCAGTGCTTTTGATTCGATTTGAAAGAAAAAATAATGAGAAAAATGTTATACTAAAGGATTCATAGATATTATATTACGTAAAAGAAATAAGACTAAAGTATGTATATATAATTCGAAAATAAATAAATAAATAAGTATATTAAGTAAATGAAAGTTAGAAAAATATTCAACAAATATTAGTAATACCATTGTAAGAAGCATTTTCTGTTTAATTTAATATTTTCTAAGACAATCAAAGTATTAAAATTATTACAAGAACATGTCATTTTTTCAGATAGATCATTCAACACATCACCCATAGTATTATTAATATTTTCGACTCTATTATTTCATTGTTCTTTATAACTTGATACAGACTGTCGAAAAAATCTTCAACATTTGCATGTCGATTCGCAATGAATTTATAGTTATTGCTGCGAGATTTATTACACAGCCGCTTTTCGAAAAAATCCGCCGAAAATGACCGCGTTCGGAATTTAAAATTCAAATCGAAATTGTTTTTCTTTCGAAATTGAGACGATTTTGACGTTCCCCGTTCGTCCGGGACATGTGTTTACCTTTTTTATTTTCATTTACTTTTTGCACTTTATTCTCAAGTCGGCTGTGGTGAATCGATTTTTTCTTAAGCTTTTTTTATGTACACTCGATTGTAAATCAATTCGGAGTTGTCGTACTTTTTGCGTCGGCCTCTCTGTTATAAATATTGTTTTAAAAAATGTTTTTAATGATGTACGGAGGGAAGAAAGTGTTGTCGAAATACTTTATAGTCGCCGCTTTTAGATATTCGCCGAATCACATTTTTTTGTTTTTTTTAAGACACTTGTCTGGGGGAAAATATGTTTAGCGGTGCGAGTTTTTTCTTTTTTTCTTTTTATAACTGAAAAGTTGGAGTAAGATCATAATGAAATTGTTTTTTTAAACGGGTCTGACTGTAACATCTTGTAACGAGAATCAAATGGGAGAGGGAGAAAGGGGTGCAGTAATTATGAAAAGTGTCCAAGAAGGGAGGAAAAATTGTACTCACTGAGTGGGAATGTTTGAAAAAATTTGTTTAATGACCGAACGGCTTTTAAACTTAATAGGTTTTGAAAGATTGCTCAAACGATTTTGTCTAGACCCGAGTTTCAGTGGAAAGTTTTATTCTGAACATGAATTACTGTTACTTAGTAGGTAACACGAGTAATGACGAAAATACGAACAAAAAATGTTCGTTTTTATTTTGGACAATGTGTTATATTCATTCAATTTGAAATTTTATTACATACTTTCGTTATGAATATTAAGCGTTTTGTTTAAAATATCATAATTTGTTGTCAGGTAAGTATTTGCATAATATTCTTTTATTTCTGTAATACTTTAAAAAAAATACAACTATTACAAAAACCAGTTGGAAGTTCAACTCTGTCTATTTTACGTACTATGCTTTCTATTTACGTCCTGTATTTTTAACAACTTTTTTATGATATTACTAGAAAGTTAACTCGTAAACTTCGCTCAATGTTTAGCCGGTTATAACATTTTTTTTTACAGAAACATTGTGAGATTTTATTATATTTTTCTCTATGAGTTTTGATAGTAATTTTAGGTATTACTTAATCGAATTCGAATAAGTCAATACATATGGAACATTGTTAATTTTTCTTTACTGCTATATACAAAAAATTGTTACTCCGAATCTATTCATCTCTATATTCTACCACTTTATACCCAACTACCATATATCGTCAAAAAAGATTATTATTTCTTCTCTTCATTAAATTTTGTTTTTCGTTCCGAATTCGAAAAGAACTGCTTACGGAATCACTTCGGCGTCTTTCTGTCTGTATGTCACAGTTGTTTGTCTAAGAGACTATATTTGATATAAATAGTCGAAACATGATTTGACTTAGGGCAAACATTATTGGTAAAAATTGGGTTGCCACTTTTAGTGCTAGTTTTAAGAACTTAAATAAAAAAATTAAAAAGATTTTTTTTTGTCGTCGTGTGGGGCCATCAATTGAAAGCTCTATAAATTACATATTAAAAAATGTGTAACGCGTTGCTTTGAGTTATCTTCTTTAAATATATATTTGAAAATACAGGTGAAATAGCTTTCCCTTATCTAGTTTCTAAAAGTATCACGCGGAAAAAATTGAAAAAATCATGAACGTTGGGAATAATGTCTATATTGAAGAGAAATCATGAGGATTGCATTATGTGAGATACTCACACCTTTTTATGTGAAAATGAATCTCCATAACACACTTTATATAGCGGTAGGCTATATTTCTCACTTCGTTCAGCGGTTGGCTATTGGTAACAATTGACAGCACGAAACACTAAGTGCACAACTACAATTCACGCTTAGTCGTTTATTAAGCACTAGGCGGGATTAAATGAGTATCACGTACATATGCGGAATTAATTTATTAATTACAATGTTAAGAAATCGAAATTGAATTAATCCTATTAATTAAAAGTATGTCCTGTCGATGAATTTGGGACAAGCCTCAGTGGTAGCGACAACATTTATTTTCTTTCTTCACATTTTTTCGGCTCGACCATAACTCATAGCAGAGGAAGCGTTTTTTGCAGAAACGCGAAACTTGAAAATTTATTTCGCAATTAGCGGTGAGGCACTCTTAACTTGCGGGACATTATTAGAAAAGTTTGTTAGTGCTCGTAAAAACAGGGTTTTTTTTACCACCTGCCCACATTTTTATGTTCTGAATATTTTAGTGACTTAAGTCCATATTATCACACTTTATGCAATTAATGAGGAAGGCAAAGAATATGTAGAGTCAAGTTATACTTTACGTACCTATTTCGTTTCCGGATACTTCATACTTCACATTAAGATCGAGAAACGAGTGTTTTTGACGTTAACATAACAATATAATATATCTTCACGCTATATCCCTAACGTGGTAGTCAGATGCCCGCCAGAACGGAGCGGCAAGCTTCGCGGTCCCTGTATGCTTCTATCGCTTCCTCAAATCTCATCTTTCTCCTCACACATTTTCGCCTAGGTATACTTTTGACGGTACTATCAGTTAATGTGGTTGCTGTATATACTTTTGATTCATGCTCAAATCTTTTTAGAGAAAGGTATTTTAGAATTCCGTAACTTAAAAGAATAAACAAACCCTTATTACAAGACCATTCACACGTTCGTCTGTATGTCCATCGATTTTCTTAGAAACTATATCGCGTGGGTACAATCTTCAAATTTGGCATAATATTACATTTGGTAATATGTTTCTTGCACTAATTAACATTTTTAAATATTCATAAGAGAATTATAGGAGAAGCATATAATGTACTCGAAATTGATCATAATTATCTAGGAAACTACTGGCCCTATAACTTTAACTTTTCTATACCGTCACATTGGTCTGTGAGACCGACGATTTTCATTCACTTTTTTTTTTAAACGGAATACGCCAACGCATTGTGCTTACATTGGGTAACAATTTTTATGTAACGTTTTTAATAGTTTCAATTATTATGTATTATTTTTTATTATTATTTAATTAATACCCATGTAGCACATGTATAATTTATTCGTAGGTTACATTTTAATCTCAAAATTAACGAAAAACATATCAGATTGACTTTGGGAAGGATTCTCTTGGTTCCAACTATGAAATAAAAGGCTGGTAATCATAAATAAAAGTAAATATATCCTATTAAATTTGGGTTTATATGCTATCACACATTCCCATCTAATAATAAACATGATTTTACTGAGATATTATTAAATAAGTTTCAAAAAATAGGCTCTATAATTTTTGGTCCCACAGCGCGGATATTTGTGTTAATCTGTTCGACGCGGGTACAGTAGGTTAATAATTTCAGGAAATATAAAGCCTTCACACAATTAATTTTAATGGAAATAACATGCATATGTGTGGGAATGTGTCGAATGTTTCGATGTGTGTATGTAGTATTTTTTTTATATGGGAGACTTCAAAAATGTTAATTGTGTTAAATTATATATTTAATTTTCTTTTCTTTTGGATACATACATACATATCTTCACGCTGTATCCCCAAAAAGGTAGTAAGATCGGATTTCTTTTGGATAATTTTAAAAATAGCACATGCAAATATAATATTAAAAGCATTAAGTACATATAATTTTTTTAGGAAATATCGTTTCCGTTTACATTGAATACATATATAGTGGTAACACAATGATTTATTTCATTAGGCTGGTTTTTTATAATTGTTGGTACCTTTTATTTTAAGATACGTTTACTATATAAGTTATTGTATTTGGGAATAGGGAACTTTTGTTTCTAAACTTGTCTTGTGATATTTTAACTATGATAGGGTACCTTCAATTGGTCATAGAATTAAGTTTCTTTTATTAATATAAATTTTATTTAATTTTAGTTTGAAATATTATTAATTATAGATACATACATACATACACATACATATATACACATACATATATACATATTTACACATACATAACTTCACGCTGTATCCCTAACGGGGTAAAAGAAGCCAAGGAAGGCCAAGGCTGACTTATGAAGATCAAATAGCCAGCGTGTTAGCAGATGGAAATGTGAAAAACTCTCGCATACCTAGGCGAAAATGTGTGAGGAGAATAATGAGATTTGAGGAAGCAAAAGAAGTATGTAAGAACGGCGACGCTTGGCGGTCCGTCCTCTCTGACTACCCCGTTAGGGATTAATTATATATAATTTATAATTTTCAATTTTTAACGTGTAGAATCTTCTGCAAGTTGTCAGTTATATTTTCAACATTATTTTGTAATGAAAATTCTTAATTGAGTTAATCATTTTTTGTACTGGTTGGTTAGTTTAGTATTTTTTTTATTTGTTTTAAAAACTGAAAAAGTTAGACAATAATTTACTTATTTATAAACTCGTGCTAAGCAACGCACTTTCATGAGCAGGTCGAAAAAGATAAGCTGAAAATGCTTCGTCTCCTAGACAACCGCTGAAGTAGAGAAAAATATGGAAAAATTGTTAGATAAAAGTTGATTTAATATATTGATTGGACAGAGTTAGCTTTATTTTTAATATTATTGTATGAAACGAATACGTAACTATATTTTCCGACTAATTTTTATCAGGAAATCAGCGACAGTAGTAAGACAAATAGTAGTCGACCTACAGTTTACTTTAAGGGCTTTAATACTGATCTGGGAAAATAAGAATGTCATTGGGTCCTATATATAAGGGATAAAGTGCAAAATCATAACTTTACAGGGGAGGTTCCTAAATGTGTAATCTTATATAATTTAAAGACAAAGCCAAAGTTTATGAAAATGCATGTTTACTATGACAATTATAAGTCGTATAATATATAACAAAACCATTTACCGCAAAATGTCAAAACAATTGACCCTTGTACACAGGACACATCGGTATGTAGAATTTTCCGCACAGGTAGTTACAGATGAAAAGGATTTTTGAGGAATTTGTTTAAATCGCTAATACGCTATCAGTATAGTTCAATTTTTCATGTATAAACACAAATGGTAGCTAGAAGTAGCAATATGTGTGATTTTGATGTGCCTCGGTGCACTGTTCATTTCGAATAAGAAATGGCGTGAAAATATGAATGTATATTATAAAATATGCTAAAAACTAGTGGCTTACAATAGCGAAGATTATTTCTAGACTAAGTACACTTTTTCCTAAGATGAATTCTTTAATCTTGCAATACCTAAGTTTTTCTAATCGGTGTTCGTTTAAAAACAGGTTTTGCAATAATAAAAGTACAATACACTTTATTGCACCAGTACAAATATACAGTTACAAAGAAAAATATAACGTAAATGTACAATTTAGGCTGCCTTATTGCTAGCCCAATCGCTTCCAGGCAACCTTAAGGTAAATAGAAAAAAAACATAGGGAAAACCTGCTGGGTGGTACGAAAATAAAAATATTAATAAATATATAACATCTATTACAAATAATATATAAATATATAAAAATTAATAATGATGAACTACCAACATAGTTTAATTCATCACATTATAAATGATATTTTGTCAATAATAAGAATATTTGTAATACATTATTTAAATATTGAAAATACTGTTAATTTGTAAAAACATGAAGTCGACGTGATAACTATTTAAGGTTAAATTTTCTCAAACCTATACAAATTGGCGGGAAAACAACGGCCTCCTGGGGATGGCGAAATAAGAGAAAAAGTCGGTAAAAATTAGATTTCTTCTCTGTACTCCCTGGCTGACTTTGATACTTTATGTGTAAATTTATATGTACATAACAGTACATAACTTAATATATAAATATAATGAGATTGGATACATTTAAATTACAAAATTGTTAAAAAATGCTACACTAATCGCTATAAAATATAATGCCCTACCATAAAATGTTACTACTGCATTAAAAACATACTATCTTGTAAAAACATAATGACGCTATAAAAGAATTAAAGTCTGTGAAGAAAATTGAAATAACATAAAGTAATAGTTTTTACTATTAAAATTAATTTCTGTACATTCTTAATTTTTTTCAATATCATTTCTGCTGTGAGGTTTCTGTTATAATTGCCATGGTATTTAAGATAAAAAAATTATTGTAAAAGTGATTTATTTTAAAGTTTAAAAATCACAATGGTCGTGGGTCAATTTATCGTGGAAAGTATGAGTTTTATATGTAATAAGTTGTTTGAATTAAAAATTGTGTTGCTTGTTTAGGATTTTCAGTAACTTCGCTTCGTCATTTTAATTACAAATTAACTAAAACAACATTAACTCATTCTTATGGTATTTAAATAAAACAGGACAGGTATATTCACTGTGTAATTAGTATTTTAAGTTTTAGGTTTATTTTTGTAAGGAACTTGAACTTTCTTTTGGAAATTAGATTTGTTATGTTTAGTGTGCGGAGTATAGTATTTTATTTTTAATTTCGTATTGTTTCTTATCAAGTATCAAGACAAGATGCGCCACTGCACTCGAGCTAATGGCGCGTGCTATAGAGTAAAAAAGGCGACGACGCCAGTGGAAGATAAAAATTAGCTGAAATTAAAAGAGGCTAACGAACGCCATTCTATCTCTCGCCTACCCGCCTCGCTTTAGCGAAATGTTTCTAATTCTTACTCTATTTCTTTTTAGCAAGGAAAATTATGTGACTTCTCGGAAACGTCCGTATTCTTTTCTTATCATAATAACATTTTTCTAATAAAACTCTGAAAGTTTATGTATACTCTAAGGACTCTGAAAACAGCAATAAAAAAAAAGCCATTGACTTGGATTTTTATGAAGTTACATCTCACCTTCTACATACATATTTGCTTGTGGAAGAACGTGTGATCTGAATTTTGGGCATCGGCATTTGCTTTCTAAATTGAGTTTCCCAGGAGCTGAACCTAACGCCATCGGCTTTAAAGGTATCGATTTTATGACTTTTATTTTTTATTTTAATTGTGAATGTTGCTGGTTGTCAACAGGATGAATCGGAATAATGGCCTAAATATGCTTATTATAATCACACAACGTATTATTAGCGAACCCGTAATTTAATTTTATATGCATGGCTGAAGTCTTAGTACTGAAGTCAATGAAAGTCTGGGGGAGTCGTAGACATTTTTAGAGTTCCGTATATAAGTTATCTTAGATTCTAGATATGCTTTTTATTTGAAGTGGATGGATATGTAGAATTTATAGGGATATAACGGAAAAACGTGCTAGCTTCAATAACGACTTCAATAACTGACAAATTTAATATAGGTATGTGTATCGTATTTATAAAGTTATTTTAATTGTAATTGAGTTTTGATTAGTAAAGGATAGTTATTTCATACTTTTCAGTGTTTTTTTGAAGGCGGTTTATTTTTTTTAATAAAAATGTTTAAATTTCTCCCTTTTGAGTGGTCTTGATCTAAATAAATATCTAGGGTAGGTCCGCAATTAACTTCATTATAATTCCGGAGCGCAACGATATACAAGAGAATCGTCAATATAAATAAAGGTTATAACCAGGTCGTATTATCTAGTGTATCTTCGAAGTCCAAGCTCCAATATCGGTGAAATTTAAATAGGACCACCTCTGAAGTATTATCTACCAAACGAAAAAAGAATTTTCGAAATCGATTCATAAATGACGGAGTTATGAGGTAACAAACATACAAAAAAAAAACAACATACAGACGAATTGAGAACCTCCTTCTTTTTTGAAATCGGTTAAAAACTAGCTATTATCAGTAAAAGATGATTCACTTTTACAAAAGCAATTGTTATGAGTAGCTTAGACTAACTAACAATTGCTAATGCTAATACTAAATACTAGAAGCACATATTTTGTTTTATTCACATAACCCATTATCTCCGAAACCACTTTTAAAGAAGTTTTAATTCTGGAGATTATGAAGCCGAATTATAATGGGAGTATTACTAAAATTTGTTTATAATTATGGTCTGGATGGAGTCATCTACGAGCGAGTCCAACTCACACGTGACTATTTTTTTTCACGTAACACGATTTGATCGATCAGATCCATTTAGGGACGAACCTTTTAAAATTTACTTAAACCTTCAGTCTTGAAGATTAAAATAATTGACTAACTAAAGGAGAAAATTCCTTCAGTTAGTCAATTATTTTATTTTGACATTTTAACATAACATAACATATCTTCACGCTGTATCCCCAACGGGGTAGTCAGAGAGGATGGAGCGCCAGGAGTCGCGGTCCTTACACACCTCTTTCGCTTCCTCAAATCTCATCATTCTCCTCACACATTTTCGCCTAGGTATGCAAGTGCTTTTGACATTTCCGTCTGCTAACACTCTGGCTATTTGATCTTCATAAGTCAACCTTGGTCTTCCTTGGCTTCTTTTACCACTCACTTTCGCTCTGTATATTTTCTTCGTCAGTCTTTCATCACTCATTCTTATCATGTGCCCGAACCATCTAAGCATTCCTTTCTTCATTTTTACAATAACACTGTTGTGCAACCCTATCATACTGCGTATCTCATCATTGCTTATCCTGTCAGCAAGCGTGACACCGCACATTTTGACATTTTAATAATAATAATAACTATTTTTATTGTGATACATAGGTACAGTAAAAAATATTCCAATATACATAACTTCAGCTATGTCCCGCCGCAAAGGCATACAATAATCACAGAAAACAACGAAATACAAAGAAAGTAACGTTATCTTTATTTATGCTGAGGCATGCGGTCATATTTTATCATTTAAATAATCATATACATTGTAATAACACTTATCTATGAGTAATTTAAATAATTTTCTTTTAAATAAGCTTAGATTTTTGATCTCTTTTACATTTGGAAGTTTATTATAAATATTGGGTATTTCGCAAAATACACTTTTGTGAAGCAAAGCTGTATTGTGTGGGTTTACTTTCGTTTTATCCAAATGCCTTACGCTTTTATGAAATTGAAATAAATCGATGTTGATTTTTGCGAAAATAGCACATTCATATATATACATACACGAAAAAGGTAATATATTCAGCTTTTTAAAGTAGGGTTTACAAGAGTTAATCATTTTCAATTATTATTAAATAAGGTATGGAATCCTTTGCGCACGAGTCGAATTCCCAACTAGTTTTTTTTTTAATTTGCGTCTTCAGTTGGTGTATTGTAGCAACTTCGCAAGTCGTAACCGATTATTAACTTTTTACACGGTTATTTGACAAGTTAATTGTTTTGAGTTGGCACTCGACTTTTTCATACTATTTATACATTACATGTATTGACTATCGGTACAGTGGGTCGATAATCGGTATTATTATTTGGAAATGTATCTTATGTAGTATTTTATGCACATGTACTTTAATATATATTACAGAGCTGTACATATATAAACATCAATGTTATTATTTAATATATTTTTTTAAACAATTTTTATTAATTCCAAAAACAAATCGAATTGTGTCAATGTATTTTAAAATAGTAGATAGTGTGAATATATGTAACACAGCCAAAATTACCATCCACAATGCGGACTTTATTGTACGGTAGTGAGCCTTGGATATGCCCGAAATCGAGTGAAAGTATGATAAATGAAATAGAAATGCGATCTCTTAAAAAGATGTGCGGTGTCACGCTTGCTGACAGGATAAGCAATGATGAGATACGCAGTATGACAGGGTTGCACAACAGTGTTATTGTAAAAATGAAGAAAGGAATGCTTAGATGGTTCGGCCACATGGAAAGAATGAGTGATGAAAGACTGACGAAGAAAATATACAGAGCGAAAGTGAGTGTTAAAAGAAGCCAAGGAAGACCAAGGTTGACTTATGAAGATCAAATAGCCAGAGTGTTAGCAGACGGAAATGTCAAAAGCACTTGCATACCTAGGCGAAAATGTGTGAGGAGAATGATGAGATTTGAGGAAGCGAAATAAGTATGTAAGAACCGCAACGCTTGGCGCTCCGTCCTCTCTGACTACCCCGTTAGGGATTCAGCGTGAAGATATGTATGTATGTATGTATTTTAAAATTATGATAATTAATTACGATAAACGGTGATTTCTTCTAAAGGCACTAACCGGGAATCGAACTTGTACTCGGAGTTTGCATTTTATTTACTATATACATTAATCTCCACTATAATACTGTAATAAAATATCTACGTAATTTACAATATAACTAATTAAAACACATTAGTAACAAATTACTCTCAAAAAAATAACTGCGATAAAATGGCATAAAAAGGGTATTACGATATTATCCTTCTCGAATCCTTCCCAGACCACCTACGAGACTATAATACTGAGAAAAAAATTATAAGAAAGCAGTACCGAATAAGGAGCGTTATAAAAATGTACCTTGGAAAAAAACCTACGTCAGTGCAAGAGCGAAGCGGTGAAAAACTGCATGTGTATCTATCTCGCTCCCACCAGAACTATCGCCGCAGTATGTGTACCAGTTATGATACTTTAAAATATTGGTTTCCTTAGAAAACCATTTTGATTTTTGTACCTTTTTAGAATCGTTATGAAAAGATTAGTTTAGTATTATTCAAAACTTAAATTATCTAATTATTCAAATAAATCTTGTATGAAATTATTATTGTTTGTTGTTTGTTGAAATGGCAATATGTCAAATATAAGTACATTGAAAAACAACACTTTATAAAACTGTAATGTTGACTTTTAATAAAGTTTCAAACCTATTTTCTTTTCTATTTGCAATACATAATTAAAGAATTTACTTAATATTCTTTTGACAGTATTCCAAGAATTTAAACATAACTAAAAAAAAATTAAAAATTAAACAACATGCATAATGACATGTTTTAGAATTACGCCGTTAAGCCAATGACACGTATTCCTAGTGACTGATACACACTTAACACTCTATCTCAAAAACTACTTAACCGATTTTGATGAAACTTGCAGTTTTCCATAAGTTAGACTAACTAGTCCAACTAAATAATAATTTTTGTAATCCGACTTGTAGTTTTTGAGATATGCGCGGACAAACACACAAACATGGAAACAAACACGCAAACATACACAGACTTATGAAATTTGGCACACATGTTTAGAAGCTGGTATAGACTAACATATGCAAAAACTGTGCAATTCTGACAATATTACATACATACGGGTCGAATTGTTAACCTCCTTTTTTTTGAAGTCGGTAAAAATAATGAATACCCTTATCTTAACGTACCCATAAGTTACAATTTATTGCCACACTGTTTTTATAAATTTAATATTTCGATACTTACATACAGTTATATACAGTTGCGTTAAAAATGCCATAACTGCTTAACTTTTACAACCTGCATGTAATTATTTTTTAACCTGCATGCTTATTATTTTTTTTGGATTTTCTGTCTGCAAGTTCAAATATTTTTTGCTAAAAGTTAGGTATAATTTCGCTACCCTTGGATACTCTGTCCACGCCAAATGAGAAAAGGCGTGCCGTTATGTAAGTAATAAAAATTGATAATATGTAGAATGTGTTTAGAAGTTACTGTGATGAAAATAACGGAAGTATCTCTCAATAATTCGTTCTTTTTTATACGTATCTGTTATAAAAGAAGGTTATATTATAAAAATTGATATTATGTACACGGAATATAATAAAAATCATGTAGGTACATTTGAGTTTGTATATTTCATTATTTCGAATGAATAGTCGAAGTCGAAGTCATAAAATTGATACGTTTCATCTTCTTTCAGCAACAAGTAACTATTTACAAATGATATTTATATTTATAAATATCAAAGACCTATACTTGATGAATCCAAATACTCATTTGAGAAGATACTCCCGTGTACTAGTACACGGGAGCATCCCTATAACCCATGTTTTGTGAAATTTCGTACCAGTGGCATAAATATTGCCATAATTTATGATTAGGGCACCATCAGCGAACAGATTCAAAGGTTGATTGAAGAAAGTACAAAAAAGAAAAATAAACTTGTAATTGAACACAAGTGCAATGATATGCAGTGCAGTGGTGTGCATTGATCGGATCAATGAGCTGCTAGTGAATTATTTGTAATAGTAATTAGATAAATTAAAATATAACGAAACTATACGTCGATAATTCACTTTAGTCCGTCATCTACACAACTCTATGTACTCTATCTTTTGTCTGACTTTTACAACCTGCGTGAGAAAATAAACAGTTGGCACATTCTAGGTTACTTGTAGTGATTTTTAAATAACACTGGCTGTGACCCGCAATTTCACTCGCGTTAAATGTAGAAATTGCTAATAACCATCGTCTCGACAAAAAATTGTGGGAAAATGACTTGAATCGGTCAAGTTGTTTATCTTTACATTTAAAAAATTCATATTATATATATAACTTGTATATGTAGTGGTCGTCTAACTTTTGAATGACTTGATCGGTTGCGTTTATATTCACAAAGATTGGATGTCTATGGGCACGGTGATTACTTTCTATCAGGTGACTCGCTTACTCCTTTACCCCCTCCGCTATAAAAAAAAGTATTTGTTTTATCGAAAGGATAGTTCTTAGCTATGGTAGGATCCAAAAGGTAGCACTCTAGCAGAATATCGTAAGTGAAACTGCACCGCTAGTATGTTAAGATCTAACAACTTTTGGGTTTCGTAAATATTAAAAGCAAAAAAACGGATACTTTATAAAAACACAGTCTCTTCGTCTTTCCGTCGATTTTTTTAGAAACCGTGATACAAGGACTTAAAATTTTGCATAGAGATTTATAAATACATATTGCGTTAGTTAATATTTTAAAATATTCATAGATTTAATAAATATGCAATTTGCATATTCGATTTAGACCTAAAAAAAACTGTACCTCTCCCTTATCTCCGAAGTTACTGAACCTAGAATTTTAATATTTCAAAGAATATAAAAGCTTACCTAAAGGGAATAGAGAAAGAAGAGATCTATTAATCCATATTGCATCGGTTAATATTTTGAAATATTCATAGATTAAAAAAATACGCAATTTTTATATTCGAGTTTGACCTGAATAAAAACTGTTCTCCTCCCTTATCTCCGAAATTACTCAAAGAATTATAATATTTCAAAGAATATAAAACCTTGCCTAAAGTTTATAGGAAACATATAACAGAAGTCTTATTGGTCTTTAGAAATTAAGGATAGAAAACTTTTTTATGAATATCAGATGGAACCCTTTATGCGCGAGTCGATCTCACGCTTGTCCAATTTTTATCAACATGCCTGTATTTTATCTTGTCCTCCCAGACCAGTGTAGAAAAAAAATGTTATATATTCGAAAAAGTATCAAAGTGTATCCATCGGCGTACATGCAAGCCTCAAACTAAGGAACCGCGCAAATATAACTGACTATAATAAAAAACTTAGCGAGTACACATAAGTGCATTACGATGGCATACTTCTACAACTATAGTACTTATAAACAGAACGCCTACGGGCCACGGGCCGAGCACAACGATTTTTTGCACTGACATTTGAAAAATGCATTTTGAAGCATGCGCACCTATTTCTTGTTTTAAAAAAATATAGCGCAATTCCCGTAGATGACGTTGACGTTCTAAATTCAAACGGGTTTGTGACGTAACCAAGAAGCTGTTGACAGTTTTTTTTTCTCAGTGCCAGTGTAGTGACATCGATTCCGAATCAATCGATTTTTGAGTGAGATGAGTTATGTTTATCGTGATTATCGAGGTCTCGTAACGAAAAAATATCTATGCAGGTAATGTTTTCTTTGTAAGTTCAGTTAAAATTTTAAAGTCTTACGAATGTTTGAATGTAGAGTTCTATCTAGCTTTAATAGAGCATGTACGAATAATTTTTAACTTGTATGAAAGTAATGCTTGGATCAAAATAGTTTTAGTAATTTAGATTTGTTTAAAATTGAACGTTATTAGAACTGCATTTGAGTTGTATGTTAAGTATTCTAACTTCGGCAGCGAAAGGTTGGCGAAAGTGACCTAACCTAAAAGTGCATTGCGCTAAACGTGCTAAGTTAAGCACTTATTATAATATGCAGTAGGTCTTATAAACTTAATATTATTTATATTGTTTCTTAATAATCGATTTTATTGTCAATGCCGCTAATATTTAAAAAAATCAGAACACCAAAAACGGAATATTTTACCTTCATTACGGTTATAACAGTAATAACAGTTTACGGTTTAATTTTTAGAGATATATATTTCTTATTTATAATAGTTTTTTGACACTACAAAAAAAAAGAAACTTTTGTGTAAAATATTGTACGAAACTTTTTATATATTGCATTATCTTTTTAGTATCTATAAATATTTATATGCCATTTCTTTCTTGTAAGAGCAGTCTTATACTTTCAAAGTTCAATGACGCTACTGCCCATTCATAAAGATATCGAATATCGTTTGTTAGCAACAATTACAATGCATTGTTAAACGTTGAATTTACCACTGGTTTGTAATAAGCAGCACGGAGAAGAACTAGTAAGATAGATTATACAATATACACCCCGTATGAACCAGCAAGAAACCAAGAAAGTCAGGTTACATACCATATTAAGTAACTGAGACCTTATTTCTACTAACAATGCAGTTTGCTGTAAAAATTCAGCCGTTCTGAGGTTTTGTATTCAAAAAAAATTAAATCTGTATCGTTTCATTGTTTCAGACACTACACATCGCGCATAATTGAAATTTAATATAGCAATACATCTTGTTAATCTATATAATACATATATACACACACATATATATATATAGTCTGCATTGGATTGACAATTTAAAATACTCTTAGGAAAAATTAATAGCGACATTTGACCAATTTCCCGCCCAGATTATCTTCGAAACTTTTAGGCCTAGAATAAAAAAAAAATACTTATAGTTTAAGGAAGATCAAGGCTGACTTCGAAGATAAAATGGCCAAAGTGTTCGCTGGCGGCATTCATAAGATCTCACATACCCCGGCGAAAGTGTGTGAGGAGGCGAAAGAAATATGTAAGGACCGCGATACTTGGCGCTCCGTCCTCTCCGACTACTCCGTCAGGGATATAGCGTGAGGATATTTATGTATATACACGTGTGTTAAAATATGACGAAGTTTCTAGGTTTCAGTTCTAATAAAATTTATCTTTTTATAAAATAACAAGTCGTTAGCAGCCTGCTTCGCTGCGCGTAAATTAAAATTTTGATGAATGAATTCAAAAAATAAATAGCCTAAAACCATCTACTAACAATTCCGCATCAAATGTATATAGTCCCATACCAATACGTTCACGTGATTGAAAGACAAAGAAAATTATATAATAACATAGGAGATGTAAGGAACATCTGTGCGTGAGTTCTACTACAGCATTCACCAATTTTTAGTCATCAAATAAAAGTAAAGAGACAAAGAAATATTCCAAAAAGTTTGTTTTAGAATTGAAGAAACATAAACAGCCTATCCAAAACGAGAATATTTTTCATATTGGCATGACTCATATGTTCAAAAGTACCTTGTGTTCTTGACGTAATAGGCTGGTTGTGACGAAGACAATTTTAAAAAAGACAACATCGATTGACCTGAAATAAACCGAATGGATTTACTCGTTGTTATGTGTCAACTATTAAGGAAATCATAGAACAAATCAGGAAATAAAATCACTGGTTTCGTTGACAAAAACATAGCACATGTGGGAATTATCTTTTTTGCACACATATGTTCACTGACCTTTCAAATATTATAATTATTCATAGTTATGAATATTCGTTTTAAAATTATTCTCATAAAATGATGCCTGACAGAGTTTCTTGCCGGTTTTTTTGCATTTTCAGAGATTGGTAGGCATCAGATAAACATTCGAAAAATATCGAATTTAGCTTTGTAAAGTAATGAGCCCCTTGAGAATGTTATCAAATTAAGACACTGTTCTACCACAGTTTTAGAATATGTAACATAATTTCGTCATTACATAAAATAAATAGAAATATGCTGTGGATTACTAGCAGTTTTAAATCAATGCAATAATTGAAAAAAAAAAATGTTAAAATAACTTCAGTCAAGGATGTCACGTTACAGAATGTTATTTATCAGAGGATTGCTCCATATTGTTGACCACGATTCAAAAAACAATAGTGAAAATTGGGAAATATCAACAAAAAACTTTGAAAAGAAGACTTCCGAACATTCAGAATTATTTCCAATTTGTATACATTTTTTCTATTATTATAAGGCACATAGAACGGAAAATCAAAAACTATTGATTGAGAAAAACAAAGTCAAAATAGTCATTTGCTATTGCTATTAAATGTTTTACTCTGGAGATTAACGTTGTATTATGTAGATCTTATGTTACTTAATATACTTATAGAATTTAGTATATAATGGAAATAAGTTGATAATAATATGTACGAAGCACTGTTTCCATTTAGAAATCGAACATCCACTGCAAGTTAAGGCTCTTCCGTTATTATACATTTTCGTGATAACAATTCAAGACTACTTAGGTTTAAACTCTCCTATTATACATTTGATTATTATCATTGACTGCCCCGTCGGCCACCTGGCTTTCAAATCAGGGTCCCGGGTTCGATTTCCAGTCAGGTCAATTCAAAGCTCTGCCACTCCCAGTTCGTAGCTTGATGCCTATAGTACAGGCCCATTGCTTAGTTCGTGGTCACACACAATTAGTGCAATCTGGAATATTATAAAAAAAAAATGTACTAGAATATGGGTAATATTGGACAAAAAGCTTTATAGATGTTTCATCTTGTAACAATTACTTCTCGGGCTATTGGCCTACACATTTCCTCTTCAGTTCGTTAAACTTGACTTCGTTTGTTGATACAGAGGTTTATTTATTTTATAAATCAAGGGTTCTCTAGATTCAAATCCACTACTTCAATTTAAGAAAAAAAATTTGCCTGAAATAGTTTATTTATGGGTGAACTCAATTTATTGATTGACTATAGTGTACAAAATTAGTACTTATATTTAAAGCTCATCAAAATGGAGACATCGTAATATCTTATTAAGTAAATACAATCCCAATCTATTACACAACGTAGACTGCATTCAAATCTAATCGATAATGTGTAATGATAAATTAAACCAACGAATCTTCTTAAAATATTATGTATTATGTTCATAGAACCCCAATAAGGATACTCCAACCATGTCTTCAAAAATATCTTCAGTATATAGTCGTAGCTCTGTTACAGATTTCAATAGTATACTCGTATACTACAGACATTGACTGCGCAAACTCTTTTTAAAGAATAGAAAAAGTTTAAAAAAAATGTATGTGTGTATCTTGCCTTAACTGTGGCACGCGGCGGCGCACCGCACTGTTAAAGTCGACTAAAACAGGCCGAAAATATTACCTAGGTTTTTAGTAACATGTTTATGCTTTTTTAATGTTTTAGACACGAAAGCTTTTAAAACATTTCATCAGTTCGAATGGGTAAAACTTGGCAGTTCAGACAGTGTCGTTTCGTAAAAGAATCCTTTGTCCAGACTTGTCTTTAAAACTAAAATTTTCCTTTTAAGTGACTTGAAAATTTTTAGTTTAGTAATTAAGTATTTGATGTTGAAGTTTTGAACTTTCTAAACAAAATTTTACTTGTTAACATTTTGTTAAATTTTTGTAAAACGGTGCGAAGACACTCTACTGCAAAAATACTCCTTTGTTAAAAAAGTGGTACAATTATGTCACTGGCAGAAAACAAAAAAATTATTAAAAAATAATTTAAAAATTACGTAGCCCAACAGTGCTCGCACACTCGTAAACAGCATTGTCGTAGGTCAAGCCGCGACGCACACACGCAAAGCACGAAGTTTAAAAACACGGAGAGCAATGCACGCAGGAACTTACGGTATCGGATATCAAAAATAAAACGATTGCATATGCAATATATTATGTATTTAGGTTATATACATATGTATATAGGTGTTTGTTTGTAATATAACACTGCACGCGGCGTTTCTTTCATTTTAGTTAGTGCAAGTAGTTATATACTTAGAATGCTAATGTTAGCTCTTTGTTATGTATTCGTAGTCAATAAAAGTTATAATCAAAAAGGTAATCGATTTTTTCTTGTAAAAATAAATAAATGTTATAATCCAGAATAGAATCAGCAAATACTGAAACTAAAAAGAGAATATTTCTTCCGTTTGTCTAAACTCGTTCAGAGCACGCGCTGCCTTTACATGTGGGCGTTTTGTTACGTATGTAAGAGTGGAATAGTGTACGTAGACGTGTATAGCGACCTACAAACGTGAATGTGTGAGTAATGCGTACGCGCATACTCTTGTCTTAGGTTAGGGAGGTGAGCGACCTCTCTCGTTTTGCGCAGACTCCATTTATTTTTATTATGGCAACACACGTGGACGACCATCGACAGATATTGCGCTTTTATTACGTTATCTTCCTCTCTCGCGAAATTTATTGCTTGTTTAAAAATTAAATGAAAAATATAAGCAGCCAGTGCTGTAATTTATTTGAAATATAAAGTATTGTCATTTCTGCACTCACACTTATTATTATAAAATATTTTTAAACTAAATGTGTATTTAAATAGTTATGGGACACAGAAAATGGAGTCTATAATTTAATTAAAATGATTTACACACAATCGCATTTCACAAATGCTTTCAAAGGAAATAATTAAAAAATGGAATCGATTACGTATCGAATCGTGTAATCGATTTAAAAATTCAGGTTCGACGTCCCTGATCATGACCCGTGTAGATACATGAATACTGTATGAGGCTAACTTTACGTTTTCAAATCACAATGTATGTGAGTGCGTATTTTCTATTCTGTCCTTCACTCGGAGACGGAAAGAAAAGATTGTGATTCTAAACAAACAATCATTTTCTTGATAATTTATATTCTTTACTAGTTTTGATATTTATATACTTTATTAACAAATAAAGTAACCAAAAATAGGTCACAGTTTGCAATTAATTAAAAAAGCGTTCAAGTCTCAGAGATATTGTGTGTGTAATGTTTTTCAATAGTATCTAGTAATCATATTTTTAAATAGTATCTAGAATGTTCCTTTTTAAACGAGTACCTTTTTAAGTTTTGAAACAACAGTAGTCGATTTTATTGATTTAAATACATGTATACAACAACTTGAGTAAGACTGATATCAATTTTTATCCTTAAAATGTAAATAAAGTAAAATTGATATAATGATGTCAACGTCTTAGCCTTAAAAAATGCGGGGTAACGCACTCTCAGGGCTAAACGATAAGAAACACAAAGGACAATATCACAGAGTACTTAAAGTTAAAAATATACTAGCCACTAACTGCGGTTCCACTCGTTTATACGATCATTAATAAAAATGTATTACATGTCTTTTAGTAAAGAAACGTAGTAGGTAAACCCGGGTCCAAAACTTAACATTTGATTACTTTTTCTGAAACAATTATAAAAAGTTGATATCAGGTTACAGATACATTCTTTTATAAAAACGCAATCGGTTTTGGTATCGGCCTTCTGCTAAATTGAATGCAAAAGGGCATAGGGCATTCCTTGGGCAGGTAGCATTCTTTGCCTTTCAAAAATTGGAAAATTGTAAAAACAAAAAAAAAATTATTGTAGATATAAACTTATAAATTTTTCAATAATTCGTTGTGTTGTTACAATGCAACGTTGCCTAATTTACACCAGTCACCTAAACACATTTACTGAAGACAAAACGTTATGAACCTCAAGGTAATAAAGAGCTTAAGCAACCAATTGCATAATGTAATAAAAATGCGCGATGCGTCGTCACTTCTCAGATAAAACACGATTAGTTATTGCGTCATCGACCACACTCATGTACGTACAGCACACACACCTACGCAAATATGAAATAACTATTTATTATTTTTTTATGCAATAAAAATATGTTTTTTTTAATAAATAGTATATTCGATATTTTCCTATCATAGGACTATATTTATATTACGATTGCAGACCATAATATTTTTGAAAACAAAAATAAATTAGTTTTGTTTTTTTTTGTAAATTGTATAAATATCCGGCGTGTTCAATAAAATTTCAATTATTACGTAACGTGATGTGATTATGTGTGAGAAGAATAATGAGATTTGAGGAAGCGACAGAAGTATGTAAGGACCGCGAGGCTTGGTGTTCCGTCATCTCTGACTACCCCGTTAGGGATACAGCGTGAGGCTATGAATGTATGTATGCCTATGTATGTACTAAGGAATTAAATTATATTAGTCCCAAGGTTTACGTTTATAATGTATTACATAATCTAATTGACAGAACTTTAAGTCTATATTATATACCGATATACAAAAAAATTAAGTTCTAAATGTAGTCTAACCGACAAACACAAAAACATTCCCGGTAATTTAATGAAAAGTAAGACCTGCATGTAGAATATAAAAATACAGAAGTGTTTGTATTACAGATATACATACTTATGTCATTCTGTGCATGTGTGAGCGCTATCGCAGAAAGAAATGAGGTTATCTGAATGCGCTTGTCATTGTCTGTCTGGACTCGATTCTACAGCGAATTTAAAATGGTTTGTAATGCACTAAAAAATGAAAAAAATATGTCCAATGTCCAGACTATAATAACAACTATACATGTTATATTGTACTTGTTGGTATTTATAAGACCACACAGTCAAAAGAACGAAATTTAAAAAAAAATTTACATGTGTCTTGAACACACTAGCTAGAAATAAAAGCTATTTGCAATTAAACGAAAAAATAAAAATGTTTTCTTTTTACAAATTTTTCTCCTGCCACTTCTCTACTCTCCGCACACGCATACGTTATATGTACCTATACATACACACAATTACACATGGACACGCCGCGTCGTGTCGCTCCGTTTGTTGACATAGGTCAGTGTCGGAACGCCTCGCTCGTGTTTATTACGCATTTTATTGTTTCTGCCAAGTTCTTTGTGGACTCTGCTTGAAGAATGCGCGGGATGAAATTTTATGGGATGATTCAGCTTATTTATAATTGCGTACCTACTTGAGAAAAAATATTTTTAAACTAATAGTATACTTATAACTTTATTCGATTTTCAACGTATTATGTTTCAGGCGATATACCTACAAAATTTATGACAAATAGTAATCTGTTAATTAATCAATAGTTTTACAAATGTAAAATAATAATTAAATACCTGCTGAGTATTTTAAAAACAGATATTGTTTACTATAAAAAAAAATTTTCTCGATGACTTATGATTGTTCAAAGAAATAAATCATTATGGTTAAAATATAGGTGTACAGTTGTTTTTAAATAAGGTGATTTCTAGAAAAAACATGTTACTGTTAACTTATATTGTTCTCAATATATGGGTAGAAATTAAATTTTCTATTTATCTGATTATTATAAATTTATTTTATTATTAACTAACTTTTATGATAATTATAATTATCTGTCTAATTAGGTATTATAAGCGTTCTTACTTTACTTCCGCTTAGAAAATATGATAATGAGCATATTCATTATGTTCATTGTTTAGAAATTACTTTTTAACAATAAAACCTTGAAAAAGTAGGTAACTATTTTGTAAAAATTATTTCAACAAAATAAATTCGATTTCAAAACATAAAAAAAAACACTCAATCTGTATTTTTTCTAAATTGAATTTACCTATTTATTTTCTCTGAATGTAAACTGGGACAGACTCGAATGGGAGACTCGTTTAATTACAATGGAGTATCATTGTTTTCAAATAAAAAATTACATATATACTTATGTATATATTATATTATTATTATGTATATATTATAAAAATGTATATATTATATTATTATGTATATATTATAAAAATTACATATATACTTATGTATACATGTAATTTATTATTGTTATACATATATATCATGTATTGTTTCATAACAATAATAACATAACATATCTTCACGCTATATCCCTAATGGGATGGGATCAGAGAGGATGGAGCGCCAAGTATAGCGGTCCTTACATACTCCTTTCGTCTCCCCAATTCTCGTTAGTCTCCTCAGAAACAACACTTACAGTAGGTAATTAATTTGTCTTAAGATTATAATTGTTTTCACATTTAGTCTTGCTTTCATGATAAATAATATGCACATACATTATACGGGGTGAGAAATTATTCGAAATTAGAATTTCGAAATGTTATTTCATATTTTTTACGAAGTAGGAAGTCCACACCGGCAGCGCAACGTGGACATACCCGTGGGCGGATCGCGATAGCGATGGTTATATCTAAGCAGCTATCTGACCGTTAGGTAGTGTTGTTTCTGTGCTTAGTACTAACAATAAATAACATATAATGGCCAGTGATACGAAATGAAAAATAAAAAAATTTTAATCGATGAAAAATTGAACGATGAAATGAAAGATCGATGAAATTGTGTTATAGATAAAAATAGACAAAATTTAAGCCTTTTGTGTCATTTTCGATTCTGTTCTTTATCGTTTTTAGTAACATTCAGATTATTTTGTTTTAATCTGTGAATGTGTCTGTGTAACAAATAATTTGGTTTTATGTGTGAAATGTTTGAGTATGTATTATTATTAAAATTTCTTTACTTACAGAATGTATATGTATACAAGTCGCAATTAAATGCATCTTCGGCAGTAAATTGCAATAATATATATATAAATTAATAAATACAATGAAATACTAATTACAGGTAAAGACATTTGAAACCCCGCTGTACTTATAAAAAGTTATAACATTAAAAATGTATTTCATGGTGGCCGCTACCAAACTAACATTATAATTTATCTGGAGGAAATATGAGGAAGGATGGTTGATAGCCATACTGCTAAAATATTGTTTTCTTTTAATAAAAACAGAAAATGCATGTCAACAAAGTCATACTTCAATAAATAAGGATATAAAATATGATAAAAAGTGCATTTCGATAAAAATCTTCTCAAGGCGCGAGTAGTTACTCATTGGCTCTCTTTAAATAAACTTTACCTTGGACTTATAAAAAGACCTGTAAACAATGAAATAAAGATATAAAAATATGTCAGCGCCGTGTTCGTAAACAAGGGTTGCGTTTATTAAAAATATTTCAAGGTTTCTTTTCTGGCCGAGGTCGGCTCACATTCTGTTAGAAATTTGATATAATATCTACTGTTTTATACGACATTTAAATGATTTATACACCACTTCTACATCTTTAAAAATGAAAAGTTTGTTTACTAGTGTCGTCATAGCCAAAATAACCGAACGAAACCCTAATAATTTTCTAACCACTGACTGTCTGTTTGTTCGTATACTATCTGGCTTATTTCTACCGCCATCTCACATCCTATACTGAACTATTTGACACACACGAAGCTTAAGTTGATAAAAAGTTACTGTTTTGCAAACAACACTATTCAATTCATTTCAAATTATAATATTTAAACATAATTACAATCACTAAAATTTTAAACGTATTTAAATTTACCGTCCTTTCGCCATTTGTTAAAAAAAATATGTACATTAATTATTTCTGAATTACAATCGCATTTTATTGCTTTCTTGAAAGTTTGTTTTGATCAACTGACTACTTTTGATATTGTTTGTAATTTGTAAAGTAAATATGAGAACCGTATATCTGACAATCTTAAAATATTTATTTATGAGCATTTTAAAGATAATGTTCTCACATTATATTTACAATGTAATATTTGGTGCAAGCAATCACTAATCAATAACTGCTTAAAATAGACATTATTTTAAAGACTTTTAGAAACAATATTCGTCAGTTTATGATTGTTCTATTTTATTCACGACTATATATTTTGTAGGCACAGATTGGGTATTTGTAGCAAGCTACAGATGCGACAATCACTTTGCCGTAATTGTATGTATTTCGTTTTGGCGCTACTATCGCCTACTTTGTTGACAACCGTACTATACGTACGTGCCAATACTTTTTATATATCTTTACGTAGCTATATCCTAGTGATTCCGAAAAACCACCAACGCAGCGGTTTAGGGGATTATTTACAATTAACAACAGAGGAGAATAGGCATTTCAAGGTTCTCAACTCAAGCATGAAAAAAAAAAACACAAGGTAAACCTAAACTCAAATCGAAATAGAAAAGTAGCCAGTCTGAGTATGAATCAGACTGACAGCATACTGACAAGCAATTGACTTTTAAGGCGGATAGTCAAGACGGCAGAAGCGATTACAGAGCCAATACAACTCGTTTGGAACTAAAATTGTCACAGGCCAGTTTGTAGGTAACTGAACTATTTAGTAAAAGTTATTACAACGACGCATTCAGACTTTTTGGCGGGAACGGGAGAAGTGAGGTTGACATTTTGTTTAGATTTTCTATTTTTTACATTTTTGGAAGTTTTAAAGCACAAAAGTGATAGTATATTGTGTTTTAAAGTTCTGTATAAGTGAAAACAATGGAGTAGGTTTATATAAACATGTGTAGCTGAAGTTCTCGCGTTCTTCCAAGAAGTCCTTCATAACTTTAGTAAAGCCTACTATCACTTTACTGGAGAAGTTTTACGATAAGAAAAAACTAATTTACTATGATTCTACTTATAATACGTGACATTGGCAAACGCGCTAAACAGTGCGCCATGCCATAAAGAAAAAAAAACGACGCATTGAACAGAGTAAGTTCAAAAATAAAATTAAAATCACGTCAAATCACGGAGGACAATTGGATGTACAAAGAAAATAGTAAAAAAGAACAGCACTATTATTTTTCTTTTTTTTTAAATTGTTTATATTTGTTCTTTATCATAAAAGAGTCGTACGCTGGCCTTGATAACAGTATGTTTATTCAAACGTTTGTCACAGTTGCTGTTTGATATAATGATCAGTTATTATAAAACGTGGCTTGGAGGCGCGGTTTTGATGGCATGACAAGGAACTCGTAAGATTACAGTATTTTTATAGAAAACGTTCACTAGAGTGTAATTCATATAAGCATTGATTATTAGAGTCAAGCATATATTCTATACAGTGCATAACTGTCTATTGCACGTTTATGTAACTTATAAAATAACTAGATCACTTCTTATTTAACATCGACATTACGAAAATTAAAAGTTCAAATATGCGAAAACAGTATCTGTATAGTGACAACGGTTTGAGAAGAGAAATGTCATAAAAATAACTACATAGACTTGGCTTCAATCTTACTACTGCATTGGACCATCTTTATGTGAATATTAATACTACTAAAATATACATAAGTAGTAATCTTAAAATAGTATACTATTGCGGCTTGTTTTTTATGTATAAACGAAAATTCCAAACAATTAGTTACCCGAATTGTATGGTCCCAAACTAAACATTAGATTTGTAAATACTACAGGCATCACACAACGGACTGTGGGAGCTTTCAGCTACATGCAAACTCCAAGAATTAAAAAAAATTCTTTTCCTTAATAGACATAACCGAAATCGAACCCGGGGCTCCAGCCTAAAAAATAAATACCATTACCACCACGTATAAATTTAATGACAAGGGAATATTCAGATCAGCAGTTTTTCTTTTGTAATAAAAAAAATAATAAAGTTAATCACATACACAATAAAAATTACGAAAAAAATTATGTGTATTAATGAACACAAAGATGGCATAAGGGTCTGAGCACACTAGTATTAGCACTGACTAGTAGTTGCGATTTTATTGACGCTAAATCGTGTTTTGGCGACTATCTGCGATTTATCATCGTGCGATATCAAATCTCACGTTTTTGTGACTCTACCGTCGCTTTATCGCATTTAAACGACTTCCCGAGTTCGATGATTGTAGTATCGATGTTTTGAATCACTAAAACTAGCGACTAATAACGATTAAATCCAGATAATGTAGAGTTCAGTTCCTGCATCGAGCTTCAAAAAGGCAAATGGCCTATCAACAATGCTAAAAGCTGCAAGTGTGTTCAGAATTCGAATTCTGAATTGACCAATGCCGAACCAAACACATTCATAGTCACCCTAATTATCGCAATAACGAGAAATATGTTTGTTAAAACAATTATCACGCCATATTGAATTGTTTTTTTACCCTATTTTTTTAATTATGCATTACGGCGACACGGCGGAAGTGATAAGTTGATAATTAATATTTCGACACCTGTTACAATATTGACTTAATTATTTGCGAAAAGGTAATATGATTTAAAAGTGACATACTCGAAGTGGTCTTTCGCAATTATCTATTAACTAGCTTTTCCTCGCGGATTTGTCCGTGTGGAATTGAAAATAATATATCCTTCTCCTGGGTTTAATCTTCCTCCATTGTATATTTCATCAAAATCGGTCCAGCGGTCCACCCATGAAAGCCGACCAAACAGACAAATTTTCGCATTTATAATATTGGATTTTAGTTTGAATGTAAATTTTTGTATTTTTCTTTATTTAGACATATATCGCCAAAAATTTATTCTTACGCGTTTCACTTCTCAACGAATCATCTTCAGCATAGACTTTGTGCAAGGTAACTGACTGAGATTGAAAGTAAAAATGCTTTGTTGAGTTCGAAACTAATAATAATAAAAAAAAAATTTTTCTCGACACAATTATAATTAATTTATATGACATTAAGTAATATAGGTGTAGATAAGCATTTGATATTTATATTGTTTTGTATTAATGATAATTGGTTGTTCATTATTTTATGTGTATTATAACAATAATAGGATGTCACGAAGATTAAACAGCCAGAGTGTTAACTGACGGAAATGTCAAAAGCAGCCGCAAACTTAGGCGAAAACGTGTGAGTAGAATGATGAGATTCGAACAGGCGAGAGAAGTATGTAAGCACCGCGAAGCTTGGCGCTCCGTCCACTCTTACAACCCCGTTAGGGATACAGCGTGGAGGTAATATGTATGTATGTAGAATGTTTATGTAATTATTTAGAAGAAAATATTGTTTTCGAATATTGAACTATTAATAATATCTTCATACCATTTCTTTTTCGGGATGGACAGAGTATCAAAGTAATGTAAAAAAATACATAAAATAAATGCAAATAAAATGTCAAGTCATATATCTCTCTGGTGCGATAAGAGGGTGGGAACTGGAAGCCATAACGTAGTTCCAAGGGCAGGTAATCTCTCGAAACATAAAAATGAAAGATGTGTATAAAAATAACTCAATTCAGGATTAGTATGCCGCGATCTGTATGGGTGACGCAAATTTTGCGAACTTGACTCCTTTTTTTAGGCCGTGAGTATTTTTACACTTTAAAGGCGGCGGACACATTGGATCGAATTTGTGCTGTACGATTTTGAACGAATTCTGTCTTAAAAAGAGTTACTGCACACACTTCTCAATGAACAGTCGGCAAATGCAAATGAGGAGATAGGTGATTTGTAGACTTAAAATCAGTTTTTTTTCATGTTTGTTAAAAAAAACTAATAAAAACATCTTCCCTTCAGTTATAAAGATTTGAAAATATAGTTTTAACAGTAAAGTTAGAAATTTTAATCTCCTTAAAATAAAATAAAATAAATAATTTGCAACTTTGAGGAAGTCTATTATTGAAGATAATGTGTAGTTTTAAGTTTGTAAATATTAACGTTAGGATATGTATGTAGATACTGTATACATTTATTTATTAACAAAAAGTACATACATATGTTAATATTTACAAACTTAAAACTACACATTATCTTATTTACTTATTTAGATACTTATTTTTTAGAAATAAATGCAGTTTAAAATTATGTTCATGTACATATATATAATGAAGTTATGTTTTCTTTGTGCGTCAATCACGTTAAAACTACTGAACAGATCGACATGGGACCACGACCATTCGATGCGGAATCGTTTGTAGATGGTTTTGGGCTACTTATTTTTTGAACTGTTTTTTTTTTTTTTTGCCCAGCGAAGCGGGCGGGAAACGGCTTGTATATTATAAGTTCTAAAGTGCATGCTTACAAAATTACTGATTATTGTAATACTAGTTGTTGCCCGTGACTCCGTCTGTGTGGAACTATAAAACTCCTTCCCAAGGCTAAATCTGTCTCCATTATAAATTTCATTAAAGTCTGTCCAGCGATTAAGCCGTGAAAATGTAACAGACAAACAAATAGAGCACTTTCGCTTTTATAATATTAGTGCAGATAGATGGGTTTCACGCCGATTCAAGAACAGTAGTTGCAACTAAGAGAAACCTAAGAAACGACTACATATCGCCAAATATAATAAAATAATCAATTAAATTAAAACAAAACTCGACTAACGAAATCGTTGTCAGTTTCGTTGCCATTGTAGCTATATAGCAGCTGATTTTGGAAATATTCGTATAAAATAATTATAAAAGTTACATACATACATACATACATATCTGCACGCTGTACCCCTAACAGGGTAGTCAGAGAGGACGGAGCACCAAGCGACGCGGTCCTTACATACTTCTTTCGCTTGTCAAATCTCATCATTCTTCTCACACATTTACGCCAAGGTATGCGGAGTGCTTTATAAGGGTTAAGGTTGTATAATGTATATACGAGGATGTACAATGTACATTCTGATATAACCTTTTTGCTACATGGATAACTTATTCTTTCATTTTATCGTAATTACATAAGTATAAATATAATTCTTCATGATAACTAGTGTTCGACTTGAATCGTTACATATGTATTAGAAAATAAAAACCAGCCAAGTGGTTTTTGTTTTGTATTATAATACATATGAACCGATTAATTAATGTCTTCCGTGACGGTGTTTCACGCGTGATAGTGCTGTTATTAGGTGTCCACTGCCCACTTCTATTCAGCCTACGTCAATTGTAAGTCCTTCAGATACAAGCCTACGTTTAATTTAAGACATATTTTATAAAGAAAATTATGGGTTTTAGAGTACAAATACTGCGATTCTTCTTTTTTACCCGACTGCTCCAGAATAATGGTAATATTTTTCAATAATATGTAGTTGTGTATGTACGTATAAATCAACCGTTACAATCCAATTTGCAAAAAGACAAATAACCTCTTTGTGCATAGTTTGATGAAATGGGCGTTATCAATAAATCTATAATATATGTCAATATATTATATTTACAAAACATTTAATATTATATTTAAATTGACTTGAACCGGGAATCGAACTCTGGACCCTCGATTTGGAAGACAGATGCACTAAATACAGCATGAATGGACCAATTATTACATATTTTTATTTCAATTGTCATGCGAGAACTTCGGTGTGCGAATTCAATTCGTATTTCGCAGTTTTTTATTGTATACTGAGAGAAGTATTACTTAATTTTTTGTTTTCTACATTCCTTTGTTTAAAGTAAAGTTTCTGTAAAAACAAAACACTTCAGAAACAGGTCACCTCGTTCCCTACATTAAAAAATCTTGTTAAAAGCTGTGTTAAACCGCCAAACAGAAGTAATTTTTCTTAATAGAGCTATAAAGCCTCTTGAAACGGTTTCAGTAAAATGAACTGGACATATTTCATTCCTTTTTTTACATTTTAAAAGCGCTCAATTTTTTATGCCACTAATTACGCCCTAAGGGGTTGTCCGAGCGTGTTCATTCTCTCGGCGGGACTACCGAACAAATACTAGAAGGAAACAGAAAACAATCGTAGGTTTTCTAATACGTTCAAACAAATGCTAATAGGAAAAATTTTACGCTATTCCACTATAATTTTATTTTATTATAATTAATTTTATGAAATGCTACAGGAAAACGTAATCTATTATTTTTGCGTACCTACATATGTTTGACCATAGCTTTGTTTATATTTTAATCGGTATTTTTAATTATGTACTTATGTAGATTTAATTCTGTAGGTATTGATAATTTCCAATGATATATTTCGCACGTTATGACTTTATTTGTATGTACGTACTATGTAATGTATTTTTATGTAGTTACAATTAAAAATTAAATTAAATAAAATGTAATTTTGTTATGCTTGTGATCGTTCACCTGACGATACAATATGGGTGTTTGCTGTAAATTGATTCGCTAGATGGCGTAGCTGTACCTGTCACGTAATTTTACGTATTTACCGAAATAAAGCGACTCCAGAGATCATTTTTTCAATTTGCATGTTCGCCACATAATAGCAAATGATATGTAACTTTAAACTTAACCATTTTCATTCTCGTCACCTTTTTTTATCCATTCTTTTCACGTAACAAAATTAGTGAATTGAACTTTTGTTTCTTTGCAACGAGATTAAGCTCAACGACCTATTTCTTTATGAAAACCATAAAACTATCTTATGGATATTTCTATGTTATTAGTGGCAGTATGCAACCCTTTTAACGCTAAAAGATGTAATTTTAAATATTAGGTACTTACCTGAATTCTTAAGTTGTCAATGTGGCAAAAGTGAAACATATTAAAATATTTCAATCAAATATTTTTTTAAGTAATGTTATTAATTACCAGTTGGGCTTTTCATTGTAAATAGTAACAAAAAGAGTACAAAAAAACCATTTTTAAAAACAAGCTTTTATTCAAAATTCAGTTGTACTAGTAAAAATAATAATTTTATGCAAAGGTTGTGCTGATGAATATTATTTATATAGATGAAAACAATAAAAAGGATCGATCGAAATCCTGCATAAAACTAGCTACTTATAGGCACGATGTTAAGATAATCACTGAAAAAATAAATATCCATAATTGTACCTAATATTCTATTGCATCAAATAATTTCGAAAGCTTGTATGCAGGATTTCGATCGATCTATTTTATTATATTTGTCTATATAAATAACATTTATCAGCACAACCCTTGCATAAAATTATTATTCTCGTTTTAGTACAACTGAATTTTTGAATAAAAGCTTTTTAAAAAATTTTTTTTTTAATTAATAATTTTATTTTCAGTTTTTTAGTTTTGTCTTAATCAAGTTGCAAGGTATTTTTCCTGTTAATTTCAAACTATCCAATTCTTCGATGAGGAGTCCTTCTAAAGATTTTATTCGACTAAGGGCAATAGCTTGCTCAGCGACGAAAAGTTTAGGGCCCAAATACAAGACGGCGTGCTCCACTCAGAACCTAGATATCATATAGGACCAGAGTATATGCCAAGACAAAACAAATGACCCCAAACTCGATGGGGATGCGTGGTTTTATTACAGAGTTCCTTCGACCACCTTCCAGCTCCATCTTTAGGCCCTAGATATCATGTAGCAGCAGAGTGCTTACCAAAACAAATCAAACGAGCCCAAACGGGTATATCTTGTTGGCTACCTTCCGACTCCATCATCAGACCAGCTCCATGGTACTATATTATTACATTATCATCGAAGGTACGCAAGTATACCAAATTTGAGTTCAATCGAAAGTTAGAAAGTGGTTCTAATTTAGCTTCCAAGATTTGACCCACAAAAACATACATACTAACACGGCAAACATGGCAAGTTAAATAAAAGCTTATAATAATTATTATAAAAATGAGATGACGGTATAATGTCAAAAACAGATTGAAATAAATTCATAATATTTATTTATACATACATACATATCTTCACGCTGCATCCCCAACGGGGTAGTCAGGGAGGACGGAGCGTCAAGTGTCACGGTCGTTATAATACTTCTTCTTATAATACTTATAATACTTCTTATAGGACTATTATAAGTATAATTATTTATGTAACTAGATATTTTTATATTGGATGGTAGTATTGCCATGAGTAGAAACACCTTGGGCAGCGTTTATTTTTATTCAGTGTATCATCGTTGGGGATGTTTCACAGAACGCCAACCGTGTTACAGAAGCTTTTTACTTTTTAATTGTTGTAAAAACTAATAATCTCAATGTTAAACGTTCTTTAAGTACAATTTTTAAACTTAAAACATGCGTTAATTAATTGTACATACATACATATCTTCACGCTGTATCCCTAACGGGGTAGTCAGAGAAAACGTCATTAATTGTATTCTTAAAAATATTAGTAGCACAATTTATTATGTACACAAAAAACTGTACAGTAACGATCCGCCTAGGCTTCATACGAGACTCGTTCACGAAACGCAGTAATGGTGAAAATCGCATTGAAATCCACTTAGAAGCTCAGAAGTTGTATGTGAATACACAGACAAACGCGTATTGCGACATTGTTTTGTATTATTTCTTAGAGTCTATAAATTGTTACATTGTTTCCATGTTATAAATACATTAGGACTATTATAATTACCTAATATAAAATAAAAAAATACGGACCTTCAGAATGAAACCGACCTTATTCAAAATTTTTGAATTTTGAGACGTAATAATAAATTTAGCCTACCTACTATAATATGAATTTATGTAATATGAATTTATCCATCTGTCCGCCCCATTAGCTACATATCGTGAGAATATTTGAACATGCATTTGTGAAAAATCCATTTTATTATTTCAGTTGAATTCATTGTCCTAACTTGCCAAAACAATCTCACAATTTTGGGCTAGATCAGTTTTGTTATAAAGGTGCAATATGTAAGTAAAAGTAGAAGTTATATGAAAATTTAGTAGATGATAATATTAACGATAAAATCAGAATTACAAATAAAAAGATTACGTACTTTAAAAACACGTAAATTCACGCCAATTTCTAATCAGGGTGGACAGAGCTGCAAGCCGTAATAAAATCACAGTGTAACGTCGCCTCGCTTCTGGCGAAAATTTGCATAAGATGACAGAATGGAAACAGTTCATAGGTTACTAACTCGTCGCCTATAACGTTTCAATAATCATCAAGTCAACTTTCACGGTCTTTTCAGGTATATTTAATATTTTCTGTCTCATCTATTAGAACAGTACAAGAAAAAAAATTACTAGTAAATAAGCACTAAATATTTCTGATGTAGGCCTTAAATCACTTATTTATGGCTCTTCCGGGTATAGAACCTTAGACCCGGCATCATATCGCAACGAAAATCATAAATTCTTTGCAATTTCTTCGTTGCGTGTGCCGAACGTCTAGTTCCACTTTCTAGCACGCGTGAAAGGGCCTACATTTGCTTGCATTAAAACAGGCTCAAGTAGTTAAATCAATTTACTTATTAGTTTGAGAAAGAAATTTAAAAAATGTTCTTCTAATACTTATTATTACATTAACCTCTTTCACGCTCGTTGAATACAAATTAGTTATTAGTTCCGTACCAAAATATGAAAAACGTAATCTATAATCTATATCTATATCTATCTATAATCAGCATTCCATTGTTAGAATCGATTCTAGGCCAGGTCATTATAAGAAATATGACGACCTCGATGGCGCAGTGACGTTGCATCCAAGCGTGGAAGGTTCTGGGTTCGATTCCCGACCGGGTCAATTTAGGAAACGAACTTTTCTAGATTGTCTCGGGTTTCGATGTACTGGGAGACGCCCCTAGTAATCATTGTCTGGTACTCATAGCACAGGGAATACTCTGGTTTGAGATCAGATGATGGGTGTATATTGTCTGGCGCATTATTATATTATATTCTATTATATCATATTATATATTACATACTTTTCAAAATTATTGATATGCAGCTATATGCCATAAATTTCATAAAAAGATAGACTATGTCGCATATTTTAAAAATATAGCACCAAAGTAAGCATGTGTAGGTGCCTCTAAGATACGGCACATATTTACATCAAATAAGTCGATCGGCCGTAATTTCACTACAAAAGAGCGTTGCACATATTTACATTGCGCATTGATTTGTAGAGAAAATAACAGATACATTTTATTGTCTATGGTGTAATAAACTCTCTCATTTCGTCGTGACACCCTAAGCAAATTTAGTGCTTACTTTCGAGATCAAACATCCATACTAGTTTGTGTAATCGTATAGATATTATTATTTCCATTTTTTTTTGTTTTACGTCTTCATTGCATAAGTTATTATTTTATTATTATTTTAATTATTTTATTTTATTATTTATTATTATTTTCTCTTATTAAAATCATCTGTAATATCATTTCAATGGAATTCTATATTTTAAAATACACTATACTCTATACACTTTCTCACAGTGTTGTAAAATTCATTACAATTGCAAATATACGTATGTACATTGAGTATTTAATAAAACTATATAAACATTCTTGTCTTTTCAATACAATAAATGATTGTTGTATTCAATTTCAACAAAAACTTTTGAAATAAAAAATTCTTCTTGCGAAGGCACAAGTTGCGTACTTCGTGAACTCATTTCTAACAAAGTTTTTTCGTAAATATTACAAAAATGAACTTGACTTTCAGTTCGTTGTTGAATATTCATTGTTTAGTTGTTGATTTTGTGCTGTATGTATATTTTTACTCTATTCTTATGTAAGTACATAAAGCTATTTAATAGCAAAATTATGTTTTCGTATTTCCTATTATATGTACACGATTCATTAATTTTTATAAAGCACTTTTAATTTAACGATGTTTCGTATTTGATAAGGTCATCTTTTTTAAGTGATGTTTTGCACGGTTACCTAGATGATGGGTGTGCTTCGGAAAACATGTCAAAGCTTGGTCATGACTTTGGGGATAATTATTTGTGAAATACTTATAGATGGCTAGAAAACTTCTATAATTTCAAAATTACTCAAGATTAATGTAATATACTCATATATACATATACTCATTGATATAAAATATTGTGTATTATGTAGCCACTTTACACAAATAAAATATTTAGTAGTGTTTGTATATTTAGTGTTTTTACTTCTTAATTATAGGTATGTGCAAAATTACGTTTTTAAAAACTTAATTAAAGACTAATAAGGTAGATATTCAAGTCAGTATCAATGTTAACGTTTAGAATTGAATTTGGTTCATCGTTCGATAAAATATCCCATACTTACATATTTAAAATTTAATTGTGAAACCACAATTATTTTAAATAGGTATGTGTATGAATATGTTAGAGACAGGCTGAATGTGGATTTTACGGCATGTTTAATTCAATATTTTGCGGTTCACATGATATATACAGATGCTTTATAGAAAATAGTAGAACTTTGACTATGAACTTATTATTTACTTACTATAAAGTTATATTCTTGTTTAATACCTAGCACGAGCAGCCGTACATAACGGCTAATATAAAAAAATTGTAAGACCTCAGACAAGGCCAAAATTCACATTAAATTCATTTTGTAATAAAAGTACTCAAATAAAAATCAAAAGTCCATATCTACATACGTACAAATAATGTTTTGAACAAATATTTATCTGTGGTTTGTGATTCTCAACTTTTATAATATATTACTAACGTCTTAGATATTTTTCTTCTATATTTTTCCTCTAAATTATTTTTGTTGTGCCAAGAGCTTTTGATGACTAGAGAATCAAAATTTTGGGTAATCAACACCTAATCAGTAGTCAGATAATTAGTAAGACAGAATGCAGTAGTCTAATCAATAGTTTTAATTATCGAACTATTAACGTATTATTTACTACACACACATACATATCTTCACGTTGTATCTCTAACGGAGTACACATTTTCGATAATCTCGAAATTCGGTTATAGTTGTCAATTTTCGAGAATACCGAAACCAAAACGGATTAGTCCATCCTTAATTATAATTTAGGTATGTGATATCTAAATTGGACGTGTGGTATATGTATAGAAAAAAATATTATTTCCTGTTATTGAAAAACAACTCGTCTCGTTTCAGTACATTAATAAGGAAGAAGAGATAACTGTTCTTGTAATAAAACAGAATTTTTCAACGAACGCAATTGTTTTTTACTGTATTTTCCTTCCGTAGAAAATATGGAACAAAAATGCATTAATTAAATAACATTTAGTATTGCGACGTCATTATAGCGGCACGTGTTGATAATTTTTACTCGTTTTGTATATTTTTTTAATTTTTGATGTTGTTCCATATGTGGTCCTGTGAAATTTTTCAGCATGGAAATATATTATCTGAGGTAAAAACAAATTTTTTTTTACTTTTTACAAACATTATTAAAGTTCAAAAAGTAAGTACTCATTTTAATAGTACATTTTAAATAACATATTCATATTTAACATAGGGTTTGTTTAATTATATTTTTGGCACTAATGTTAAAAGGTTTGCATAGTACGAGATCCACTTGTCACTGTTTGTTACTGGCTACAATGGAATAAATGTAAATACAATACCTAAATAAATAAAAAATAATAGTTATCGAGTGATGCTCATTAATTGTTATTTTAATAAATGCCTTACGGTTTTTTTGACCAGCATTGTACGGTCGCGTGTTCAAAATCGTTTCTTTGCAATCGCACAAACGAAGGGTTTTCAATAAATGTACCATCCTGTATAAATATACAGGCAGATTAGTCCAAGATTAAACTGTTTTTTACATGACAACCAGTATCGACTAAACTGGCATAGTTAAAGTGGAAAGAAATAAAAGCAGAATAAATATAGAACACAGTTCATTTTACTATTCACAAAATTGGTATTTAATGTATCGTTCAATCTAATTTTCCAAGAAGATAAAAAAAATTCTCAAATTTTGGTTTAGATAAAATAGGTTTTATGAAATAAGGAAACGATTTAAGAAATAAAATTTGTTGAAAAATGTCTATACGTAAGGACTTCATGTTGACGACCTCCGTAGCGCAACGGCTTAGCGCGTTGGAAAGTAAACGGGGGTTGCGGGTTCGATTCCCGTCTCGAGTCTGGGTGTTTATGTATAATATGTATTTATTTACAAAAGAAAAGTATATAAGTAGTATATCAGTTGTCTAGTACCCATAACACAAGCGCTGTGCTGCTTACTTTGGGACTAGATGGCGCTGTGTGAAATGTCTGAGTATATTATATATTATTATTATGTCAAAAACTGTTTTGAGTGTTTTAACATATTCTGTAATCTTGTTGAATTAGATGAAATTTACTTTTTTGACAAATTGAATTAAAATGCATTTTACGTAAGGACATTAAACTAAAACAATAAAATTTATGAATATAGTAAGAAAAATATTCGCAATTTATTGAAAAATATCAAAGTTAAACATATTACGAATGTAAAGTAAAATTAAAAGGAGACATCCGTATGATACCTATTGTGACGTCACAAGTCATAACAGTTGACCAGTTGACTTACCTCAACTGACCCACCACACCAACCACTTTGTTTCTGATGCGAAATTACGTTTTCACAGAAAAAAGTAACTTATTTGATTAGGTATTAACTTACCCAATTAGCATTTTTTTTTTTCATCAATAACAATTAACAACAATCATTTCACAACTCGCATTTTCATTCCCTTGGCCTTTAAGTAAATGAAATTTTTGAAGGTTAAATACTCGAAAAGTAAGTACCGTATTGATATGCCTACATCACAGATCGTTTCATTTTAAATAATTTACTAGGTTTTGCCCGCGACTTCCTCGCGTGGTGGCGACTTACAACCTTCTCCATGCATAAAAACTTTCTCCATGAAAAAAAACACATACCTACGTGCCAACTTTCGTGGTGTTCGGTCAAATGTGGTTGAAGTTTAGCGATTACATATAAACAAACATCGATTTTTCTTAATTATATTATACAGACGTGTCAAAATTTGAATTTTTTTTTATGTAATATAAACGTTGTCAGTATATACAGACAGCGTGTCAAAACATTCCATTCTTTTATCACTCTTAATCTTTCAATTTTAAATTTAGAATGAAATCCATTTAAAGTTTTGTTTCGTTGAAAAAAAAAACTGGTTGAATCCGTCTACTTTTCTTTTAATATTTGATTTATTAACCAATGATTAAACGTTGATCTAATTATGTAAGACGTTCGTCTCTACTTGTTTGTTTTATAAAACCATTTATTAAAAGGCATACATAACTGAGAACTTATACATATGCAACGGTGTTAAGTTTCACGCGGGGCGGTTCTATAATTTTGCTATGGCAAAGAAATTGCTTTCCAGCTGTAAGTCAGATAAGGCGAAATTATAGGGACTTAAACTTATTTATAGTCTGTGCTTAACACGCGCTCGCCGGCGCTTTTGATGTGTGACTTTTGATTCTCATTGTTAGGTACGGTGTGGTTTACTCTATTCAATTATGATTCATTAAGTAGGTATTTATACTTGGATATTACTTATGTTATTTAGCTGCTTATTTTTTTAATTTTAATTTATTTTTTTAATTACATAAAACCGGTGACTCCAAATTATTCACTAGGCTTGTGTTATAGATATTACAGATGTGTCAAAATTTGTCGAGAGCTTAACTCTCCGTACGATAATTTTTTGAAAAGATTAATTTCCAAATTTAATTCTTGAAGACCTAAGATTTTTGACATTTTCGTCCTGTCATGTTTAGATGACGTTCTACACTCCTCAATTTCGAAATCCAGATTCAGTAGTTCAGATATTAATGCTAATAAATCTTATACATAAATATTAACAAGTCTTTTAAATAACTATTGTAGAATGATGTTGAAAAAACGATACCTAAGTTTTTTGTCGGTTCTTCTTAAGTGTCCAAGTTTTCTTTTGAACCGAACTAAAGTAGATTTGACGTTCAAAAATATCTTGCAATTGGGTTTACTTGAATAAATTGGTTTAACTTTGACTTTGATTGCTCTATAAATATTTTAAAATTTTACCTAGTGCAAATTATGTGACAGACGCATATGTTTCATTTTTTAGGTGAAACAAATTTAACTACATAATTATGTATGTACTTTTTAACTTTTACTGTAGCTTATCTTCTTTTAACTTCTTTTTTTAGGGTTCCCTAGACAAGAAACTTTTATTGTTTCGCCAAGTCCGTCAGTGTGGGTGTCCGTTTGTTCATCTGTTCGCGGTTTAACTCAGAAACTGTTGATACTAAATAGCTAATATATGACAGGGTTACATATATTAATCACTCCTACAAACTTGCGAAATAAAATCTAAAAAAAAAAATTTTTGTTATTACCTCCCTTACATGTTTTATTGTGTAGGTTGTAGTTGATAGAGCTTTTTCAAAAATGTGGAAGTACTTTAGATTAACTACTATACATATTTTTTAACATAATGAGGTGTATTATTGAGGTGTCGGTGATAGAATTCGAATTTTGCGATTTCTAGCGATTTACCAGTCAAATTTAATGAGCCGATTCTGTTCTGGAGCATCGCCGGCCGCTGCCGCGGCACACTCGCTTGTGGTGAACATACTGACCTAACCTACCCAAAAAGAATGTTCTTATACAACCGATTCTGTTCTGACGCTTCACTCTCAACTTGCAAAAAGTGTTTTTGAGGTTATTTTACGTAGTTCATCTAAAGCTTAGCCGAAAATATTACGAAGACATGATGAACATTTTTTCGATTCAGGGAAACATTTGTGAAATTAAGCTACATAGTGATTATATTTTTATTTGAGTCACGTGTCTCAGAGTCACATTACCAGCCAAACCATCTTTTTTGGATATGCGCAAAGTATTCACGATAGTAGTACATGATAATGGAGTTAAATTAAACTATCACAGCTAAGTAAGCTCTATAAGCCAACGAGTAATAATTGACTGATTTATAAAATATAAGTAATTACTTGGATAACCAACAATTTCATAAGGAACGAAGTTCCTTAGCTGCAGCTTCCATTTCTCCAAAATTAATTGCAATAATGAGACCAGAAAAACTCACGTATGATTTAAAACAAAAACAAATAAATTTCGATACTCGTACGAACATATGTACTCGTATATAATAGAAAGAGACAGAAATATCACTGTGAATCTATATATAGAGCTAACGAACCTAGAGCCGCGCGATGCACGGATCCCGCACGCTTATTACGTAACTTGCAGACAGCAAACGACAGCCAATATCGCGCGATATCTGCTGTCAAAACGAGAATTTGCGTAATGTAAATTTGTATAGTGGCGCTAAATCTATCGCGAAAAATGCATTTTACGGTCATAGAATAATAGATGCGCATCGTCATACATGATACTAATTTTTTATTACACTTAGTCACCGGTCGCGCAGTGATCGCGTGTCTGTCGCTGTCTGCAAATTTTTAGGTAATAACCCCGCCGCCTTACGTAACGCATTTTCCTTACGTGGCGGTTTCTACCAACTCAAACCTCCCGCGTTAAAGAATTTTGTTCCAAAAAGCTTCGTAAAAATTCCACAGAGAATGACTTAGATAACGTTTAGCCAATAACCACTCGTCACAACAAAAGATTTAGAAATAATTGGACTCTAATCGACCCAGTTACGTATACTGACAAAAGGTGAAAGTCCTCCAATTTGCGAGTTCGTCGCAATCAATTCCTAGTGATTGCAGTTGAATCTGTTTGAAAGCTTTTCGTTCTTCTAGTATATTAGGATATACGGAAATATAAATAAAAGACGTGCTTTCGAAACCTCGTTTAATTCTCAACCGCATTTTTTATAATTACCGTTCAAAAATACCAACAGTCAAATCACGAATAATGTTACGGATTGTTGTTAAGTAGCAACACTCATAAACGATGATGTTGCCAATAAATGATCATGGATGTAATATTTAGTCACTAACATTTACAATACACAAAAGTCAGGGTTCCACATTAGAAAAAGTTGTGCATGTGACGGGTAACAATGGAAACCTACATTGCGCGCGCCCGATACGCATTTGACCGGTTTTTTCTTCTCACATAACGCCATAATCATAATCACCACAACACATAAATCGTCTATATGTCGCAAGGATATGAATATGTTCGAATATTAATCAAAAACCTTATTTTGATCAAAATCTGGGTTTGAACAAAACGAAAATCGTTTTTACCAAAATTCCTATCGAAACCAGTATTTTGATCCATATACATATACAACAATTAAAAGTAATTCAGTAAAAAATTTCACCGAAGCTATTCCCTTGTTACAGATCTTTATGCACAAAAACGCGATGCAAATGCACGCCCGAGAACTCCAGCGTGGGCTAGGGGGGGAGGTAAAACCTCACCAATGCCAGCAGTGCCTCAAGTCCTTCAGCTCCAACCACCAGCTGGTCCAGCACATCAGAGTCCACACGGGAGAGAAACCATACAAATGTTCCTATTGTGACAGAAGGTTTAAACAACTCAGCCATGTTCAGCAGCATACCAGACTTCATACAGGTTAGTCCAATGATAGTCTTTTTGGCAAGTTTTTCTTTTGTCAGCTTCTAATGGGACATATCTTCTGTGTTTAGTTCTATTGGGATATTCTAATGGGACGTAATAAAGACAAGATAGGGAAGTTTATATTAGTCAGCTAAAGATAAAAAAGTTTTGGTCAGGAATGGAGATGGAAAGGAAGTGCAATATGGATTAAGAGGAAGTAATAAAAGCTGATAGAACGAAAGAATCAAAATATGGACAATGTACTTGATAAATTATACCTACGTCAGAAAAAAAAAATGGGACATGTCTAAACATAAGCTAGCATAATTTCAAAAAGACTGCATTGTTAAATGGCTTTTAGATTAAGATGTTTGCCTGTATATTTTTAAGTAAAAGTATGGCTGTATAGTTTAACGAATTATATCTATGTATAATAAATATGACATGTTCTATTTTTCTTATAGCTACAATCTCTAAAGCGATCTCCTAAATATTAATTCTGAAAGAACTGTTGTAAAAAAGAACACTGCCTACATTTTTCATTACTCTACGGTATATTCAGCTATTATTGATTCTATACCTACATAAAATACAAATTAATGAGGTCTCATTTAGAAATATTAGTTTCCTATTAAATGTCTTGTTCTTAATTCTAACGTTCATCGGGCTTAGGCATACGACGCATGTAGTTTCGTAATTGCGATTTAAATATCCAACTCATAAACTACCCACGTTAAAATCCAATTCCAATGTTATGAAATTAAAAAGCGCTATGTACCTATTAAAATAACTGGAAAGTCGTAAAGCAGGAGCATACATCACGGCGTACGGGATGTGTCTACCAGACAGAATTCCAAATTTAAACTCCACCATTACAAATAATATAAAACAGATTCGCATTCGCTTCGAAAATATAACTGGCAACTATAATTTTTAGCGAGAACAACTTTTATAATTAAAACAGCAGTGTGCCATTGGTTCGAGTTTTCACGGAAAAAAGTTGCTGGCTGTATACGTGAAAAGTAAGAAAAAAATTCTCCAATGGCCGGCAACGTTCGCCTCGCCGTCCAATCACAACGTTTTAACTGACGCAACGTACATTCTACGTGGTTTAGAAAAAAAATTCACGTGTTTTTCCAACGTTCCAACTAGCCAATGGCTGACGTCGGCGAGCTATTCATATGCACATTATAATTCACTCATTTATTTTTATGTCGGATTTTTTAACGTCTGTTGGACATGCAGTATTCTAGTTCGTAGTTGACTAATAAAATAATATCTGCATAATGTTGCTGTTCATTTTACATATTAAAACAATGTAAAATATTATAAAAAATTTGCGAACTTCAGCCCATTAATTTCTCACGCGTATTTTTTACACAATATAAGTCAAACACAAGTAGCGAACTAGTGTTTTGCTAATAACCAGTTATTATAAAGTTATTAACTAATTATTAACAGCACCTACTACCTACATATACGATTACTGACTGCCAGAGCATGGCAAGTTTTTGAATTAAATTAGTGACACGTTTGCATGATGTAGGTATTAATGTATTTACAATGTACATTTATATTTTATAGCTAATTTAATTATTGAACTCTGTGAAGTTTGATTAATGAATGAAAAGAAAAGTAATATTTTGATAATGGAACAATATTACACTAATATAGTTGAGTCGATGCCTTCAATTTTCTTACCAATGGATTATTCATTGGGTTAGTATGTAATATTTTATTCAAGTAATTAAAAATCCTTGTGAGTTTTGAGATTTGTCACAGAGTAATGTATAAATAAAAGTTATTGCAATTATTATTTTAATTGCAACTGACGCACCACTTTTTATCGGTACACGAAACCTATAATTGTATACAATTGAAATACTCGACCCTTCTGTAATTTGACGTTAATTTACAGTTTCTTAACTTACAGAACTTTTAACTGAACGAAATATTTATTATGAGTTATATTGAAAATGTTTCATTGAAATACACATAAAATATGTTAATGACATTATTTTTAGATAAATAAACACTGAAAATACATAATTAAAATAATATTTTTAAACGTTACTTTTGTATTAAAAATACATTACAAATTATTTTCGTATATATTACACAAAATGCATTCTTGACAACTTGTTGAAATTTGCATTTTCAAATATTTTTGTAACAAAGCGGAATTTTTTAAAATTCGAATCGTTTCTTTGTTTTTTGGATTTATAGAAGGAAGTTTTGTTGGTACAGATTTCTTATTACTAAAGTGTTCGTAAAAATATTTTTATTTTATAAAAATTTTTGAAAACAACTCGATTGTATTGAATAAAAGCAAGTATGAAGACATTCTCGCAAGTTCGTAACAAAAACATTTCTAATACGTGTAACTTTTACGTAAACTTCCCTGAAACGGGGGCAACACAAATGAAAAACACGAATGAGCCGATTGTTTTGTCCCCTGTCAATTATTCGGCCGACTTTGGCATGACAATGGGACAAAAAAAACGTTACGATAAGAATGGCCTGTTCTTATTTTGTACTTACCTACCTACTTGTTTGAAGTAAAAGAAAAGTTTGAAAGTATCTACGCGATGTTATTTAATTAACGAATTTTATCACGTTTTAATGTCAATAAGAAGAAAAGTTTATTTTATCAATTACTTAAATAGATAATACAACATAACATAACATAACTTCACGCTGTATCCCCAACGGGGTAGTCAGAGGACGGAGCGCCAGGAGTCGCGGTCCTTACACACCTGTTTCGCTTCCTCAAATCTCATCATTCTCCTCACACATTTTCGCCTAGGTATGCGAGTGCTTTTGACATTTCAGTCTGCTAACACTCTGGCTATTTGATGATAATATAGATATAGATAATACAAAACCACTAATAACGTTAAAAGCAGTTAATGATGCGTTTTATAACCTCGTTTATTTTAGATTATTCACTCAACGAATTAGAATAAAAAAAATTACAGTGTTTTTTAGTCATTATTGCATTAAATTTTTTCGTCCAAAAAACGCCTGTAATGCGGGGACCATCTTCAATTTTTTCTTTTTTTTATTATTCATTAAAGTATTCGACATAATTATATTACGGTTCAAAAGATCCAGCCCTATAAATGTGGGACAGACGGCGTAAGGTAACGGTACCCTATTAATAAATAGTAATATTAATAAATAGGGTACCGTTAGTTCCTTTTGGATATAGAACCCGAAAAACGTGCCGTACCGCGAACTCTATACATGTGTAAGTACTACTCGTGCAAGGTTTTCTTTGCTGGATTTCTAACGTGTTACAAAAGTTTAGGTTATATCTAGTTATTTTTAACTATCTATCTGCCACTAAATATATAATTATTTTTAACAAATTATTTAACACGGTTCCTATTGTTATTGCTCTGACTTCGAGTTTTTTATCGAGTTACGAAAAAACAACGTTACGATTAATGTGATTAATAGGTTGTTATGCACAGCTCGTACCATGAGACTCTACAAGTGTGTTTAAAGTAACACTCATCACTTATTACGAAAATAAAAAAAAAATATTAAAAAAAATTAAACCGCCTTAAAAAAACACTGAAAAGTATGAAATAACTATCCTTTACTAATCAAAACTCAAGTACAATTAAATAACTTTATGAAAACGATACACATACCTATATAATTAAATTTTACAGTCACTGAAGTCGGTGCCAAGCCTACCAAACTAATAGACTTTCTGTTGTTGCACATTGATTTGGCACCGGCTTCAATAACTGTAATATTTAATGATATGGGTATGTGTATCGTATTTATAAAGTTGTTTTAATTGTACTTGAGTTTTGATTAGCAAAGGATAGTTATTTCATACTTTTCAGTGTTTTTTTTTGAAGGCGGTTTAATTTTTTTTAATAAAAACTTTTTATTTCTCCCTTTTGAGTGATCTTGACCTAAATAAATATGTAGGGCAGGTCTGCAATTAACTTATTTCTAATTCCGGAGCGCAACGATATACAAGAGAATCATCAATATAAATAATGTCTTCGAAGTCCAAGCTCTAATACCGGTAAAATGGGGTCACCTCTTAAGTATTACCTACCAAACGAAAAAAGAATTTTCGAAATCGGTTCATAAATGACGGAGTTATGAGGTAACAAACATACAAATAAAAAAAACGAAAAAAAAAACAACATACAGACTAATTGAGAACTTCCTCCTTTTTTTGAAGTCGATTAAAAAATTAAATAAAAATAGACATTTGTAGACTTCGACTTCATCGTACCCTTCTTACCTCCGAAACGATTGGACAAAACTTCTTCAGAGAATGTAGAGACTTATTGAAAAGTTTATAGGAAAAAAAATGTAATCCAAGTTCTATAACTTACAGATCTCTAACAATCAAGTTTAGAAATCTGTCATTTATCAGATATTGTACCGAAGCCTCTGTGCGCGATTTTAAATCGTAATTAACGCATTTTATCTTCTTTTAAAACGCATTGCCCTGAGACACTACCCTGTGTATAGATTTTGCACGTCTTAGAATCATTTAAAAACAGTTATTTTTTGTAATCTTCATTGATCATGCAGCACAGGTACCTCCCAAATAGCCCTCCTATATCCTCTTCTTGGAAGAGTTGGAAGTGAAAACTTAATATTAAAGCGTTGAAAGTTGAAGGTGAAAAATTTTACGTAAAGGACAAAGAAACTCGACTCTGACTGAAATAAGTATTTTAATAATTTTCCAACGTTTTTCCCTTTTAAAACTGTTATCAAGTTTTTTTATTAACACAGAAAGTTTTACTTTGAGGAGGGTCGAATCGATTCTTTGTAGGTGTAAGACAAAATGTCATTTTATGGACGCAAAAAATGGGGATGAGCACGTCTTTCTCCCAACGGGTTAATCAAGCAAAAAGTATCTTTCTTGCCTGATCTGTAATCACAAATCTTAAAATTATTTTATATTTATGTATAGATACTGTAGTAAATGAGAAGACTATGATAGTTATCATATTTTTCTTGCCTGACTGAAGTTACAAATCTCCAATTTCTATTGATTGTTTTAAAATCCTTATCGTCAAGAAATTTTATTGCTAATACATGTACGATTTAGTGATGAAAATTTTTTTTTTTCAATTTTTGAAATTGTCTTTAAAAATTTAAATAAATCTCTAAAAATAAATATTATCTTTAATAATAGACTCCCTCAAAGTTGCTGCTTAGAAAGCTGTTATTGTTCAAGGAGCCCAGCAAACTGGCAGCATTATCACTTTGAATAGCCAAATTAAAAATTACAAATATGAGTATTATGAGTAGTTGTTGTCGTATTTGTGGTACAAGTCTGATACTTTGGGGCTACGCAAGTAGTGCAATATTTATTTATTGTTTTTATATAATTTATCCGATGCATTTTATGTCGATTGTCGGTTATGTTGTCGTAAATAAGTTCATGTGATGAATTACTAAAATCTTTAGCTATTTTCTGCTCAAACTCCAAAAACCACCAATCGACACGTGTTTCGCCTCTCAACAAAGCATCCTCAGGATATACCAGAGATCGGACTCGGTCAGCTTACCAGCACCGAATCAACAAATGTTGATTCGGTTGAAGTATTCCGACCTGACCGAGCGACCGAAACTGACTGATATTGTCATATTTTAATTTACTGCCGATTTTTGTCATATTTGGAGAACATTCATTCGCTCATAAATGTCACGTCTGAATCATTTACAATACTAGTTACGAACGATAGGTCTGGGCAAGGGTCATCTCGTGTGACGCGGGGGTGGGGAAGGCGGGGCGATAGTGGAAATCAATAGAATCATTTGCTACATCACCTTACATGCAATTGTATATAGCAGCTAATTCCCGCGACCTTATTCGAATGCATTTCGGAAAATATTAGGCATTATTAATTATTAACATTATTCGTTAGATGTACACTGAAAAATTAAATTAGTTGAAAAAAAAATTCATGTAGTTGAATTCCGAGGGTTGACCTATTGTTTCGTAAAATCAACCAAAGTTCACTAAAGTATAATTATTTTTAGAATATATCGCGAATGTTCCATTTACAAAATAAAAAAAAATTGAAATTACACCTTCTAACATAATACATTTGACAAAATGTTATGTTTTAAGAGTATGTGGATGGTGTGCATCGGACCTACTTTAGTATATATTACTTAACCAATTTGTTAATTACACAAAACAGTTTTGTAAATATTTCAACATTTTAATTTTAGTGAAATCCACAATTTCCATGTGTTGGTCCGAAATTAACCCACGAGTTTAGTAAAACCGACTAAAGTATTTTTTCAGTGTATATTCAAATTAAAATTAAACGTACACGTATTATAACATGATGTTTTACAAAAACGTAGGTACCTATATGTCGTGTCGTTAGAATCGTGGTCAAATCCGGGTTTGTTCAAAAATCCGGGACTTGATAAGTTCAAAATTCAAAGTTTTGACAAAATCGATACACACTTTAAAATCATAAAGCCGGTGTTTCAATGCAATCTATTTTCAAAATGTTGAATCTACAGACATTACTCCATTTATTTCCAACGATTATTATCAAACGAACATCCGTTCTAAGCTAGGCACAAATTTTCTTGGGTTTCTGTAACACATTTCTAATTCTCTTTTAACCTTGCGTATCGCATATGCAGTTATTATACAGGTGATATAGGTGATGAAAAAAATGATACCTGGCTGAGTTTCTTGTCGGTTCTTCTCAGTGTCCAGGTTTTCTTTTCTCTTCCCTTGAACCAAACTAAAGTAGATTTGACGTTCAAAAATGCCTTGAAATTGGGTTTACTTGAATAAATTGATTTGACTTTAACTTTGAGGTGCAGGACAACCTGCAAAATAAATGTAACTGGCCAGTCAAATAATCTATTGCAATAACATTATTTAAAAAAAAAAACATTTGTAGCCAACTGTCTGGAGGACACAGTTCTTATAATTTAATGGGCCAAAATTCTACATAAACTCTCGGTAGGTAGTATTCCACGGTACGCCGCCCACGGAAACTCTGGTAATATTTCAGTAAATATTAAAATTGAGATAGGAACGCGAGGCGACATAATACATAGTTAGTTCATACTTTTATAGATATGCAAAAACCGCAATGTTGCGGCTAACGGGCCATTCAAAACATTTCCTTTATAAACTATATAATTATAATGCTATATTGATAATAATTGCCTGTTCCGATGGCGTGATGGCAGAGCATTTGCCTTCCAAGCTGGGCCCCGGTTTCAATATCCGGTAAAGTCAACTTAGGAAAAAAATTTCGAAATTGGCTTGGGTCTGGATGTCACTGGAGGCTTCCCCAGTTCGTTGTCTGGAAACTACTGTACAAGCCCAGTGCTTACTTTATGGTTAGTTAGTTTGTGTTTAGCGATACGGAATATGGTACTGTGAGGTAGAAGGAATGATGTTGTTACTATAAAATCTAGGCTCATACAAAATTAAGAATCGCGGCACAGATTCTTATTTTCATATCCTTGTCTTTCATTTGTATGTTACATTTGTATACTATGTAATACATACAAATAAAAGACACGGAATCTGTTCCTCGATTCTTGTTTTTGTATGAACCTTGATTTTACAATATATGTACCATAAAAATATATTAATTCAAATTACAAAATGGCGGCCCACGGGGTAGTGTGAAGAAGGCGTCAATACAACGCCGCGACACTATCTCCGTTCTCAAATGTGTGAACGGCCGAATCAAATTGTTAGCACATAGTTAAAAAACTTTAAAAGCTTACTATTTAAAAAATTGCAATAACTGGTTTCATTGGAAACTTCAATCACTATCGAATTGAAAGTTGAACTGTAAATAACATTACCTAATACATACTAATAAAGACAATTATTTTGAAAATATGGTATACAAATAAAACATGCTTCCATGCTTTTCTGTGAGAGATAGAAAAATATTATTATATGATGAATAATGATGAAACTTCACAGAATAGTACTTCACTTCACGTATTATACTCATGGTATGATCTGAACCTCCGAAGGAGTTCAAATCTAATATTTGCATGGTTTTAGTGAGCGGAGTGTGTGAAGTGTCTATTCAATTCTATGTACATCTGATTTTACTCGCATTCTTGCAAATAAATAAGTATTATTATAAATATCATTATTATTATTAAATATGTCAGTTATTCATCTTCCTACGCAGGCGGTAAAGTTGGCCAAGGGTTGGCTCATTATGAGTAACTGTTGTAAAGGCTAGTAACCTGTCAATATACAGTTGTGCTTTACTATGCATGAGCTTAAATAGTATCAAGTTAGATTATCAAGACAATCAAATATACCTATGTATTTAAATTAAATTATAAGTATAAAATATACATGTAAATAAAGAAAATATATTATATCAACTAAAATACTTTACTTCAAATAATCATTGGCAAATTTACATCAGTTATTTACAATGTAATCCTCCGCCATTTTTGATTCCCCATAAGCTACCTTCACCATATAAAAACCTCAAGAACGAAGGGAATAATGAACGCTGCCACTTGGGAATTGATGTAATTTGAGCACGTAATCCATCTTATCGTTTTAGAAAAATGTTTAATGGAAAAATTTTGGGCTAGCGAAAGAAATCCCAGTACACTGGGGACCGAAAACATGGGGTGATTCGTGACTACTTTAGCTTTTATATACTTCCACGAAATTTATTTTCCATTGCTATCAATAATGACATACATAGATACTATTTTAGGAACAGGCATAGTTCTATTCTTAATATTTTTAGTTATATGGATCATAACTTTATTTACATTAACAAAAAGTACATACATACGTTTTATTTTAGATTTATCTATCTGTGTGTACATGTTTTGGATTGCATTCTTGGTCTAAACTTTTTAAGCATTTTTTTTTCTTTAAATTTTATATGATTGTTGTCTGTTGTGTATACCTATTGAATAAAAAAAAAAAATACAAACTTAAAACTATACATTATCTTAAATAATAGACTTCCTCAAAGTTGCCGCTTAGAAAGCTGTCATTGCTTAAGGTACCTAGAAGACTGGCAGCATTGCCTCTTTGAATAGCCAAACTGATTCGTTGGCGGAAGAAGCTGCCAGCCCGGCAGCTTCGAAGGACGAATAACAGATAGGAAAAGGTTTTCTATGCTGTAGGCTGACGAAAGGAAAGCAGGCAGTGACACACTCGAGATTTTCGGTATGCCCAGGCCTTCATAACAGATAGAAAGCGAGGCTTGATTCCAGACCCTGTCATCAACAAAGATTCTATTCATATATATTTATTACTCCAATATTATTAAACAACACAAATAGTAATAAATGATGTCAAAATGTGATTTAGCTGGGCCTTGATGCTCTTCGAATGAAAAACGTCGTAATACTGTATATATATTATGTATTTAATTATTCTTATTTTATAATTTTTATTGCATATAAATGTATAATACATTTCTTTGTTCCATTTTATATACATACATCAAACATACTTAGGTAGGTACCTACCTACTAAAGTTCTGACACTGAACAAACAACACATAGTCTAAACTGGTGGGTCTAGAAGCATGAAATTTTGGAAACTAGTTCCTTATATAACATACGTGAACACTAAAAAAGAATTTTTGAAAATGTAACGCCTAATGGGGTTAAATGAGGGATGAAGGTTCCTCGTTTTTGAAGTGAAAAATATGGAAATTGGTGTTTAGGATTCCGTTTCTGAGTAAAGTAGAGGGCACGAGCAGAATAAGTTACTTAAAAACTTTAAATATTTGAGAAAAATCCAATGGTTATAGAAATGTTGGCAATGAGAAAATCCAATGGGTATTGGACACGGCTAGGATAATAATATGTAAATAATTCCTTAAATACCTGTTTTTTGTGTTCGTTTAATTTTTATGCTTAGATAATATGTATATACTATATATATTTGTTGAATTGGAAGAATATAGCGATTACAGTCAATCAATGTGTGAGGAGAACGATGAGATTTGAGAAGGCGAAGGAAGTATCGTCTCCGCCATCCGCTCCGTCCTCTCTAACAACCCCGGAAACAACGTGAAGATATGTCTATATACAAAAAATAAACTTAATATGTGTACAAATATATGATCATTTAAAGCTGTCTACGTGATAATATATGAGCATATGTACACTACCATTAATATAAAGTAATATTTCGAAAAATCCTATGTTTACATAAGATATTAGCAAAAATATTAAGAAATTCAGTTCCTCTGAACGTTTATAATTAAAGGTAGGCGTAATTTCCATGATTGGACAACTGCGAGGGACTCGAGTTATCATTTTTTTCTTTTTTTTTCATTTTCCACCGCGTCTTTGTGCCACCCTTCAGAAAAGAGGGCACAATGTTGACAGACGAAATAGTATTGATACTTTGTTTAGTTTAGAAACAATATTTTAGGAATAATTTCACGGCGTTACCCATTCGGGGTGCATCAAGGCGTAACACATCAGACCTTGACTTGAGTAATAAGTATTTGCTTGTAGTTGAAAATGGAACAGTATTATACGAGTAGTATCCGTTGTTGACCATACAAGTTTCATCTAATATTTGTATGTTGGTCCCTAGTTCCTACTTTTATGACCTGTTCAGGAAGACAAATAGCTGACACATTATTCTCTACTTTTCTTTTCCTCCCAGGCCAGCATTAAAGCATTACAAACATAAGTATGAATATATCTTTAAAAATACCAACAAATTACAAATAAATAAGTTTGTTTAATACGATTTCAATAATAACTGCTAGACTGATTTAATGAAACTCCACTCTAAATATTGAAATTCCTTTTTTGAACTCATTGACGATGACATTCGTTTCAACTTAAAAAAAAATTTTGAATGCTGACGTTATTCCATTCGAGATTTTATTTACTAAAATTGTAATTATAAAAAAATCTTAAGGGTTAACGGTTTTATTGAAAGTTTAAAATTATTTTGCATTCTTCATCCTAAAACCATGCCATATCTCGGTTTTGCTACTTATCGATCAATTATTTCGAACTGAAATACATAGGTACTATTTGGATGGGTCTAATGCAAGTGCAAAAATATTGCAGAAGAGCATTTTAATTTCTCTAAGGCTTGTAAATTTTTCAAGCCATAAGTTTATGACGTGAAGCTACGTGATCGAAGTTACTCGATATATTAAAATATTTTTTACAGTATTTGTGTAAAATAAAATGATGAGATTATCTCTTACTAGAGTATACGTTGGATCTGTTCACATATCGTTGCAGTTAATAAATATCTGCATACAAATTTTCATTTCTATAAATTATTGCAATTACATGGGACCACTATTGAATGGCACCACTTTTGTTTGATTTAAAGTAATATGACTAAATTTACTCATATTGTTCAAAAAGTATTCACTCTTGTCATGAATAATTCAGTTTTGAATTGCGATTGTATCAAAACCCTTCAAGCTGACTATATTGAAGCCTATTTGCAGATGCCGAGATGGAAAAAAGGTTGTTTCGCGCGATCGGCTTTTATTTGATTTTACCAATGTTTGCGTCACAATTAGCGCGGCTCGGTGCCTCCGTCGGGCTCTTTGTAGATGTACCTTTATTTTCTTTGAACTACATGCCTAAAAACTTTTTTTTAATTTCACGTTATTGTTTTTGAAAACTGTAATAGATCTATATCATTGCGATCGATTCTGATTTACGGTATGTCTCATCATCGCCTTGTTTGTCCCCATTTGTGCAGTGACATCATTTTGTTTTCTAACCATTTCTGAACTAACATTCAGAAATTGTGCGGTTACTTCTAAAAGAATTTCGTTCTAATGTTTTACGGTGGTAGGTAACTAATTAATCTGTGCTAATATGATGATTATTAGCATTAAAGTCTGTGACAAGTAAATGAGTCGTCAAATAACAACTATTATTATGACAATTATTATATGATATATGAATAATACCACACATTACCACGAATGTTATGCACCTTTTGTTATGAATACTACACAAATAACCGAAAGACTGCATAACAACAATTTAAACCAAGTGATTTTAATTGATTGAACATTTATGGTATTTAGGGTTTGGAGGATAAGGTGAGGATTACCAAGCCTGACATGTGAAGATCAAATTCCCTGAGTATTATAAGACGAGAATCTCAGTGACAATGCGTGAGGAAAGCAATGAGATTTGACGAAGTGAAAAATGTATGTAAAAACTGCTATGTTTGGTACTCCACCCTCTCTGTTCATCCCATCATGGACATATTGTGTATTTGGATCTGGGTGGCAATAGAATATAAGACCCTAGCTAAGAACACAGACCTTTTATGAGCTTAGCGGTGGCAGGCCTATCGAACAATGAAAGCACATATTTTTAAATTTGGCTAATATTATTCATACAGTTTTAAAGCCCATTTAGTTTTAAATTTGACCAATATTATTCATATATTTTTTGAAGGGATTCCTTTGAAATTCTTAATCGTTTTAAGCTAACTTTCTCGATTGTTTTCATCGATAACTCGATTTTAATATAAACGATAAACGTTGCTTTTTTAAAAGAATCGAATCTTAACCCTTCGTTATCTTTCAATTAACCACAACCAACCCCTGTTTAATATAGCTGCCTAATTTTATAAAATTGATTTATGAATAAAAATTAGTAACTTATTCACGTTTAGTAGCTTTTTTTTGAACTGATGTATAGATATTTATTTATAGATTTGGTAAAATGAATCTACAAAGATATGTATAAAACAAACCTTTAATAGAAAAATTTCGTAAAAAAAATTGTACAAAAGACGTACAAAGTAAACATTTTATAAATATTCAGAATGCCATCGTTAAAAATCAAAATATTGCTTGACAATTCGCGAAGCTACTACAATTTTCTGCTCTGTTCTAAAATTGACAGCTAAAATTCTTTTTTGTACATATCTAAAAATTATCTAACATTATTTTCGACCAGTACCAAGAAAGAAAATATAAATCGATATTTGAAATTTACTGAAAAATCAAATACTTGACTATCATTCGTTCGTTACGATATTTAATAGTTGGTTACGATTGAAAATTTTATCACATATTTAAACAAAAATTGATGATCGTATAGAAAAACAAATTCTTGTGTGGGAGAGAATGAAAAATAATGTTACAATTAGCAGCATATTTTCTCACAAAAGTCGTAAAAGTCAATCAAAGGTCGTATAAGAAACCTATATAAGTGAGTGGTTAGGAACCTGTCATTATGACTGTGTTGCCATCTTTAAGTTCAAATATCTGTCACAGTAGTTTCAAGGTAAATACGATTTTATTGCACCTTGATGCCCTGTCCATCCTGAATGCAGAATGGCGTGAAGCTATGTTTATATGTAAAAACAATTAATTAGTTTAGTATTTCTATAATTATAAAACACAATTACGTTTTATTATTTATAATATTATCCTGGAAAAACATGCCATCATAATACAGAAACCGCGTTTCGTACTTAGCTATATAAACTACGAATAACATAAAATTACACATAAATATTTGAACATTGAAAACTTACCTCCAAATATTTTTAAAGCAATACAAAATAATTATAATTACATACTAGACACTCTCCACGGCCCCATATGTCCATACTAATATCATAAAAAGGTAAACTTTGTTTGTTGATATTATAATGGATAAACTCAGTAGCTACTCAACCCATTTCAAAAATTCTTTCACCTATAGAAAGCTATATTATCAGCGAGTAAAATAGGCTGTATATTATTTTCCAAAAATCTGTACCCGTGGTGCCGGGGTGGGTCGTTAGCTATATATGTATATGTTTACATATATTACATATGTGTTATATTTACATACCTATATATATGTGTGTGTGTGTGTATTATGTATTGAACATGGGCGAAATCGAGACTAACCGCTACTTATTTATAACTTACTAGCTATTGCCCATGACTTCGATCGCGTAGTCTTTTATTTACTAAACGAAATAATTAAGAAATCTTCGCGGGCGTACGAAGAACAACTCACCAAATTTCCTTCACTTTCGAATGAGTGGTTTAGAAACGCATGGAGGGCAAACATATAAAGAAACATTTATTTTTATTTATATACATAGAGGCATCGTAAAATATTTAACATTTTTTATGTATAAATTATGTTATTTTATTGTAAATATTACAATCTAACCAAAGCTAGCTGAACGAAATTTCTTAGAGACATAAACATTTATTTTGTAGATTAAATTTTACAATATGAATATTACTACACGTAAAACAAAATACAAAAAAAAAAAACAAAGAAACCTTTCCTCTGTCTAATATTTACTGTAAAATAGGTACGTAGTTGGCTCATCTATATATATTAATATCTACAAACCACTTAAGTGCTCAAATAGTAATGGGAAAGAAATCACGTCTCCCCCCACTCGAGTCCAACCCCAACCCCTCGGGCCCAGATGTCGCTGCGACGATTTTTGAGCCAAAATGAGCTTTTGCCTAATTTATTTTTTGTCGCCTTCTTTTCCCCGAGTAAATATTGACACGGGCAACGTTGTAATATAGTGGATGTGACGTTGCAATAAAAGATATTACTTACCTATTAATTATTTTCAGAGTTCATTATTTACAGTTATTATCAAATTTATCAATTGAACAAAGTTCAAAAATCAAATCGCAGTCACACAATCTTGCTTGTGTAGGCACTAGTATAAAAAATTTCATTTTTTTGTCAAAGTATCGGCATACATCCATACAGTAAAATACTAACGCCATTAGATTATCTCGCAAACTTCTATCTTTACTCCATAATATATTTGTAAGCATAAGCATACATTTTTACTTAACACAATGTATATATGTTAATCATTGTTGCCAAATTATGGAGATTCTTCTATATAGTTGAAAAAATCGAATTTAAAATTTTTGATCTAATATTCTTAAACTGATGACGAGATTTAAACTTTTGTATTAGTTCTGATTCTGTACCATGCAACTCTGGAAGCGAAATTAATGCGCTGTTTTCTAATGTTGTAAAAAGTGTTTAAAAAGAATTGAGAGCATGTCCATATTATCTGAATTTTGACAAGACGCTATCCTTCGAAGGTCGTATCTCAGTTTTTTGCGCCGGAACCGGACGTACGGCCCGGTGATTAGGAAATTATATTGGGGAGCAAAATTTCTTCCTTCAATTTTTTCTGAAGGTGTCGGCGTGCGATTGGTTATTAAATCGGACTTATTGCGATTCTCTCTCGTTTAATTGTCCTTGGATTTTTTGTCTGTAATAACTTTTATATTTTTATAACTTTTTTTTTTATAAATTTTTATAACTTTACGTTCTACCTATACTCACGTACGAATGGAATATATGAATGTAGTTTGATGGCGAGCAATAGAAAAAAAACTGCTATTTCTTTTTGCCTTCTTTCATTTTAATTAATAGATACATATACAGTCTAATCAATGCTGTTATATTACCTGCTGTAACTACGTTATATCGCTATTGTAAATCGTACATCGTAGGATTATCTATACTGTCCCCTACAATTTTCTATTTTATTACCACTAAATAATGAAATAGACTTTTTGGCGGGAACGGGAGAAGTGAGGTTGGCATTTTATTTAGATTTTCTATTTTTTATATTTTTAGGAGTTTTAAAGTACAACGTTGATAGTACATTGTCTTTTAATGTTCCGTGTAAGTAAAAAGAATGGAGTAGATCTAAATAAACATGTGTAGCTGAAGTTCTCGCGCTCTTCTAAGAAGTCTTTTAAAACTTCAGTAAAGCTTACTATCACTTTACTGGAGGAGTTTTACGATAAGAAAAAACAAATTTACTGGTGATTCTACTTATTAATACGTGACATTGGCAAATGCGCTAATCTACGCGCCATGCCATGAAGGAAGAAAGACGACGTAATGAAATACGTAATTATGGTTATTTATGTATATAAGACTGAAATGAATTTTAAAGAAAGAAATCACTGAACACTGATCATACATACCTTATACGTTGATAACAATTAAAATAAAAACGTCTAGATTTTTACTTTTTATAACGGTTAATTTTTTTTTTATTTTAACTAAAAACTTACGTCACTAAGAAAAAAATTATACCGTAATATTTAGATCACAATATTTATTTTTTTATTATACGTTACAAATTATGATATCGAATGAGTTCATAATATAACCGCTTAAAAACAATTGGTACCGTGAACAATAAATCAGACACTGAACTTTGAAACGACAAAATTTGCGCATAATTTTTAGTATTCAATTACGGTATATGAAACATAATAAGTAGTAAAACGATATGTAGGTAAAAATCTTTGAAAATCGACTTCATTTTTTAAATGACTGTGTTTTATATGACAATTTTGTTTCAATGGCACAAAATAACCATAAAAAGTCGTTTCACTTTTTATTATTTCTCTGAACGATTCCCTTCAGAATGAAAATAAAAATGCAAGACAATACAAATATATATATTTAACACATATATCTTATTATTATATATGTGCTATGTGTTATACATATATAACACATATTATAATATATCTAACACAGCCAAAATGGTCATCCACAATGCGGTATTGGTACCAAATTTATTGTATGGAAACGAGACCTGGATATGACCGAAACCGAACGACAGTATTTACATTACCAAATGTAAGACAAGTCAATACAAATATAAAGATTAGGGGTGGGGTGTTGGGCCCTGTAGAAAGTACGACCTTCTTAGGTATTACTCTGGATGCTTGGTTACAATGGGGTCCTCACATTTCGGAACTAGCGAATCGCCTCGGCTCTGCAATATATGCTATTAAAAAAATCCGTCAGTTAACAGACATAACCACCGCTAGACTAGTATATTTTAGTTATATCCATAGTCTTATGACATATGGCATCCTACTTTGGGGCAATGCCGCTGATATACATGCCATCTTTGTTTTGCAGAAGAGAGTGATTCGTGCAATTTACAGGCTGGGGCCCAGGGTATCACTAAGGGATAAATTTAAAGAAATTGACATTCTAACTTTAGCGTCACAGTATATTTATGAAAATATAATATATGTAAAAAAGAATATAACTGCATTCTTGAAGGTCTGTCATGTACATACATATAATACAAGAGGCAAGAATAAGCTTGCACCACATACTACTAGACTCCACAAGGTTAGAAACTCATTTGTGGGTGTCTGTATACACTTATACAATAGGATCCCTAATGACATACAGAACTTACCTTTGAGTAGATTCAAAAACACAGTCAAGCGAAAATTGTGCTCTAAAGGTTATTATAAAATCTCGGATTATTTGAATGATAAGCATGCTTGGGATTAACCGCTCAGCCACCAAGCCGATTATTTCTTATAAGTATATAATAGAATAATTATGTAATAATGATTAAGACATATGTTTATAAGAGCAACCTCTGTGTTTCTTTCACGTTCTTCACAGAAGGAATACTGCATTAAGAAGTGTGGTAGATTTATAAATTATTATATATCATGATCATAATTATATATCATAATTTTCGACGATTTCAATTGTATTTTAAAAATACTTACGAAATAAAAAAATTTTTGACTTTGACTTTGACTTTGAGTATGATAAATGCAGTAGAAATACGATCTCTTAGAAATATTTGCGGTGTCACCCTTGCCGACAGGATAAGCCATGAAGAGATACGCAGTATGGCAGGTTGCACGACAGTGTTATTGTAAAAATTAAGAAAGGAATGCTTGAGTGGTTCGGGCACATAGAAAGAATGAGTGATGTAAGACTCACGAAGAAACAGAATAGCATTCGCTCTGTAGAAGAATGTACAGAGCGAATGCGAGTGCTAAAAGAAGCCAAGAAAGACAGAGGCAGACTTATGAAAATCAAATAGCTAGAGTGTTAGCTAACGGAAATGTCAAAAGCACTCGTATACCTAGGCGAAAATGCGTGAGGAGAATGATGAGATTTGAGGAAGCGAAAGAAGTATGTAAGGACCGCGACGCTTGGCGCTCCGTCCTCTCTGACTGCCCCGTTAGGGTTACAGCGTCAAGATATGTATGTAGGTATATAATACAATATAAAAATTCATTACTAAACTACTAATAGGTGATTAAATTATGTAGGTCAGACCAATCGACATCCGCACATGCAATTGTTTTCGTTTCAATTCCATACCCAATTACAATTTATCAGATATTAAAAAAACGGGGATGCTTTGATTTGAATTAAAAACAAAGTAATCTCAAGTGATCCGAAAAAGAATAAAAAATATCGGGACAAAAGCTCGATGAGACGTGATTATAAAAAAAAATAAAACACCTAAAATGTTTCTTTATTACAATCTTACAAAGAGTAAAATTAATTGCCAGTATTAATTATAGCCTTTTTTGTTTTTACTCTTTCTTTCGGGTGCTTGGAGCCCTTTGTCATTATTTTTGACTATTGTTGTACCATATGCCGTGTTAGGGTTGATATTCGGAACTCCTAGAAACGTCTTGATTTTAATTGTTTATGTTTTTCATTTCATCAAAGTATATTTGCTTTTTTTATTGCTGTGTAGACTGTATGGTATATATTATTTAATATATAGTTAGTTTAATTTACGACTATTCCGTATTATTGGTGATAGTGAGGTATTCTTTCGACTATATTGTATATGTATAATTTTAAAGTCAAATATATTAGGTTATTATTTATTAGAAGACACTGAAAAAAAAAACGCGCCTGTACTTATGTACGCACACTAAAAAACAACACTGTTTGAATAAACACTCAGAAAAAGTGTTTTTAATACTTGTTTTACTTACAAATTGAGGACACGTTAGCAAAACAGAGATGGCGTATTTTATATCGGTTATAATGAGAAGACAATACGTGGCACAAAATCACCATAGTTTTAATAAGGAATTGTTTGCGGCTTGTAACAAATAAAATTTCATTGGATCAATATCAAAATCGATTAAAAAGTAAACTCACAACTAACATATGGCTCGATTAACTCCGGCTATAAAGACCGTTTTTGAATCACATAAACCGGAACACGCTCATCAATATCCAAGTTCTGATTTTTTGTTAAAACTTTTGAGAACATCTGAACGAAACAGCTGTTAATCGGATACTAATTTTAGTTTACGGTAGAAATTAAAACATATGAACTAGATCAAAATAATACTTAATACGAAATTTATGTTCGATATGAAGAATTTTAAAAGCAACATAATATTAAGTTCGATTTGACAACCCTAAAATAAAAGAAAGAAACACTCGTAAGCTTTAAATCGGGGCACAATTGCAAAAATATTTCAAAAATGGAATCCCACAAACTGACGCGAACATGCAAACTCGCTCTCATTTTGTTTTTAAATCCCTGTGGCGTCCTTTTGTTTTTTATTTTTTAAAACTCCTAACTTGCTACTTAAGCGTTTCTTTCATTCTTCCAAAGCCGTTTCTTTAATTAGCAACAAAGAATGGGATTGCGTGTTGCTTTTAATTTTTTAATTTAATTACAGCTGAATAAGACAAAAGAAATGTATTGCCATTACAAATTAAAACATGCAAAAACTGCATATTGTTTAATTCATTTTTAGTATTCTTTTTAGAAAAAAAACAAGTTTTGTTCTACTTCCCATGTTTCTACTAACATAAGATAATATTATAAACGATTTTCGCTTCTCATAAGTGCACTATTATGTTATTATAGGCATCAAAAGTTGCATCAGTACCAGATGCGAGGTAACGGGACCCGACTGTGCAATACGGCACGTAACCGGCCGAAACTGGTTGTGTTTAGCAAAAATAAGTAGATGTATAACGCGTTTGGATTTCGTTGCGTGCGGGTATTTGTGACCTGTATGGGAAGCGAGGGGTTAACGTAGTTTATTAGTAATCCCTGTTTAAGAAATAAATTACTTTGTTAATAATAATATTAAAGAAGTTTGTATAAATATTTATTCTAAAAGTCTCTTTTTTAAGTTGGAAATGAAAAGGTTTTATCACATTTCTACATCGATTGATTTAACATCTCCGATTTCGTACGATAATAACAATGCTTATAAAAACACCTTTTTACTTATAATATTAATTAAAATCTATTTAATATATCAAATAGTGAAAACACATGTACTTCTTCTCGTGAAGATAATTTCATGAATAAAGACGTATTAAGTAATTTGATTATTTATATGTATTAACTATTTTAGATATCTTATCCATCTCTAGGTATCGATTCTCCGATTAACCTTTACCCTGCCAACCTTTCGTCGAAAAACGCTCTTAAGTTTTTTCACTTAATTTAAACTCAAAAGATACTCCAGATAATTGCTCTTCGGCGGCTCCTTTCACTCGATGCCCGAAGAATCGAACCCATTTCTTAGCGAAAGCAATTTTCGCCATTTTCCCTTATTTTTTGGCATTCTTAGTCGGGCGAGTCTATTGTAAGTAAAGAAGCGGTGATTAAAATTCAATTTTGGAACAATCGAGTGTGTTAGCGGGGTTAGGATGACGCGGTGCATTTTAATTGGACGAATAATTTTGGCGGCAATTAGACAGTGATTAGTGGATGCGTTCGATTTTAGAATCTTATGAAGCGAACATTTTTATTTTCTTTTTATCATAATAATTAAATAAAATAATATTTGGTCACAAACAAGTTCAACTAAAGCAAACAGGTACCTATTATGTTCGTAGAATGTTAAATCCGAATAAATTTTTAGAAAGTAATAACTAGTTCTGTTAAAATTTTCCTATAAATTTCGAGTAAGCTTTTATATACCTCTCACTTTTGTTTAAACTTTACTCCTAACAGTCTTTGAGATGGGAGAGCAATGGCGGTTATATCGGTTAAATTACATGAATATTTTATTATTAAGGTGTAGATACCTACGGTAGTTACAACATATAGTAACGAATGAGTATTAAAAATAATATTAATAGCCATACATATGTGTAATAATTTATCAAATTAGTCACGTTCACGGCCACGGTCAAATGTTTTTTATTTAACCCTTCGTTGCGTCAAAAATGACTCTTCAAACACAGGGATCAGACAATAGTGTGACGCTCCGGAAGACTTTCCTCGTACCTGTAGAATAATAGCTTGTGCACCAACATTTGCATAATAATAATGTAACGTGTATTATTTTGGGCATATTGGCTAACAAATGCCCATTATGGCCAAAGGGCAGCTGCAGGGCACTTTTTAGGGTCATTGTCCATTGGAATTTGGATGCGCTTTGATAACAATACGTTGAATTAAAGGTCACGACCCTTTTCATTATAAGCCAGCTGTATTTTGGACAATTCGTTTACTGAAAGTTTTTGTATAACATTACACCTTATGTCATCCAAATATTACAACGAGAAATGCTTCTGTATAAACTATTGATATGAATTACACAGCGCATTGATAATAAGATATACTAATAGATGTATTTATTCCTAGATATAATATCGCACCATTTCCTATTGGGTGAATATGTATAGTTTTATATCACGCAGAAGATACGCAATCCGCAGAAGATAACTAGTCGTAAGATAAGTGGATTATTCTCACGAACATTTACATTGTAATGGCTATGAAGCAATTCAGAGTGCACATGTTCTGGCGATCCTGAGTAGTAAAATGTTGTCACTCTTGTGTTACAAATTTCTTCAAACCGGAGCACACCGTCAACAAACTGCTATTGGTCGCCGGAAGAAGAGAGCAAAATGGTGGTAGCGATCTGAACGGACTTTGTAAAAAGTCCTATCACACGCAGAAATGACTAACAATAAAGCATTTGAGACACTCGATAGCGAATATTTAGGTTTTTAGGTGAGCACAGTGTTATTGTGAAAATGAAGAAAGAAAAGCTTAGATGGTTCGGGCACATAGCATGAATGGTGAAAGATTGTCATACAAAATCTACAGAGCGAAAGTGAGTGGTAAAAGAAGCCAAGGAAGACCAAGGCTGACTTATGAAGATCAAATAGCCAGAGAGTTAGCTGACGGAAATGTCAAAAGTACTCGCAAACCTAGGCGAAAGCGTGTAAGAAGAATGATGAAGATTGAGGAGGCGAGACAAGTATGTAAGGACCACGATAGTTGGTGCCCTGTCCTTTTCGATTACCCCGTTAGGGATACAGCGAGCGTCAGAACATGTACTCGTATGTATACGAAACTGAATCTCTTAGTGACTGGTTGCTAGCTTATCTCTCACAGAAGTTCCTTGTAATTTACAAGCCTTGGTTTCTTGATTAATTAAAAATAAGCACGCGACGCATATTACGTTTTTCTTCCACTCTCAAACCAGCAGAGAATTTACTGACAACTATTTGTTTCCATGCACTTACAATTATAGAAATTACTTATTTCTTTGAAATACCTCTTCGAAAATAACCTTCGGTGTTAAAGTTTGTCATTTCTTACGTTTTATATGGATAATAAAAAAATGTTATAGATACTATAAAATGATATAATTTCTCTTTGCTTTTTCAACTGTAACAGTTCACTGCGAAAGACTATAAATGCGTTTTAAATGAAATGATTAATAACGAACATGCATAAAAAATTAATGCAGATTGACACATCTGACCCTTCGAACGGTTTATGACAAAAAACAACAGGTATACTATTAAAGGGTTAAATTGAAAGGAAGTTCAACAGTCGCCATATTATACCATAAAACAAAAAATGCATCGGGGGTTGATTTAAAACAAGGTTTATAATAAATAGCGTATTGTATTACACCTTTTTTATAACTCGTTGTCAACGGTCAGATTTTGCTCTCGGTTTAAGTGTCAATAAAATGAATCCATGAGCCCATAGGAGTCCAAAAAGTTTTATCATAATGAAGGGAATTAACTAGAATAGGTCATGTGCTTCGGAAGAGAAATTAAAGCATAACGTGCCTGCTGGCTGTTGCTTATCTTCGCGGGCAGGTCGTAAAGTCGACCAGGGGACGTAGCGCTTATTACCTCTAAGAACATATATTGGCAACTCATCGCTGTCTAGGTCCGCATCTCAAGATATACTTGCTGAAAATGTTGTCGAAATGTAATTGTTGCAACTTGGTACTCTGTCCATCTCAAAAAGGAAAACTCGTAAAGATATGCATGTATGTCTGAAACTCTGGATTAGGTCAATTTTGTTCTGAGAATGTGATGTATTTCCCTAAGCAAAAGTTTCAAAGTTCAATCTCAATGAAATATAACTTAGAAAGCTGATTTTAGTGTTAAGCGCTTCGTCTGCGGTACTAAACTCACGTACATCATCTTTCGTAGGGCAGTCTATAACGTGTACAAGCTCTGTTTGTATATCTGCTTGTATATGTAATATCTCCCTACCTAGCTAGTGCATCGATCAAACTGTGTGCGATAGTTTGATTTCTCGTTATGTTATAGCGTTTGATCGGAATCTCGGGGCAATTTCAAACATTATCATTAACTTGGACATGCTTCGGTGTTCCGGAATCTTTCTATACTAACTTAGGTAATTAAAACTGCATATTAAATTGTCAAGTAATATCATTTTAGAAACAACATAACTCCATTTTGTACTTTTCTCATGTTACTACCCATTTTTAAATATGAAAACCCTAATAGTAGACAGATTTTTTAATAAGCTTTTTTAATATTTTATTAAACCGCGATAATTGTACATTTTCATTTGTTAACATATTTTTTATCGACCTATGTCGAAATCTCATGTAAGGAAGAATCGTCTCGTACCCATGATGCATTTGACTTGATTTCATGATTTTTTTTAAATATTGGCATAGGTCGGTAGAAAAGATTATTATAATTGTGCAGTAGAACCTTAAACCTGGAGGTATTACTGCAATTTCACCTCACATTAAAAAATTTTCTCGGATTTCAACTCCTAAAAGTTTTGGGTGTATCCATACTTTTGATAGCATTTACATTTATTTAATTCCCATTCTGGTTTAAGTTAATAAGTTAAGTTAAAGTTGAATTCTGAACTCCTGATAAAAAAAATGTTACTATACTGTATGTCGGGTAAAAGATTAAAAAGCGAGAAATGATTTCGTAGTTAAGTACTTCCCTATTAACGCACTTACATATAATTTGCTAAGATTTCTTATAATTTTTTTTTCTGTTGTTGTAGCGGACCTGGACGTATTCATTAACTTAGTTGAGTTCCTTGTCGGTTCTCCTCAATGCAGGTTTTTTCCGAAGCGATGGTATAAGCTAGATATTTAAAAATACTTTGTAATTGGGTTCACTTGAATATAATAGATTTGACTTTGATTAACTCCACTGTAAATCACAAGTCACATTTTGCTGTACACAAAAAAATAAATTTCTTAGTAATAACTTTAGACTTTAGACGACCTCCATGGCGCAAAGGCTAAGCGCGTCGGAAAGTAAACGGGGGTTGCGGGTTCGCTTCCCGCCCCGAGTCTGGGTGTTTATGTATAATATGTATTTATTTACAAAAGAAAAGTATATAAGTAGTATATCAGTTGTCTAGTACCCATAACACAAGCGCTGTGCTGCTTTATTTGGGACTAGATGGCTCTGTGTGAAATATTTGAGTTTATTATTATTATTTAAAAAAACTTAAAGCAGTCGTCTTTGTACATTATATAGTCTATACTTCTCTACTATAATATAGACTATATCTATACTAATATTATATAAAAAAGTAGCTTTGTTTGTTTGTATGTAATGGATAAATTTAAAAACTATTCAACCAATTTCAAAAATTCTTTCACATGTAGAAAACTACATTATCAGCAAGTAACGAAGGTAGTATATTATTTAAGAACAAAATTTTACGCTAAGCTACATTATCAGCTGTATTTTAACATGGATATAACTAACATAGGCTCTATTTTATTTTTAAAAAAATGTCTACCCATGCGAAGCTGGGTCAGGACGCCAGTATAGTTAAAGAGAAAATTTTGAGCTTTATCCTCCAATGAATCTCAAATATTTGGTTCAATGTAAGAATGCGCTTGCATTTTAAGTCGTAAGATTCAAATTGTCTTTTTTGGAGTCAAGTGTCTAGAACTTGGGAGAGATGAATAAAAAATAAAGCCTCTTCCAATCTTAACTTCCACATGGTTACGAACTATAGGGCTGACTATTACGTATAATTTAAAACATGTGTTACACAGTGGGATTAGTTGAAACAATAAATATTATCTGACTTCATACAATTTTCCATTAGTTGTTAATAGAGCTTCTTGCACTACAAAGTTGTTTGAAAAAAAAGGCGGCATTAATAATATTTATTTAAAGCTGAAGACATGATAAACTGGTTAGGTGTTCCGAAGTTTAAGTTACAAGTCTGATGGGTTATATTTTTATAATAAGATTAGAAGTCACTCAATTAGAGAAAAAAAGATTCGAATTCGTTATAAAACCTATTTACGCTATTTGAAAAATCATATTATAAAATAAACAATGACACAAAATTATAATTTGGAAATAATCTTTTCTGCACATGCATTTACTAGCTTTCTGACTATTATATTTTAATATACTGTAAAATTCTGTCAAAACAATGATAATAGTTTCTTGTCGGTTCTTCTTCACAGAGGTCTTCATTTCGAACCGAAGGTAGATATGACCACAAACCACAAATTGATTTGATTTTGACTTTGATATTGAAAACTAAACTTTGACGCCATTTCAAACGATAAATTTTTAAGCTTATAAATGGTAAAGAGTAAGCAAAAATAAATTGCAATAACTCCTAACCATTGGTCGATTTTTAAGACCTGCTCAGAAAAATAAGCAGCTAGGACATTCAATGTTTATTTTTTTATTCTAGATCACCACGGAAATATTATGAAGGCAATTTTCATTTCATCAACCTTAATTTGCAATTTTCTTTTTGTCACTGAAAACATTTTTCTCATTACGGTCGGCAATATTCAGTAAAAATTATTAAAACGTACAACATTAAGATAAATCTAAATAGTCGTTAATGACAACCCTACCATCCGGAGACGTTCACTGGAACTTTGGGAAAACTCGGCAACTACGTCTCGTTCTTTTTGCATTTTTCTTGCACAAAACGGTTATTTCTTTTATTCATTTTCTCTTACCCTGTTCACCATCTTTTTACTCTTCTTGAAACGTTGTACCCTTTTCAGGAGTTGGCTGGCTATCTTTCTTAACTTGACTGTTCTGAATATGAGTGATGTAGAGTCGAATTTGTGGAATGTTTTTTTTATTCGCGTTTCAATTTTTTTTGAATAAAAGGACTTTTGTAGCCATTATTCTTGTTTATTAAGTATCTCTAAGTCTATAATGCAGTAAATTATTTGAGATTTTTATATTTTTACCTATTTTCTTCTTATGAAAATATTTTTTAATCTTTCTTTTTGTTTACGAAATATCCGTAATTTAAATCATGAAAATGGTTTGATAATAATAAGCCGACTTCAATTCTCATTATATTGTCGATTGCCGTAAATTCTTCCGTAATTCAATTAAAGGTTAACTGGAGATACTAATTAGAATATTAGTGATCTAGGAACGCCCAAGTAGCCACAGAATCTCTGAACAAATAGTGCGAGTGCGACCGTTTAAGTGATCATTTTATTTTATATAATGAATTTTCATATTTTATTTTCGAAGAAGATTAAGTCATTATAAAATAGAAACGACACGTTTTAGTACAGTTTAAATGTTTACATCTAGGCGGAAAACATTTACATTGTAATCAAGTAGGATGCTAAAAATTATTGATGCGAATGACTCTATGGCACAATCGACGCACATCAGACTAATCAAGTTAGATCATAATCATAAGCAAACATAAATAGTCTATTACGGATGTTTGCCTGATATAAACAATAAATATATATAAGGAAGTCCCCAGGTATTTCGTTGCTCCTTGAAAACTCCTTAAGTTTTTATTTGACCACTGAAGCATTCGCGAGATAGCGCCGTGGTGAAAATTAAAAAAAGCACTCCGAGAAAAAACAAGAAATCCAGTTAAGATAAAGTTTCTTTGAACGTGGGAAGGGGCGCAGACATCCCCAACGAAAAATAATTTTTATTACTTCTAACAATATCAACAACTCGCTTACGATTTGGTGTTACAAGTTAGAAATGACTGTAGGTAAGTGGTTTGAAGGTTTGCTTTAGGCCATAGGGACCTGGGTTCGAGCCACACTTCAAATGACTCCCACGTGGCAAATGTAATTCCCCTCTTTATTCTTGAATTTTACTTATGATACAAAAAAAATTATGAGTTATTAAAAGTAAAAAGGACATTTTGATGTGCATTACATAATAGTAGCTATTACCTACGATTTGTCTTTCATGATATTAGCAAACGGTGGCTTATGTTTTGATCAAATGTAATCCATTTTATATGCAAAATTTGATATTGAGCGGTACAGTAGTTTGCGCATGAAGGTGAAATAAACAAAAGATTGTACAAATCTCTGTTTTTATAACGTTATAGACGATTTATTATTTGTGTGGATTAACTTTACGCCCAATATGTCCGTCTTTAGGTAGTTCTGTGTATAGCTCAGGCCAATAATTATAATAGACGGATCATGAACTGTTGCCCGCTTATAACGGTGTCTAAATATTTGTTTTATTTTTTTTTATTTGTTTATTATTAAACAGCAACGAATGATAGCTATTAATATAATAAATTTGGCAACATTGCTAAGTCTTTATAATTTGTATCCTATAGGTAGCGTCACACTAGCAATACTAATTTATACGAAGTCGTGTTTTTAGGACTGAGAATTCTCATATACTTACTGCACTGGCGGAATGGGCATCGGTCCCTTTGCCTTCCCTTTCCAGGGAGAAATGAAAAAAACTATTTTCATTAAATAAATTATGTGAAGAAACAATCTTGCTGATCAAATTAAAATATGAGTAAAAAACAATGTACTGTATAAAAGTACACAATAAATGACTAAAATACGCATAGAAAAATGGACAAGTTCTGTGAAGCTTTTGCTCCGTCTATTGTAATTCTTGTTCCTAGGTAGATAGGTGCAAACTACACGCCATTTTTCATTCAAGGTGGACAAAATATCGAAAAGCAACAATATCATGTCTTTACAACCTGCCTAGCAATAACTTTTTGGGCTTAATGAATGGCAAAGCGGAACCAGATAGAACTGAGAGTTGCATCGTGTATCCTAGACAGACTTTACGATCTGTGCGTTTAGGTACGCAGTTGACACATCCCATACTTTTCTTACTTTATACCAATAACCAAGGAAATAGTTAAATATAAACAGATGTTATATTTGTATGTAGGCATATATATTGATAAATCCACTCGTAATACCATGTCGTAAATTATCATATGAAACAAAATGGCCGTCCAATATCCATACATTTAATAGAATGTCAATACAAATTTCGCTGGCGCGGCGCAGGTGGGATACTATTATATTTTTTTCAAGCCCACTACCCACCCTAAAATAGTTGGGGGCGAGGGAGGTATAGTTGGTGGGAGTGCGTGATCTCGACCCCACCCCGTGCCACCCCACACTGGAGGGGGCGGGTAACTGCATCCACCGTGTGTGCACGCAGCTATCAAATAATTTAAATTTCCGAAGTGATTATCGCAGCGATAATGTTTTGTATGGCACTTCATATTTGAAATTCGAACGCATCGGTTTTCAATATTTATAAATTCGTTAATTATTTGTTTTTGCAACTAGAATTGTACTGTGTAATAAATAACTTATAACAAGCTTCTAATACAAATAAATAGTTATAACGACTTCCTTATTTTTTGAACACAATCTCAATACTTATTGAATATCCTGTGGCTAAATCTTGTAATTTATTGATTTATATTATTCATGATTATATTAATAATAGCAGTGTAATAACTACTTCAATCTACAATGACTCTACACTCATAAGATTTGTTTTAAAATGAGCTTCTTTTGTTTTCAATGTACTTTTACTGTCACTCATTAATAAACAACGTAAAATATACAAGAATTATTTGTATACAACTCAAAATGGCGCGTAAGTCTGCGTTCCAAATTCAAAAATAAATTTGCTACACGCAATAGCCGACGGCCGGCCGTGTTTTAAAATCGACGTGCAACGTTTTACGTTCAAATGGGGATTGAATTTCAAAATTTTGATATTCCTATAAAAAATAATTCTCTATTTTTATAAGAATTGGCCTTTTAGAATAGAACTGGTGATATACTAACTTTCTTTATAAAGAAAAACCATAACATTTTTCCTCTACATTAAAAAGACAAGCAATTGTGACGATTTATTTTTTAAACAACAGAATCACGTTCGAGCACAGGCAAGAATGCTTTATGCCTACGCGTAGTCAAAAGGTATTGCATGTAATACTGGCAGGGAAGTACTTTTGTATGTAAATCAAATGCGTAGGCTTGAGCTGACTAGGTCTTTGTAAGCTTGCTAGACCTGGATTTCGAATGCCTATAAACTTGTAGAGGTGATATTTTGTTCCAATTAGTATAACGGATACATTTAATGGTTTATACTGTAATTCGATAGTATAATTTTGTTTTTAAACTACGCTAGTTATTAATATTTGTATTCTGGTTTTAATTTACAGAAAAAATATTGATAATATTAACAAGAAACACGTAATAAACTTATTTTGAAATTAAATTATTATTTCGACATAGAATAACAATAATAACGAGACTTTTAACACCAATTAGATATTTTGTTTTTTTTTTATGTGATCTAGCGTCGTATTAAAAAGCAAAAAATAACGTTTAATAATTGTCAGATTTTACTCTTTCTGTTCCCAGTATAACAAAAACAAAATATAAAAGTACAGTTATTGAGGTATTAGGTTATTTAGGTCTTGATCTATTAATTAATATATATATTACAAATCTCATAATTTATTATTTATTCTGTACTTCATATTAGGTACCTACTATGTATATCCATCATAACCTTTCGATGACTTACAATTTAAACTTTTAAAATTAGAACACAAAAATATTAGCGGATGTTTCATTGCTCATAATATATTTATTAATTTTATTTGACGACATTAACAGGAGATAGGCATATTGTCTCCTAGTGTCAGAGACTATGTAAAGTTGTGTTGAAATTTAACTTATATAAATACAAATAAATTTTCTGACCAGATACCATCCTGCACCATCGTACATCGTCCTAACTGTGCTAAGGCGAACACCTTTCGCTTCTCTGCATTTATTCATAGAGAAATAACAAAAATAACTACTTATAGTTCAGGCAGCCAATGTAAGCTGAGCCGCCGCGTCTCTTTTCAGTACACTTTGAGAGACGGGTTAGAGGAAAGCTCGCTGTGTTCGCGAATCAATTTATAATGGTGGGTTACAACGCAATAGAAGTGGCTCTATTGAAAAATGGCGGTACAGTGAAGTGCGTAGAACCCGGAAATATTTCTTGCGAAAAATGTTTTCTTCATTTAATTTCGAAATTTTTTTACTCTATGGTGCGACTTCGTTTAAACATACTATATATAATAGGTCGATAGATAGGTATATGACATTTATTATCTTGAAGCATTCGAAAAATTTTCGAAAAGGTTTGTTTTAAGTTTATAACATAAAAACAAAAATCGACTTAATAATAATATTATTTGATAGATAATATTAAGAAATGTTATACGTACATATTATTGTCACGCTATGTCTCTATTAGGGTAGAGAGTGACAACAGAACACCTAGCATCGCCGTCCCTATACTACTCGTATAGTGCCTAACTTATTCGCTTTGTCAAATCTTGTCGTTCTCTTCTAATGCATTCGTCAAAATACGCAAATGCTTTTGACATTCCATCATCTAACTGTACTACTGAAAATTAATACACCAAAAACCGTTCGAAAAACAAATTGTCTATACGTTTTTTTCTTATGTATTTATTTTGGTATTTATTACAAAAAATTTAATATAAGGATATGTAACAGGTAAGAAATAGTAAAAATACTACATAATTCACTACAAAATTTCTCCAGCGAAACTATGAGTTGATAAAAACTATAAGCGTAATAAAAATCACTTTAATCTCATTAAAACACCACTGCATTATTGGTATGGTAATTAAAATCGATATTTCAGCGATAATCGATAATTAAAATATTAATTTAATGTTTAATCAATTTTTACTATATAGAGAAGTTTTCCATATCTTTTATTATCTATGTTAATAAGTTAAATTATAACTAGACGTTGAGAGCTTATTACATAATTATTTAAAATATTAACTATCTCCTTACGGCTGAATATAGGAGCTATTTTCTAATCTGAGAATTCCAGGTTCTGGTCCGAATCAAGTCAATTTAGAAAATGTCACTGGGTGCTCCTCCAGTTTCTTGTACGGCATCTATAGTACCCATAGCACAGCGATTAGATTAGGGTTTGAAGATTAATTTAAGAGTTTGATTATTATTTATCTTGAGGTTTGATATAATAATTATTATTATGTATTTACATTAACTTCCCTGTTAGTCCCCAGACGAAAGTCTCAGGTTCGATTCTCGATCAATTTAAGAAACGATTATTTATATATTGTTTTAGAATTTAGAGTTTGGATGCCAGTAGGAACTTCCCTAGTCGGCTGGCACCCATAATACAAAATCCATAATAGTATAATGCTCTTATATAAAAAAAAATCTTGACGTTCGAATTTTGACTTTGTGTACGCATATATTTACGGCAGGAATAAGATTTCTAAGGAATAAAAACTCTGATTGCTTTACTATGATTCTCAAGCAGAAACTCTCTTCAAAAAAGTTTATTTTATTTCATTAGGATCCTAAGAGTAAACATTTTAAGAGGTCTATTTTTTATATTTTCTGTTATTCCAATAATAACCCTGATATAATCTCGTTTTGGCCTTACACTGATTAGAAAACAAACATTTGTGTTCTAACACACTTAAATGTATATATTTTTCTCCAACAAAAAGTAAATACATATCAACAAATTTTGTAACAACTTTTGTTCATAATGAAATTAATATAGTTTATAGTCACAGGAAATCGTTATTCGATATCAAAATAATTGGTTACGTAAATTAAAAAAACGGTGTATACTCAGCGTTGGAAAATCAAGTCAGCATCTTAAACTTGATACCTACTTTCTAATCTGGCCGGTTAATAAATCTTTCCTAGTGAATACAAAATACACCATTACAAACAATTATCTATAAAGTATACAAGCGATACCCATAAAAAACCTTAAATAACTCAATACCATATCTACTCTTTTATAAGGAATACGAATCTAATAAAATCGAATTTAGTTATAAAATTTACTAGCAATGTATAAAGTCAATCGGACCGTTAGTGTCCGATTGGAGATACCTAGACATAGGCACATATATCTGTATAATATAATGTCAAACAACGAACGCCATATATCTACTTGCATCTAGGAAATAATTCCACAATATCTTTCCGTACACGCATTCTTCTCCAACATGCAAAATAACACATACATCGACATGGGACTGCAGAAAAGATACTGTACGTTTACATAATAAAATTGTGTGTGTGAGCATACTTGTGTGCGCGTGCAGTCAATGACCTATGCATTTGCTTGCTGTACAAGCTAAAAGTATGCGCTCGTTTTATTATGGTCTTATTTTTAAAACGGCGGACTCTTTCGTTCTTGTTGGGATAGGTTATGATTTTTGGCGCGCTTTATTTAGGTTATTGGTAACTGGTTTTCGCCGTTCGGTTGTGTAATCGTTGAGTAAGGCGCCGCACACCGCGTTTAAATTTCCAAAAATGTTACATTTTATCAAATTTTAAATAAGTTGTAATAAGGTGCATTATTTCTAATTTTTTTTTATAAATTTATGATAATTTAAAAAACGTTAAAAATTAAATTCTTATTTTGTATATTTGAAAACCGTTGGCGACTGTAAAAATAAAAGCCTAAGTACCTACAAACCAACTCCGAAGCTCCTCAACGCGCTGAAGAGGACATCCGTAGAAATTTTGCCCGGTAAAAGCCCCATATAAACCAGTTTCACCCCCAGAGGACTGGGTGCCTGTGCTCAGGTTCTGAAACAAAGGTACATAAAAATAAATACAACTGTCAAATTACCAGGAAAAATGGATAACCATTATTCCATGAGTTATGTACCGACCTACTACGACTACAAATACCACAGCATATAAATCAATTATTGTAAATCTTTACAACAATATTAATTCATGCACTAGTTACAGGACAGTGATTGTTTATGACAAAAAATAAGCTGATGGCCCAGAAGCCAATGCCTCAATAAATTAAAATGAAAAAAAAAACAGATTTTTTTATTAATTCTCTTTCGCTTTTTTTACGTTCCATTTTGTGTTTAAATTACATTAGAAATAATTACACAATAAATAATTATCACATTAATCTGGAACATAATTATACACATAAACATGTACTATGCACAAAAATATCTAATTAAATTATGAATCCTAATGCCTACGTACTTATTACTACGTACTTATACGTCTATTGTCTAATTTTATTTTTAAAGGAATACAAGAAACGAAAGTCAATGACAACAAAATCGTTTTTAAAAAAAAGATATAAAAATGTCCGTCAAAAAGTAACATGTACTCTAATTAGCTTTGAAATTGGTTTGTTGCAAGCGTTTGCATGTTTTTAAACTTTATTCATTTGAGAGCCTCTAAGTACTCCAACCATTGAAAGAACGTTGCATTAGAAAGGGTGCATGGACCGGTTATATCTAGATGTCTCTGATATGGACCATTAAAATCGCAACTAGATGCCTTCTAACGTTAATTAATTAAATTACAATTAAAATTGATTAATTAAAATCGATTTTATTGTACATTTACTTTTTACGTTACTAGATAATACAGATTGTAAAGAAATCGACGGAGCAGTTTTAAATAATACAGACAACAACCTCAGATTAAAGGCAAACATAACATAGATTGTATTAAAAAAGTTAACTACTTTTTCTTACGGAATTGATAGGACATTAGAAATGAACGTATAATAATTGTATTTTTCACGATTTGTCTGTCTGTTAAGAATATCCGAAGTAGTTTTCATAAGACTTAAGGCGACGCATTGGAAATTTTGATGGCAGGGATCTTAATTTTTCTAAATGACTACAAAACGTATGAAAGTGATATTTGGTAACCTGAGTTTTAATTTTATTGACTTTATTTGACAGTTGCGATATACGATTGGTTAACTTTTGTAACACAAAAAAAAATATCAAAGAAACCTCTTTTAAAACAGAGATTTAGATTTTTAGAAGTAACGGGACCGATTCATTGTTCTAAATTTTCTGCATAATTTTAAACTTAATATAATCTTCAAAATGACAGTTGGATTTTTTAAAATTAATTACAGTTTTTAAAATAAACGAAAATAACTACTTTTTCGTATTTTTGGTATTCTAGCGCGCGCACTTTACCATAGACCACAAGGTTTATTTTGGATTAAATTATTATTTATCAATGCGTTGCTTTAACAGAAAATAACACCTATAGTACAACTTTTAATTTGATAGATTGATTTGACTTGTAATTTTTTAAATTGTGATGTCTCCAGATGTCTATTTTATTATTATTAGTCTGTAGTAGTCTGTTCCTATGCGGCATTACTCGCATAAAATTTTCTTTTTGGTTCACTCCTTTCATGAGATAGTAGTATCGTCGAAAATATATAATTTTTTGTGTTACAAAAATAGAAAAAAAAGGAAAAATGAAATGTGATGTTTTATTTATTCGAATCATTTAATACATTACGATATGGCAACGTATAAGGTCATATTAGCACCAAATTTAATTAATTCAACGTTAGATTAGTCGATCGATTTAGTTGAATCGATATCGACTCAGCTGTACTACTTGACAACACTATTTTAGCTAGCCACGTTGCTTAGAACTTTGACACATTTTTATTTAGATTTTCTATTTTTTACATTTTTAGGAGTTTTAAAGCACAACAATAATTGTATGTTGTGCTTTAAAGTTTCATGTAAGTGACAATAATAGAGGAGATCTAAATAAACATGTGTAGCTGAAGTTCTCGCGCTCTTCCGAGAAGCCCTTCATAACTTCAGTAATGTCTACTATCACTTTACTGGAGGTGTTTTACGATAAGAAAAAACTAATTTCTTGTGATTCGACTTATTAATACGTGACATTGGCAAATGCGCTAATCTGTGCGCCATGCCATAAAGAAAGAAAAAAAAAACTTTGACACAATGAAACGTCAAATCACTCTGCGGAACTCAGTCCAAGAAACACGAAACACGAGATTTTATTCTTTGAATTTATGGACGATGTGGAATCCTGTGATTCAAGGAACAAAACCTCGTGTTTCGCATTCGGTTAAACGCGTGGACACTGTGAGTGTTGTGTGTAGGTATCCATAAAACAATTAACAAATATCGGGGGTAGATGACAAAACGTCTACCTCAGACACGAAGTGAAACTTGTTGCGACAGTTTGCTTGAGACCACGGCCGATGCAACTCGGTCGAAACATTAAGCCAGAATAAAAAGGTAATCGCGTTAGATTTCCCCTTTTTAGGTATATTCTATAATATTTAACAAACCTGGAAATTACAACTGGTCCATTGCGCGGCGGTAGGACATCTGATTTTCAATCCGGTATCCCAGGTTCGACTCCAAACCTTTCCTAAATTACGTTAATAATAAAAAATAATTACCTGAATGACTAGGAGCTCTCTCCCAGTTTATTGTGTGGTATCCATAATATGTATCAGTACAAATATAATGCTTAGTTGGAGCAAAAAAATAAAATCTACTAATATTATAAATGCGAAAGTTTGTGAGGATGTATGGATGCTTGTTACTCTTTTACGCAAAAACTACTGAACGGATTTTGATGAAACTTCACAGTAATATAGCTTATACATCAGAATAACACAAGTTATAATTTATATAGATATTCTGTGTTTTTGTACTTCGCACGAAGCCGTGGTCATAAGCTAGTATTGAATAAATTATTGCTTTGAACGCATTGTTTTTAAATTTTAAGTATTTCTTTGATCTAAAATGTTATACAACCTTAAGTCAATGTGTCTATGCAGGACGTCTTTAACTAGTTTTTTAAATTGATTTGGTCCACTTTTAAAATTTATTGTTAGAGTTGTGGAGATCGCATGGTATAAAGTTATTGCAGCTTGCAGTCGTACAATTAAATGTGATTGAATGGTAGATTATCATTATTATTATCGCAATTTTCTTTTTTTTATTTATGTACTAATTGTGATATAATTATAATGATACTTAGCTCTCCGTCTTCTCTGGCTACCCTGTCAGGGAGACAGCCTGAGGATATGTATGTATGTATTATTAATGGTGGATGACAGTGTTATTGCGAAATGCAGAAAGAATGCTTAAATAATTGGAGCACACAGACGAAGTGATGAACGATCGATGAAGAAAATCTACTGAGCGAAAGTGAGTAGTAACAGAAGCCAAGGAAGATCAAGGCTAACTTATAGAGACCAAATAGCCAGACTTTTAGCTGATGGAAATGTCGAAAATGCTCGCAAACCTCATCGAAAGTGTCTGAAGGGAATAATGAGATTCTAGGAGGCGGAAGAATTATGTAAGGGTTGCCATGGTTGGCATGCCATCCCTTTTGACTACCCCCTTAGGGATACAGTGTGAAATATGTGTGCATGTGGGTATGGGTTTTAGGAAATACTATATAATATTCGTAATCCGTTAGGAAACTCTTACTAGGTTATATTTCAGAAGGCAATTTTCAATAAGGACCAAGTACGTCCTTTCGTAAATTAAGAAAACGCGTTATTTTTGTCACTTTCCAATTGGAAATTTAATCTTGACCACTTTTGAAAATTACCTCCTGATATATTTTATTATATTTATCTAAATATATGCATTTTTTTCATAGGTTCGTACATTTTCTTTTTAGGTGAACGCCCTTACAAATGCCATCTACCGGATTGTGGAAGAGCCTTCATCCAGCTCTCGAACCTGCAACAACACCTCCGTAACCATGACGCCCAAGTAGAGCGAGCCAAAAACAGACCTTTTCATTGCAATATATGTGGGAAGGGATTCGCAACCGAGAGCAGTCTGAGGACCCATACCGCAAAGGTCAGTAGGACAATATTATTCTAAATTTTAAAACCATGAGATACAATATTCTCACGGGTAGAAATTTTATTGAAAATAAATACAATTCATGTTGTTCCCTAATAATCTTTCTACAGGTGAAAGAATTTTTGAAATCTGTTGAGTACTTTTCGAGTTTATCCATTACTACAAACAAACAAAATTTACCTCTGTTTAATATTGGTATAGATAAAAGAAGAAATTATTGTAATTTTAAAAATCGAAACGAGAAAATATTCTAATTTTAAAATTTATGAACATGAAAATATTTTTGGATTTAAAGAAATTAAATAATGAAACTTCTTTTATCCATGCTAAGATCGTGACAAACGAACAACCGAATGATTTGCAAGACGTAGTCCAATCAGTCACAACCCAAGAATTTTATAAACATACTGGATTTTGCAGTACTAATACACATTTTTTTGATTACGAGTGACTTACGTGACGTCATGTTCGCTATTTCTTTTATTACCATGGCTACCAGTTAGTATAAATCTCGGATTAAGAATCAAATAGGACAAGCATTTGCTCTAAGAGCGTGTCCGTTTTTCGTTGACGTAGTTTCTAGACTTTTACTAATGTGCGTGACGAGGAACGTGACGCAGTCCAACAGTACATAGCTGAACATGACAAATTTTATTTTTGTGACAAACCACAAGATGTAGGAGCATTTTGCAAACAATTATTTCGGTAATGTACGAGTCGGTCATGAGCTGACACGAATTACACCGACAGTGCCAGGTTACTATATTTACTATAGCTAACTCTTTTACTCGTGGTTACGCTCAATGAGATAGAAAGAGAAACACGGAAATTTGTTTGTCACACGGTGATAAGAGCGGCTACTCATTATGGCTCCATCCATTATTTTTTAGGCTCGAGCTATAAATGAGATAAAATCATTCGGAACGTCAAGCAAGTCATTTTTCCTATCTCCTAAAAAAAATTTATAGAGCAATATGGTTCTAATACTTTTAGTTCTGAGTGAAACGCCGATTTTGATCGGTTCGACGCCTACCGACTTACCCCGTAGAAATCGGATCACTTCCTAAATTAAGATAAGAATAAATATAGAAATACAAACTGGTTAAAATAAATAAAAATTATAATAGTAGATATTAAGAAAAAAATAAAAAAACAAAAAAAGATTATGTGTAATAGCAATAGGACTCACCCCCTCAGATGAAATGGGAGGAGGGAATAGGTATAAGAACATGTATGAATTAGGTTGGATAAGAGAATGTAATAGATAAGATTGTAAAAAGAGAAACAAGGTCCCTGACCAAATTATATGTTAGGGGAAGCAGAAAAAAAAAAAATACTTTTAGTTAGACCCAACTTATTAGAACTTAGAGTATATCTAGAAAATATTTAGCATTTTAGTCTATTCTATCGTATCATGCATATTAATATATAGATATTGGTATTATCTGTGTGTAAGCTTGTATGATTATGTTACTCATTTATGTAAAGGGTTTGAAAGACATAAACTTTTGTAATTTATTAGTGAAAATGAAATTAAATAACAGTATAAATCAAATATAACATTGTTAAAGCAATAAATAATCTTTAAAATTTACTTCTCTACTGGAAACAAGAAAGTTAATGGCAACTAAATTAAAAAAAAAGAAGAATTTTTTTTTTAAATATTAAAAAATAAACACAAAGAATTGTATGAATCATATTATATTCAATTCTTTAATATTTTATGGAATGAAATATTCGATGGATTTTTGTTACATTTTTTCTATAGTAATTTCTATATAAAATACCGACAGAATGATGAAACTTACGGAAAATATTTATCATTTATTTTATTGTTTACAATTTATATAAGAAACAGATTTTTACAATTTTTGTTTAACAAAATTCTCTTCGGCCTATTATCATATTATTTATAAAAATCTCATTGGCTATGTTATTTATCTAAATTGTTCTTTGGCTATATAACTTTTATTTCAAAATTCTCACTGGCCTTTTATTGATGTGTTTCATTGTGTTGAATCTAATTTTTGAATGCTATGCCCGCATCCCACCTCGCCGGTGGACACAGGAGCTTCAGCTGCACCTTGGTGTATTACAGCAGCACGCGGCGCTCATGATAGGGGGCGCAGCCGCCACCCCTTGCCCCATCTGCCATAAAGTCTTGTTCGGTGGCGAAGCCTTAGTTGAACATATGAAAAACACGCATAAGGATCCGAACGCATCCGGCGTTGCCAGTAAGTTTCCGAACGGGCAGTTCGATTGTTTTTATTGTGTTAAAGCTGCCAGGATTTCATTAAAAAAAGACAGTCATTTCAAATGACTTTCTTTTTTTCTTTTTTTTAGGTAAAGGAAGCTGACGTCAGTTAAATCATCCTAGTTTTAAGTATCAATCTCATTTGTTGTGAGCGCTACATTGTTAAAAAACAATTATTGTATTAAACATTAAAATTATTAGACATTTAATGCTCCACAGGTGAGATTTCTTAGTCATAAGCTGTGCCACTGGAAGTTTATAATGAAAAATTGTTTGACCAAAATAATTACTATCAATTTTGTTGAATCATTTTGATACGCAAAAGCTTCCATTTGGCACAAAGCCACAAGGGGTGTTGGTTTTAAAAATCAACGGTAACAAAAACAAGTATCGTATCCAAATCATAGTTAACTTAATTAATAAATTGTAACGTCATCCGGGAATTTAACTCTGCCGTTGTTGTTACAACAGTTAGAAGGGTAAAATGTTTTGCAAACACTTCTTGCTTTGTCTAATAAAGACGAATTCTTCGGATGGCGTACTTATATTATCATAACACGTATTGTTTATGTCTCGAATAGCTACATTTTCCTCGTTTTCTGTTCCATTTTGTTGTTAATATTCCATTAATTGTTGTTTTGTTATTTATTTACCTAAATAGATACCATTGAGTTTCGTTCATTTATTTAAGAACCTGCTTAGTTTATGGGACGACTTTTTATTACAGTTTTTGATGCATTTCATTACAATAACTTAAATTCATTCGTGTCATTCTAATCTACAGGCGATATTGCTTCATTCCTTTAAGAGTATGATAAATCCATTAAAATCTGACAATGCTCTCGTAGTGGCAATAATCTTAATCTCTAAGGAATAATTTTGAGTGTTATTTATGTTTAAAAACATCTTCAAATAAAAATATTTTAGCATTTTTTTGAAATATTTAAAGAAAAAAAGAACAACGTCTTCCTGCGATTGCGGTGATACATAGCCAGTACTCGTATTTCCCTTACCATATCAGCTTTCTAAAACTTTTTATGATTCGCGTTCGAATAAAACTAGACTTTTCGTTAGATTTTTTTTGGAATTAGTTTCTTTTGCTCGAGAATTAAATCAATTATTTTGTATTTACAATCTGTAAATACGTAATGTACAATCTGTAAGTAAAAGTCGTCTCAATTATGTATCACTAAGGTGTCACTAACAATTGACTAACCAGCTGTTTTTTGTTTTTTCCCCCTCTAACCCACTAACCTGCCCATCCTTATCCTGGTGACGTGAAGGTCCCCCTGCCACGTCACCGTACCCAGCGCAAGCTAAACCAACTGATCCTTATATAGCCAAGCGGCGAACGGCGAACCACCCTTGCCCTGTCTGCGGGAAACATTACGTGAACGAAGGTTCCTTGAGGAAACACTTGGCTTGTCATCCAGAGACGCAGTTGACTAGCGGACTGAGGATGTGGCCCTGTTCAGTATGTCAAGCGGTGTTCACGCACGAAAGTGGTAAGTTTTGGATAATGCCAAACCATTAGCGATGCGTTCCCATTAGGTCACATTCCACTACTAACACCATCGCTATAATTGCACCGTATTAGAAATGGACAACAACGAAAGTATTACAGCAACTACCATTCCCATTGATTCTTGTCTTTTAGTATTTTTCTAGAGCAAGATAAAACAGCGTACGAATTAGTTATCTTGAAAGTTGTGCTTGATACGATCACTGTAGTCAAGCTTCCATGTTGGTCTGGGAGAGAATGATACCCAATAACAAAAGTTGGCCATAGAATAAGCCTATGCACATAAGGATATAATACATACGTTATCATTATTTAGTATATACATATCTATGTATATGAAATATTTTAGTACAAAAAAAGACATTTTCTAATAAAGTGTTACATGATAATCATTTCAGGTCTTCTCTCCCACATGGAGCACATGAGAATGGAACCCAAACATCAGTTCGCGGCCCAATACGTCCTGTCTAGAGCAGCAGCGGAAAGACGTGAGCGAGATCTCCTAGCCGCTGTATCGGCTTCAGCAGGAGGTTCAGGCCTCCTCAATTTAGCACCACCCTCACCAGCGCACTCAGACTCTTCATCAAACGGCCGACTTTCGTCTTCAGCCGGTTCAGAAGCGGGAGCAGCGGTAAACAAACTGACTGACTTGCTCCGAACCGCAAACAATGGTCATCAAGCGTATGGCGACGAAAGAGTCGCGGCGATTGCAGCAGCTGCGGCAAACATGATGGCTCAACCAGGGGAAGGAGCGAGCGCAGTGCAAGTGGCAGCTGCGAACCTAGTGTCGGCCATGCGACAGCAATTAGCAAGAGAACCACCCCCCACTCAACCACCAGCGGAAACGCCCCCAGCGCCGACCGAAGCTGCTTTGAGAATCCAGCAAGCGGAAGCTTTACTCCGAAGTCAGGCTGAAGCCCTGCGACTGGCCGTATCTCAAGCAGCTGCAGCACATGGCACCGAACCACCCAGTCCACTACGGCATAATGGAGGCTTTCCTCCTCAACCGCCCAACGATGCCAGCGGGCAAATCTCTCCAGAGTTAGTAGAGGCTTTCAGAATCGCGCAAGAACAAAGACTAGAGCAAGCATTACGGCTACATGATCCAAGAATGTTGGGATTCAATATACCGTCGCCAGCACAGCAAGCGGCTCAGCAAGCTGTAGCAGCTCAGCAAGCTGTAGCGGCTCAACAAGCTGTAGCGGCTCAGCAAGCAGCTGCTCAACAGGCAGCTCAGCAAGTCGCACAAGCTGCTCAAGCCGCCCAAGCTGCCCAAGCAGCACAGCAAGCGGCGCAGCAAGCAGCTCAGCAAGCGGCTCAGCAGCAACAAATGCAACAGCAAGCCGCCCAAGCTGCACAAGCTGCCCAGCAAGCAGCGCAACAAGCTGTCCACCTGCAACAAAACCCCCAGCCATGAAAATTCAGCTATTACTAATCCGACGCGATTTCTCCACACTATCTTTAACGAAATATAGCAAAAAATTTTGTGCAAAACTACGATTTCTTTAACCGGAGCGTGTTTGAAATCGCTTCTGATTAGTAATACGTTGAGACTTTTGTTTTTAGACACCGCAATGAGGTTATTTTTATTTATTATTTTAGATCGAGTAAAGCTATAACAAAATATATTAGTGAAGTCGCGTGTAACTAATAGTAGATAGTTCTAACTGTTGTACATATGAAACGGAATTATTTGTAAATATTATATGACAAGTGGTTAAAAATAGGTAAATGGAAATGGAACAAAAACTCGCCCGAACAACTAATTAGGAGTATTGACATTACGACAAATAAATCACCAGTGCAATCTTTTATTATTTGTTTTGTGTGCATTATTAATTATTATTATATATTTATTTTTATTAGCTTTACCAGATTGTATTTGTTAGTTAAGTACAAAGTTTTGGATGTGCCAAACTGTTAAGCACGTTTTTATGGCGTATAAGTGAATAATAATTATTAATTATTTAGCTGCATTATTATGTTTCCTTAAATATTCTTATTATTATATTATTGTTAAATTAAGAAATCGTTTTATCTTTTGTCTTTTTCACGCAATAACACATTAAATACTAGTCACTTACGGAACGCACAAATTATATTTTAAAAAATTACCAAATTTTTATCTTTTATTTGTGATAGACTTTTCTTCCATTGGAATATCATTATTATTATTATTATATTTGTGTTTTATAAATGCCATATTAGATAATGTCTTGTAAATATTTTAGCCTCTTAAAATGTTAATGCTTTGTTCAAAAAACATTTTATTTTATTACTATATAATTAGTTTAACAAATCGTTTTATTTACAAAATTACTTGTACATTTATGTATATATTATTATAAAAGTAATAATTATTTTTTTTCCAGAAGACTGCCATTATTTTTTTTTGTAAATAAGCACAAATTGTCATGAAGTTTGTGAGCATGAAAAAATAGCGATTTTTCACTGTACTAACGGATAATAACAATGTAATACCAAATTGGACAACGTCGAAAGGAAACTTCGACGACAGCAATGCCTGAACCAATACAAACACGAGACAATCTTTGACCTCGGACTTTGACGATGTAGCCCAATTCAAAGTATTTTCATTTTACATATTACCAGATTTTAAAACACCATAGCCCAGTGAATTAATTTCTTTTATATGGTAACTATTAATATGTGAATGTTGCCATTAAATCAGTGTAGCAAAGCATTTTCAATGCTAAACAGTTGCCGCAGCAATAGTTATAGTTGATGACGTTTGTTAAAATGCCCGTAAAATGTTATAATGACACGAGCATTTTTACAACTAAAAGATTAAGAATGTCAAGTGTTGCCGAATATTTAATTCTTTTAACATTATCATCATGTATTATAAATAAGCGACGGTTTGAACGAAAAAAATTGTTATAACAATCGATTTTTTTCTGTCAAATCGACTATAATGTATTCGTAATATAGGTAAGGTATAATAAGATGATTTTAATGTACGTAATTATTTCTGTCTTGAATTGATATTGATTACTGCCAGTAATAATTAAACAAACAAAATCGGATGTAACTTAAATTATTACTGGCAATGTATCAATGTAAATAGAAAAAAAATCACAATGCAATAGCCCAAAAATCATTATTATTTATGTCGTGACGTTTGGTTGTGGACGAAGATTTTTTATTGGACTTTTTTTACTCGTATGTATTTAATTTTAAGATACAATACTTTTCGGCCAGGTTTTTTATATTTTTTGGTGCGTAATGGACAGTTCCATCAACACGTGAGGGTTACCTGACAAAGATAATTTTCTAGGAAACGTGAAAAGAAATATTAGATACACAATTTTGACTGATACATTTTCGATGCAATAAATCTAAAAGTGAACGGATCGCTATTTATGTAAAAATGTCCTCATAAATTAATATAATAAATTAATTAAATATAACAACAAATAAAGTTCCTATGAATATTGTATAAATGGTATTGTTTTAAATTTAGGTCTTAGTAGAAGGGGAAAAAATTTATGGACGTTTTGGTAATTTTAAAGTTATATAGAACCATCGCGTAGGGAACTGTACTCGACGCGTCGAGCTGTACAAATCTGATTAAAGCACGGATGATGAATCCTACAGTAGATGTTTAGAACTTATACGTTTCCGAGAAAGTGTTCATACTCCACACGCGGTCCCGTCTCCGTGTGGCGCCGCGAAAATTTACAATATATTTTCGATATAATTCAAAATTAATTATAGGATTTTGGTAGCGGAAAAATAACTGATATAGATAATAAATAAATATAACGACGCACGGATACGTCACCGCTTCACAATTTTCTGTGATCATTAAAAATGGAATAGTTAGACATGGATCGTGTTTGCGAGTTGTCAGAAGTTATTTTTAAGTTTTTGACGATAAAATTTTTAATGTTATGCAAAAAATATAAAAAATGAATTTTCTACGTTTATTTTACAGTGAAAAAATTCCGTAGTTAAGCTGTGTACATTTAATAATAGTAAAGCCTAATTACAATAATCTGGCGATAATAGTTCATTGCATAAACACGTAATCAGAGAAAAAAGAAAAATTTTTTCTTTGATTTCGTCAGCCATAGACCAGTTTATGTTGAGTGTCAAGAATATGGGGAATCCCCTTTATACCCAATTTAATATGCGCTGTCGGTTATATTTTTATGTAGAAATGGATACGGTGAACCAATATTCTAGTTAATTGGCGATTTTATGCGTTAATATTACTGATATTTCTGTTGTTAGGAAAATTCGTTATAATCAATACCTCAACTTAAATAATAGGCGAGGGATCGTTTTACAAATAAATCGCGTACAAACAGTGAGCGATTACATTACATTTTTTTATTTAACAAGTTGAAGAAAATGTTGCGAATAGTGTACCAAATATATATAACTGCAAGATATTTTGAAGCGATCACTCCTATACGGTGAACGCCACGTATACGTGTTAGTTTAAAACATACTCTTACATAATAATAACATTCGTCGGAAACACGACCACAGTACTCACACCCGTAGTCGGGTCTAGAGACACAAACTAAGTAAGTATTTTTGATGCGAAACATCTTATGCGGCAGGTCAGACCGACTGTTGGCGTGGCGACGTGGCGACGCGTCGCCACGCGTTTGTACTGAACTCATATACCTATATCGTATATAGTGTTGTTATATGTTGACTGGCCCGTTCGCGCAGTGGCATATGCATCTGCTTTCCAAGCTAGGGTCCCGAGTTCGATCCCCGGTCAGGTCAATTTAGGAAACGAACTTTTCTAAATTGGCTTGAAGTCTGGGTGTTACTGGGTACTCCCTCAGAGTTCGTTGCGCGATATCCATAGTACAAGCTTACTGCTTAGTTTGGGGTCACACAATCTGTGTAATTGTCTGGAGTATTATTATTATTAACTTCGGAACACGTTGCCTGTGTTTTTTAAATAAAAAATAATGTTTTTCTTAGAAAAAATCTGAATATTTTGTTTTTGATTATGCCATATTTATTTCCTTCAATAAACCATCTTTTCAGGTATATTTTCTACACAAAATGGTTTTGATGTTGCACTTCTGCCAGGCGTCCCGCGACGGCTCATTTTTTTTTTAAATTCTGCACAATTATTACTAGTTAATACACAACTAATGTAAGTTGGTACACAATTAATATTACTTTGGTACACAATTCATAACTTTTCAATTGTTAAGTTTTTAAAATTGAATTGCCGTTGATTTAAATTAAGCATCCTAATTGACTGTTAACATTGTTTTTTTGATGCTTCGTTGTTTACGTTTGTTGTATGCTTGTTTCAAATGTATTTAGTCAAATATACATTTATTCGTATATTAAGATAGTCAAGATAGTCAGGTTTTCAATTCATAAATCTCACGTAGCTACATATATTTATATTGTAAGTTAGTGTTATAAATGTAATGTAAATCGAAGCTCATTTATAAAATATACAATTGATAAATAATTGATACAAAAAGTTCAATATTTAAAATATTATTTTAATGAATTAACTACGCTTTAAAAAATTTTATACCTACCAAAAATAAGTTTCATTTTTTAGATATTTCGCATCTGAAAGAGGCTCTTTAACACCGAACAATATAAATTAAAAATGCGCAATAAATTCACCTCAGTGTGAGGCAAATATTTATGTACTTATGTATCGAATTTTATATTACAATTAGACGAAATGTTGAGATTTTTTTTTAATAATTAACGTATTCAAATATTTAGAGGATTTACATATAATAATAGTCACTTTAATTTGTTAATCACTTTTATAGTGAAATAATTTTGAGTGTTTTTGTCAAAAAAGTTAAAATTAGGTAATAGTCTTGGACTTTTTATATCAATTTTAGTTCAATTTTATAAGTGGGCTTATAACACAAGCTAAGCACAAATAAAGTAACAGCTTAGTTTATGTATACAAGTAGAACAACGAAATAGAAAAAAAAAACAATAAACACAAAAAAAAGTTAATCGTGTTTAAATTAATGTTATAGATAATACAATTCTTATTGATGTTCTAATAAAGTACATACAAGTGACGCCGTATCCATTTCTAAATTTAAATAAATTTTTGAAAATTTTAGAACAAAATAAAATATAAATATATAATACTGCACATGGACGGTATTTCGACTCATGATTTCGACTTAGATACTTACATGTTATGTAAAACTCTCTTAGCTTTTTTCGAAATTAAAATTTTTTTTAAATTATTTGTTCACGAAATGTAACCATTCATCTTAATGAAATTAACAATAATAATTTTAATTAATTAAAAAAAAAATTACATTTAGAGATAAATTAAAAAATCTGCATTTTTCGCAAAAAAAGTTTTGTTTCATAATTTAGTTTTCATGTAAAAAGGATTTCATTGGATTCTTAGAAGAAAAATAATTTTTGAAGCAAAAATAAAAACTGACAGCGTATTTTTGTCTATTTACTGTATGCCTAGCTGCCGGATGTCACGTGGGCATTTACGTTGTTGTTACTAAGTATATGTTTTAAGATAAAGCGATCGACAGACACAGCGGCTAAGATACCAGCGTTCATACAATTGTACCAGCAGGTTCGGTCAGGAACCCAAAAAGTTACCGAAAATGTACTGAACAAGGGGCCTACCAAATTATTTATTGGTTTAAATTTAGCTATTCAAAGTAAAATTATAACTAAAAAAAATGTTGCGGCAAATAATGTACGTCGCTACTAAAAAGGATTCCTCGAATGTCCCAGTCCACTATGAAAAGTCCCGGTAGTCTCTGATGCTGGATCGTTGCGGTGTATCGAACCCAAAGTCCACATGCCATGGTTAATTATTATATATGCTATGTTTACATTGTAATAAATACTGCAAAAGAGGCTTTCTAGAATCTGCTTATAGACTTATAGCATGGGTATCGGCCTAATGCAAACCAATGTTAACGTCTCGTTGCTGAAGCGGCTGTCATAAAATTATATCAGATATAACGTTACAAACAGATTGATTGGTTTTTAGCGAAACTGATCAGAAAATGGTCATATTAGAAAGAGAGAGTAACAACTGTATTTTTTGTATGTTGCGCAGCCGGTGTTTAAAGCATACTCTGTTAAATTCTGAGTACATCTTAGATAAATGGTGGTCCAATGAAACCTATAATTAAAACAAACGAAGAATCGGAATCATTAAACGCAGAATTCTTGTCGCTCTGTCTGTACGACGCCTAAGACTCTGAAAAAACAACCTACAGTTTGATTGGTGTATTCTAGTCTTTTTATATACATTTTTATATTCACCCAATGTTGTGGGTACCAACCCTATTGTCGTGATTTGGTTTCAACCAACATCTAAATCTACACTGAAGGTACAGTGAACAGAAAATCTTTGGAAACGCTAAATGTATAAATTCAAAATTAAGTACCTATTTGGACATGTAAAAATTATATAAACAATTCCATTCGCTTAGAAACTAGATTATTAACGATTAGAGGTCAAAATTCGTGTTTGGCGTGTTGTAATTATATATAAAAATTAACAGTACCTATGAGTGTAAATAAAATTAGTGACGTCACGTGATGATTATTTTACCTAATCGATGTTAGGGGAATTCTCATTATAATACGTGTTGGGAGTTCGGTTTTCGGTAATACTGATATTAATCACGACAACCTGTTTTATTTTTTTTATTATGTAAAATACAGTTTTAGTTATTATAAGTTAAGAAATTTTAATATAAATAGATGCCATGTTTTCTAATTTAGTTTTAAATACGATTAATTGTGTTTATTGAATATTATATTTTTTATATAAAAAGTTATATTTTGTACCCCGTATTTAGTCAGACGTATGAACTGCTATGTAATAAATAGTTAAGTTTAGTGTTGATTTCTTTGTAAGTCATAATTATTAATTTACGACAAACTGAACAAATTAACATTATTTTTTATTATCGTAATTATTATTAACAACGGAAAATGCTTATCGTGTCATTTAAATGAGAATAGTATCCTTTAATGCCGAAACGGTTAGCTATAATTATTTAAAAAAATAAAAATGATGATTCATAGATACGGCTTTTTGTTTTACGAAAACATCCCTTCCCCTTCACAACATTAAATATCATTCACATAAATGCAATTAAAAAGACGTACATTATGTTTTAGCGTCAAGGTTACAGATCTCAGCTGTCTGACCTGAACAAGACAAGTTGAAAAAAATGTATTTTTAAAACGAAATTAATTAAGGAATTTTTTTTAAGAAATCATACCGCCATCTTACGTGCAATAGAACAAACTATTTTGAGGCCACACATTTTTCTCATCATGAATCGTGTTTTCATTGCAATATGAATTTAACTCCGATACAGAAAAACATTGCAAGCAATGCTTTATTCCAATGACATACTTTTATTATAAACGACGTAGTAATTTAAAATTATATTACGTACGTGTAAAAGTACTTTTTTCAAAACTAAAAAGTGAAACGAATGTTCAGAAAGTTCACAATAAAGTTAACAATGTGCCACAGAAACATTATATAAATATGCTGAAATAGGCAAAAATAAAATAATTTAATATTTTTTTGTATGTATTTATTTGTTCCATTTATTTAGCTCTATCTTATAGGTATCTTCTTATAGGTACCTACTTATAGGTAGCTACGAAGGAAAAATTTAGAGAATTTTAAAGTTTGAGAAACATTGGGTGAAATGAAAGGATTACTTTATTTACGAAAGAATATTTTGTAATATTATGTAACAATACTCAAGCAATTATTCGTGTTTTATTTCATGTTCACATTTCCATTATTTTTTCGTACTATTTTGTAGCGCTATCTAGTGGTCGCTGCTAAAACTATTGAAAATTAAGTATTATGCGCCACCTACCAATTTTTAGAAGAACTACTACAATGTATGAAAAGCTGCTTCTATGATGTTGTGGAATGGGTCATCACAAACTAAACAAGTTAGCGCCATCTATACATATCAACTATAACTATTTTCTGTACACAATAATAAACTCCTTGTGATCTGGATGTCGTATAAAAGTCTTACTGTAAATAATAGATGGCAGATTTAATGTTTCACGTTTTTTTCTAAAGATAATACGAATTTACGCTAGTAAGTTTCTAAATTACAAATGTTATTATATGAAGTGGAAGATTATTTTTGACAGATTTTCAATTTTTTATTTTAATATTATTTTGAAATAATATCATTGGTTAAATAATTGACATAATTATATAATTGACTTTTCCATTATTAATGTGTTGATATATTGAGGTATAACTAAACGGGAAATAAATAGATTTTTTTTCTTTCTTTCTACAAAATCCACTAGTTTGGATATTCAATATTTGCATGCTATGTGGTAGTAGAATGTGTAAAGGAAAACTTATTTGTGTCCATCAATGTTTTATATAACTACTCGCATTCTAGCAAATAAAACATTATTATTATATTATTATGAATTTGTGGGAGGCGAAAGGTGGTTTAAGGAACGGTAGGAGTTGTACGGGTCAGATTTTCTCGCTTCGCGATATCGTGGGGAAGTTTTTGGCCACAGATCAGAAAGTTTTCTGCGCTCTCGTGGATCTAGAAAAAGCATTCGATAGAGTAGTGTGAAAGAGACTGTGGAGTCATTTGTTGAATATGGCGTGGAGGGCCCCTTACTGCAGGCTGTGAGGTCATTATATCGAGGCCACAGAGCCTTTGTAAGGATAGATGGTGACATGTCGCCCTGGTTAGAAGTCTGTTCAGGCGTCGGACAAGGCTGCGTGATGTCTGCCTGGCTATTCGTGCTGTACCTATTTGGAGAGTTGCCTCCAGACATTGAAAGGTAGTATGAGTGGTATGATACGAGACGATATAGTGGTAAACTGCCTACAATACGCTGACGATGTTGTGCTTATAGCACCATCAGAAGCAGAGTTGCAGACACTAGTCACGTGCATGAAAGAAGAATGTGAGGTGAAAGGATTGAATGTGAACAAAACTAAGGTTTTGGTGTTTGAAAGGGAAGCTGTACAGACGAAATGTGAGATTTAGGTACATGAAAAAAGTCTAGACCAAGTGAATGAAATTGTGTATCTGGGGAGTGTGTTTTCGAGGGATAGAAGATGTATTGATGATTCCTCGAATGTCCCAGTCCACTATGAAAAGTCCCGGTAGTCTCTGATGCTGGATCGTTGCGGTGTATCGAACCCAAAGTCCACATGCCATGGTTAATTATTATATATGCTATGTTTACATTGTAATAAATACTGCAAAAAAAAGTCTAGACCAAGTGAATGAAATTGTGTATCTGGGGAGTGTGTTTTCGAGGGATAGAAGATGTGAGTTAAATGTGGAGAGACTGGCAATAAAGCGAACGGTGCTTTGTCCGCATTAGTAGGTAGTGTAAATATATCTAACACAGCCAAAATGGCCATCCACAATGCGGTGTTGGTTTCAACTTTATTGTACAGGGGCTAGGCCTGGATATGCCCGAAATCGAGTGAAAGTGCCCGAAGTGCAGTACAAATGCGATCTCTTGGAAATGTGTGCGGTGTCACCCTTGCGAACAGAATAAGCAATGAAGAGATACGCAGTATGACAAGGTTGCACGACAGTGTTATTATAAAAACGAAGAAAGGAATGCTTAGATGGTTCGGGCAGATAGAAAGAATGAGTGATGAAAGACTGATAAAGAAAATCTACAGAGCGAAAGCGAGAGGTAAAAGAAGCCAAGGAAGACCAAGGCTGACTTATGAAGATCAAACAGCCAGATTGTTAGCCGACGGTAATGTCCAAAAAACTTGCATACTTGCATACATACATAAATTGAGAATGATGAGATTTGAGGAAGCGAAAGAAGTATGTAAGACTACCCTGTTAGGGATACAGCGTGAAGATATGTATGTATGTATTATTATTATTAATTTGAGACAAAGATAGGAATGTATGCAGACAAAAATAATCATGGCAAGATTTTTTTAATAACAGTTTTTCGAATTGTTCTTTTAGCTGTGATAACGAAACATAATATTCTAATTTATACTCGTAATTTTTATGCTGTTCTAGAAACGAAAGATAAATGGAGAAGACTAAAAATTAATGAGATTAAATAATATTTCAACAGCTACTTATCTTCCCAGGAAGGTCGTAATCGGCCAAGGAAGTGTTAGTATTAGAGTTAGTAGAGAGGAATGTTTACCTATAGGCGATGCGACGGTCGAGCTAGCAAGTAGCAACCGGTTGCAGCAAGTTGTAATCTGTCCATCTCACAGATAGGGTGCCAGATCTTAAAACCAAATAGCCGGACAGACCAAACAGTTTATCCGGATATTTAGGTGTAAAGGTCGGACATCCTTCATTATAAAGGGATTTTTGTTTTAGTATCTATTAATACCACAAAAAAATTATGTAAATTTTTTTTTATAAGCTTTTTGATCATTTACCTTCTTAAAATCTAATGAAATAACAATAAAATAAACAAAACGAATCTTCTTCACTAATTAACTAAATCTATATATCTATACTAATATTTTACAGACATAAGCTTTGTTTGTTTGTATGTAACGGATAACTCAAAACTACTCAACCAATTTCGAAAATTATCTTTCACCTATGCATGAAAAGCTACATTATCACTTATCAACGAGTAATATCGGCTGTACTTTATTTTCAAAAAATTTCTACCCAGGCGAAGTCCGGGATCGCTAGTAAACTACAAAGTAATTGAAACAAAAAATTTACCATTTTAGGTTAGCAGACACCTGCTATTCTGCTGCTGCTTCGAAATTGAGTTGTAAAACTTCTCCATAGTCCTTCATACTGCATTGTGTTTTTAATTTTTCTTTAATATTATACTTAATATCTTTATTAGACGAAAACAAGATTAAATCATCAACCCAGACTGCAATAAACAGCATTAAATCTAAATTATAGTAAATACATGGGTCCAGCCTTGAGCGCTGAAGTCCAATTTCCTGTAAAATTTTATCTAGCTTGTTGTTCCATAATCTGCTCGCTTGTTTTAACCCATATATTGATTTATGCAAAAGACATACTTTTGATCCCCTTTCATACATGGGAGATTGTTGCATGTAGATTTCAGTGTCTATTTCTCCTTGTAAGAAAGCAGATACAGCATCCATTTGATCTATATCTAAATTATGTTTTACAGCTAATGCAAACAAATATCTCACTGATGTGTAACGTACAACAGGGGAATATATCTCATCATAATCTATTCCCTTTTTTTGTATATAGCCTTTTATGACTAATCTAGCTTTGTGACGAATTACTTTTCCACTCTGATCTGTCTTAGATTTAAATACCCATTTGCAAGGTATAAGGCCTTTTTATTCGAGGGTGGATTTACAAGGGTCCAAGTGTTGTTCTGTGTCAATGCACTGTACTCCTTTTCCATGGCTTGTCTCCAATCCTTCGCTTGCTCAGAGGATAGCGCTTCTTCGACCGATTGTGGATCATTAAAATTGCTGTAACAGAAATAGCTAGTAGGATTTTGATCATCACATAACCTGTTTTGGAGAGAGGTATTTTTGTTTCGTGGTCTCAATGTTCTCTTAGTAATATATGTATCTGGTGGTGGTGACACGGGTCTAGGTACATATGTTTCATCCAGATCTGTTTCATATTCACTGGATCCTGTGGTGCTTACCTTAAACGAAGAGTCATTATTTGAATCAGATGACTTAATAGGGGTAACAGGTTCTTCAGAGTGAGTTACGGTGTCAGACTGGAGATTGTAGTCGACATTGACAGACTCACAACCTGAAACACATGGTACATTTTCTAAATTAGCCTTTTCTAGAAAAATGACATCCCTGCTTTTTGTTATCTTACATGTAACTGGGTCCATCAATCGATATCCTTTCGTGTCTTCACAATAACCTAGGAAAATCATTTTTAATGATTTGGGATCCCATTTTAGTCGTTTTTGTTTAGGAATGTGTACCATCGCCTCACACCCGAATATTCTCATATGGGATATATTTGGTTTTTTTCCTGTCCACATTTCATATGGCGTTTTTCCACCTAATGACTGTGTCGGAGATCTATTTATAACATATGCTGCAGTAGCTATGGCTTTCGCCCAATACGGCTTTCCCAGTTTCGCATCGAAAATCATACATCTTGCACGTTCCACCAGTGTCCTATTCATACGTTCAGAGAGACCATTTTGTTGCGGAGTGTATGGTGTACTAGTCTGATGAACTATACCATGATCTTTAATATATTTTTCGAAATCTCTATTGCAAAATTCTTTGCCATTATCGGTTCGAAAATATTTTATCTTTTTATCAAGTTCATTCTCTACCCTATTTTTGAAATCTTTAAATATATTCAAAATGTTCAATTTATCTTTCATAAAGTACACATACACTTTTCTCGTATAATCATCTACAAAATTAATAAAATATCGCATACCTCCAATAGATATATTTTCCATGGGGCCACAGACATCACAATGTATAAGCTCCAGTGGTTGTGTTGCTCGAGAACCAATGTTATTAAAGGACAGTCTGGACTGTTTACCTTCTTGACATGTGGTACAGGTAATAACATTTTTACTCCTATTATCAGGCAGTATCACACCATCAGCACAGTTGGATAACTTATTCACATCGCTGAAGTTTAGATGTCCCATTCGACGATGCCACAGGATTGAATCATCTGTAATTCCAGTACAAATCAGATTAGCATGTAGGTACATTCCTACCTGTATTTAATCGGTACAGGTTATTAACTAAGGTTGCAGAACAGATATAGACATTTTTGTTATTGTATACTTCACAACCCTCACTATGGAAAATTATTTTACACCCATTTTTACTCATTGCACTTACTGAAAGCAGATTGACAGCAATATCAGGCACAAATAGGACATTTTTTACCTGTATTTTGTTATCTCCATTTATATTTATGTTTACATCACCAGTACTTTTCACAGGTAGAGGCGTTTTGTTAGCAACATAGATATTCGATACAGGTGGCTTCTTGGCATCGTACAGCCAGTCACTCCTATTCGTCATGTGCATGGCAGCACCGGAATCAATATACCATTGATCATCCAATTCACCAGTGAAAGCTGAAAAAGCTGCAATAAAACCTGAACTGTTGTAACAATGTTCCTTCTTTTCCTTTGTTTGTTCCTTACTGTTTAGTTTTCTGGGAGCTCTACAAAATCTGCTTATGTGTCCATATTTATTGCAATTAAAACAACGAGGCCCATTTTGTTTTAATTTTGGGGGTAGATATTTCTTTTTATTCATATAAAATGCAGAGGGCTCAGGATTCTTTACCTCTTGAATTAGTTTTGTTTTGATAGCATCGGCTGTGATATCTATTCCTGAGCTTTCCAAAGCCATAATCATTGGTTTATATGTGTCTGGGAGGCCGGCAAGCATTAAAGTACCAATCCATTCATCTTCAATTTTAAATTTAATACTTCGGAGCTTATGTGCAGTGCTCATAATGCGATTCACATACTCTTCTATATTTCCTCCACAATTATCTAAAGTAGTAGTCACCAAGTCCTTTAACAAGCCAACTTTCCTTGTTAGACTATTATCGTCGAAAGCTTTTTCCAAGTTCCGCCAGACATCCTTCGCAGTCTTGCAATCTTGAACATGTACGTAGTTCACGGGATCCAAGAGAAGGATGATTTTAGCTCGAGCTTTGACATCCTTGGCGGTATTTACCGGTTTCGTTGTATCCGTCGGTTCTATGCAGTCCCATAGGTCTTCGTGCTGCAGATAGGTTTTGACTCCAAATTTCCACTAAGAATAGTTCGAACGACCTGTTAGTTTCTCCAAACTGAATGTATTTGACGACATTTTCAACAAATCATTCCGCCCGTGCCTATTGCTAATAGTATAACAGTTCGACACTTCGACAGTAATTTCAATTTCGTTTCTTTACAAATCGTCACCCGAAACCACGCTCTGCTACCATGTAGAAATAATAAAGTATACGTTGTTTTAAGATTATATTGCACAAAAATACGGTAAGTTTTACAACCAAACTGAAAGTAAAGTAATGTCCGTTATAACAAAACATATAGTCTATAATATTTTACATATATAAGAACGTACAGATAAAAAGAAAAACTCTCAATATCATTTTTTTGAAATTAAATTCTACAACCAAGATTTTAGCTATAGTGTCTATTGATTTGCAATAATACGTAAGGTAACCGATACCTACCGGTTAGAATGTCTTAACTTGATGCTAACCGCATGGGCAAATGTACTACGCTTATATTACAATTTTAATTAGTTTCCATAAAACTTCAAATGATATAACGTCCTTTGCAATGCAAACATTAATATTATGTTATTTTGAGTCACATAATTTGTAAATTAACATACAAATTTTTAGAGTTCTGCCATCGATTAAAACCTATATGTACATATACATTTAATTGCCATCTCTTACAGTTTCATTTGCAAATATAACTGTCCATTTATCTCGTATTTTTAAACAAATTGGGATGAATTACCGTGTAGTTTAGCACAGCGCAGATCAGCAGAGGTTTTCCTACAGACAGAAAAACCTGTGCTCTCCTGCGCTGTGCTACGCTACACCAAGCCAAATAATAAGGCTATAATAGTCCATTACCATTAATTATCCTCGCCTGGTCCTTGCCTATCGTAAGGAGCGACTAAACGGGCCTTCGTCCATGCGATCATGGGGAGGATGACGGCGCGTGTGGTTCACACTGTCACAGAACTGTGAGGGCGCTGACACAGTACAAACATCACAGTGGGATGTCTTCATTAAAAGCTAGCGTACCGACACAGTTTGCATGTGTGCGCGCTAATACTGTTGCGCCGTGGCACGCACACAACGGAAAAATTGTGGGTGAATATGGATACCCAATATAACGCCAGTCGACGTCGCACGCGACGCTAATATACGATCGATTCCGTTTGTCGTTAATTCGTTCTTCACATGGTCGCAAATACGAAAATGTCTAAATCGCATAAACAAACGTATTATAATGTCCTCAGATACCTAAATAATTTTAGTTATTCGAATCCAGAGTTATTATTCTTCAACACAAGAAAATAAATTTAATAAACATGATAAACTTATCCGTGTGCATTGTTTTTTATTATATATATCTTTTTTTATCAGAGGGGCAAACGAGCAAGCGAGTCCCCTGATGGAAAGTGATCACCGCCGCCCATGGACACTAGCAACGTCCACGCAATCACGGGTGCGTTGCCGGCCTTTAAGGAAAGAGTAGGCTCGTTTCTTGAAGGTCCCTAAGTCGTAACAGTCCGGGAGTACCGCCGCTATAAGTTGGTTCCACAAAATTGCCAAAATATTCTAAATGTATAACTAAACGAGACGCTCTCCGCATCTCACACCCAACGCAACAACCCTACGTATCCGGCCGAGAGTAGCTACTAAACGAGACGCTCTCCTCATCTCACACCCAACGCAACAACCCTACGTATCCGGCCGAGAGTAGCTACTTAACGAGACGCTCTCCTCATCTCACACCCAACGCAACAACCCTACGTATCCGGCCGAGAGTAGCTACTAAACGAGACGCTCTCCTCATCTCACACCCAACGCAACAACCCTACGTATCCGGCCGAGAGTAGCTACTTAACGAGACGCTCTCCTCATCTCACACCTAACACAACAACCAAACATATCCGGCCGAGAGTAGGCAATTCCGTTACGCATGAGGCGAGAGTCAGCCTTCTTTTCTACAGATTCTCTGGCGCTGAGCAAGTGCTGCGCCTGAGACGTGCTTCAGTACGCGCAAGAGGTTCTCCGGTGCTTTCTGAGGACGACCACAGGAGTTTCAATAAGTATCAAGATCCACACAATCGAATTTCATACATACATATTTTCACGCCGTATCCCCAACGAGGTAGCAAAAGAGGACGGAGCGCCAAGTGGCGCTATCCTTACATACTTCTTTGGCTTACTCAAATCTCATCATTCTCTTCACACATTTTCGCCTAGGTATGCGAGTGCTTTTGACATTTCCGTCGGCTAACACTCTAGCTATTTGATCTTCATATGTCAGCCTTAGTCTTCCTTGGCCTCTTTTACTACTCAATTTCGCTCCATAGATTTTCTTCGCCAGTCTTTCATCACTCATTCTATCCATGTGCCCGAACCATCTTAATATTCATTTTTATAGATAGCTATAGGGCCATCAGCTTGGTCAGCTTAGCAAGTAAAGTCCGTACCAATGTATTGACTGAACGTATGAAAGATGTTTCTGAAAGATATTTGTGGGAAGAGCAAGATGGTTTATCTTGGGGAAGTTTCTGGCCATAGGTCAGAAAGTGTGCTGCACTTTGGTGGATCTAGAAAAAGCATTTGATAGAGTAGTGCGAAAGAAAGTGTGGAGTCTTCTGCCTGAATATGGCGTGGAGGGCCCCTTACTGCGGGCTGTGAGGATAGATGGTGGCATGTCGCCCTGGTTCGAAGTCTGTTCAGGCGTCAAACAGGATTGCGTGATGTCTGCCTGGTTATTCGTGCTTTATTTGGACATTTGCCTCCAAACATTGAAAGGTAGTATGAGTGGTATGATATGTGATGGTACAGTGGTAAACTGCCTATTGTACGCTGACGATGCTGTGCTTATAGCACCATCAGAAGCGGAGTTGCAGACACTAGTTACGTGCATGAAAGAAGACTGTGAAGTGAAAGGATTGAATGTGAATGTGAATAAAACTAAGGTTCTGGTGTTTGAAAGAGAAGATGTACAGACAAAGTGTGAAATATGAGTAAATGGAAAATGTCTAGAACAGGTAAACGAAATTGTACATCTGGGGAGTGCATTTTCGAGGGATGGAAGATGTGAGTTGGATGTGGAGAGACGGGTAGCAGCCAGCAATAAAGCGAAAAGTGTTTTTTTTATTTTGTATGGACGGGAATTTTGAACAGGTCAGCAATTAGATGGTGATTAGCCAATTTTTGTTATTTATACGGTGTTTTAAATATGTTGTAAGTCTGCCTTAGGCCTGGTTGCAATAATTTCTAAACACTGGTTTAAAATAGACGTCAAATACAATTTTCTACGCTAAGCTTTATTTAAACAGTGATTAAATTATGGGTTACTACAACCAAAGTTACTAAACTAATAACTGAACTAGAATTAATGGTACCTAGAACTAAAGTTACCAAACGGTCGGCGTTCTGGTGATTGAAAGGGAAGATGTACAGACAAAGGGTGATATATGGGTAAATGGAAAATGTCTAGAACAAGTGAACGAAATTGTATTTCTGGGGATGGAATGTTTTACGGGGGATGGAAGATGTGAACTGGATGTGGAGAGACGAGTAGCAGCCGGGAATAAAGTGAACGGTGCTCTGTCCGTATTGGTAAGCAGTGTAAATATATCTAACTCAGCCAAAATGGTCATACACAATGCGGTGTTGGTGCCAACTTATTGTATGGTAGTGAGTCCTGGATATGCCCGAAATCTAGTGAAAGTAAGATAAATGTAGTAGAAATGCGATCTCTTAGAAATATGTGTGGTGTCACACCCTTGCAGACAAAATAAGCATTTTTTTAATTTTCGTTCTTCTGAGATGGATTTACCGATTTCGACTATACTTCCACTGACTATTCAGAGAGTAATCTCGGTTACTTTTTACGGGTGAATCCGTGAGGCACAGTTAATAATTAATAATAATAGCAGCGAAATGAGTCAGCCCGTTGCGTAATTTAATATTTACTAGAAGTCGCCCGGTGGTTCAAATTCGACCGTAAATAATTATAAATATAATCTTCTAATATGTACTTATACTCTTTGGTGACAATCTTTACTCTGTGCGACTGTTTGATCCTCGGACCAATCTCTAAGAGCGTGTCTTTACGGTGTCTTGTTTTTGTTTCTGGATTTTTAGTAATAAACGTGACTAGGGAAAGTCACAGTACAGCGATACACAGCTAAATAGGACATATTTTTATTTTTATGAAAACTTGTAGGCAAATAATTATTTCATGACCGACTCTGCTGACACGAATTACACTGACAGCGCGATGTAGCCATACTTACTATAGCTAACGGAAACGTGGTATATGCTCAATGAGATAGATCGAGTAAGACATTACTCGTGGTATATGCTCAGTGAGATAGATCGAGTAAGACATTGCTCGTGGTATATGCTCAGTGAGATAGATCGAGTAAGACATTATTCGTGGTATATGCTCAGTGAGATAGATCGAGTAAGACATTGCTCGTGGTATATGCTCAGTGAGATAGATCGAGTAAGACATTATTCGTGGTATATGCTCAGTGAGATAGATCGAGTAAGACATTACTCGTGGTATATGCTCAGTGAGATAGAAAGAGACACCAAAATTCGTTTGACACACGGTGTTAAGAGTGGCAACTTATTATAGTTCTGTTCATGATGTTTGAGGGATCGTGCAGCCTATTTTTCACGGTTTTGTGGCTAACAACAACACCGCTTGAGAATTATAGCTTTAAACCTATCTCCCGGGCGGTTAACATCGGCTAACGTCTTGCAGTCAGTTGTATGTATCGGTCCTGTCGAGCAGTTGTACTCCTTCCACGTCCTGGGTGCTGCTAAGCAGGATCCCCTGTATTAACGTAACGCTGCTAAAGACGACAAATCACGCTCCTATTGACACCAAAATACCGAGACACCTGGGACTGATTTCTTCCCGCTTGTAGCATTCCTACAGCTCTCTGCATTTCATCACCAGTCAAATGGCGTCGCTCCATAACATAAAAAATGACTCACTACTCAATTTCTCAAAATTGAGTGGTGATTGAGTGGTGAATATCTCAAAATGATAAAAGTGCCATAAATACCAAATTTATCAAGCAACGAAAACACATGAAATCGGAAAAAAATAATTAGCTTTTATTTTAATGAAAACAAAACACAATCGAAAAGGTTCTATTTTTAAAATCAGCCAGTATATGTTTCCGAGAACAAAAAGGATTGTATACCAATCTACTTTTCTAAGAAAAAAATAAAGTATAAATTAATAAAACATGCAGTTTCTATAAATGATGCGTGTTGCTTAGACTTTTTTGATGTGTGTATATTGCCTACTCAGTTCTTTTTAAAAAGAGAACAAAGTTATACTAGCGTCTAGTTAAAATAACTTGGAATAAATATACTAACATGAAGAAAAGTTTAATATCTTTACGGAACCCGAGACACACGTATCGTTTCTTCTTGACTGACTTTTTAACAAGATTCCTTCATAAATATTAAAATTACCATTCAAAATATTTATTGCATAAATGTTACACGACAACTCGACCCCTTTACGTCGAGTCGTAATGATAATACTGCATCTGATACACACACGCGAACATTATTTATTTCGCTCGTACTTGTAAATGAGTTCAAGAAGTCAAGTGCAGTTTTAATTAAACGTGATAATATGGTAATTATATCGACTTGTTAATGCAAAAACTTATGTACACATGCGGGCAAAATAAGCAGTTCTTAGTTTTTGGTACAACGGATTAAACTTAGTTTTTCATTAATCGACTTCAAAAAAAGGAGGAGGTTCTATGTTCCTATGTATGTATGTTTCTTTTTTAATGTGTATTCACCGATAACCGCATTATGTGTACATAATTGTGAACCGATTACAAAAATTTTTTTTTATTTATATCTTAATTTTTTTTTATATCTAAATGGAACCACCTCGGAAGTATACCGAGGTGGTTCCATTTAGATTTCACCGGTATTGGAGTTTGGACTTCGAAGATACACCAAATAATACTCCAATAATACCAAATAATACAAATAATAACTCGACCTTGATGATTCTCTTGTATATCGTTGCGCTCCAGACTTAGAACAAAGTTAATTATAGACCTACCCTAAATATTTATTTAGGCCAAGGTCACTCAAAAGAGACGAATGAAAAAATTTAAGAATAAAAATTAAACCACCTTCAAAAAAACCACTGAAAAGTACATAATAACTTTCCTATTCCAATCAAAACTCAAGTACAATAAAAATAACTTTATAAGTACGATACACATACCTATATAATTAAATTTGACAATTATTGAAGTCGGTGTCAAACCAACGTGCAACAACAGAAAATTTATTAGTTTGATAACCTTGGCACCGACTTCAGTAACTGACAAATTTAATTATATAGGTACGTCGATACACATACCTATATAATTAAATTTGTCAGTTACTTAAAAAGTAATTTTTATTGTACTTGAGTTTTGAATAGTAAAGGAAAGTTATGTTATATTTTTCTGTGCTTTTTTTGATGGCAGTTTAATTTTTTACTTAAAATTTTTGCGATATTACGCCATATTTATTATTATTAGTGTGGTTATAGGTGCATGTGTGTGCGTGCAGATTTAAAAGTAAATGTTATATTTATTTCTTAAGATAAGTAGTTTACGTTACTCACTAATTAATCTGTGTTACAAGCGTATGTGTACGGACAAGCGTGTAAAATTATTTTGTGATATAGAAATTTCAATTACTTAAATTATGACTTTTGTAGCTTAAAATTACGAGCTTTGCAAATTTTTTGCTTGCAAGTGTAATCATATTCATTTTCAAGCATATAAAAACGTTATCTTTTTAATAATATTGGACTTTCAGACGTACACCGTATGCCACACGAAGGACTAAAAATACGAAATCCTTTCGAATAGTTTTATGTCCTAGCCAAAGGTCGTTGTTTTCTACCTTGGACCCCCCACGTACAATTTCAGATTAGTAACTACGAGTGTTATTTTTCTAAACGTCATTTCGGGATCGCCAGTATACTTAGAATTAGAACGTCTGTTATATTTTTTACTATCTACTTACTAATAGCAACAATATCTAAATCTAATACAATCGGACGCTTGTGGTGTTATTGCTTTTAAAATTTTGAGAAAAAGAAAAACCGCCTGCGAAAACAATAGCCACTGAAAATTACAAAGCAACTATCCTTTAATAATCAAAATTCAATTACAATTAAAATAACTTTATAAATGCCTTGAATGACGTCATTCGGCGGGCTCTTGTCGCCGCTGGCGTTCCTGCAGTCTTAGAGCCTGTAGGTATTGTGCGCAGCGACGGCAGGAGACCGGATGGTTTGACGCTCATTCCTTGGAAACTTGGAAGATCGCTGGTGTGGGATGCCACTTGTGTCGATACACTTGCTGTTTCCCATGTGCCGGCGACTTCCAAGTCAGCAGGTGCCGCGGCCAGCACTGCCGAGAACTTGAAGCGGCGTAAGTATGCGACTCTCTCTGAGAGTTTCATATTTACGCCCTTTGCAGTCGAAACTTTGGGTCCCTGGGGCCCCGAAGCCCATCGACTGGTTTCTGATATTTGTAAGAGACTGGTCGAGGCTTCGGGAGACCGCCGGGCTGGCAGCTTCTTCCGCCAACGAATCAGTTTGGCTATTCAAAGAGGCAATGCTGCCAGTCTGCTGGGTACCTTGAGCAATGACAGCTTTCTAAGCGGCAACTTTGAGGAAGTTTATTGTTTAAGATAATGTGTAGTTTTAAGTTTGTAAATATTAACATATGTATGTACTTTTTGTTAATAAATCACTTTATAAATACGATACACATAGTTACCAATATAATTAAATTTGTCGGTTACTGAAGTCGGTGCCAAGCCTACCAAACTAATAAACTTTCTGTTGTTTCACATTCATTTTCCACCGACTTCAATAACTGTCAAATTTAATTATCGTATTTATAAAGTTATTTTTATTATAATTGAGTTTTGATTAGTAAAGTATAGTTGCTTTTTACTATTCAGTGGTTTTTTTTTGAAGGCGGTTTAATTTTTTTTCTTACATTTTTTTATTTCTCCCTTTTGAGTGGAGTGACCTTGGCCTAATGAAATATTTAGGGCAGGTCTATAATTAACTTCTTTCTAATTCTGGAGCACAACAATATACAAGAGAATCATCAATTTGAATAAAGGTTATCCAGGTAGTCTTATTGGGTTTATTTGGTGTTATTTGGTATATCTTCGAAGTCCAAACTAAAATACCAATTAAATTTAAATGGAGGTCCCATTTAAATTTCGGAAGAATAACCTTTCAAACAAAAACAAAAATTTCGAAATCGGTCTACAATTGACGAAGTTATCGGTGAACATACATAAAAAACATACAGATGAACATAGAACCTCCTCTTTTTTTTAAGTCGGTTAAAAAGTGCCACTTGGCTGCGCTTTATGCGGCGGTTCTCACACGACTTTACGTTCCACTTGATTTAATGGATTAATAACGTCTACCAATTTAAAATTCGTTATGCGAAATCACGTGGTATTTCGTTTGCTAATGCCAATCCCATACTTTAGTCGTTCTATTCTACTAGTCTTTACGAAAATCGAGCCACTTGTCTAAGCCCCTTGTAATAGTTTCAAGATGAGGATTGAAGGCATTTGATATTAAAAAAATCTTCTCAAATTTTTTTTTCCACATACCATATAAATATATAGCACATGAATGACTGATATATATATTTTTCTTTTTTTATCACTAAGTCCCTAACATTCACTAGTAATGTGTAAAATAGGCTTTACTGGATTGTTCTTCTCTTTTAAATAATGGCCAATATGTTCCATATCTACCAATATATCTTAAATAAAAAAAAGATATACACCGTAAGTCTGATGTAAATTCTCTGTCCTCTTGTCATTAAGATTCAATTGCTCTTCCAGTAAAGTAATAGTGGGCTTCACAAGAGTTAAAAAGATTTCCTGGTAAATTGCTAAAACATCAGGCCTTCTACATTTATACAGACGTTTAACGCACAATGTACTATCGCTTTTATACTGCATGACTCCTAAAAAAACTGGACAAGAACGAGTCTGATTCGCGCACCGAGGGTCCGTAAAATGTTCGCCCATACGTCGATATAAGTCAATTCACAGTCAATTCTTCAACTGCAGTGTATGTAAGTTTGCAATCGCAGAAAAGAATTTTTTCGTTATTCCCCTAATCCCTATTTCACTATTTTAAATATTTCCCTTTACTTGTGTTGTAAGATGTTGCTTCTTACAAAATGTCATGGTTCTAGGTCAATGGAAAGTACCAGGAGAGTTTGTATTGTGTCTCAATGGAAGTACCCTATAGGTTTTGATCTACATACATTCTAATGAGTGTCAAAATGTAGACTTCACTTTTTTTATATATATTTTTAAGGCATTGGCAACCAGGCCATCAACCTAATCACGTAACTGGTAAAACACTGTGTTGTTTTTGATGACGCGCTGTATTGATATAATTCATATTGAACACATAAAGCACGTGCTTGGTGTTAGATCTGCTCGTTCCACTTTCCAAGTTCCTAAAGTGATAGACTTTACTGAAGTTGAAAAGGATTTTTTGCAAGAACGCAAAAACTTCAGCTGTACATTTTTATTTAGACCTTCTCCTACAAAACTTCAACGCACTATCACTATTGTACTTTAAAACTCAAAAAAAAACGTAAAAAATAGAAAATATAGACAAAATTCCAACCTCACTTCTCTCGTTCCCGTCGAAATATTTCTGTAAACTTCACTTCTTGTTTCCGCTAAAATATCCACTCATAAATACTTATTTAATTCTAATTTATAAAAGAAAACAGCAGTAGGCAATGGTTTACTCGGTCAATTATATTTAATTAAAAATAAATCAAATAATTAATAGTAAAAATAATAACAGTTATGTAAAATAACCTGCTAGTGTGTAAATAAATTGCGCATAACTATTTATTTCAAAACCTCGTATATTTTTAAATATCTAAGTACTCCAAAGGTATGTTAAACTGTTCTTAGAGACAATGTAGAAATGAAAACAATAAAAAAATTAATGTTACTGACCTTTACGGTTACTATTAAGAACGAATCAAAACGCCGTACACATAGCTCACAATGATATTGAATTATAAACATTATGGCTCTAAATTAAGGTTAAAAATCGATTCATACATGCATTCTTAACAGGGATGTTTTTTATCTGTTAATTAAAGTGAAGATTTTAATAGTCGATGGCAATATACTACTTATTTGTTAGGAAACCACCGACCGTGCAATAGAACATCGCTAAGGGGAAAAATGGTGTCGCGAACCTTTGCAAAAAAAGGAAAAAATATTTTTTGTTGCCCCCGACGAAAAAGAGATGTTCATAAGTTTGTTCTCATTATTTAATATTCTTATAAGTTTTATCTGTGGTTTTGTTATGTCTGCCTGTCCCGATATGGAGCTTTTGCTTTAACAGCGAGTCTGTTTTTTGTTGACTTAGGTCCTGGACTCGTACTAATATGCGTGACTAGGGAAGATGAAGAAAAGAAAATAATGAACTATCAATCATACTTTCATCCCCTATTTAAACCCCTTAGGGGATGAATTTTCAAAAATGTTTTCTTAATGCTCAGCTAGATTACATAAGGAACTCTTGTGCGAAATTTCAAGTTTTAAACCTGCCGGTGTATGGCTGTGTGCTGTTTATCATTCCGTCAGATTTTTTAAACTGATAAATGTGGTAATTACAAACGCACGGCAATAAATTGTTAATATACGCATGAAATACGAAAAAATGTAAACAAAACATTACAGTAATAATAATACATGTTTTAGCCGAAAAAAGTGTAATAAACTATGTATTTCGTGAAAAAATTCAATAGGAAATTAAGAAAAAATGTACAAAAAACGAAATGTGCTGCGCCCCTGACAATTGAAAAAGTGGCTATGCGGAATGAAAACTATATATTGATGTGAAAAAGTGCGGGAAAAAATGCATTTAACGTATTCAAGTGATAAATGCAACACGCGAATATACAGAGATAGGTTACTATGGAAGCGGCTCTTTTGTATTTATATTGTTACAGACTGCGGATAGTAAATTGTTCTCAATCTTCGATTTTCATTGCGCTATATTTCTCTTATTAGATATCGTATCTCTAAATCTTAATAATGATTTATCAAATCTCTAAATGATTTATTTTTGCTATGTAAAACTAGTAAATATTATTTATTGTTTTAATGAAATATTGAAATCAATAATAATTTTCTATAAGTTATCGTGATACAATGACAATGTATAAAAACAACGAATTGTAATAAGAAAAGCCAAGGAGCTAGAACGTTGTTCTTGTTGTCCTAGAAATTTTCTGCGAAGATCAATAATTAATTTTTTTTATTAGTAGCAAAAACTAAACGTATTTAAAGGATTTAAAAAAAAATCTGCACGCACTAGTTGTTAACCGTTCTTTATGCGCACGGATTTATAAAGAGTTTCCCAGGGCTCTATGTCTATTCTAAATTTCATCAAAATCGGTTCGACGGTTTAGCCGTGAAAATGTAACAGACAAACAGACTGAGGCACTTTCGCATACATATAATATTATGGCTGTTACCCGCGACTTGTCTGGAAGCCAACAATACTATCAATTACCCCTGTAATTGTTATTAAAACTTCTATGTAATATAGTTTCACATAAAGTTTTAAAACTAAGCCACGGATTAAAACCTTTTGAAAAGGCCGTAATTCTTAAATGAAGAAAAAACTGAGTTCCACTTTATTTTTACCTAATAAGGTCTGTACCTACTATTCAACATTTTCAGTTATACAATATGTGCTTATTACTTACACTTTTATCCATAAATGATTCATGAACCTATGTACACTAGCTAAAATATGTTTTAGCTCTCTTTTATTTAAAAACAAATATCATTATGAAAACGAAAACGAAAACTAAATATCTTTTAACTGAAAATACGTTTTATAATTTTTATGAATAAAAACCACAGAATATAAGAATGTATTACACTCTTCCATATTATCGAGCATCCATCTGATGCGATGTACATCGCTAGGTGCTATTTAAATATATTTTACAGTTATTATTTGTCACTTTTATCAATTTATATCACTCGCTACCAAAACTCATTAATTGTATACACATACCATTCACATAACAGAATTTTCCCATAATTTTGACTTGTAACTTCATGAATTTAAATCTGATGAAGTAACGTCATTGCGTTGGAGTTTTAAAAACTGTATTATGGATTTGGCTATACTTTTACATGTAGAATTGGAAACTGGATTTCAAGCTACCTAGTAACATAAAATAAATGTTAGAGATGTTTTTTTAACGATGACTAGCTTAAAGAGATGTAGATTGCTTGTAGGGACCGCAGACGGGCTTCCGGCTTCCCTCGAGTGGTGCCATTTAGCATTGTTCCCTGGGTTGAACTTCAGTTACTGCTGGCCTGATGGTTCTCCCTCCTTAATTTCATCAATTTCCTACAAAACATAAGGATATCCCTTAATTTGGTTGTGCTCAGTTCTCTTTCTTGCAGTGTGTCTGACCCTAGTGTAAACTAATGCCTGCATACAAACTGCATTTTGCTATCAAATGTATACTAGTTTCTTCCCCAAAGCGATGTTTGCATAGGGGGTAGTCTGAGTAGTGATAGGTGTCAGTTTAGTGTGCAGTGACCCGTTATGATACCTACCAGTATTCTTACATTACTTTTATCCAGGCTTAGGATATACTTAGCCTATGTTTTGTCTTATTCTCCAAAGTACGTCTTGGTTTGTCTACATATTTTTAATTTTACCCATTCTTCTTTGTTTCTTCATCAATTAGTCTATCTATTACACTTTTTGTTACTTTATTCGAAATCGGAAGATATAGTTCTAGTCCTATTATTGGTGTGACCGCGCCACATCTTGCTAGTTTATCGGCCTTTTCATTACCTGCATTTCTGCTATGTCCAGGGATCCAGGCTATGAGAACATTCCTTTCTTTTCCTAATTTGTTAATGATTTCTTTACATTCTCCAACCATGGCCGATGTAGTTCTCGGCTTATCTAATGATTTTAGGGCTTTTTGTTTGATATTCTCTAGGGGCATTGAGTCTAGTGATGCTGATGCACATTCCATTATCACGTATATTTCAGCCTGAAATACGCTAGCGAACATACCTAATGGACATATGGATATGTCTCTTTTCCAGCAAGAAATAAAAATGCCTGCACCTGCCATTTTTAATGATTTTCTTCTAGAGTCTTCCGTGTAACATATGGTGGTGTCTTTACCTGTCTTTAATTCCCGGTCTTCTCTGGGTCCTATGTGTACTCTATACTTCTTGTCAAAGATTCTTCTTTTTCTAATTAAACACTAGGCTTACATCACAGAACGAGTTGATCCCGCTCCCCCACCCTCCTTTGTTGTGGTAAGTATAGGTAATAAGCAAGTTGGCATTAACAATAATGCATTTCAGATCAGGTAAAAGTAAGGTAGAATCAAATAACAAGACCAAAAAATAAATATTTATATGTATTTATTTTTAGATAGGTATATGTTTAATTGAAGTATGTAAGTACACAGTGTCTATATTTCTTCAATGGAACTGCCACTTTGCTGACATTTCCATTGAAGAACCTACTCACTTTGTACCCCTTGTCACAAGGTCTGTAGGAATAAGTTTCTATTAGAATTATTCTAATACTGATGCAGTACTATGCCCTCCAAGCTGTAATTAGCTGTACCCTTTGCTCAAATTCTCCATGTGTAACATTCTTTTTAATCGACTCAAAAAAAAAAGGTTCTATGTTCCGCTGTATGTATGTTTTTTTTAGTAGATTCACCGATAACTTCGTCAATTATGGACCGATTTTGAAAATTCTTTCTTTGTTTTATAGGGTATACTTTCATGGTGGTGTTATTTGAATTTCACCGGTATAGGAGCTTGGACTTCGAAGATACACTAAATAACACTTAGTACCAATAACTGCTTATAACCTTTATTTATGTTGATGATTTTCTTATTTGTCATTGCGCTCCAGAATTAGAAAAGAAGTTATTTGTAGACCTACCCTAGATAATTATTTAGGTCAAGGTCACTCAAAAAGGAGACGTAGAAAAATGTTATGAATAAAATTAAACTGACTCAAAAGACATTGAAAATTACAAAATAACTATCCTTTGCTAATCAAAACTCAAGTACAATAAGAATAATTTTGTAAGTACGATACACGTACCTATATAATTAGATTTGACAGTTATTGAACTCTGTGCCAAATCAAAGTGCAACAACAGAAAGCTTATTATTTGATAGGCTTGGCACCGACTTCAGAAATTGTCAAATTCAATGACATAGGTATTTGTATTGTATTTATAAAGTTATTTTTGTACTTGAGTTTTGATTAGTAAAGAATAGTTATTTTGTACTTTTCAGTGTTTTTTTGAAGTCTGTTTAATTTTCTTCTTAAAATTTTGTGCAGGTATGTTGTGTGTGCAATAGATAATTAAATAAATAAATAACACAAAACCTCCAAGACAATTTTAGAAAAATTTATTTCCTAAATTGAACTGGCTGGGAATTGGACCCAGGATCCTTGCTTTTGACTTGGCTTGAATTCGAAAGTTTACGTTTGTGTTCGAGGTTTAAATTAAATTCGTTAAAGTGTTCTCGTAAATGAAACACGTATTAATCCAAGCCGTTACATCTAATACACGGTGATGCGCGCGCGCACCTGACCTTTATCGTTTAAAAAACACCTGTTTTTTTGCACGCTAAATGGAATAAACTGCATAACTTTTATGAAATGTCAACGTTTCCGCTTGCGTTCGTGTGATAACGCCCTTACAACAATAGTGCTATGGAGCCATAACCAGGTTTTATAACTAACTTTGAATTTATTTTTTATTAGTATTTATATTATGTACTGGCCAGGTAGAGAAAAAAAATACGGAATATAAATGTTCATCTTACTGTAATGTAAAATTGCAAGAGTTCCCAAGGAGGACGGCAGTGCGTGTGGTACACGCTGTCACATCATTTCGAGGATGCTTAGGGAGCTTTGTCACTGTCCCCAAAACGTACTTTAGCACAGTGGAAGAGGGGTTCCAGTGCGTTCCATAGGAGATGCCGGAGTCCCTAGACAACGCGTCCGAGATGACCACCGCGCATTAACGGGTAAAAGCCCCACATAACTCAATCTCACACCCAGGGAGCAACATGTGGTCAACATTGTAAATGTGGTCGAGTTTCTATTGCGTCTAATGATATCTTGGGCTGTTACAAGGAACCTGTGGGTAACCAAATACTGTCAAATACTTACTGTTACTCATGTAATTTATCAATTATTTATTTATTTAGTTGCACATAGCAGCTTAATGAAAGACAATATTCTATTTGATTCGATTACTAATTCGATAATAAAACTTTGTTTTTAATATCGTATAAAAATGTAACTCACACTATTGATGGTTAACAAAAAATTGACAAATACCTAAGAAATTGTATAGACTCGGGTGTTATTTTGCGGAGATCCATTTCATATGATAAATTCCAGTTTTTAGAAATTTATCACACAAATACCTAAGAAGTAGTATCAAGGCGTTATTTTAACTGTAGGGGCGTTAAATTATGATGTATTATTGTACAGTGTATATCATCGCTTTAGATGTCAATAGGTTTAAGCCACAGTATTGTCGAAATAAAATTAAGTTTATTAACCTATCATGATATTACATATACTCTGTGTTTCCACTCTCTGGTTTCCGCCCTTTCTTTTAATAATGTCGGCCATAGTCACATGTAGCAAAATAGATAATGTATTTTTATATAATACATTCAATAAACGTAATTATGATTGTAATCGAGAACAAATATAATATGGTGTCAGAAGACGAAGCAGACAAGTCTCCAAATCCAATATTAATGTCGGGATCGTTCGTAGGTTCAGGGTCCCTGAAACCACTAGATCTCCAAAGTAGTAACATGCCAGTAGCGTGGAAGAACTGGATTACCCAGCTTAAGATATATTTGAGAGCAAACAACTAAGAAAAAGAGAACGACAGTCGCAAGGTAGCCATTTTGATACATTTTATTGGCCCAGATGCGTTGCTGATTTTGTACTCTTTTAATGTCGACATAGATAAAATTACATACCAAGACCTAATGGAAAAATTTACTATTTACTTCACGCCTCAAGTAAACATAACTATGGAACGTCATAAGTTATTTAATAGGCGCCAAGGTTCTGATGAAACGATCGATGACTATGTCACTGATCTGAGAAACATCAGTAGACAATGCAGTTTTTCTGAATTGGAGGACAACCTAGTAAGAGACATCTTCAGTTAGAACCTGAATTCAAACAATCAGTATATTAAAGAGAGCATACTAATTAGAAAGCCTGAGACCCTAGACGAAGCTGTGCAGTTAGCAAAACATATGGAAACAACAAAGATTCAAGCCAAAACTCTAGAAAATTCTTCATTTGTTGGTCGTGTGGATTCTAGAATACAAAGACAGGGACAACAACAGACTACAGAACAATCACAAGGACAGACGTTGAGACAATCGAGCAGTTCCAGACAGCTGACTGTTTCTAGACAGCCAAGTAGTTCCGGACAACAGTCAAAGCAGAACTCTAGAAAATTCTTCATTTGTTGGTCGTGTGGATTCTAGAATACAAAGACAGGGACAACAACAGACTACAGAACAATCACAAGGACAGACGTTGAGACAATCGAGCAGTTCCAGACAGTTGACTGTTTCTAGACAGCCAAGTAGTACCGGACAACAGTCAAAGCAGAAAACAAGTGGCCGGTGTGGACAAGTGCATAGGTATAAGTGTCCAGCCAGAGGTATTAGATGTAAAAAATGAGGGAGATACAATCATTTTGCTGTAGTATGTCGCAACAGGCAGGTAAATCAAATTGATAACTGTTCCGATGATTCCTTTTTGTTTGAGGTTCGATTCATGTAAACAATATAGAATCACACCCATGGAAAGCAGACCTGTTAATTAACAATGTCAATATTGTATTTTTATTAGACACAGGTGCAGACACAAACATCATATCATTAAATACTTTCTATAAATTAAATATACATCCTAACATTATATCAAAAAGTACACATAAATTGTCAACCTACAGTGGTGAAACTATACCAACAATAGGTCAATGTAATTTGTCAGTCTGGCACGATAAACAAAATTATGATGTCATTTTTCATGTTGTGGATCTAAATAGTCAAAATATTATAGGCAGGGATGCATGTAAAAAACTAAATCTAATCAAAAGAGTACATAAAGTCAGTGTAATTCCTCATAATTCATGCGAAAGTATCTTGTTCGTAACACTGATCTTTTTCAAGGACTTGGATGTTTAAAGGACTATGAATGCGATCTAAAGCTCAAACCAGATAGCTATACTTTCTATAGAAGCTTCCATAATTTAGTATATTACTAACAGTGACAGATAAAACTCATACATTTTTCTTTTTACAAAATCGTCATTCGAAAAGTTTTATCAGTAACAGAAACATTCAATATGTTTTGTTTGGGGAGTTAATTAAATTAACGTTACTGATGGCCTCCAAAATTAACAAAACTTCACTTCTCGTTTGTAGCTCACTGTAGTCAGACAGGCTGAGACTATAATAAAAAAAAAAAACTGAAAAGTATAAAATAACTATCCTTTATTAATCAAAACTAAAGTACAATTAAAATAACTTTATAAATACGATACACATACCTATATAATTAAATTTGACAGTTATTGAAGTCGGTGCCAAATCAATGTGCAACAACATAAAGTCTATTAGTTTGGTGGGCTTGGCAACGACTTCAGTAACTGTCAAATTTAATTATATAGGTATGTGTATCGTATTTAAAAAGTTATTTTAAATGTACTTTAGTTTTGATTAATAAAGGATAGTTATTTTATACTTTTCAGTGTTTTTTTGAAGGCGGTTTAATTTTTTTAATAATTTTTTTTTATTTTTTCCTTTTAAGTGATCTTGACTTAATAAATATCTAGAACAGGTCTGAAATTAACTTCATTCTAATTCCGGAGCGCAACGATATACAAGAGAATCGTCAATATAAATAAAGGTTATCACCAGGTCGTGTTATCTAGTGTATCTTCGAAGTCCAAGTTCCAATATCAGTGAAATTTAAATGGGACCATTTATAAAGTATTACCTACCAAACGAAAAAAGAATTTTCGAAATCGGTTCATAAATGACGGAGTTATGAGGTAAGAAACATACAAAAAAAAGACAACAACATACAGACGAATTGAGAACCTCCTTCTTTTTTTGAAGTCGGTTAAAAACCTATCGAATGATCGTGTTGACACAAAGATGTATAATTACGCGCTAAAAGCGGGTTGTAAAATAATATATAGTATTATAAATTAGTCATAAACGATTAGCATGTTGACACAAATGGTGGTGCACCTGCCCTCTTAGTCAAAAGTCCAGGTATTGGCTAGGTCGCTTAAGGACAGCCCCATAGTTGAACCAGAGAATAGGACAATGGCGTTCTCCGCCTAAGAGGTGACTAAATTCGCCTTTTGAGTTGGGGCCCATATAAGTTAGGCTCCGATTATTTATCCATGCGACCTCGAGGTGGAGGTAGAGATCCGCGCTGTCGTAGCATTTCAAGGGTTGCTTGTGAGCGGTTTTTACCTACTGAAGCGTTCTTCGACACACCGTAAAATGGGCCCAGTGCATTTTTTAGAAATTCATGGAACTCGCGACATGGGCCGAAGATGATCACTCTAATCATGGGAATTTTAGTAGGGGAAAATCACGGATACCCTTATCTCATCTACTTTGAGTATCTTTCGTAGGTTTCTCCCGCGTTGGCAAAAAAAGTCAATTTCGAAATTAAAAGTTCCTAAATTGTCATAAGTGTCGATTACACTACACTATACATTTAGGGCCTACATCAAGTAGGGCACTAGATGTAGTGTAGTGTAAATGCATGTAGGGATTTAGGACCCTAACTTAGGGCGATAAGGTGAACCCGATCGCCCTACATGGCCTAGTGCACTACATGTGGTGCAGTGGAATAACAAGTAGGGAGGTAGGGAGCCTACATAGGGCGACGGTCTTGTCGTTGCATCAGATGCGAATGAGTGTGTTTAAATATTTTAGAAATGTATAAAGATATGCATTACATGTCGGACAAAAATAATTCAGATTATTAGAATAAATCTTTGCGTCGTGACGAGTTTAAGACGAAGTGGCTTCCATATTGTGACATCGGAAATGCATTGTTTATTATAATAAAACAGTAAAATTTGATTTCTGAAAAAAATATAATCATAAAATATTAATTACGACAGAGATTTGTTACTGGCATGGCATTAAAAAAAAATTTTGTGGGTTAGAACTTTCATACGACGATTTCATACGAAGTATCATATGATATATGTCGACATTTAAATTTAAGAAAAATTATATTATGTAAATAACTGCAAAAAAAATGTAAATATGCATTTACAAGAGCCATATGAGGTCGGATTTATGTAAATCTGACTGAATTTATGTAAATGTAGTTTAACGTAATCGACGCTTTATGGTCTAGGTATGGATACCCAGAGTACAAATGTATGTACAGCTCTTTGTTACAAGAGCTTTGTTTATGGTCACATAACTGGTGTAACTTACAGGATATATTAAAAAAACGAATTTATTTTTTAATCGACTCCAAAGAAAGGAGGAGGTTCTATGTTCATCTGTGTGTATGTTTTTTTTTGTATGTTCAACGATAACTTCGTCAATTATGGACCGATTTAGAAAATTAATTTTTTGTTTGAAAGGGTATGCTTCTGAGGTAGCCCCATTTAAATTTCATCGCTATTGAAGCTTGGACATCGAAGATACACCAAATAACACTAAGTAACACTAACTGCTTATAATTTCAATTTATAGTAATGGTTCTCTTGTTTGTTATTGCGCTCCAGAATTAGAAAAGAAGTTAAATGTAGAACTACCCTAGATATTTATTTTGGCCAAGGTCACTCAAAAGAGCAAAATAAAAAAATGTTAAGAAGAAACCGACAAAAAAAACACTGAAAAGTACAAAAATAACTTTATAAATACAATACAATACCTATGTAGTTAAATTTGACAGCTATTGAAGTCGATGCCAAATCCACGTGCAACAACAGAAAGTTTATTAGTTTAATAGGCTGGGCACCGACTTCAGTAAGTGACAAATTTAATTATATAGGTATTTGCATTGTATTTATAAAGTTATTTTTGTACTTGAGTTTTAAAGGAAAGGATTAGTAATGGATAGTTATATTGTATTTTTCAGTGCTTGTTTTTCTTTCGTTAATTTTTTTTTAAATTCTTTTTATTTACAAATATAAAATCGTATCCACTTCAATCGCTGTTTGGATTAAAAATAATAACAGGTTCTACTCCATCGCGTCGCAGTTGATTCCACGGTTCATAGCCTTAGACGTTGCGATGGACTTAAACTGGACACGGTATATCAGAATTTTATACAAAGTTCGTAAATTAACAAGCTGTGTAGCGAGATATAAGCAGAGATCCCAGGTTCGATTACTGACCGAATCAGTTTACAATTTTTACCTGAATATGACAAGTCAATAGTAGGATAATATATATACTTTAGAACGTATAAATATAATATACTAGCAATCAGCCCCGACTTCACCCGTGTGGGAAGTTGAATACCTGGAACACACCAATTTATTTTATTGAAATTTTCATAAAAACTGCCATCGATTTATACGTGTAATTTTCCAAAATTTCTTTTGTACAAACCTTGTCCTGACAATTAGGAAACAAAGAATAACAGCCAAATCGGTCGAAACGTTCTTAAGTGATGATCTTTCATACACGTGGCATAGTAGGAAAAAAAAATCGATTTGTATTTATACAAGGTGTCCCAAGAAACAGTGATAAGCGGTGGTCCAGAGATAGAGCAGGCCCTGGGGTACCCGAGTCACCCCCGTGTGTGTTCCGCGATTTTTCGTAGTTTAGAAGTTATGAATTTTTTTATGATATTTTTCTGATTTCCGACTTTCGAGTCCATTCTAGTCATATTGTAGTGAAAAATTAAGATAAATGCCTGATCCTTTTTTAACTTTTAGCTTTTAAAATTTTAAAAAATTAAAATTTTTCCTGCGCGTCTCCAGATCGCCATCTTCTAAAAGGCTATTGAGGTCTTCGGTCAAAAAATGTATACGATTGAATGTATACGATTCACTATTCAACCGGTCTGGTAGCTCAAATGGGCCAATCAGTTATTCGTTGACTATCCCAGACCAGAGATTAACACTGAACTGCTCCTGGAAGTTGGAAGGTCGTGCAAAGTGCGGATTTTCGAGACTCCATAAATGGTAATTATGGACATTGAAAATTTCACTTTGTCTGAAATACGATTCGTCAGTCCACAAAACAGTTTAAAAAAAGTTAAAAGTTAAAAAAGCCACGTCTGGGTTGCCGCTATTGTTCACATTTAGCAAAATACAAATTTGTCCTATTGTACTAAGTTCTGAGTAGGTATTGTTACTTTTAGAAAAGTGTAAAATAAAATGATTTAAAATAATTTTTACTTGGTTTTATTCATAACTGAAATTTAAATTTGAGACTGTACATTTTCACGCAAAATTTAGGTAAGATGTCGTAGAGATAGCTTGATGATATTTATAGGGTAAATAGTTGATAAAACGAAGAAGTTTTTGAAATACCTTTGGATTTTTTTTTAAAACGCCCTGAAAGTTGATTTTCTTTCTATTTTTCCTTTCATGTCATATTTTTTTTATTTTAAAGTGCAATGGTATGGATTATGGAGGTGACTGTGTGCAGCTTGGTTAGGTCCAACATTAAGCTAAACATTAAAAAAAAATCAGGCATTTATCTTAATTTTTCACTACAATATGACTAGAATGGGCTCGAAATTCGGAAATCAGAAAAATATCTTAAAAAAATTCATAACTTCTAAACTACGAAAAATTGCGGAACACACACGGGGGTGACTCGGGTACCCCAGGGCCTGCTCTATCTCTGAACCACCGCTTATCACTGTTTCTTGGGACAGCCTGTATAGAAGATTTATACGTGTAATTCTAATTTTAAAAATCAATGTTTGTTTATTCGTATTATATGGGCTGCTATGTACCGTTCATTTGTTTGTGATGAAATTTGGTATGGAGATTGCTTGAAAATGAAAGGACATAGGCTATTTTAAAATTAAAATACCCGAACAAAGTCGCGGGCTTTAGCTAGTATATTATACAAATAATTAAAAATATATGGATATCTATGATACTTATAAATACAGAATTTAGTTTCATTTTTTCATTAATTGTATTCATTTTTGGTGTCTATAACATTAACGCTTCAGTTATACATACATACATATCATCACGCTGTATCCCTAACGGGGTAGTCAGAAAGGACGGAGCGCCAAGAGTCACGGTCCTTACATACCTCTTTCGCTTCCTCAAATCTCATCATTCTCCTCACACATTTTCGCCTAGGATGCGAGTGCTTTTGACATTTCCATCTGCTAACACTCTGGCTATTTGATCTTCATAAGTCAGCCTTGGTATTCCTTGGCTTCTTTTACCTATCACTTTCGCTTTGAAGATATGCTTTATTTATGTATATTATAAAATCAATTTGAATGAACTAATAATAAACGATATAAATTAACACCATTACCTACCTGTACAAATTGTAGGTACCCAGTGTTATTCCAAAACAGTCTTGGGAATCTAGGAGAAAGTGTAACCAAGGTCGAAAGACCAAGACCAATTTTGATCATTATTAATCGTCGTTTGATAGTCGTGATATGGAAATGGTCTAAGGTCACCACTTCCACGAAATGTCAAGTCTGTATCGAGCCTTAAGGTTTCTATGCATTAGTTCTCACAGAGAGGTACGCAGGTTTTCACAACAATAAATAGCAATAAAAACGCAGTTCCCATACGCCCCCTACTTTCCCCTGATACCAATCAATCGGGTTGTAAGCGCAACTGCGTTTTCTTTGTCAACCTAGTTAGCCGCCAATTGTAGTAGCGAAATATCTAGTACAGTTAGATACAAAATATATGAAACGATTATTGTAAAATGACATTTAAGAATCAATGTATGATGTTTCTTTAATTGTTAGATGTTCTTTTGTTTTGTGAATTGATTGTTGATTGTTTGATATTGATTGACGATGTTCTCAAGTTGACATTATTAATATTTGAATTATGAAAAGACTATATGTAACTTATAATTTGTATGCCGTTTTTAAGGCAGAGCAAAGTGGCACTAAAAATTTACTTATATCATATAATTAACTATACCTGAGTCTCACAAATAATAAATAAATAAAAAAAAAAATAAAAATCTGTACACACTTTATGAAAGAAAGTGTCCTGACAGTCTTGACAGATCGACAGATCCATCGATATTGAGTGGAAACCAAAATGTTCAGACACTTGAAATTCTACATAGAGTTTATTTACATAATAGTGTAAGCAACCAATAACAAATTTACAAAACCCCCGACTCAAAAAAAACCTCAAAAAAGTAAAATTATAATATGTACCTCATAGCCCTTTAAATTTATGATAAGTTTCAATATAAGTAGTAGTAGTAATATATCCAAGCGTCGTCACGTCGAGGGACCGCTAAGTAAAAGAAGTAATAAAAAAAGAGAATACAACTAGGCTACGATGCCACAGACAGACACACAGACACGCCAAACTTATAACACCCCTTCTTTTGCGTCGGGGTTAATAAAAAGGAACATTTTGAAAGTTAGTCCATAAGGGGTTGACAAAGAAATATCAAAATTAGTCCGGTAAAGTTAATAAGCATTTTCAAAAAGTAACTTTTTAAAGAATCTAATATGTAAACGATTAAACATTAACTGGGTTATTGGCACGGCGGCAATGCAGGTGTCATCAAAACTGAAACCTCGAGTGCAAACTTTTTGTTCTTTTAGGATATCTATAAGGGTGAGAACATAGGATACAAAGGAGTATAATGAAAAGACGTGCTTTCGCTAGCTTGTGTAACTCTCGACTGCTCATTTTCTAAAACTACCATTCAAAAATACCAACTGGCATATCGCGAAAAATTTATTGTTAAATAGCAACACTCATAAACGACACTATTGCCATATATATTCATTTTTCTTTCTTCATGGCGTGGTGTCACAAGTAGAAATACAATAAATGGAGTCAACATCAAACACGTTCGAAGTAAATTCGTTTTTTCTTTTTAACTAAAGGTCCTCCAGTAAAGTTAGTAGCCTTGACTGAAATTATAAAGGACTTCTTGGAAGAGTGCGAGAACTTCAGCTACACATGTTAATTTAGACCTATTTCATTCTTTTCACTTACACAGAACTTTGGAACACAATATATTATCACTTTTGTACTTTAAAACTCCCGAAAATGTAAAAAAAATAGAAAATGTATGTAATGTAATGTAATGACAATCTCCCGTTCCCACCAAAAAGTCCAAAATAGATTTTATTAAACACTTATTTGGCTGATTTTGAAAATCGAACCCTAAAGGGGTAAAAGGGGGTAACTAATTTAATATATCCTTTTGATGCGTAACAATGAACTACCGCATTTCTGAATGAAGACAAAAATGAGTTCTCACTTATCGTTGGGACTTATTAATGTGCATTCTAATGTTGAAATTTGGTACCAACGAGAAAAAATAAATAAGTAGTAGTCAAAATAGGTGACAGAAAAAAAAATCACGCAAACGAAGTCACAATTGAAAGCTCGGTTTTTCGGCGAGACTTTAGGCTACTTATATATCCACTCGTAAAAACCGGGGCGGGTCGCTTGTTTTATTTATGTGCAAAGTATTAAGACCAGGCATTCCTAGGTAAGGAAAGAGTAGACAGAGTGAGGAGAGGTGAAGATATAGAGTGGAGAGTCGTAAAGCATAATGTGAACCTTTAATATTTGGGCGAAGAATATAATGTGTTTTTTAAAATGTTTTTGTTAATTTAGAAAAAATGATACACTTAATAAAAAATGTAAACTATAAATCAATTAAATCAATATTATTCTGTTCATATTTAAAAAAAATAATAGTTATCGCTGAAATAAATGAGAACTTTGAAACGAGGCCTTTATTCGACTGTTCAGAGTCCGCCTATGCAGACTTTGGTGTGTTTGGTGATCTGAATCTCAATATTTAGAAAGACTGAGAGTAAATATTTGGTAAGAGAGAGAGAGAGTTTGCTGAGAGTAACTTCAACTCTTTATCTTGACATTTTTAAACGTGGAAACATAATCGGATAAAGAAGTCCCGATAAAAGAATTCATGAAAAACCCTGTTTAGCACAAATATTCAGTTGTAACTCCAAAAATCTATAGAATTTTAAAATGACTTTTTCTTATAATGTAGGTATAGACAATTATAATGTCTCAAATCTCCAAAACTAGTTTTTTTATCGATAATGTAGTTTTCTTGCAAATTACAATTATATGCAAAAACAATAGTTGAGATTTCTCATAACATAACTTCACGCTGTATCCCCAACGGGGTAGTCAGAGAGGACGGAGCGCCAGGAGTCGCGGTCCTTACACACATCTTTCGCTTCCTCAAATCTCATCATTCTCCTCACACATTTTCGCCTAGGTATGCGGGTGCTTTTGACATTTCCGTCTGCTAACACTCTGGCTATTTGATCTTCATAAGTCAGCCTTGGTCTTCCTTGGCTTCTTTTACCACTCACTTTCGCTCTGTATATTTTCTTCGTCAGTCTCATCACTCATTCTTTCCATGTGCCCGAACCATCTAAGCATTCCTTTCTTCATTTTTACAATAACACTGTTGTGCGACCCTGTCATACTGCGTATCTCATCATTGCTTATCCTGTCAGCAAGCGTGACACCGCACATATTGAGAGTTGAGATTTCTCCGCGCTGAATAATGATCAAAGCGAAACTGCGAAAATCAATTTTATTGTTATCGCCGTAGGGGGCGCTGTTAACGGACGAATTTGGTCGCACCCTAAGCAGACCCTTAAGTTGTATATTTTATTTAATAATTAATAATTAAATGTGATGTCTTCGTGAATTCTATTCGATAAAGTGTAACTGAGTATTGTTCCTTTCGTGCATGGTTTTTTTCAGAGTTTGTAGCTGCGGTACAAGTGTCTTACTTTTTATCGTCAAAGCTCGTATCTCACGATATGGTATCGGTATGCATACATAGGCGAAAATCTGTGAGGAGAATGATGAGATTTGAGGAAACGAAAGAAGTATGTAAGGACTGCGAAGCTTGGCGCTCCGTCCTCTCTGACTACCCCGTTGGAGATACAGCGTGAAGATATGTATGTATATATGGTATTTCGGATAACCTGGTCTGAGATATCTCGTTACTGTAGGCAGAATATCAAGGTATAACGAAATCACATTGTCACAACTTGTGGCAGAAAATAAGCATTGGTATACCACATTTTCCTGTCTCTTTCAGACAATCAAGAAAGTTAATAATAACACCAACGATTGTTGGACCACAACCCAAGCATTAAACTTGATTATAATTTAAGCAAAAAAATCGGCCACAGCGCGTTACAGCTTTTCAATTTATCTAAAATGCAAAATTCGTGTTGTGGCATAACACATGAAGGCAATGCGTTCTGGCAAACTTAAAAAGGCCACAACGCATGTATTGAAATCTTTAAATATTTGATAATAATGTGTTATGATAATAAGGATTGTCACAACGCGTTTTGAATAGTAGTTAAGATATGATACGGTTACGAGTTTTGCATTGTGGATGAATCTGACTACAACACGTTTTGGTCGATATTAAAAATTTTGTCTATTCTATTATTTTGACTTATTTTGTCTACCAAATAGCCAGAGTGTTAGCAGATGGAAATGTCAAAGCACTCGCATACCTAGGCGAAAATGTGTGAGGAGAATGATGAGATTTGAGGAAGCGAAAGAGGTGTGTAAGCACCGCGACTCCTGGCGCTCCGTCCTCTCTGACTGCCCCGTTGGGGATACAGCGTGAAGTTATGTTATGTTTATGTTGTCTATTCTACATATTTTACCTATTAAAAATAAACCTTTTTTTCGGTCTCGACTGTACCATGACGTAGTAATTATTTAATCTTTGCGTCGCTCGTGTGATTACGTTCAACTATAGATTTAATACGTTTATTTTTATGGTTCCTCTGGTTGATATTTAAACGGTAAGTATTCAAGATTCGTGTTTACCATTTCTTCCACGCTTTTTAGTATCCCTGTTAGTATTATAAATAAAAAATCAGTGAAGAAATGCATTAATTATATTAATAATAATAATATACTCAGACATTTCACACAGCGCCATCTAGTCCCAAAGTAAGGAGCACAGCGCTTATGTTGTGGGTACTAGACAACTGATATACTACTTATGTTCTTTTCTTTTGTAAATAAATACATATTAATAGCTCACTAACGTAAATAGAAATAAGTACGTTATTTTCTGTTCTTTAAAAGTCCGCCTATGTAGCCCAGCGCCACCGAATTCGTTAATTACCCCCGCGCCTTATGGTGATAACAATAAAGTTGATTTTCCCAGTTGCGGTTTGATCACATTTTAGCGCGGAGAAATCTCAACATTTGTTTTTGCACATAATTGCAAATTGTAAGACAAAGTTATCCAGTTGTAGGTACTACTTATTATTATCGGTGCTGTATATTTTATTCAAATGACGACAATATTTAGAGTTGAGAAAATATCTGGTTATGACAATTAAAAAACTATACTCGCGCATAAAAGACACATGACTTCACATAAACACATTAATACTGTGATTTCTTTCAATAATTTGGATAAACAGCCACTTGAGACACATCGTTATGTTAAGAACTGATAAAGTATTTACGCCTGTACATTTTTAATAGCAAAGTATTATAAAAATTGTTAGTTGTAAAAATAACGCGGGGAGTGTTCTCTTTCCTCTCTTCTTGTTAACCGATTGTACCAAAGTCATGATAAATTAGTAATCTATAACATTTTAGCCTTTCCTATACTTTTACAAAAACAATAAAGAACATGTATGTCGGGCTTACCCTATTCTGAAGCCGGATTTGAGTATTTTCGCCGGTTATTCTTAGAACAAGTTTAAAAATAACGCTGTAATAAGATTTACATAAATAGAAATATTTTTAATTTGATTACACATTATAATATTACGATTTTGTTGTAACTTATATACACTTTAAATCCTCACAATGAACAACTTATTGGATTTTTTTACAAATTAACTCACTTATGATGGAAACTAAAAAAATACTTATCCCTCCTCATCCACCGGCTCAAACAAACAAATATTAGGTGTAAACAGTGAAGTTGAATTGTATTCGTATTCGTATCGTATCAGGAAAGATACGATGTATCCATTCAACCTGTACGAAGTTCAGTATGAAAGCCGAGCTTTTCGCTTCATACTAATTGCTATATAAACCTTAGTAAAAAAGCTACGGCTATAACGAGTTTTGCCACTAGAGAGAAAGAGAGGTTACAAGCCCCGTTTCAAGCCATCGCGTGAGAGTGAGACGATTGATTACTCTGATATTTGTTCTGATTATGCCTTGAGATGTCGTTAGTCTCGACCGACCGACGCACTGATTGGTCCCTTCTTGAGGTCCTGTTTTATTTCTCAAAGATTCGTACACTGTTCGCTTGACATGAAATTTGCAGAAATTTAAAACTGTTTGATAGTTGATATTTATTACTCATTCTTGACACGTTAGTATTCTATGTTCTTGACTGAGCATTTTAGTAAGACAAGCCGGGCTTTTGGGCTTGTATGAAGATACCGCCACTGAATCCACTATGAACTTGTACAGGTATGTTTTCACATAGCTACATAGATTTGTATCCTCACCCTGTATCTACGAGGTAGGCAGAGAGGACGAAATGCAAAGCATCGCGGTCCTTACATTCGTCTTTAATCCCCTCAAATGTCATCATTCCCCTCGCATACTTTCACCGAGGTGTGCTATTTAATGCTTTTGATATTTCTGTCAGCTACAACTCTAGTCATTTGATCTTCTGAAAGTCAGCTTTGGTCTTCTTTAGCTACACTATTCGTTCTATGGATTTTCTTTATCAGTCGTTCAACAATCATTCCTTTTAATTTCTTCATTTTTACAATAATTACAATTATATTTTTTTGATTTGTATAATATCGTGTCTTCATTGTTTATTTTATTATTTTTATTACTCATTTACAAATTTTCGTGTGATAGAGCCATGCTGCCATAGAGCCATCCTTTCCTTAAAGGTTGGCAACGCATACCCGTGCTTCCCCGGACATTACGGGTGTCCGTGGGCGGCGGTGATCACTTTCCATCAGGTGACATGCTTGCTCGTTTGCTCCCACTTTCGTAAAAAAAAAACAAATTGAAATTACAATGGGAATAAGTATCTACTGATTACTGAACCATAATACGTAATTCACGCTTGACCATATATTTCTTCCACGTATATAAGAGGTGGGTAGAAGCTTTTTTCTTACTTGTTTGTATTGTTCAGATAATTATCAATGAAATTGTGTAGTAGCTATGAAATAGTAATTATTACGAATAACAATGTATCTGTTAGTCCTATTACCTACCTACCATTAATTTATAGAGAAAATATTTTTATTTTAAAAGAACAATACAAATAAGTGCAAATCACGCTATCTCCCTTTCTTGGAGGACAGATCATATTGCCACAACAAAATCACATTCACATAATAGGTTATAATATTTAGACTTCTTCTTCTTTCTTCGACAATATATCTACCGTCACTTTCGTTTTAATATAGTACCTAGGATTTCCGAAAAACATTTTGAAGAAATTTTAATGAGGCAATATTTACTAGACTATAATTTCTCAGAACAGCATGGGAACCTCGAACAAAATAGCATAGCGTAAAAATATTTTCATGTTCACAAATTTTAAAATTAGAGTATTTTCTTGTTTCGATTTTTAAAATTACAATAATTTCTTCATTTCTCTATACTAAAATATTAGTATAAATAAAGGGTATAATGAAGAAATTAAAAGGAATGATTGTTGAACGACTGATAAAGAAAATCCATAGAACGAATAGTGTAGCTAAAGAAGACCAAATATAAAAAAAAGTCTAAATAAAGGGGTAAACTTGTTTATTGGTATATAATGGAAAAACTCAAAACCTACTCAGCCAATTCCAAAAATTCTTCCACCTCTATAGGTTTGTATTCATTCATGTAATTTATTTATTACATGATTACTCTGATTTTTGGTCTGATTATGCCTTGAGAAGTCGTTAGTCTCGATCGACCGATGCACTGATTGGTCGCGTCTGGAGGTCCTGTTTTATTTCTAATTTTTTTGTAGACATTATTAATTTATAGAGACAGGTCAGTCTTTACTTCATAGGTCAGTTACTATTTCTTAATAGTTGGTATTAATCTCCGTAACCTTTGCTTGACTTAGTTGTCTAAACGCAGAAATCACATGTTAATAATCGGAATTCAAGTCGCACATCTACTGCACTAAATGAATTTCTTAAGAAAATTAGTAATATTGGATTAGCGGAAAAGGCTAGTTCTCTCATAAAAGAAGAAATACGACCTTTACTTTACGAAAATTTTATGTAACTAAGAAAGATATTACACCCCTGCTTATCTCTTGGTCCTGTTCTATCACCATAATAATAAACAAAGACAAAAAGCTTTACACAATCCTTTCTCGAAAAGGATCCAGTATATGTTGACCTCTGAAATGTCCAACACTTTTCCTTTTATAACCTTGTGGGTAAAGAAAACTGCAGGGGTGTGATACCAAGTTATTTCGGTTAGAGTGCGTCGTCTCTTTCTAACTTGGAACGTATGTGCATGTGATAAAATGAGCGTTTGGTAAGGACGCCCTTTTTGCGTATAGTCTGCACGGCTAGGCGGCATATTTCTGGGAATATAGAGTTAAGCGGAGACGACTTGTTGCTCTATGATTTTTAGAAAAAGTATACATTGAGAGTTTAATAAACATTGTACATATTTACATTATATTGTATTGTACATATTAACAGACACAAGTGACAAAAACGAATAAATATAATGTCGCTGAAAATTAAAAGAGATCAGAGAGGTATTAAAATTTTACGTCGAATTGTTATTTCTTAGAATATTGAATTTCTTATTCGTAACCTCTTTATTAAATTATCATTTTATTTTAAAATGTTTAATACGCATCGAATGGGTATACCTACCAACTAATTTAAAATAACTATAATACCTAAATATGTGTAAATTGAATAAAGGAACGTGAGTAGTGAAATTCAATAAATAAATAAAATATTTGGCAAAGTTGTGTTTGTGTGATAGGTAAGTGTCAGATATTATTGTTCTTAACATTTACTTGTCTGAGTTAAATTATATTTTGAGTTATTTATATTATCATTCAGCGTCTCAAAAGTTTGAAACGAAAGAACAGGTCGATTAAAAGAAGACGCGCAATTAGAGATAAATATTTTTTTTCTTCATAATGCATGTTCAGCAAGTATTCCTATGGTTTTTCTTTTAAGAGTAAAATTCAACACAGTCTTAAAAATTGACGAATGTTTTTTATTGTTTTTGATAACAATAGTAGCTCTACATTTTTCACTGTAACACGCAGATGACAGCAAACATTGCGCGGGCAGTTTTTGCGACTCATCCAAACTGGACGTTCCAAGTTCAAATTTGAAAATTGGAACCCAATGCCTTTCCGATTGTTCGATATTTGAAATTTTAAGTCTCGCATAAAATACTGGCCAGTAAGGAACGCGAGATATTCCATTTCGTAAAGTTTTTGGTTTTATCTTTATTTTGATTTCATAAATTATAGGATAATTTTAATTGAGTCTGTTTTTGTGTAATAAAATTAAGAAGTCCATTTGCTTTATTTGTATACTATTTTTTATACAGTGTGTAGAAAAACAAAATAAAACGTTTAGAATGATATCCGTTACTTCAAAAATGTCAGTCCTTATATCGTAGTTTATTTTAAAGGTACAATATTCTGATAAGGCTCAATGACAGGCTAATCATTCTAGTTAGTCTTCTTTGTGGTTTATACGCTTTTATACTTATCTAATACAGTAGGTAGAGTGGACAAATACAGAAAATCATAACCTACCGCAAACAAAACGAATTAAAACTATCGCCACTTGCTCATAGCTCATCCTTCGAAAAAAAAAAAAACAAGACAATGCACTCACGCAAAAAGCCGCAGGATCCCATAATATATAGCTTTAATCAGCCATACAAAACGTCTGTACTGAGCCTATCACTTATGCAAACTTAGACCACTCCCACTCGTACACGCCCACAATTATACCTTGCATCTCTTTCTATCACAGAATTCAATATATTTCTGTCTCATTCGAATGCATAACGCCTACGCATTTTCAGCGTCCAGTTTTTAGTACTCGTAAAGACATCGCACGACCCGCCGGGTGCGAGGTGCGGCGCTATTGTTGAAAAAATATGAGTATAACGTAAAAAATAACGTTATTCTCCCCCTAGTTTTTTGCTATGAATAGCATAACGGTTTTTCGGCGCGTATTGATAACGTTATCAATGTCCGAATGTGCAAATGTTTCCGTCTCACTCACACGACAACTTTTTTGACGTTTGTGTTTTTTCTGTGGCGTGCCGTTCTGTGTTTATGGTGTATTTTTTAGTGGAGGTAATTATTGTTGATTGATACGATAATTACTTGTAACCAATTTAATGAATAGGTTTTAATTATGTTTCCTGTAAGTATATTTATGTAAGTACGTATTGACTTGTAACCAATATTCCTTTGCTGGTGTCGTAATTTTATGTACTCAAAATAAGTATGTATGTTTGTATTTTGGATGCACTTATTTGATTTATGTTTCAAGTCGGGTATTATAGAAACATGACCCGAGTTCAAATATCTTCACCGGACTGCAAAGATCATGTCTTTAAAAGAATTTTTAAGATTTATAAAGAATTGGATTAGAACATCGATATCTGTCTGTGATGTTTTTTTTTAAATAAAAATCGGCCAAGGACATGTCGCAATTTCGAACAAAGTAGGTTTACGTAAATTAAAAAAAATTACCAATGGCGAGTTTATTTCGCGTATAGAACTCCGTATAACAATGATAACTAATTCTAAACTTAATATCTGGAAATCCGTGAGACCTAATACTTTGGTTACATTTGTCTCATAAACTTTAGATAAGACTGAAATTTTTGTAATCCTTAGTTTTGTAGTGTAGAACTTTATCATATTAAGTTGGAGACTCGATTTGCTTTTATTTATTTATCATATTTTAGTGATTACTAGTGCAAAATATGTAGGATAACAGGTATCACTAACCACTATGTTGAATTTCAAAACAACGGTCGGTCGCACCTATAGTTTCTAATAAAATCGATAGTACCACAGACGGAGTCCGCCTATACAGACTTTGGTGTGTTTGGTGACCTGGATCTCGATATCTAAGAAGACTGAAAGATATTTGGATACATACAACTTCAACTCTTTAACTTGAAATATTTAAACGTGCAAACATGATTGGATAAAGAAATCTCGATAAAATAAATCCAAGAAAAACCCTGTTATGCACAAAAATTTAGTTGCATCTCAGAAATTATACAGAATTTTAAAACGATTTTTACTTAAATGGATCATCTATAATCTTTAAAACCAGTTTTTAATGTGGTTGGTAATGCGGTTTTCTTTAAAATTACAACTATGTGCTTAAAAAAATGTTAAGATTTTTCCACGTTGAATCGTTTAATATGATCAAAGCGCAACTGCGAAAATAATCTTTATTGTTATCGCCATAGGGCGGGGGTAATAAATGAATTCGGTTGAACTGAGCTGCATAGGCACTCTTAAAGTACCTACGGCACGACAAAAAAATTGCCATTTTGGCTATGGTAACCCAAAAATGATATTATATTGTAACCTATTTCTACTTAACTGGATAATAGGAGAATTCCTGCGTAAGAGAGGATTAAGAGAGTGTGGGGAGATGGAAAAAGAAGTGATTAACATTCTAGTAAGGGGGACAAAATACGAAAGTTTATATAAGTGTTAGTAAGTGTATATAAGTGATCTTACAGAGTGAATTCTGATCTGGCACTACGCCGGCCGCTGCCGTGGCACGCTCGCTTCGCTCGCTCGGCTCGCGCGTTGTGGGTAGAATACTGACCTAACATAATCTAACCAAATCACTCAATTTTGCTCAATAAATTAGTCAGTGTTATGAGAAATGAGAAATGCCAAAAGCACTCTCATACCTAAGCAAAAATACGTGAGGAGAGTATTGAGATTTGCGGAAACGAAAGAAGTATGTAAGGACCGCGACGCTTAGTGCTCCGTCCTCTCTGACTACCACGTAAGAAGTTCTTGTTGAATTGGAAATACGATAAACTAAATAAAAAAGTAATATGTAGATAAATCATTGAATTCATTTTTAGTGCATATTTTACAAAAAAGCGATGTTATCGCTCAAATAAACTATAATTTCGAAAGCTTTGTTTTCGACGGCTAAATTACATACTTTATTTCTAATTAAATAAAAACTTCTAATTAAATATTAATTTTGTAAATTCTATTTGATGAAGTGTTTAATTGGGTATATTGCCATTGTACATGTTTTTTTCTGAGTTTATAGCTGCAGTAGAAGTGTCAACTTTTTATTGTTAATGCGGTGTCTCTCTACACAGTATTTCGGATAACCTGGTTTTAACTCCATTTTCCATTCAGGGTGGACAGAGTATTAGAATGAAACAAAATCGCACCTTGACGCCACATCCAGCAGTAAGTATTGTTGTTGGCAAAGTAGAACCAGATAACGAGATTAACCAACGCCTCTACCAGTCTATACGAATATTATAAAAATGTAAACTTTGTTTGTTTGTGGAGAATTAACTCGAACATTACTCAACCAATTTCAAAAATGTTTTCACCCACAGAAAGCTACATTATCAGCGAGTAACATGGGTCGTATTTTATTTTAAAAAAAATTCTACCCGTGCAAAGTCGGGGCGGGTCACTAGTTATTAATATGGAACCTTAGCCCTTCGTTTAGTTTGGAACTGGTACTTTGTATTGACCCACTACCTCTGGTTTCGCTTTGAAATTTATAATACCAGACACTGTTGTTAGAAATGACGCGGGCGTCAAGACTCAACCAAGGTGATTGTACCTTTTGAATTTACATGTCAATAAAACCTAAGTTTTTTTCGAAATTTAATTTTGGATGTGCCAAATGTCTAAAATTATCATCTCTGATTTTTACGACTTACGACCACGCTTACACTATGATAGGACTAACTATAAAATGAATTTTAAATTCTGCTATGCCTCTATGGAAATGCCTCTTAAAAATGTGTGCTTTTCAGGAATCTGTCATGTATAACTAGACTGATTGGTGAAACAGCCAATGAACTAATAAATTTAGAAATGTAATAATATGCAAGTACCTACATAAATTACTTAGATCTATAATAATTCTAATTAACAAAGGCCATAATAACTTACCTTTGCTATAAAAAATTGCATACTTATTATATTAATATTTTTTTTATTACTGTGCATCAGAATGATTAATAATAGAACTGGCAACTGAGAAAGACAGTTATTTCATAAAACAACAATATAATTTTAAATGACATTTACTTACATAAAAATGACTATTTTAACATAATACTTTTTGGGTCGCTAACGGAACCTTTTGATGAACATTTGACGTTTTATTTAAATTTTCTATTTTTTTGCATTTTTAGGAGTTTTAAAGTACAAAAGTGAGAGCACATTGCGCGTTAAAATTCTGTGCAAGTGAAAAGAATAGGAAGAAATTTAACTAAACATGTGCAGCCTAAGTTTTCGCAACTTCCAAGAAGTTCTTTATAACTTCGGTAAAGTCTAAATTTATTACTGTTGTGTATCGTTCGATGAGTGAGAGCGCCGGTGGCCAATCTCCTCCCTCCCCCTCTTTTCCTTAAAGGCCGTTAACGCACCTGTTACTCCCTGAACGTTGCGGGTGTCTATGGGCGGCGGTGATCACTTTCCATCAGGTGACTCGCTAGCTTGTTTACCCCCTCTTTTATAAAAAAAAAAGAAGAAAGGAATGATTTTTACACATCGGACATTTGCTTTATGAATGTTATCTATATATTACTGAAGACATGGGCTTTAAAGGCATAGATTTCTTCGCCTTCCCTGTCAAGGGAGAATCTTACAACAACTAATACTTTTTGGTTTGGCAAATGCGCTCACCAAGCGCCACGCTATTAAAAAAAAGAAACTCTTTGGCGGGAACTGGAGAAGCAAGGTTTATTTTTTGTTTAAATTGTTTATTTTTTCGCGCTTTTGAAAATTTTAAAATACCTACCAAAGTAATAGGTGTGTGCAGGTGTAGGTGCGGAAGAATTGGAAACTCTAAATAAAGATGTGCAACTGAAGTTTTCGCGTTTTACAAGAACTCTTATCTGTCCGAGAAGCCCTTTTTAAGTCCAGTAAAGCTTACTATCTCTTTATTGGGGAATATTGGGAGCTGAGTTATAAGAGAACAGACATTTTACATCAGATATGCTCGATATATGTCGACAATACACCTCTTTTTATCCAAAAACGGCAGGAGTGTTTCTAATGAATATAAAATGGTTTGCCTTAATATGTAAAAGAGAAGAAAAAGATTGTATTTATATCATATTAATGACTTTTTGCCGGGAAAAGAAGTGACTTCTATGTTTCCATAGACTTCTTAGGGTTCCTTTGCCACAATAAGTAAACCGAAACTCTTACACTTTTTTCATGTCTGTCCGTCTGATACTATAGATATTTCACAGTCAATTTCTTTCGTCACATTCCCCCCTTGGAGTGACCAAAAAACTTCAACAATCGAACCGAAACCTCTAAACGGAATAATACTACGACATTTTCTTGAGTTAAACTACAGATTTCGTTGTTTTTAATTAATGAATTTGATTAAGTTCCTTGAAAAATAATATTTCTGTCAACTTTCTAAACCTCTTAAAACCCCGTAATATATTTCCTCCCTAAGAGTACCCCAGGACAAACTTCTCCACATAAATTTAGGGGAAAACCCCTAAGTTGGTAACACCGCTTTTAACAATGCCGTCAAAAGTGTTTTTTTATTTTGTATGGACGGGAATTTCGAACAGATCAGCAATTAGATGGTGATTAGCCAATTTTTGTTATTTATACGGTGTTTTAAATATGTTGTAAGTCTGCCTTAGGCCTGGTTGCAATAATTTCTAAACACTGGTTTAAAATAGACGTCAAATACAATTTTCTACGCTAAGCTTTATTTAAACAGTGATTAAATTATGGGTTACTACAACCAAAGTTACTAAACTAATAACTGAACTAGAATTAATGGTACCTAGAACTAAAGTTACCAAACGGTAGGCGTTCTGGTGATTGAAAGAGAAGATGTACAGACAAAGGGTGATATATGGGTAAATGGAAAATGTCTAGAACAAGTGAACGAAATTGTATTTCTGGGGATGGAAAGTTTTACGGAGGATGGAAGATGTGAGCTGGATGTGGAGAGACGGGTAGCAGCCGGCAATAAAGTGAACGGTGCTCTGTCCGTATTGGTAAGCAGTGTAAATATGTTTAACTCAGCCAAAATGGTCATACACAATGCGGTGTTGGTGCCAACTTTATTGTACGGTAGCGAGGCCTGGATATGCCCGAAATCGAGTGAAAGTAAGATGAATGCAGTAGAAACACAATCTCTTAGAAGTATGTGTGGTGTCACCCTTGCGGACAAAATAAGCAATGAAGAGATACGCAGTATGACAGGGTTCCACGACAGTGTTATTGTAAAAATGAAGAAAGGAATGCTAAGATGATTTGGGCACATGGAAAGAAAAAGTAATGAAAAACTGACGAAGAAAATCTATAGAGCAAAAGTGAGTGGTAAAAGAAGCCAAGGAAGACCAAGGCTAACTTATGAAGATCAAATAGCTAGAGTATTGGCCGACGGAAATGTCAAAAGCACTCGCTTGCCTAGGCGAAAACGTGTGAGAAGAATAATGAGATTTGAGGAAGCGAAAGAAGTATGTAAGGACCGCGACGCTTGGCGCTCTGTCCTCTCTGACTACTCCGTTGGGGACACACCGTAAATATATGTATGTATGTATGTATATTTGGTTTTTCATAGTCTTGTCTGGACTAAAAATTATACACCTATGTACGGCCTGTGCCACATTCGTTAGGCTTTTATGCATGAAATTGAAGCATCTGAAGCTAAATTAGAGCAAGTGAGCGGAAAGCTCAGCGGAATTCATGCAAATTAACTTTCAAGTGCTTACACCTAGTTACGTGTACATTCGTTGGCGCAGATGGTCTATTTTAGATTAAATTATTATTTATCGCTGCCTCATCTTAAAAACATAATAGCATAGTTATACTATTATGCTTTGCAGTGCTATTATGTAGTGATAAACAGTAATAAAAATAGACCTTCTGCACCAAACAAACGTGCACGCGCTAAATTACGAAAAATAAGGAAACACATTCATTTTCGTTTATAAAAACTGCAATTAATTTTTAATAATCCAACTGGCATTTTGAAGATTGTATTTAGACTAATCTACACAGAAAATTTTGAAGCATAAACCGGTTTAGTTAGTCTGAAAAATGTAAATCTCGGTTTTAAAAGAGGTATCTTTGATATTTTTTGTTCTGTTACAAAAGTTAACTAATCGTGTAACGCAACTGTCAAAATGAAGTCAATGAAATGAAGAATCATGTTACTAATTATCACTTTCATGCGTTTAGTAATTACTTAGTAAAATTGAGATTTCTGCAGTCGAAATTTCCAATTTGTCGCGTTAAGACAAAATGTTAGCAAAAGATACTACTAATCTATTTTTTTATCCGGTAATGCTACAGATGACACAAAACTTCTCCAAAAATGTGAATTAAATAACAATGACAATTCTTATCAAACTGTGAAGAAGACATCGTTCATGGTAAATTTGTTTCAATTAGTACGATTAATTTTCGACTAATCGACTTTTGTACAGAAACCTCGTTCACAAGTAATTAACTGGCAGGTTGTCATTTGACTCAAGCTAAATATTTTGTAGTTAAACCTCAATAAATAATAGGTGTAGCGATAAAAAGAACAATTAAAAAATTCTTAACTAAAGCCGACTCAACGAGATTAGAAATGAGCTCGCCATTGAATAGCTATATTATTATATGCAATAGAGTTATAAAAAAAATCCTGAGTGATAATTTTGACAATCAGATGGGGCGTAAATTTGGCGCGTTTTTTTGAAAATTGCTAAAAAAAGTCCGTAACGTATTATACATTTTGAGCTTTCATTTAATAATCTTAAATGCTTCATTTGTTTATGTAATATCCTTAGAGGCATCCGGTTAGTCAAACAAAAATTTTTTTTTACTTCGAATTCTATTTTTGAATGTGCAATGTTAATTTTTGAATTTGAATGTTAATTTTTGTCTGTAATTGTTCCTAACTTCAATTGATTTATGTCAAATAGTCTCCGAAAAAAACCACTGTGACAGACAGACAGACAGCCGGACACTGAGGTATTTTAATTATTTATGTGATTACATACCTCTAGATGTTCCTTTTTTCAATTTTGGAATGGAACACTAGTAATACTTTATTTATTACTAGTTGTGGCGCGGGTTCAGCTGCGTTAAATTAGGCATTTTCTGGGATAAAAAGTACATATCATAAATAACTCTGAAAAGACCTATCGATTAAAGTCCCGTCAAAATTGGTTTAGTTGTTTTGGAGATTAACTCGGACAAACAAACAGATAAGTACATAAACAGACAAAACTTGAATAAACGTGTGTTTGAGTTTTGGTAACTTGGCAAATAACTATAAGATAATAAAATTGAGGTTATTTGGCAAGTGTTTTGTTTTTAATTAGTAGTGTTATTTAAAGACTGGCTAATCTGTTCCTAGATCAAATTAACTTAAATTAAATTTGTTTAATAATAACTTGTGAAAATAAATATTCGGTGCTGGTTAGCTGACCGAACCCTATCGCTGGTATATCCTGAGGATGCTTCGTTGAGAGGCGAAACACGTGTCGATTGGTGGTTTTTGGAGTTTGAACGGAATATAGCTAAAGATTTTAGGAATTTATCACATGAAATGGATTTCCGCAAAGTAACACCTGAGCTATACAATATAATAATAACTTAACTATACTGAAATGCATTAAGAATAAGATGTAGGTAATACATAACATTGCGCCATTTCTCGATTGGGGTGGGCTGAACGTTGGCGAAATAAAATCTCACGTTCACACCCTTAAAATAAACAATTAGCAAGTTCACGCCACTTCTAGAAATAACCACAGCATTTACAATGAAACAAAAATTATAAATAATATGTATTTTAAGTATTATCCGTATGAAAACAAATTATTGACCGGAATAATAAAACATCGGAAATACTTCATTTCCATCGTACTTTTCTATCAGCTGGTTACAAGTTATAGCACTTACACCACTCACTAAAGTTTTTAATGGCAAAAGAATTCTTAGGGTTTCGTAGTTCAAGAGGAAGGAGGTCTGACTATCTGTTTCCGACTCACACAATTTTTTTTTAATCGTCCTCTGGCATGAAAAGTCTTTATATTTATTTTATATTTCTTTGTATTACTTGTATCACATTGAAGAAAAGTTGTCAAGTCTGCGTTTTGCAGTTTAAAGCATTTATTTTTTTAAATAAAAAGAAAGAAAATCTTTGTTTTGCCTTTGACGCTTGGACAATGACAGTTCGCAACCATTGTGCAAATATGATCACACAGCCGTTTTTTTATACATAGTACCGTGATAAACCTAGATCATGATATCTGTACTTTTTGACTTCAAAAAAAGAAGGAAGTTCTCAATTCGTCTGTATGTTGTTTTTTTTTTTATTTTTGTTACCTCATATCTCCGTCATTTATAAACCGATTTCAAAAATTCTTTTTTCGTTTGGTAGGTAATACTTCAGAGATGGTCCCATTCAAATTTCAACGATATTGGAGCTTGGATTTCGAAGATACACTAGATAACACGACCTGGTTATTACCTTTATTTATATTGACGATTCTCTCGTATGTCGTTGCGCTCCGGAATTAGAATGAAGTTAATTGCAGACCTGCTCTAGATATTTATTCAGGTCAAGACCACTCAAAGAGAAATAAAAATTTGTTATTAAAAAAAATTAAACCGCCTCCAAAAAACACTGAAAAGTATAAAATAACTATCCTTTACTAATCAAAACTCAAGTACAATTGAAATAACTTTATAAATACGATACACATACCTATATAATTAAATTTGTCAGTTATTGAAGTCGGTGCCAAATCAATGTGCAACAACATAAAGTCTATTAGTTTGGTGGGTTTGGCACCGACTTCAGTAACTGTCAAATTTAATTATATAGGTATGTGTACCGTATTTATAAAGTTATTTTAATTGTACTTGAGTTTTGATTAGTAAAGGATAGTTATTTTATACTTTTCAGTGTTTTTTTTCTTTCTTCATGGTATGGCGCACAGATTAGCGCATTTGCCAATGTCACATATTGATAAGTAGAATCTCTGATGAGTTAAACAGTTAGACAGTACTATTATTCATGACGAATACATGAAGCAAGTTTGAAGCAAATTCGTTTTTTCTTATCGTAAACTCCTCCTCCTCGTAACGTCAAAAGCACTCGCATACCTATGCGAAAATGTGTGAGGAGAATGATGAGATTTGAGGAAGTAAAAGAGGTATGTGAATACCGCGACACTTGGCGCCCCGTCCACTCTGACTACCCCGTTAGGGATATAGCGTGAAGATATGTATGTGTAAACTCCTCCAGTAAAGTGATAGTAGGCTTTACTGAAGTTATAAAGGACTTCTTGGAAGAGCGCGAGAACTTCAGCTACACATGTTTATTTAGACCTACTCCATTCTTTTCGCTTATACAAAACTTTAAAACACAATATACTATCATTTTTATGCTTTAAAAGTTCTAAGAATGCAAATGTATAAAAACGAAATAAAATGACAACCTCACTTCTCTCATTCCCGCCAAAAAGTCATATCTGTATTTATACAATATTATAAAGAGGGAGAAAGGGTTTTATATCTTTGTTTATATGTGGAGGGTAATCTCCGGAACTACTGCGCCTATTTGAATAATTTTTTCACCAATTCAGACGTACCTACATTATTCCAGATGGACATAGGCTATATATTATGTATTCAAGCCGGGTGAAGTCGGCACGGACGGCTAGTCCTTTCGTAAATTGTCTTTAGCCTATACACGACTATGTTATATTTGTTTATTTAGAACGAGTCGATTTTCTGGAGACTTGAATATAATTAGGTGATATCTAATGATCAAACAACAAATTACTCAATGTGACGTCATCATTCGGAATATGGATGGGCGGGGCTTGGCATGGGCGTGGCGTGTGGGCGTGGCCTAACGGACATTGAACTCTATACATAAATAGTATAGACCTGCTAGCATTACCTCACTATGGTGTTTAGTTGCTTATTAGCAATTCTATGAAGCTGAAGTAGGTACTTATATTACTGAGTAACCAATTGATTCCTACGCATATATAAATCTTCAAGCTGCAATCTTAACGGGGTAGGTAGAGAGCATACAAGGCCATATATCATTCTCATTAGTCGTCATTTCCTCATATTTCATCTTCGGAGCTATGCGAATATTTTTGACGTTATCATTTGCTTACACTCTAATTGGTTTCATTACTAAAAAAACTCCAAATTTTATTTATTTTTTACTTTTCTCACGTCAATAAAACTTTATTAATTATTTATTTAATAAAACGTTATATTTGTGGGTAAAAAATTAGAATTCCTACGACATTGACCGAAAGCTCAAACGTTTTCTGTCGTCATTTCGTTCGAATGTCTACACGCAAGTAGTATATGCAAGTCCAAATTTTAATAAGTAAATAAAAATCCTACTGAATAAAGCAATTCCAGTTTTTTCCGAATTTTCCAACTTTACGGTAAACTTTCTTAATTATTTCTTTCCCTAAATGCGTTATTATAATATTATAAAAATATATCCAAATCGGTCTTGCTATTCTCAAGTGGTGTCATTTGACCAAAGAACACATGTATTCGAGGCACTGAAAACTAGTGTAAGATCTTTATTGAAGTCGGAATAGAAAATTGAAGATCTGGCTAAGGTTTAAGAGTTGTAGCCAACTTGAGTTTTGAATTTGTGAAAATTTATACACAAAAGTCTCCCGAGGCAATATTTAAAATCTTTTGGTACTATGTAAATCATGGTTTCATACATTTTGTTTAATTCAGTTTGAAGTTAATTAAATTAACACTAATAATAATTTCAATAACAATAAGAATTTAAAATTTTTTTTACATAATCAGTACATACATATCTTAACGTTAATATTTACAAACTTAAAACTAAACTTTGGCTATTCAAAGAGGTAATGCTGCCAGTCTGCGGGGCATCCTAAGCAATGACAGCTTTCTAAGCGGTAACTTTGAGAAAGTCTGTTATTTAAGATAATGTTTCGTTCGTTAAGATAATGTCGGTTCCGGTAACCGGCACTATCCAAAACTATCGGATGGTTCGAAAAGTTACATATCCGTGACCGTAACTGAAACCGGCGGGGTTATTACCTAAAAATTTGCAGACAGCGATAGCCACGCGATCACTGCGCGACCGGTGATTAATTGTAATAAAAAATTAGTATAAGGTATGACGATTGCGTATCTAATATTCTATGACCATAAAATGCACTTTTCGCGGTAGATTTAGCGTCACTATAGAAATTATGTTACACCAATTCTCGTTTTGCAGCAGATATCGCGCGATATTGGCTGTCGCATGCTGTCTGCAAGTTACGTAATAGGCGTGCGGTACAATATTATATATCTGTCCATTTCTATCATATCATACATCTATTAGATTATATAATTAATTATTAGACAAGAATGAATGACTGACTGGCCAACAAAAATAATAAAAACTAATAATAAAAATATCTGCATTTGAGAAATTGTGTAAAGTTAGAATATTTGAATTGTATTTGTAATATCGTATTGTGTGCAGCGAATAAAATTATTTATTTATTTATTTAATTTTAAAAGTGTCTATTCGGGTAACATAAGCTCTGACTAAGGGAGGTCCGAAACTTCCAAACAATCCCCTCATATTCGGCCACAATACCACGATGCTCGCTCGTCTTCGACAAGTGGTCTACAGTGGCGTGTTTTAAAATTCGGCGCCCTGGGCCTGTGAGTTTCGCCGCTCTATAAATTAACAAAAAAAGTAAAATCTTTTAATAATAAAAAAGCCCATATAAAATAATATCATTTATTGAATGTTAAATTATAAACAAATTCGTCAATGACACTATCATAATTAACGTATTTTGTTAATTCAGCTTCTATATTAAGGCTGCGAGGGGCGGACAGATTCTACTATATAAGGATCTATCCGCTCTTCGCAGCCTTCCGCCCAGGGCCTTGGTCCCCATGGCCCTAGCGTAAATACGCCACTGCTGTTCGAGTAGCCGACAGCAAGTTGACGCCTTGCTGTCAACAAATTGTCGAAAATTTATGTTATCCAATGTCACGTAAGCCCAATGTGCGAGCGATGGCGTGCGGTCCACACACGATCAGTACGTACCAGGATTGCTATGGATATGAAATTTCGGATTCAGATATGGATATGGGTATATGAGTAATATTGTATCGGTTTACGGATCGATAGTTTACGGATAAAGGTTACGGTTACTGATAACATATTTTTCGGATCATCCGATACTTTCGGTTACAGATATTAGATTATACAGTTATTTATTAGACAAGAATGGATGACTATAATAATAATAATACCCCAGACAATTACACAGATTGTGTGACCCCAAACTAAGCAGTAAGCTTATACTATGGGTACCACACAATGAACTCTGGGGGAGTTCCCAGTAACAACACCCAGACTCCAAGCCAATTTAGATGTTCGTTTCCTAAATTGACCTGACCGGGGATCGAAGCCGGGATCCTAGCTTGGAAAGCAGATGCATATGCCACTGCGCCAACGGGCTAGTCAACTGACTGACTACGCAATAGAAATAATACATACATACATACATATCCTCACGCTGTATCCCTAACGGGGTAGTCTACAATAAAAATAATAAAAACTAATAATATAAACTGAACAGTGAAAGCGACGCGGGCAGTGTGTCACATTTAGAGTCCACCTCTATCCGAAATTATTGGAAACTTTTATATCAGATGTGGTTACGATTTCCAATAGATTTTTATTTCGGATATCCGATAGATCAGTTACGGGTACGGAGCTCCCTAACATTCCTATCACGTACTTTCATCGCAAGCATTGCCGCATGGTGGTCACAGAGTGGTTTACTCAACGTCCGCATATGAACTAGTATCGAGCAAGGCGTTCCAAATTCTAATGACTATTACTGGATTACTGGATACTGTTTGATATTGACTTTAAATATCGCGCGAGATTCGGCTATCGCAACCCGCACGCTTATCATCTAACTTGCAGTCAGCATACGACAGCTAAATATCGCGCGATATATGCTGTCAAAACAAGAATTTGTATAATGAAATTCGCATAGCGGCGCTATGTCTACCACAAAAAATGGATTTTACGGTCATGACGCAATAGACACCCAATCGTCATACATGATACCAATTTTTTATTACAGTTAGTCACCGGTCGAGCAGTGATCGCGTGACTATCACTGCGAATTTTTAGGTAACAACCCCGCCGGCTAGCCAGGCTGTCTACTACACCCCTTAACCGTTCCAAACTATATGACAAATCTCGGGAAACCCTGTCGGATGGTAGTATTCCTTGTGTAGAAGTAAATATGCCTTATATAAATTTTAAACTTTTGCGTTGCATTATAAAATATATCTAAAACGGGAAATTTAACGCGATCTACCCCCGATATTTGTAAATAGTTTTCGGGATACCTACACACAACGCTCACAGTGTCCACGCGTTTAACCGAATGCGAAACACGAGGTCATCACAAGATTCCACGTCGTCGATAAATTATACCCGTTTACAAATATCGGGGGTAGATGACAAAACGTCTACCTCAGCCACGGAGTGAAACTTGCTGCAACAGTTTGCTTGAGACCACGGGCGATGCAACTCGGTCGAAACGTCAAGCCAGAATAAAAAGGTCATCGCGTTAAATTTCCCGTTTTAGATATAAAATATACCCTATACTAAAGGCTGCTGCTATTATTACATAACGCAAAAATTTTATTATAATTCTTTACGTAAATCTGGAGCCAATCAAAATCCTTTGAAAACGCTTTGGGAAAGTGACTATCTACTGTAATTTTCATACATGCATACATTATACAGGGCTTTGAATTCATTCGGCAAAATCGTGTGGATCGTTCGTATAATATGCATAATAATACTGTACCGAGTATAAGTAGGTATATAAATTAAACAATGTTCTTGCAGTGCAATTGTTTGCGACTTTGAACGAAATTAATATTGTTATTTGTCGTTGTTTCAATTTATTCTTGACCATGGACAATGTAAGTCCTTCAGTCGATATATTAAAGATGAATTTTTGCAAGATACAAATTAATTCATTAAAATTTTTTGGAGATTCTGGCGACAAATGTATTGAGGCAGTCTTTCTAGTACGATCGCTGAGGCAGACACTAAAAAACCACAAAAAAAATCTCAACATCGCACTGTAAAATAAGCACTTATTTTAACATTTCCACATATTGTGACGTAAAAGCAACCAACCAATCTACTTTACATCGCATTATCCACTAGAAACAATTTGAGAATTAATTAAATTAAACGTACAAACGCTCCCCATAGAATCCTGTCAAAAACTCGATTTTGTTACTCAATTGTTAATATTGCTATTATATATTTTTTACACATATTTTTAAATTTGGAACTACACAAAATGATATTTTGATACATTTTATTATCACTTTGTTCATTTTTAAGATTTAAATCACACATGTGACATTGGCAAATGCGCTAATCTGTGCGCCATACCATGGAAGAAAGAAAAAAAAATTAGCTGTTTTGATCGCACTTATCAGGCAACCAATCATCGTTTTTTGAATAGATGGAATGAAAAATAATATGTATGTCTGTCGTGTGGTCTGGCGCTAAACGATGTTATTATTTGTACAAAAGACTATTTTATTATAATAGGTAGGTGATTATAATAGACTCTACTAGAGCATTTTACTTTTAACCGTTTCAAAAAGCGAAAAGCCTAATGCCTATTTAAATGTCAAGTAACCTTGATATAAAAAAACGCCGTAAGCTCAAACCTTTCGTTTAATTGTTCCTTATAGTAATTAACTGTTTCTTTCGCAGATGCTGTCCAGCAAAGAACAAAATAGACACAGGAAAACGGATTGTTATTACAATTAAAATGTATTTAAAATACTTACATGCAATGCAATAAAAATTTTAAAATAGTATTTATTTGATTTTAAATCAAAATTGTTTTCAAAACGGGTTCAATTTAATTGAAAACAGGTGCTTTTGTTTTTTTTACAAATGTTTTATTAGTTAATTTTTTGTAATTAAACACCCAAAAATATTTACTATGAAAAATATTTTGACGTTATTTTGTGTGAAGCAAAGCTAAAATCTGTAAAAATTGTGAATAAAAAAGATTCTAGTACGAAGGATGTTACGAACGTCACACCTTTCATTGCATTGAACTTATCGAATTCATGAAAATAATGTGAACACAAATATTTGGGACAAACATCGCCTAATACATAAAGTGGAAGATGTCTAAAAAAGTGTTATGATGAATAAAAAGTGTTACAGTGAACAGTAAACAAAAAGCAGTGTATTCGTGAACGATGAACAGGACTTTTAGTGAGGATTTCGATAAAATGCGGTATTTATGAGTGACTGTCGTGAACAAAGCTGCGAGATGTACACCGCCTGGTACAGTCGCGGTGACAGTGGAATGCACCACCACCAGATGGGACAGCTGTACCACCACGGTCCCCCTATGATTAAGACAGAAGCGGGAGTCAACAGTGACTGCATGATGGCAGTGGACTACGCACCTCCTATTAAGGTATGACTCTTATATTACATACTTCTAATTTACTGTATAGATTCGGGTGTTACTTTGCGGAAATCCATTTCATGTGATGAATTCCTAAAATCTTTAGCTATTTTCCGCTTAAACTCCAAAAACCGCCAATCGACACGTGTTTCGCCTCTCAATGAAGATTGATTGATTCGCTGCTGGATGGCTGGCCGAGTGCGATCTCTAGTATATTCTGAGGATGCTTCGTTGAGAGGCGAAGCACGTGTCGATTGGCGGTTTTTGGAGTTTGTGATGAATTCCTAAAATCTTTAGCTAGTTTCCGCTCATACTTCTAATTTCTTCTGTTTATCGAAAGGTAATTTGTATAGATGAAATCTTGAAAATTACATTACATTACATATCTTCACGCTATGTCCCTAACAGGGTAGTCAAACGGTAAGCCAATGTCGAAAATAATTTTGTTTATTTTCTATTATGTTATGCATTATATTCATGGAAGTATCTGAAGATCTTTTTTATTTTAACACTAAATTTAATTTATTTAATTTTAATTAATTTAATTTAATATAATTTATTTAATTTAAAATTCAATATAATAATTCAAATACGAAACAATATAAAACTAAAGCCGCATAAAACCATAAAATATCGAACCTAGCAGTTCTCACTTAATCAAGATAAACCAACTCGAAATAGTTTTATCTAATAATCTAAAATTTATTAGATATTTATTACTGAAATTTCGAAAATTACTTTTACATTCTTTGAACTGGGTAGAGTATTTTGGGTATGTTATGTATTTTTAGTAGTAGATAAGTGTATACAAAACGGTGTCTATAGAATAAACAATGAAACTATATATCTGAGGAGTGTTTTCGAGACAGAAAAGTCTCATCCATCTCTTCATTGTCTATCCGTTACCATCCATCCATTCCTCACCCATCACTCACTCTTTCTTAAACCAAGTGCAAATTGCTGCATTATACCTCTCCACAGAGAGATTAACACGTCGTACCACAACACCAGATTACTTCATCCAGCCATTCATCGGACATGAATGGAACGGCATCATTCACCAACGGTACAGGTGTCCAGAGTCAGATGTTAACGAGATGATTACTCACGTACCGGCGACGTGACTATGGAAAAAATCGATTTTTTTTCCAACCGCAGCCTCTGGCGCATGGATCCAATAGGAAGTCAATCAAAAATAAAGGAAAATTAAAAAAAGTATAGATTCGCCCGCCCGATGCCGAACCATACAGAATGAGCGCGATCGTGCGTGACAGTTTGAGAATAATTCAAACAGGTTGAGCAGTTTTTGTGGTGGTGTTTTTGTGAGGAATTGGTCTACGGTAATGCTGAGCACGGGTGAGCGGGTGTCATGGACCCAGGAGTTTGAGCTCGCGACAATGTCAACAACTGATGAACGTTTTTTTTTTTCAGTTTACCAGCTTAGATACTGTTGTTTCGTTTTGAACACATTTCCTGTGAAAATCAAAGGAAAGAGGAAAAACTGGAATATAAACTTGCTATACTAGCTTTTCCCGCGACTTGATATGTCTGGGTTACCAAATTACGATATTTATCGTCCGGGGTGAACAGAGCCTTCTTATGACTTAATCATACCGGTACCATTTGACCAATAAAAATATTTGCTTGATTTGCTGTAAAGAAAAATTGATGTACTTACAATACATTAATTTTTATACATACATACCCTCACGCTGTATCCCTAACGCGGTACTCATGGAGGACTTCTTACATTCTTCTTTCACTTCCTCAAATCTCATCATTTTCCTCATACATTTTCGCCTAGGTATGCGAGTGTTTTCGACATTTCCGTCAGCTAACACTGACTATTTCATCTTCGTAAGTCAGCCTCCTTGGCTTATTTTATCATTCACTTTCGCTCTGTAGATTTTCTTCGTCAGCCTTATTTTATTTGTTAATTTTTATACTTACAATAAACGTTTAATTTTTTTTTCTGGAATATCGAGGTACAAAAAAAATTTTTTTTAGTAGCGCAATTTCATAAAATATTAAGGTTTGTCTGTCTGTTAATTAATAAGTAAGTAAGTTTGGAATTTTTATGCATTTATATCAACAGGAGATGGCACTGTAAAATAACTCCAAATACACCGATTCGCTTGGTCACCTATGTATTTCAAACTTAATTCTGCATTAATTAAATAATCTATAAAGGAAAATATTTTGTAGAAGATGTAAAATGTAGCCTGAAACTGATCCTGTGTATTTCTGTATTGATTGCTCTTTGGAAAAATACAAATTAAACGCTATTATAACATCGGTCCAGTTTTTCGACGTCATCACGTCGAAAAATTGGGTCAAACAAATCTACATTAAAAAAAGTAAAAATAGAAAAAATCGGATACAAAATACTATTAAATATTCGATTATTATTTTCTTATCTCTTATTTTATGTTGCAAGCTTAAGTGACAAATTTCAGCTTAATCAATGTAAGGACGAAATACATCGGCTGTGAGATACGTATAGACAGACACACATATAGTTTACACACAAAAAGGGTATAAGGGTTTAATTTTTACAATTTTGTCTACGGAATCCTAAAAATATCTGAATTTTTTCCATTTCTTCCCATTAGTAAATTTTTTTCGAACCGGTTGTAAAGACATTGAAAAATATCTAGTAAAATAATGTGCTTGAATAATAGATATTAAATTCGAATGTGAATTTATTTATATTCATAGATTTCGTTAGCAGTTTTGTTTTAACTTAATACAGAGAATAACAAAGGAAAATAAAGAATAGGTACGTATCAACACACTCATACATCAACGTCTGAGAGAGATCCGACTGAAGATTTTTATAATCCCATCACAGGATTTAACGACCGACAGCGTTCTAATAGCTAAGAACTTTGTCGTTTCCGAAGAAATACGAGCTGTCTCATTTTTAGCGATTCGTACTGTACTTGACTATATAAAAGTTAATAATTTAAAAACAAAAAAAATATTAATATAATTTTAAAAACAAAAACCTTGACCAATTTCGATTAAACAGAGTAAGAACATTCTCGACAACTGCACTTAAAAGAAAAGCCGGCCAAGTGCGTGTTGGACCACGCACAGCAAAGTCGTATAATGTACAATATTTATTTACTCGGTGGAAAAATTGACTTTGTATTTGTAGCGACCTGGCGACGCCAAATTGCTGAATTGCAACTATGCAAAAGTGATGCAACAATAACGGGCATCTCGCCAATCGCTTACTTATCACTGCCCTGTCAGGTCCCTTGTAGCAGTTATTTTGTTATATTGTTCACGATATACATATGCGGAACTGTAATGGTGTTTGTGCCTCAAGTGATACTTTTATTTCTGATATATATATCAGTGCAACAATAAATAATGAACACGTACAGAACTCTAAATATTTCACAGAGTTTCTGGATAACATGCACGTTCAAAAACAAAGTTATGTCTGCGGTCACTGGGCCGTAAACGAAAATACCCCATATTTCAAAAACCATAAAACATATATTATTCAAAACAATTTCTTTCAACAGTGCTTTTAGTTTCTACTCTCCCAAATTTTTTTAGAATTTTTCACTCCATATTTGAAAAGACAGAGGGGAACGATATACTTTTACGATTTTAGAAGCGGATATCTCAACAACTTAAAAAAAAGACAATTTGCATTTAATAGTAACTTTTTTGTTCAAAAATGATATACCTAGTTATTAATCTCTCTATGTCATTTTCGAAGACCTATTTAAAATATAGTAAAACTTTTTTTCATCCGCCAGTTACATACAAATATAAGGTGCCACCCCTAATTGTATTCTTTTTTTTTAATTCACTGCACCATTGTATAGCGGTTCATAAAATACGCCTACCTTCCAAATTTCATTTATACAGTGCTTTTAGTTTCTGAGTAAAATGGCTATGACATATGGACAGACAGACAGCTAGATGGATAGACAAGACGAAATTATAAGGGTCCATTTTTCGGCATTTGGCTACTGAACCCAAAAAACGGTTGCAAATCAGTTCAATCAGTCAAGAATTACAATGACACATGCATGCAGAGACAGCGGCGTCAAATGTAACACCTTTCCTTCTCGTTGGCGGCTAAAAAATATTGTCCATGAAAAATAATAAAAATTGACTTATCAATCGGAATGTTGGTGTGGTGATTAAAACCTAGTTGGAGGTTTTAATAATAAGACCAAGTCGATGATCCCGTGTTTGATTTCCGGTCAAAACCACTTAGGAAAGTAAAGCCCATATTCCAGAACGATACTTAAGTGCAAATCTCCAACAGCATACTTAGAAAGTGATGCCACTACATCGGATCAATAACGGCATTCCTTTCTAACTATTCCAAAGCAATGCTTAGATGGTTCGGGCACGTAGAAATAATGAATGATGAAAGATTGACAAAAAAAATCTACAGAGAGAAAGTGAATAGTAGCAGAAGCCAAGGAAGACCAAGGCTGACTTATGAAGATCAAATAGCACTCGCATACCTAGCCGAAAGTGTGTAAAGAGAATGACGAGATTTGAGTAGACAAAAGAAGTATGTAAGGACCGCGATACTAGGCGCTCAGTCGTCTCTGACTATCCCGTTAGGGATACGGTGTGAGGATATATATGTATGTACTCTCAAGGAGAGTTTCTGGAATACGGTCCAAGTTTTCTAAATTGCCTTGAGAACTCTCAAGGGGGCAGTCGCATAAGGCCAAGTCGACATAAGAGCGCCACACTTATTACCTAACTTGCAGTCAGATAGCGACAGCCAAATATCGCGCGATATCTGCTGTCAAAACGAGAATTTGTTTAATATAATTTATGTAGTGGCACTAAATCTACCCCGAAAATTGCATTTGACGGTCATGGCGCAGACACGCAACCGTCATACATGATACCAATTTTTTATTACAATTAGTCACCGGTCGCACAGTGATCGCGTAGCTATCGCTGTCTGCAAATTTTTAGGTAACAACCCCGCAGATGTATCCGCTAACCGGACAGCGGCCGCAAGCAGTTCCGTTCCTGTAACCACAGCTCAACGCCAGAAGATCACTCATCTTACTCGTACATCTAACTAATACCATTATACGCATCGTACTCACTAATCCTGCCGCCGAATAACAATGTTTGCACTATTTTGTTCCAACGTTAAGGGTAAGACAGCCGGTGAAATTTCTGGCACAAGAGTCACAACATCGTAGTCCTCAGAGTTGCCAATACGTTTGCAATATGAAGTGCTTGCTTTTATAGAGCAACTAAAGGCCTTACAATTGACAGTGATCGCAATTCCAATTGTAACAATTGTTACAGTATCACATTAATCCAATCTTAAGTAAGATTCTTATGGCCAGTCCATTCCTAGGTGGGGTAGGTCCCGATACGCAACATAATGTGATCGTATCAATCAAACAAAGGTGAGCAATGATTAAACAAACTAGTTAAACTAACGATTAATTATTGAGCAACGAATCAACCGTTTCCTTCTTTAAAAAAAAACAATTCACAGATTCAGCTGCCTTTAATTAACCGAACGAAAATTAATCAACTCCTTCAACGAAACGAACTGAAGACACATCGTTGACCGTTATCTTCGTCAGCTTGTTGATTCATTAAACTTTGACAAAGTACTCAAAAAAATAACTTGTTTTTTAACTAGTTGACGATACAAAATAATCGATTGCGTTTCCTAGCTATATGCAGAAACATCACTACGACGTAGACTGTAAAATATAAAATTGCTTAATTTAAATGAATATTTCAATCACGTGATTCATAACGGAATTAACTCAATTTCTATTCCAGCCAATGCCTTTATGTGACATGCAATAGAAAACAAAGAACGAACTCACCCATCAACCTTCCTACGGGACCACACGAAAATGATCGGAGTTTGGGGTGACGTCTTCTGATGTCATTAATCAAGTTGTACGGAGCGAGGGTTCCGATTGACCCACACTGAAACAAAGTAACTCACATAGAAATACAATATTTTTGGAATTCATTTGAATTTGTTTATATGCATTTAATTACATTTGGAAAGTTACAAGGAGCTATACATTTATTTGTTAATAGACAGAAAAATATCCCTATTAATAGGTACTAGATTTCTGATTCCGCCCTACAACCTTCACTGTTGCTGGAACAGTTAAGTAGTCCCGATGTAATAAATTTATTCTTTTCGGGATTTTTAAAAATTGTAAACATGAATTAAGTTTACAAAAATGCAGTCACTTCAAAATATTACACTTCTTATTTTACTTAGGCTTAGTTTTTTTTTAAGTTTATAGGTAGTAAGTTTTAAATCAAATGACAATATTTTTTATGACATTGATCCATGAATTGACAATACTTATAATCAGTAAATCATTAAAATAAACGTTTCGTTTTAAAATATTTTTATTTCTAATACTTCGAATTACATGTAATATAATAGAATCATGACAATCATGTGATTAGTAAAACTCAAGTTACAGCGTTACTGATTATGACAAACAACCGCACATCAAGATAAACGTCTCGAAAGATTCGACGGATCATTTTCGTGGGTGTCCCGTATACGTACGGAGAAATCTAGTGGAATTGTGAATTTGCGACGGAGCTAATTGTGCGGTGAAGGCCACGTGACGAAAAATGTAGCGCTAAATTAGGGAGACGGTAACGATATTTTGCCTTTTATTTGAAGTAGAGCGAATTGAATTTTCTTGCTAGGAATGGCTATCAGTAGCTACAGCGGAGATACTCACTTACGTATAGACGTAATAAATGGATAGACTCTGCGTTACGTACCACAAAGAATATAAAGATCGGGGCTCTACCACGAGTTAACAGCGTCTATACTCACTATCGAAGGCGTAAAAATAATATGAAGCATTGAGCAGCGCCCCAAGAGGTGCAATGTGAATACAACGTGAATACAAATTCAAAGTGAATACAATGAAACTACTACATAAGTTAAACTTTTCAAATTAATCAGGCACACATTATGTATTTATCACATAATATAGTGTTACTCAAAATGTAAGCTGTCCATGTGTAGTGGTAAAATCGACATTTGCGTTGACATAGTCGATACTAGTATTAACATTATCGACACCAGTGTTAACATGGGGCCTAGACAAGTGGATCAGTTGTCGTAAATGCTAGTAGAATAGAATGACAAATACCACGTGATCTGGCGTAACGAATTTTAAATTGACAATCAGAACTTATTAACTTTTTATTAAATCAAACGAAAAGTAAAGTCGTGTGAAAACTGCCGCGTATAAAACGTACCCAAATAGCACTTTTAAGGAGCAATAACACCAACAAGAGTTGCGATTTTTACGGAGCATTCGCCATTTGTCTAGGCACTCATAATAGACACTAGCACTTACGTAATCGATACTAGCAATAACATAATCGACACTATCACACATACACACACAAACGCACACTCACGCAAACACGCGCCACAAAATAATTAGCAAGAAGTTCAGGTCCCTGCGAGACAAGGGTGTCCTAGTGTGGGAGCCATAAGCAAGAATTTGTAATGTCATTTCGACTAGAATCTATATCGTTATATAAACAACTGTATGTTCTTTGTGGCATCGAACATTTTTTGATGCTATAAACAATAACAAATAACAGTAATAAATAATAACAACGATGCTTACCAGTGTTTGTTAAACTGCATTTTAACAAACATTTCGGTATGACGTAAATATTATTTCGCAAAAAAGTAATGAAATAACTCCCTTACATAATTGGCACTAGCACTAACGTAATCAACATTAGCGCTAACATAATCAATGCTTGCGCTAATATAATTGACACTAGCAATATCGTAATCGGCAGTAGCTCTAACATAATCGACACTCCATACATACATACATATCTTCACGCTGTATACCTAACGGGGTAGTCAGAGAGGACGGAGCGCCAAGCTTCGCGATCCTTACATACTTCTTTCGCTTCCTCAAATCTCGTCATTTTTCTCACATATTTTCGCCTAGGTATATGCGAGTGCTTTTGACATTTCCTTTGGCTAACACTCTGGCTATTTGATCTTCATAAATCAGCCTTGGTCTTCCTTGGCTTTTTTTATCGCTCTGTAGATTTTCTTAGTCAGTCTTTCATCACTCATTCTTTCTATGTGCCCGAAACATCTAAGCATGCCTTTTTTCATTTTTACAAAAACACTGTCGTACAACCTTACCATACTGCGTATCTTTTCAGTATGGCAGGGTTAATCGACACTAGAAATAAAATAATAGATATTACCACTAACATAATCGACACTAGCGCTAACACATGCTATTGATTGGTCATCAGAATAGAATCAATCTGCACACAACCTGTGTTCTATCTAGACTTCTACCACGATATCATTAAAAGCTCTCGCTATAGTTCATATCTAACTTGATATATGAATTGGGAAGGAACATCTTTCCGATGTGCCGGTATTAGATAGATAGATGGTTTATTCAACATCACAAAACATCATTAATAACAAACAATAGTAAACAATGACAAAAAAAAAAAGAAACGGTTTTATTATTCGGTATTTCCTGGAACTATAGTGTGATGCGATGTCGAATTGGTCTCAAGCTCAGCATATGCTGAAGTCTTTACGCTATGGCGCTGATTTTCAGCCGAGCCCTGTGACGCAACAGACGCAAAAAAATGCGTGAACCAAAGAAGAATCCTACTAATATTATAAATGTAAATGTTTGTACGGATGAATGTATGGATGTATGGATGTTTGTTACTCTTTCACGCAAAAATTACTGAACGGATTTTGATGAAATCCTACTAGTCCTACTAATATTATAAATGTGAAAGTTTGTGCAGATGAATGCATGGATGTATGGATGTTTGTTACTCTTTCACGCAAAAACTACTGAACGGATTTTGATGAAATGCTACTAGTCCTACTAATATTATAGATGTGAAAGTTTGTGCGGATGTATGTATGTATGGATGTTTTTTACTCTTTCACACATTCCCCCGTTTTACTTAAGTACCATGTGATCAGCCTGTCATCGACTAACAACAAGACAGAGTATGTCCACACGTGCGGTCTGTCAGTCTAGTCTGTACGCTCGGTCCAGTCTGATTGTACAGTGTGTTGACTGACGCGACGAAAGATCTGAATGATATTTAAATACCATCAATCTAACCATTATTAAGATCACCGCATAAACTAACGCCGATTAGAATGTACTTTTTTAATTGTCTTTTTAAAGTTATGGATATCCTATGAGTTACGATGAGTTATGGATATCTTATGAGTTACAACGCTTCGTATGATGACCCATAGCTCAAGGAAGACAGTTAAAAAAGTTTAGGTGTATAATATTCGTTGTGTGTATGAAATAAATAAATACATAAATATATTTCATATATTTTACGCAAGAGAAGTCTGCACACAGGTATCAGATACCCAGCCACCTGGGGAGATATTGGGTTATGTGGGGCTTTTACCCACCAAAGCTACTTAAGTGGTCGTCCTCAGCGCGTTGTGGGGGTGCTCTGGGATCTCCTACTTAACACATCGCAGCCGCTCTAAGCGTGCTAAGCGTCGCGGTTCTTACATACTTCTTTCGCATCCTCAAATCTCATAATTCTCCTCACACGTTTTCGCCTAGGTATGTTAGAGCTTTTGACATTTCCATCCGCTAACACTCTGACTATTTGATCATCATAAGTCAGCTTTGATCTTCCTTGGCTTCTTTTACTACTCACTTTCGCTTTGTATATTTTAATAATAATAGTTTATTGCCAAAAAAACAAGTACCTGTTAATATACAGCGAATACATTGACCCCCACACTAGGCGCAACCTGTATCGTGGGGATCAGTACATGATTATCTATTATTTTGTGTTTTGTTTATTTGTTAATTATAGACGTATATTACTTTATTACATAACAAGTAGCAAAACATTTGTGGAATAATTGGATAAGTTGTGAACGCTGAATTAAGATTGCAATTAAATTGAAAACAACAAAAATTCATTTCAAACAATGTTAGAAACAAAATTAAAATATGAAAGACATTAAACTTCTTTATTAAAGTTACGGAGTTCTCTGGCAACCTCGTCACGACAGTGCGGACGCGCTTTAGTCCTCCTTAGGGTCACGTGGAAGGACGTTCGGAGCTCCTACTCCGATCACCCGCGACCACGAAGGCCCCGTTAGTCTTACGACAGGCAGGGAACAGCGTAGCCTATTTCTAGTGCTCGGGCTACAGAGCTGAAGGATCGGATAGCACCTATGCTAGCTATGCCACTTGATGTCATGGTGTGATTTTTACGCCTTGATGTTCAAATGATGCGAAATTACATACACATAATATATTCTCGGTGCTACATGTTCGTTTATATTTGAATTCTATTTTAAAGGCTATTTTATGGAGCAAAACATCAAAGTCTTATTAATGTCAGCCGCACTAACCTAAGTTCCATTCTTCCCCACATCTCTCTTCTTGAAAACCGTTGCGTTCACAGCGAAATTAACTTTATTACCTCGGAATAAAGTGTATTAGCGGAAAAATTGACTTGTTCGAGGAGGAATACGTAGTACATCTGAAACAATTAATTTAAAAGACAAACTGTGTTCTTTCAACCGCACTCTGCGATCATTAATATGTGAAGCGTCTTAACTAGGGTTGGCAATTTTATAAAATATATTTTGATAGATATTGAAAATATATTTTGTGTAAATGAAATAAATGCTTCGTGAATGCCCTGGTAAGTCGAGTCAAGTCGAAAAAACCAGGATAGTGTATTGTTTTGACTTAAGTAATATTTTGTGGAAATTCATTTCAGTCTTTTTAGCTACCTATCTTTAGACTGAAATTTCGAACTCATCATCATAAATAGACTGATGATATTTCGTTAAGAGGTGAAACAGTTCAACAATTTTGAAAATTTGCGCAGAATAGCTAATTAGAATCTAGATATATTATTAATTACAGAGTAGTACAATTATTGAGCTAACAAGCCAGAAGTAGCTTCGTATAGAGTGATTTCATGCAAGTAAACTGATAGAGAAACAAACTAGTACGTACCTATATCCTATTTTTTTCATTTTTGTCCTAAACAAATGTGGCGACTATGACATTTATAACATAACTAGAGATGGGTTAGTTCGCAAATGATTGATTCAGTTGTCATACTTATTAGTTATTAGTAAAACAAACATTTTTAGAATTTTTGTCTGTTTGTGTGTTTGTGCTCCAATAAAAACCACCAAACAATGTTATTAGAGTGCTACGTGTACGCCAGACCAGCAAACGGTGAAAACTTAACGAAACTTTGCTTAGTTTACATAATGGACAAAAATAAAAAAAAATAGGATATAAATACTAACATGCAATCCTACCTTTATTCACTAGACCCTGAACAAACAAAGAGGTCAAAAAAATGTTACAACTATATTATGTGCTTCATTAACTGCTGCCATAACACGACCTCCATACATAGTTGTGCCTTTCTCAGATCAAATAAATAGACGTTTATATAACTGCTAAATAACAACATTAAGAATCGTGATTAGGAACGAAGTCTCAACCATTCAAAGTCAAAGTCAAATCAGTTTATTCAAGTAAACCCAATTGCAAGGTATTTTTGAACGTCAAATCTACTTTAGTTCGGTTCAAATAGAAAACCTGGACACTGAGAGGAACCGACAAGAAACTCACTCAGGTATAATTTTTTCAACTTCATTTTAGAAAAGGTTTATTAAAATACAATATTTTTATTAAGCCAGTAAATGCATGTGCAGAGATCATTTTCAGACTATTGTTTTATCTTCAATGAAATCGTGTCAATGAAATTCCATAATTCGTTACTTCGGTTGTGTCACAATTAAGTTACTAGATCGTAATGTCACTAGCGCAAAATTTAAAAAACAATCGTGTTTGCAATTTTGAATAACGAAAACCGTTTTTCTGTTTTAAGCATTCTACACATTTTGTTAACCGTCTTTTTAATTTTGTGAGGTTAAGATAAATGTGTCTACAAGTGACAATACAATACATATTTTCGTATATATGTATGTCGCTGGAAATAATAAAAGGTACTCATTATTTGACTATACTGAGGCAAAGAGCGCCTTCCGATTAGGAAAGTATGCGCGCTAACGGAACGTTGGGGCCGGCGCTGGCGGTCTGTTAGACTACGGCGTCCGGTGCACTAGCATTTCTCCGACGGATCGTTCGCCATTATTAAATTTAGGTTAGGTACCTATATTCCTTTAGCTGAGTCGCAAGATCACGAATTGCCTTGTGTCTTTTCCGACATATAACATTTATTATTATTAGAATTCACAGACTTCAGAGCCTTCGTCTACGCAATGATATTTCTTCTTTTCCATTTCATAGTCATATTAGTACTCTAGTAAGGTAAATACAGGCTTTACTAAACCTATAAAACAATGTTGGGGAGGATAAAGTACCAGAAATCTTCGGTTGCATATAATTCCTTATGTAAGGAATCACGATTCGGTTATACTTAATTAGATATCCTTGTACGCATGCACAGAACCTCAAATGCTTATATCTTACCATTCTTATCCCTTAAACAGTATAAAACAAAGTTGCAGTCTGCATTGGTTTGTGTATTCACACACCTACCTACCAATTACCTATTTATTTAAAAAAGGAATTATTTTTTAAATCCTTCTAAATTCTAAAGTATCAAATGTTTAAAATGACAATTTTTATACTATGAATTAATGAAAAAATATGTACCACGCTACCAGACACGTTACTTTGTATTAACCATTTTATTGTATTCTTAACAATTTTTTGAAAAAGAAAAGCTTAAAACTTACTGTCAAAAAAAAATTACGAGCATTGAAATTCCGATTTTTTTTTATACCACGAAGGTGGCAAACAAGCATACGGCCCGCCAGATGATAAACGGTTACCGTAGCCTATGGACGCCTGCGACACCAGGAGCAGCACTTGCGCATTGCCGACCCTGTTAAAACCTTTTTACGCCTTTTTTGAAGAACCCCAGTTTGTAGTCTCTTGGGAAAAGCTCGACAGGGAGCTCATTGCACAACCTCAAATTTCGAGAGAGAAAGCTCCTTTGAAACCGAACCGTACATGACTGTTGCGACTCGCGAATCCTCGGGGTAGTTCGGGTCTACGAAGACGAGGAAGACGCGGGCGCCCGAACAAACACTTCTAATTGAACTTCCGGAACAATCTCACGCGCACGGAGTTAATTGCATTGCATTAATTATTTCATGTATTTATAATATATCTTTTTTAATCCGATATAAACCAGCAAAAATTACAGTCCACTTTCAATTTAAGTCCTTTAGGACCCTACAATGACCATTTCGGTTCCAAAGTGTAAGGATGAAATCCCTGCCGGTGGCAAGCAGTGCGATGGTAGAAGGTGGGTGTGGGCATCATATCGAACAATTCTTCTGAACACAGCCCGTTATACAAACGGTAGGAACACACACAGGGAGGTGTACTTAAATTTAGAGAAAATTATCAAAAATGTGTTGTATTGCATACTTTTTATTAGGTATAAATCCGACTTGTACTTGTTATTTTTTAAGAAATGCTCAAAATTTCCTGTCACTAAAAATGTAAAAATGAAGAGAGGAATGCTAAGTGGTTCGGGCATATGGAATGAGTGATATACGATTGACGAAGAAAGTCTGCAGAGCGAAAGTGAGTGGTAGCAGACGCCAAGGATGACTTATGAAGACCAAATAGCCAGTGTTAGGTAACGGAAATGTTAAAAAGCACTCGCAAAGTGTGTGAGAAGAACGATGAGATATGAGGAGGCGAAGGAAGTATGTAATGATCGCGGTACTTGGCACTCCATCCATCCATCTCCCTCCATCTGACTACGTCGTTAAGGATACAGCGCGAGAATATTCGTACCCTTAATCCTATACTGTCACTATGCTAAAAGTATAAACTGTGCAGGAGAGCCAATTCAAGATTTTCAGTGAACAAAAATCTGCGTAAGTTTAAATGTATTCCGTTTTTCTCAATAATGTAGATGTTTATCAAGACGGTGACCATTTTTTTTTATATAAAATTAATGTTAATAGCCTTACTTTTTCATGTTTTTTATGCTTTTTCGCTATAATGACACTATTCTATTTTGGAAAATACGATTATTATTTGTTAAGGTCATTCTGTTCTTAATATCGTATGATATTTAGAAAATAATGTACGTCATTTTATGGTTTTATCCTTATGTATATATCTTTAAAGAAAAATCAATGTATAAAAAATATTTATTCATAAAAATCAATAATCTTTTTTAATTTATTTTAGTTTAAATTATATCAGTCATTTGCCTAAACCACTTTTTCTATTAAATCTAAATATTTTTTGAACAATAATTAGTTTATGATATCAATGAGATCAATAAGGTACATGAAATAGTCATAGTGTCTGTAAGGATCATTTTAATTTAATATGTAACAAGTCAGTCTCTTATTTAGCCTCAAAATCAAAATTAGATATTACGATAATCAATCAATAGCAATACAAAAAACAATTAAACGATATCGTTATATAATGAGTTTGCATAGAAGGGAGGGATTAAATTTTTCTCTACAAGCGTCTTCACATCAGCTCTTTTTCGAGAGCTCAATTCAATTTTTGCGTCATATAACTTTTGTCACTCGAAATCAGTACCCTAAGCACGAACATCTATCGAAATCGTATCGTCGAACTTCCATTTTTACTTTCGAATACGATTTCGATTCGATCATATTTTAATTCGGTAGCACGAACCATTACGCGTCGACTATCGTCAGCTCGAAACTCTCTCGGTAGCGTCTCGATAGCAATACGATAGCAAACCACAGACTCCGCATAGTAGATTAACATATTGCGGGAATCAACGTTCCGAAACTTATTTAATGATTTAATTCATTCATATATCACTTTTAATAGCATAAATAACTAAATAAAAAGCCAAAAAATCGGGTAATGTTTTATTTTCAATGCTTCATTGAATTTTATGTTATTTCCAAATAATTCCAAAAGACCTTTTTCAATTTCTTTGAAATACGTAACTCAAACTTGTCAATATTTTACTACATATTTTGAACTTTAAACGTCAAAACAAAATAAACAAATTTGAGTAATAATAAATAATCAAAAAATGTAACTCAATGAAAGTTTCACGTGGAATATAAATAAAAATTCTCAAGTGGACTTCTCCGTGATGGCCCGCTGGCTGGGCTCATGTATTCGCCTATGGCAAACTGTTTTGACTATTAATAAGTGAATAACGTGTGTAAAGGAATCAATAAAAATGAGAACCAGCTACTCACAGTTCGCGATGATGGTGGATTTCATGGAGAGGTAAATATGTCTTAGTATTATGTTGTAACCTTAATGGGGCTGTGGCTGATAATTTTCAATTTTAACAGGCTGGTACCCTTTCTGCTTGTATAAGAATTCAATAAATTCGCATGATTTTAAAATTAAACTAGTAATGTGACTTATTATGTAAACACAACTAAAATTAAACCTAATTCTACAGTAATAGAAAAATATGAAGCTATTTTCGATTTCTTTATCTGTAACCTGCCAAATGGCATTCATAGTTCCCAAATAATTACTTATATCAACAAGTAATCTCATCATTATTACTTTTAAGAATGGAGATTTATCAAAACCTAGTGGTGGACCACGAGGATGTCACTGGTGTTTGCAAAAGTAACAAGAATTAGCTAAGATGCTAATAGCGATGGTACTGGAGAATATGTTGAGAATCCATTGCTGAGACTGGGACCGTTGAAATCGAAATCAAGGACATAAAATCTATTGCAGGTATGTAAGTCTACCAAGAATGAATACTTTGTTTAAGATGGTATACTGTCAACTAGTACTTCAATAGTATTTTTACCATTTTACAGTTTTACTATCATAATCAATGTATGTATGTATGAATCAAATAGCCAGAGCGTTAGCCGATGAAAATGTTAAATGCACTCGTATACCTAGGCGAAAATGTGTGAGGAGAAAGATGAGATTTGAGGAAGCGAAAGAAGTATGTAAGGACCGCGACGCTTGGCGCTCCGTCCTCTCTGGCTACCCCGTTGGGGACACAGTATGAAGATATGTATGTATGTATGTGTGTACTACCATAGTTTGTTTTTTAATATACTTATACTTTACGTTAGTAATTAATTAATCTGTGCTTATACTATTTCGTTTTTGTCCTGCGTCTGACTCCAATCTCACCTGATAGTGAGCAACAATTCAGTAGATTTTGCAGGGATATTGAAACATAAAATTAGTTTGAGGAAAAAAAAAGTATTTGTGTATTGCCTGAATAAAGGTTTTTATTATTATTATTATAACTTTGTTTCTATTTACATGTGATGAAGATTGGAATTTACCCGATCCCAGCAGTGAGTCTACAATATTTCATGTGCAGAAACGACAACGCCAACGCCATCCATAGAACCAAGGTTGACATCCACACAAGCAACACAGCCCCAGGTCTCCACAAAGAAATGGAGCCCACCTTCAAAAAGATCGAAGAAAGTAAGGGGTCCAAAACGGATATGGCTGCAAAGGCATTTCTGGAGTCTGATAAGTATGCTCTTGCATACTTATCAGACTCCAGAAATGCCTCCAGAAACGCTTCCTTTCAGTCTCTCTTGAGACTGAAAGGGAGCGTAACAGAATGTTTTTTGAATTGGAAAAAGAGAGAATAAGACAGAGATGTTGAGCTTCAATTGCAAGCACAATGGCTCGAATTTATGGCTTTGAGTGCATTGGTGAATTTGATGGGAGAGAAAAAAAAGATATAATGAATGAAAGGTCCTCAGTGATTATAGACGTCAGGTTATGTATAATGAAGGGAAGGTTGTCTGGAAGAGATTGCTGCTTAGCTATAAGACTGTCTCATTTGTACTTTTCTATTCCTTTTCTCAATAAAGTGTATTGGATTGATTGATTGAAAATAAATTTGAATAGTGATGAATAATAAATCACGTATTTAGTTTCGAAGCTTAAAAATTAAACATGTACTCAATGAAATTGAAGATGCAAATGATTGTTAGTTATTTTGTAAAGTACCTAGTAATAACTGTTAATAAATTACATGTATAATTCATTTTTAAATCACATAATATGCAATATTATTAATAACACTCAATTTATGAAAAACATACACTAACGCTGTATCCATATAATGGGGCAGTCAGGAATAACAATTTTGATGTAGTGTAATTAACATAAAAGTTTCATAATGAAGGAAGAACAATAATTATTTTTACTGAATTAATAAAAAGACAAGTATATTTTAAAGTAAACAAAGATTTTATTTTTTATTAACCTAATATACCTATAAGTTATACATAATATATTTAAAAAAACAAAAAACAAAAAAGAAAAAAAAGTAAAACAAAAAATGTATAAAAAAAGTAAAATAAAAAACAGTAAATGGGGTAAAATAGTAAAAAATTAATGGGTATTATTAAGCCTCTCGACTAATTGATTTCTCATTGCCCTGCCTATGATGAGATCTTCGCCTCTAGAATCTTATGTAAGCACTTCTCTGCGGATGAACTCTTCAATTGGTGCAATTTCATCATCATCACTTTCAGGATCGGGAAGTCTGAACTCAATGGCCATATTGTGCAACACAGCACAGACACTAATTATTCTGGCGCATGTTTCAGGTGTGTAGTGAAGAACACGGTCTTTACTAATACAGCACCATCTTTTCTTCATTCTGCCAAAAGTGTTCTCAATAAGAGCCCTTACCCTCGCATGTATTGCCGTGTACTTGGATTCCACTCTCGACCTCCGGAGCGTCCGGTATATAGGCACTTAAAATTAATGGCAATAACTGACTAACAAAGCTTAAGCTCAATATTAATAAGTACAACAAAGTGATGATAATTTTATGAAATAACTGCTAATATTATTAACTACATATTCTATAGGAAATTATTATTTTTCATAAACCACACTGAATTAGCTTACAATAGTAGATACATAATATGTAATATACAAACATATCTTTACGCTGTAAACGGGGTAATATGTAATATGTTATCCTAATTTTTTTCAATTTTTTTTCGTCCATCAAAATTCCAATGTCTCTAACTAAACACTTAAGCTTAATATGGTAGAAAAAATATTCTTAAGTACAACAAACACTTGTTTCTTTCAAGCTTAAGATAAGGAAATAATATATACATACCAAGTACATACATACGAACACACATACATCATTATCTTCACGCTGTATTTCTAACGGGGTAGTTAGATATATAGATACTAAGTAACCATGTATATTCATTATTCCTGTGCAATTCTTGCATGAATGTATTTACAGCACTATTTTTCCCATGCGTTGCACCACCATATCTAGGATTTATATTAATTATGCGATATTCACTATCACAGACCTAAAAAAATAATTGCCCCGTATTATTCATTTTATCAATTATTTGTAAGAAAGTTGGCTTTATATATTTAATATCTTACCATCTTCACATTCAAAAAATAATAATGTTTCCTGCAAAAGAAAAGATGTTCGATCTCCTTTTTTGGAAAAAATATGTGAAAATGTGAACCGTCTATGCAACCAACAATTCCTGGAATGCCATATTTATTATAAAATCTAAAAATAAAACAGATTTTTACTATCTTATAATTAATTCACTTTCAATAAGAATAATGGATGTAGAAGCATTAGTCACTTCTTTACATACTTGCTTAATGTGGTTTGGCCTAAGTACTTGGTTTCACCAACAATTCGTTGATGCGAACCCGATGCGTAAAAAGATAGAGAACAAAGAACCTGTGAAAATATTTATAATTTGCTAAGGCGATATTTTTTTACAAACTCCCATTCGTCTATATGACTGGCCCGTTGGCGCAGTGGCACATGCATCTGCTTTCCAAGCTTAGGGTCCCGGGTTCGATCCCCGGTCAGGTCAATTTAGGAAGTGAACTTTTCTTGATTGCCTTGGAGTCTGGGTGTTACTGGAAATTCCCCCAGAGTTCGTTGTGTGGTACCCATAGTACAAGCTTACTGCTTAGTTTGGGCTCACACAATCTATGTAATTTTCTGGAGTATTATTATTATTATTGTATTTTCTAGATTCAACACTTTTATTAGCAAAGATCGTAGTTTATTATGTCTATAAAAAGAAATAAAAGTTATAAAATATCCACCATTGACTAAAAAAATATGTAACAATAAGTACGTAACTTACTTGCGAATTGCTTGCTCTTCAATTCTAACACCAAGCGAGATAATAATTTATTGTAGAAGGAGCTGTTGGTCCTCTTAACATTTTTACAGCTTATTATAAATAAAAATCGATAAAATGTTCTCAGAATTACGATACGTAAATACTTTCACTGTAAAATCCTCGGTGAGACTAAACTCGATGGTTGCTCGATAGCTAGTCGTAAAACGCCACGATACCGTACGTCAAAGTAGGATTCGTGCTACCGTTTTCCATACAAATTAATAAATTCGTCGCTCGATTACGATTCGAAAGCGATACGCGGGAAATGTCAAAACATTCGTGCTCGGAACTTTTAGTTCTACTTACGTCCGCGAGGGCGCTGTCTGAACTTTCATATATTTTTTGTCGAGCTCGATACGAATACGATTCGATAGAAGTATTCGTGCTTGGAGTACTGCTCTGCTTTCGACGACGAGTGCGAGATGGGCGTTCTCGACGTATTTGGTTGAAGTTTACTTGAGCATAAGAATCTTTGTAATAGATATTAATTTCCCTGTAATTATCTTTTTCGAACTTTATCACTTTTATGTTTGCCATCTTAACTATATCTCCTTCTTTATTTTTGTTAAATTTGCTGCCGCACTCTTGCGCCAATTGCTTTAAATCATAGAAATCCCAATGACTCATTTCTTTTACGTGATATGGTGTCCCTCTTTTTCTCGCTGTTTTAATTTAGTCATATATTGCTCTGGCACATACATTTTTTACCTCTTTTTCAATTACTGAGTGAACGTTATCATTTTCATTTTGTGTGTGTCCTGTTATCAAAAATTTATGAGTTATGCTTTTCATTTTATAGTTACACAGAGCGTATAAATATATGGAGAACATGTACTGGTTTTTTTGCTGCCCGCAGCAGTTATCGGAGTAAAATACTATATGTAAATTATCGTCCTTTATTGTTTCTGACTATTTTTCGAATAAATTAGCACACATGAACCAATCTCATTAGCACCCCTTATGCCATCTATTTCACTCCACACGTAACATTCGCAATAGTCCTTCATCAACTCACAAATGGTAAAATTGCAAACGTTTAATTTCGACATGTAATAAAATGCTCATGATTTACACATTGGGAGAGGTAAAACCGCTTGCAAATCATAACATGCCACCACGTACTTATTGTCAACTTTTTTCTTATCTTCTTCCTTCTCTAATCGACTTAATCGCTTTTCTTGTTGATGTTCGAGATATATTTTTGCCTATTGGTTGCATCAACGTTCTCGTAAATTGAGCATAATTCGCACATGTTTGTTTTTGGTACAAAAAAGCTGATGTTGTAATCCCGAGCAAAAACTTTTCGATATGTGTGTTCTCGAGCAGCAAACTTTCCTTCTTTTTGGCATTTTTGCTTATAATCTCTGTACAAATCAAAAAAATTTTTGCCTCCATCAATGTACTCCCGACAAGTTTGTTGTCTCAAGTAGTGGCTTTCTATACGTGGTATGGACTCAATGTGATCTTTAATGCAGAAGATAACATTCTGTTGAACCTTTTTTGTTTTCCATGCTTTCCTCTCTTTTTTTTTCAACAATACCAGTTTCCGTCTTCTTTTATATAACTGTTCTTATTGGACGATTATTAATCCCAAGAGTATTCTTGAAAAAAGTTTTACAAACTTTGATTTTATTCCCTTTAACGGTAAAATAGAATGCATGTTTTGCTTTGCGATTGCTGTCTACTTTCTCGTATTGATATTTAGGTTGAATGACGGTCATACTGCTACCAATAAAATCACGCTGCCGAGTTAAACATGCCATATCCCAATAACTTTGGAATAACTCTTGTCCGCTCGTTCTCGTTTATGTTTTCGTAGCATTTTAAACGACAACTTTTGCCGCATGGAGGTTTTATTGTTCTTTCTGGTACAACTTTCTTATTTTTTGATACCGAAACGTACTCTTTCCCAGAATTACGTAGTGTCTTTGCTATTACCTTCTTTGAGTTCACAACTCCTTTGCGTCGCTTCTTATTTGATGGAACTTCTAAAATCGCAACCGTTTCAGAAGTGTCAGAATCTGTTTCAGAACTTTCCTCTAATGTTCGGTGATGACATGACATAGGATAGTAATCTGAGTCATTGTCATCAGCAGAAAAATCGCCAATTTTCGACGAAGCTGTAGACGACAATGAGTTGGATCGCTGCCGTAACAGTGATGTATTCACAGAAATACTTTCACATTCGCTTACTTTAGTAGGTCCAGCTACGGGTGTTGAAGGCACTGAATTTGATATGACCGATAAAGACCGATCTTCTTCATCTAAAGAAATGGGTCCGTGTTGTTGCGATTTCTCTACATGATGTTCTGCATGACCTTCCTGCGCATTTGTAATTATTTCAGAAAGAGAATAATTAGAATTATTAGAATTCGAAGAACATGAGCTTGAAGAGTCAGAACTGCTAGATCTAGAGGACCCAATCCTTTGCGTTTTTATTTCTTGCAAAGGTAGTGTTGTACTCACGTTCTTTTCTTTTGAAATTTGTAGATATTCACTGCTTGTCGCATCATTTTCCTTGTCACCGAGTGCAAGTTTTAATATTTTGTCTCTTCGGTACATTGTTAAATGCTGTAAAATAAAACTTATTACAATATTGTAGATGATCTATAAAAATATTTCGTTTAAAAACAACGATCATATTAAAATAATAAATATATTGTTTATTTTAACAATCTACGCTTTTGAATGAATGAACAAGTACTATTATGCCCAAGAATACATTGTTCCCCTAGAATATTAGTCATAAAAGAATAAAATGTACTGAAAACGCGTCATAACACTTAAAAAAACGCTTTTTCGAATAATTTCTCTGTGTATAAAATTATATCGGCTGTCGAAAAATTTACATAAGCATAAACTGACGCTTTGAATTTCTTTCTTTAAAATTTATTAATTTTTGTTGGAAAATCGTCACTAAGTTGAAAGTGTCATTATTTCAGTCATATCAAACATAAATATATCTTTTTAAACTTGTGGTATAGTAGCTCTAAGCTCAAAATGACGATATTGCACTAAAATAAAAGGAATATTATTCCCAGTGGCAAGTGCTTATCTGTTTACGGTAAATTTAGAACTAAAGAGAGATGGAAATATAGTTTAGTGACAATAATCCATTGTCTCTGTCATAGCTTTAGGTAAGAACTAAAGCTTAGAAATCGATGCAACGTTTTAATTACTTAATTTGTAAATAGATGGCGTTAAAATCTAAATTTACGAAAATTTCGGATAGTGACAGTACAGATTAAGTGTGCGATATGATTTATGTAATAAGCTTATTTTTAAATTCCGAAAAGTTACTACCTACATTAAAAAAATCACTTCTCGCGCTTCTTTCAAAGATTTTTATCAATAGAGATTAAATTTTTTACAAACATATTTTTCCGTTAAGGATATCCAGTTCACACACGAACGACCCGATCAGCTGATAACGCCCTATAAACGTTCCAAATCCCGACGTATTTATGCCAATGTCGTTGACCCATCATCCCTCAAAGGGGACGAATTCCTCAAAGGAGAGGAGGGAGCAGATGACGTCGCAGATGATCGTGAAAAATCGCTTCTTACGTTTTTTTGGTCTGCGGCTGATGTGTGCCACGCCTTGACGCGGGTGCGTCATCTTGCGCGTATATCATCACGCTGCGGCGGCGGGCGAGGGCGCTTAGTGGATTTTGATGCACTGAAATGAAAACGGACGGTTTCCTTTTTGTCATTGTAATCTCGGTTGATAGCAAGTGGTAATTGGTGTTACAATTCGTGAAATGAGCTAACTTTTTTAAACAACTGTGGCGAATATGAGATTAGTAAATTGTATAAACTAATTGATACTAGATTCTATTAGATTATTTAAGAGGGTAGAAAGTGAAAATTGACGTTTTGTGGAGAGGAAAATTTAAAATTGTAATGTAAAAATTATTTGCTGTTATGGAAATTGTTATCTTTTCAAACTAACCATATTTTTTTATAAAATCACAGGAATTCACTTTTGATATATCAATTATGGACTAAACATACAATTTTTTTGATGTACGAGTGTATAATAATGACAATCGAACTTTTATTAACTTTTTCACTAAAATTGTAGTCAACATTAGACAGTTAATGTAAACATGTTGTTTTCCTCTTTTTAGAAAAATAATAATGACGCACGAACTATAATCATGTTTAATACCTTAATATTGATTAAGTACTTTTAATATATTGTGTATTGTAGAAATGAAGAAGAAAGTTCGAGCACATAGAAAGAATGAATGATGAAAAAATTAAGAAGAAAATCTACAGAGTGAAATTAAGTGGTAACAGAAGCCAAGGAAAACCAAGGCTGACTTACAAAGATCAAACAACTAGTGTTACCTGACGGAAATGTCAAAAAGCGATACCTAAGCGAAAATGTGTGAGGAGAATGAGGAGATCCGAGGAGGCAAAAGAAGTATGTAAGGACTGCGAAGGTTTGCGCTCCGTCCTCCCTGACTACCGCGTTACAGGGTACAGGGTGAAGCGATATATGTAATATATTGTGCAGATTCGGATTTAAATTTGTGGAAACCTGTCTCAAGTGATAAATTCATACACTTGTAATACTTATACAATATATGTGTATTTTTAGTTATCATCTTCCTAAGGTTAGAAGCTTTTGTTAATTGACACGTGTTTCTCTTCTCAACGAAGCATTTTAGGAAATTCCAGAGATCAAATATCAAAGTTTCATCTCAAAAAAATTTGTACGAATTCATCGCTTAATTACTTTGGATGCTGACTGTACCTAGACATTTGCTACTCTTTCAAATTATATTATTATCGAAAACAAATTATGGCAGAGACAGACTCTTATTATTCTCAGTATGTACTTAGACCAGTCGACTCTACCATCCCCTGGCATCAGCAAAATATTTTCTAAGAAACCCAGAAGCTAAGTTAGCATATGCCCCTCCACCCTGGGTGGACTGGTTCGGGAACCATTGTTCTTTTTAAGTTAGTTTTAGACGACATTTTGAGTCGATTAAACGTCGTATTTAATTAAAAAATGTATTTTAAAGATCCTCCAGCTCCCTCACGTCTTGACTAGGCACAGGACATTTCCTACTTAATTGTACGTTTATCAGTACTGTATGACTTACGTTTACTCGAACAGAATACTATGAATAATAGAATAATAGAATTTAAAATGTACTCCCAGAATGAAAGTGAGCTGATCTAATAAAACTAAGGTATTTTGAGTTACTGAGTTGAGTTTGAGCGATACAGCGTGAAGATATTTATGTATCTATGTATTTTGAGTTACTCTAGATTTGATGGGCAGATGGATCTACTAAAGAAATGTAACTATAATTACCTTTTTCATTATAGACTAATAATTCCAAAAAATGTTTTAATCACATACAAAAATTCATACAATAACTAGTATTTTAACTTCAACTTCAAAAAAAGGAGGAGGTTTTCAATTGGGTTGCATTTATTACTTTACTGACCACAATTCAAGTACAGAAATAGTTTTATAAATACGATACAAATATCTATATAATTAAATTTGACAGTTATTGAAGTCGGTGCCATATCAAAGTGCAACAACAGAAAGTCTACTTGTTTGGTAGGCTTGGCACCGACTTCAGTAACTGTCAAATTTAATTATATAGGTATTTGTATTTTATTTATCTTATATATTTTTGTACTTAAGTTTTGATTAAAGTAAATAAGTAATAAAAGTAAATAAGTAAATAAGTAATAAAAATAGTTATTTCGTATTTTTAGTATTTTTTTTGAAGTGAGTTTATTTTTTTTATTAATTTTTGGGTATATCATTATAACTCAATATTCGGATATTTTAGCGGTCGTTGGTTTTATAACAAGTAATAACAATGCATATTAATAATAATTATGTAAGTCTACTCTGTTACTGATTCTGTTTTGTAACTAACTCTAGTGATAACATTCCATTGAGATACACTCTTATAACATTTGCGGTTATCCACTGACCAATCATTGATTGCATCATGTTAGGAAAAAAGTGAGAACCGTGCAGTCACGTCGGCGCGCCCTCTGATCATTTTTTACTTACCCTCGGCGAACTGAAAAAAATGTCTTAAAAAACTGTTACGTTCCACGTCAACTAGATGGCGTTAGTTGCTAATGAATCGTGGGTTTTTTACGGGAAAGGCTTACATACTTTTTTCAGGTCTTATCAGTTCTGCTTTTTTAACATATGTGACTTATTAAGCTAAGAATGGATCTATAGATACATGAAAGCGTGGCATTGCAATCAATTTTTAAACTTATGTACAAAATTGTAGCTTCCGAAAATTGTTAATTCATATTATCCTTCATTATTATACGAGCAATATTTGTATTATATAAATACATACATATCCTCACGCATAGTCAGAGAGGACAGAGAGCCAAGCGTCGCGGTCCTTACATACCTTTTTCCATACCATAGGGGTACACGGGGGCGTAAAACCGCTCTAGCTAGATCTCCATCCTGGGAAAATTTATTTTCTCCATGTTTTCACATACTTAAATCTTTTAAACTCTAAACTTCTAAACTCTTTTAATTTCGCAATACGGTTATCTTTCTCAATAGCACAGTGGCTAGAGTGTTGGTCTACCACATCAAGGTACGCAGGTTTAAATCCTTAAATGTGGTAAGACTTTTTTTAATTTTTTAAAATAATATGTCTAAAATCGATTTGTAACAAGTACCTACTAAAACGCAATTTTTATATTTTATTGTGAACATTCACGCGTAAAAAGAATATAAAACAAGACAGTTGCTGTTTTCTCGCGCAGGTCATGACGTCGATCGAATGATAGAGCTTATTATAAGAAATTTTTAAATTGATAGAATACAAGCTTTTATTAGGTCATCCTGCTTATCTAGAGCCAAACTAATTACTATCAAATTATTGTCGAAGTATGGGTTCTTGTATTTAAGTGTTTTTGTACACAGGGGATGGTGTGACGTTATCAATGTGCCTTTAAATATACAATAAACATACGCACTTACATTAATATAATAATAATAATGCGCCAGATGATACACACCAATCATCTGATCTCAAACTAGGGTATTCCCTGTGCTATGAGAACCAGGCGACGACTACTGGGAGCGTCTCCCAATACACCCAGACCCGAGACAATCTAGAAAAGTTCATTTTCTAATTTTACCCGACCGGGAATCGAACCCGGAACCTTCCGCGCTAGAATTAATGTCTAAACCACTGCGCCATCTAGGTCGTCAAAAGAATTAATAAAGCTTATATACTTGAAGAACTGAATAACGAGTGACATCGAATAAATAAGGAAAGTTTTGCATATCTAGTAGAAACTAGATATTTATCCAAAACGGTACAAGACATGATTTCATTGCACAGATCATTTTTACTATTTTATTAGAAGAAAATGCCGACAAGTGCCGGAGCCTCTTATGATTCCAAGCAAGGAATATGCTATCTAATGGGTTCGTATAATTTCTAGCTATATTCCGCCTAATTCAAAACACTAATCATATGTGTTTCAACTCTTAACGAAATATCAGATCAGACTCGGTCTGCTAACCACCACCGAATGCTGAGCACTGGTTCGCTAATAGTGTCTGATAAGAATAGTATACTGATAAGAATACATTACATGAAATAGATTTCCGTTCCTGAGTCTATACAATATAATCTAGTAAATTGACTTCTATATGTAAGTGAAATTAGATACCTAACAAGCTGTAATACATAAATGGCTTGCTTCATTAACATATAATGAAACAGAAGACATATTGAGGGTGACATGCTCAAGCGAAATATTCCTCAGATATTGTATTTTGTTTTTCTAATGGTTTTATATTATTTTAAATTTTTCTTTTTTGTTCTGTATTGCTACAAACTTCACTATCGCCAGAGAATCGTAGCTGTGAGACCTTTTTTTTGGTTTTTGGCTACCTCGATACAGGCTTTGCCTAGTGAGGAAGCTATCGGATATGTATTCACCTCATAAAAAGCATTTGTAATAAAGAATTTTTTGTAAAAAAAAAGAAAATCCAAATTTCATAATTTTAAGGTATATACAAATAAATGCTATTTATCGCTATAAAACAATGTAATACGGGAACGTAATGTTCATTATAATATACTTTCTTATACTACTGGGGAGACAAATGAAGTCCACCCAATGGCGGACACTGTTATGGTTAAAGAAGCGTGTGATTAATTCCTAAAACTCCAAAAACCACCAATCGACACGTGTTCGCCTGTCAACGAAGCATTCTCAGGATATACCAGAGATCGTACTCGGTTCGCTAACCAGCGTCGAAGCTAACCGAGTCCGATCTCTGGTATATCCTGAGGATGCTTCGTTGAGAGGCGAAACACGTGTCGATTGGTGGTTTTTGGAGTTTGAGCGGAAAATAGCTAAAGATTTTTGGAATTTATCACATGAAATGGATTTCCACAAAGTAACACCTGCGAGGTTATTCACAAATGTCGGAAACTGAGCTTTCCGTATCCGACAGGACACTTTTCGAGGATTTTGTCTATACGCGATTCACAAATCCGAAATCGTATTATATCTATATTATATATATATATATATATATATATATATGCTATGAGAACCAGGCGACGACTACTGGGAGCGTCTCCCAATACACCCAGACCCGAGACAATCTAGAAAAGTTCATTTTCTAATTTTACCCGACCGGGAATCGAACCCGGAACCTTCCGCGCTAGAATTAATGTCTAAACCACTGCGCCATCTAGGTCGTCAAAAGAATTAATAAAGCTTATATACTTGAAGAACTGAATAACGAGTGATATATATATATATATATATATATCATATTATATATAGTCGTATTCAAAAATCCAAGCCGTCGGATTGAATTTATGCTTTTCGACGATCGGCCTTTCCTCCATGGAAAGTTTCCGACGTTTGTCTGAGTCTATACAATATCCTAAAGAAGCATTTCAGATCGTTTATGCGTTGGCCACCTTGGATGTTGTTCTTCTGATGCAAAAATTTCATCGACCGTTTTACACTCCACACATACAATGCTAGTGCTGTTCGACAGCGGACTAGCGAATAACATGAACAAAAATAAATGCATGGTAAAAATATTTACTGAGAAAACTAATATTTAAATACATAATTAACGCAACTATTAATTTTATGTTATACGTGATTTTAGTCACAGATGATTTTATAGCAGAAACTTTTAACTTTTACTATAATAAGTTATTATAGTTCGAATTACTAATTGTCTTGCTCATACGGTATATTATATGAATGAATTAGTGATGATAGAAAAGCGTACAGAGCAAAAATGAGTGGTAGATATTAGAGCATAAAGGATGGAGGAGGCAAAAGAAGTATGTAAGTGTCCTCTGATTACCCCATTAGGGGTGAAGCATGAAGATATGTATGCATGTGTGGCAACTCTGGCCTCGCTTCTCTTTTAGTTATCTTTGATTCTCTATGGTATATCATGTAATGGTGTCGGTGTTTTTTAAGCTTCAAAATAAAGAGTTAATAATATAAACTGTGGTGTTCATTAATCACCTTTTTAAAGTTACGGCAGTATATAATGTCCCAAAATAATTATCCAAAATATTTATTAATATATCTAGTACAGATCCATCTATTTCTTTGCGCTGTTAATAGGGAAAAAATTGTATAATGTTAAGATATTTGTGTATGTGTTGAATTTAAACAATAAATCATATTTTATGTCTAATTTAGTCTATTTTCACTGTTTTAGGCAGATTTATTACCCTTAAATCTTCTAATATTGGGAACTAGAGGTCAGGTTCGTTATGAAGGACGACATTTGCAAATAATTCGTAATTAATTAAGTTTTTGTAATCTCGTTATTTCCACTTTCAAAACACTAAATGGATCGTTAAAGTAATCGCTTTTTAAACTAAGTTATACAAATAACCTAATTTCACAAGCGCTAAAACAAATATTTTAAGCAAAATCAATTATTAGTGAATTAGAACAACTATTTTGTCATATTTTTTTCTGTGTAATGTAATTAAAATAATTCTTTATTATACTGCGTCTTAAAAACAAAGTGACCTACTTCAAAATTTTAAAAATAGAATTACGATAATGAATCAAAAGAATTATTTTCGTTACATACATTCAGGTTATATGAATTTGGTGTCAAGATAGTTTACTAAATTAATCAAAATAATGATTACAATAAGAAGAATAGCACTTTTATATTGTTATTGGTTAGATGTATTACGAAAAGTCAAAATCCCAATAGGTTTTTAGGGTGCGATAGAGGTAGGTAGGTACTTTTGAAAATTCTTCGTTCCTTTTGACAATGTGAAAACATTAATAAATTATTTTTTTGTTTTCTATAACCACTTAGACATAACATATAACAGTATAACCACAATTATCCTGAAAATAATCACGTAATCACGGTGTTCATTGACAGTCGACAAAAGCGCTACATGCGAGAAAAATTCACAACTGAACAGAAAAATAACACAGCTAAATAAAAACGCTATTAAACCTTGCAAATTAGTGGTTGAAAAATGTATTTCTAACTCGGCCGGTTAGTACTATGTTAACCCTTTACTGCGCATGTCGCGTACACAAGTAGGTGAGGGAAAAAAACACAAATTTATACTGGGCAAATTTTAAACCTATACTTTTTTTTCCTTCTCAGCATTTTTATGTTGTTCCTTTGTGTGTGTGCGTGCCAGTTTTAATTACGTATCGACTTAATTTCACTCCGACCCTCGGTGTTTCTGGGTCTGCCTTTTTACGGGTTTTGTATGAAAATACAATGTTTTAACATAGTTTTTTCAAGCATTACCGCGTTAAAGTGTATCGCGTGTGTGTAGGTTATGTGTTTGTTGACGTTTGCGTGTTAGTGACCAGTTTTGGTGGGAAATTGTTTTTTTTTAAATCAAGACATGTTTTTGGAATAAAATGAGACGGCGCTGGCGTTATAACTGATTTCAGATTGTTTTTTTACAAATCAAGATGTGATTTTGGTATGTCCTGTCTAGATAAGCTTTAAAAGTTAACGAAATATACATTAGTTAGTAGTTAGATTTCTATTTTAAGTAGTTATAATACTGTGCTAAGTAAAATAAGTTATTAATTTATATAAATTAGGAAGACAATGTAAATAGAGTTGAGATTACTTACGTGGAAATTTATCTAAGCAATTAATACATACTATAAGTTGTAAATGAAACAAGAATACAGTTTATAGGCCGCCTTTAGTTTTTATGTACTGTTGCCCGCGACTTTGATCGCGTATAAAACGCAATAATTATAGCACGTATGTTCATCCTGAAGATCCATTGTAAATATTGGTGAAATAATTTTTGAATTGTTTTGTTTCATCCCCCTACATCCAAGCTCTCAAACTTCACCTCTTTATAATATTAATTTAGATTAAAAAACATATCGTTTTAAATTTTTGGAGATAATATAATATATGTTTTTATATTAGCTAATTCATTATGATGACATATGAAGGATAAGATTCGCCTATTGATCTCAGGTTTTTTATAACTAATTGAACTCACAATAATGATACTTACAGAGTAATATTTTGGTAATTCATATTGATTACTGAGATTAAACTACTCTCACGTGGTTATCATAAAAGGGTAACACCAAAGACTTCTACATAGACCGACGTAGACTCGCCCTAATCTACGAAACGAATATTTCCTAAAACATTGACAATATTTACATAAGTGTAATTAGAATGCATTATCTATCTATCTATACATAGTACAAAACAAAGTCGCTTCCCACCGTCTGTCCCTCTGTACGCTTAGATCTTTTAAACTATGCAACGCATTTGAATGTGGTTTTCACCAATAGATAGAGCAATTCAAGAGGAAGGTTTATACGTATAGTTTAATATTGTTTTGTGTTAATTTATTGAAATATGACGACAATAATTCATGATGTTGGAAAAAATCAAGCCGACTGAGAGCTTTCATCAAAAATGCTGTCCAATTCCAAAACAATGTATGATGGAATTGTTCCTCTTTATTAGGACTACAAAAAAGTCAGCGATCGCATATGTTTATATTATACGGATAGCCTTATATAACCATTTTAATGTTTAAAAAAATTGATACAAATTATGTGCAGTTTGGAAAGCTATTTAGACGGATACGAGGAATTAGTATTTACATTGAACCCGTGCGAAGCCGGGGCGGGTCGCAAATACATAATATGTGAAGATAACAAGAGTGAAAGAGAACCCAAAAAACTGTTACTAATTTTAAAAAACGCTTTTTGTAAAACCTCATGATGCGCAAATGTGACAGCGATTCGCGCGCACTGGGGACTCACCACCGCCTGTTATCATTATTATTTTAATATTCCTTAACTTTACTGACGGGGTAGTTAAGGCAGGTTGGACGGCCAAACATCGCGGTTCTTACGCATTTCTTTGGCCTACTGATGATTATATCGAATGATAAAACTGATCACTAACCTATTGTTAGAATTTCGAGCTTTCTAAGTCAAGTGACATTAAAATAATAATGCTATAAAAGATGGTGGTAAACCCCCTGGTGTTTATTACGTCCTATATAACGCTTCAGAATTTAGTCCGTAGGACTCGTCTACTCTAGTTCATATAGAAATCTTTGGGTGACAAGCTAATAGGGCTAACAGCAAAGAGGGGGGTTTTATAGTCGGTTCGAGTCCGACACTACTCAGTCGGCGTAGAGTCCGTATTTCTTACCCTGTCGTCTCAGAAACAAAAAAAACAATGATACGTATTTCCGGTGTTTACATGCAATAATGAAAAAATATCAAACTACAAAGCTTCATTATCAGCGAGTAACATGGGCTGTATTTTACTTTCAAAAAAAATTCTACCCGTGCGAAGCCGAGGAGGGTCGCTGGGTGTTTATATGTAAGTAGTGATAGAATTGCGAATTTTAAAAATACCCAAGTTCATTTTTTGATATTACATACATAAAATTCGTAAATGTCATTGCGCCTGTAATAATTATATGAGTAAGGTACACTTTCGAGAAGTGTTGAGGTAATTTAAGATTATATATATACATACATACATACATATCTTCACGTTGTATCCCTTACGGGGTAGTCAGACAGGACGAAGCGCCAAGCGTCGCGGTCCTTACATACCTCTTTCGCTTCCTCAAATCTCATCATTCTCTTTTCGCCTAGGTATGCGAGTGCTAAGTTTAGATTACATACATACATATATTCACACTGTATTCCTATCGGGGTAGGTAGTAAGAGAAGACTGAGAACCAAGTATCGCGGTCCTTACATACTTCTTTCCCCTCCTCAATCCTCATTATTCTTCTTACACACTTTCACCTAGGTTTGGGAGTGCTTTTGACATTTCCATCAGCTAACACTCTGGTTGGATCTTCAAAAGTCATCCTTGGTCTTCCTTGGCTACTGGTTCCACTCGCTTTCGTTCTGTAGATTTAAAAATAAGCGCTTCATAGTACATTAATTTTTAAAGAAGTTTTGTTTACTTTTGTCAAATTTTCCATGGACTTAGGTCCTTTACCAAATTTAAAAATTGTCTACTACATTTTTAAGTGTGATTCGAAACCCTGTGTTATTTATAAGTTTTAAAAATACACTAATAAATAATGTGCCTTCATTATTCCATACTGGGTTTGCTTTAGAGTTTGGATTGTCTCGTCATTCTCGAAGTCTTAGGACATGAGACATTCTCGGGTCAGAGACCCGAAACCTACCGAGATTTCAAGATTTTCAACAACAGAATAAAAAAACCGAGTTAATTTTTATACATAGTAGCAATAAAATCACCATTTTGATGAAAATAGAATGTTTACTAAAATAAATTCAATTTAAGCACTGAACAGATATACAATGTGACAAGTTTGGATGAAAGTATTATTGTAAGAATTAAGAAACGAATGCTTCGACGATTTGGATATTTTTTGGCACCAAGGAAATAATGAGTGATGAACGATTGACAAGTATAACAACTGCTCAAAATAGTATTCAAACTGTAGACTTTATTACGACTTTATTGTTTTTTACATGTGTTCTCTACTACTGACTAAATCCGACTGCCGTAGTTGCTTAAGAAATTGTAATGTGTTGTTGTCCTCTTTTTATTTCCATAAGCAACTTCCGGTTAAATGCAAAACTTAATGATTTAACAAAATATCAAAAGTACAGATTACAAGTAATGATCTATAAGCTATTGTCTATGATTGCTTACACAAGAAAAATTTAATAAAGAAATTGAGCGAAATTCGAAACTAAGAACACAGTATGAATATAACAGTAGGACGTCTTTATAGAAAGGCAGCGTGACCGGTTTGTATGTGTGCACGCTAATACGCACGCGTCGCGGCATGCGCGCAGCAGCAATATTTTGGGTGAATAAGGTCATTTTTGCGCCGTTCGAGGTCGCACGCGACGCTACTACATGCAGCACCCATGCATGCAGCAAACATGCTACCGCGTCCATTTGTCTTTAAATCGTTTTGCACATTCGTCGCAAATACAAAAATGTCCAAATCGCTTAAAGGAACGTATTATAATGGTCCTTACATGCCTAAATAATTTTAGTTATTCGAATCTAGAGTTATAGAATGTATACTTCAACATAACTACAAGAAATGAAATTGAAGAAACATGAAAAACTTATGCGTTGTTGTTTATTATTTTATACTAAACGTATAACTAAACGAGATACTTTCCGTATCTCACACCTAACGAAAGAACCTTGCGTATCCGGCCGAGAGTATGCAATTTCTTTACCGAAGCGGGAGTCGGCCTTCCTTTTCACATATTCTCTGTCTAGAATGACAATCGCTAATGAAGTTTTAGCTAATGGAAGTGTCATAAGCACTTGCTTACCTCCAGCGGAAATGTGTGAGGTGAACGAGATTGAGGACATGTAAAAAGTGTGCAACGACCACAACACTTGGTACTTTATCATGTCTACTTACTCCGTTAAGACACAGCGTGACAAATGACAATATGTGTGTATTTAAAAACAAAGTCAAATTCTAATACTTTAAAGATTAATTGGAGGAACATTTTGTATGTTTTATTCTCATTACAAAATCACAAGTATTTTTGTTTTTTTTTTTAAATTAAATGTTACAATTATTGAACAAATTTAGAAAAGTAATAATCAATCTAATTATTAATAGCCATAATCTAGTACCTTGGCATTAGTCATAATATTCATAATCATAATTTTTTTTATGTAATATAATTACAGCATTTTCGTAAATAAAATAATTATAATACGATTTAGACAAGCTTGTCTCGAGTTCGATTGGAAAATCCCAAAATATGAGATAATTATTACATAATTAAAAAAAATAAAAATAAAATAATGCGTAAAGTGACAGTTACTGAAATCGGTGCCAAGCCTACCATTCTAATAGACTTTCTGTTGTTGTACATTGATTTGGTACCGATTTGGATAACTGTCAAATTTAATTATATCTATAGGTATAATATCGTATTTAAAGAGTTATTTTTGTACTTTAGTTTTGAATTAGTAAAGGATAGTTATTTTATACTTTTTAATGATTTTTTTTTATGTCAGTTTATAGTCGTCATAATTTTTTTATTTCTCTCTTTTGAGTCACCATGACCTAAATTATCTAGAGTAAGTCTACAATTAACTTCTTAATTCTGGAGCGCAATGACATATAAGAGAATCGTCAATATAAATAAAGCTCATACGCAGTTAGCTTTATTTGGTGTTTTTAGTTTATCTGCAAAGTCTAAGCTTCAATACCAGTGAAATTGAAATGGGATCACCTCGAAATTACACCCTTTGAAACAAAAAAGAGTTTTCCATATCGGTTTATACTTTTGAGGTAATTGACAACCTCCTCCTTTTTTTCCTCTTTCTCACTTTGAAATACGAGAAGTCCTAGAACCTAACTCTAGTAGTCCATTTAGGACTACCAACCGTACTATAATATATAGTATTGCACTGTACATTAAGTCTGCGCACATATACCGAATGACTATATGGAGAAATATATAGTACGTAAAAATACTATAATTCAGTTGGATGGATGTATCTCTATTTTGCAACACCGAAACTAATAACATAGAAATTCAGTTCGAACCGAACGCGCCTCTGTCTTGAAATGAGCTTGTGATCTACAATAATTTATATAAATACGATAAAGCACACGACACTTTTTTTATAGACAAAAACTTATTAAAAAAGTGCAAGAAGTGCAAAAAACATAGTTGAGTTAGTTTTAGTAATAAGTAAAAAATACGTATGTATTTTTGGACTTATTTTTTGACATACTTTAAATGTACTTGAACGGAACCTAAAAAAAGAATAAATTCTTTGGTAATAATAGTATATTGTTGCGCCGGAGACACTATTTAATTATTGCTCACCTTGTAACAGCAGTTTCTAAAGATATGCATGCATATGTTCACGCTGTATCCCTAAAGGGGTAGTCAGAGAAAACGAAGCGCAAAGCTTAGCGGTCCTTAGATACTTCTTTCACCTCCTCAAATTGCATCGTTCCTTTCACACATTAACGCTCTGGCTAGTTGATCTTCGTACCTCAGCCCCGTCTTCCACTACCTACGCTCTGTAGATTTTCTTCGTCAGTCTTTCATCACTCATTCTTTCCAAGTGCCCGAACTATCTAAGCATTCCTTTCTTCATTTTTAAAATAACACTGTCGTGCAACCCTGCCATACTGCATACCATAATACCGAAGATAGATAGTTAAAAAAGGCGAATAAATTGTTTTACCAGATCATCGTGTCACGTTACGTTTTGTTGCTGAAGAAACGAACATTTAATATTGAACGTTTGGGGACCAAAAAAATATCCGAGTGTTGTGTAGAGGTACTTAAAATTAGTATAGATAAGCAATAAATAAAACTGACTATATGACTATATTTTCTGAGGAATTGTTCGAAGTACTGCCTGCTGCTGAATTCCATTACCATACGTCACGCAATCGAGTGTCCTTCCATCCCCACCGCCTTGATGGATGGCGGTCTACAACTGTGCGTTTTTTACGACATTTTTTACCACGTACGGCAATTTTGTGAACCAACTTATAGCGGCGGTGTTCCCAAACCGTTACGACTTAGGGACCTTCAAGAAACGAGCCTACTCTTTCTTTAAAGGCCGCGGCATCCGTGATTCCCTGGACGTTGCGGGTGTCTATGAGCGGCGGTGGTCACTTTCCATCAGGTGACACGCTTTCTCGTTTGCCCCTCTGTTATAAAAAAAAATGTATGCCGCTTTTTGGATCTGTTGCAACAGATCTTTAGGGTTAGTTTATATGGACGAAACGAAACGTAGATTCACCATTATGACCCCGAAGCGAGATAACTGTCCATGACTTCGAATAGACCATCAATATCCAACACCTAAGAAAATCAGAGTGAGTCCTTCCACCTGTAAGATTACCAGCTTTCTTTTCTGAGTCAAGGGGTAGTAATGATGAAACATCGGGATCACGGAGCTATTGTTGCGGGCACGTTGTATGCAGAATGTAGAGCTGTAAATGTAGAGCCATGCTGTATTGCAGCAAGAGTTGGGCCGACTCGCCCGGTGGAATACCACCCTCTCACAGAATATCGGAGTGAAATAACAGCATCTATTGCTGTTGTGTTTCGTTCGGTGAGTGCGAGTGCCGGTGGCCCATCTCCCCTCTACCCCTCCTTTTCCCTCCTTTCCCTCTTTCCCTAAAAGCCGACAACGCACCCGTGATTCCTCGGATGTTGCGAGTGTCCATGAGCGGCGGTGATCACTTTCAACCAGGTGACTTGCTTGCTCCTTTGCCCCCTCTTTTATAAAAAAAAAGAATAAAAAGAAAAGAAGCTAGAAAAAAGTGTCTCGTTTCGTCAAGATAATCCTCGACTCATAAGTCCGTCGTTGCGATGCTTGCAATTCGAGATGCTAGCTTTGAAATGCTTGAGCATCTCCCATATTTACTAGACCTTGTATCTAGTGATTTCTATTTCGAAGGTTGAAGAAGTACCTGAAAGGAAAGCAATGTGGAAATGATGAAGCAGTAATCGCTGCAGTATAGCAATTTTCAGGTACTCAGAATGAAAAGTTATTTAGGAAGGGAATTTTTACCTTAGAAAAAAAGTATTGCAAGTAAATGTCGATAAATAAAATTTTATTAATGAAAGTTAACTCTAACATATTCATTCTCACTTTTTATTGAACGCCCCTAGTATGTATCTTTCAATTAATAATTACCTCAATATCTCAAGAATCAAACGCAGCTTAGAGCTCTGAGCAGAGTCTACTAATAATAATTCAAGGAATACATATTCACCAAATATGATAAAATAAAGTTAAATAAATATGTGTAGTTAAGCAAACAGCCACTTCTATCCCACGTTCAGTGTTGCATCTTTAAAAAATGTTTATGTGAAATATAATGAGCTGGCAATTTCACTGTGCCATAAATGGTGCCGTTTTATACCTTGCGGTTTATGAGCCCACGCCTTCCTATGTTAAAAATTCGACTGTAATGTTCGACTTATTTTAAAGTAGAAACAATGCAGTAATGTTGATCAACATAATGTTGTCCAATTTTTTTTTTATAAAAAATTGACAAATATATATTACAGGTACTTACATATTATTGGACAAATTTTATAAAAATCCATCGATTAGGTTTTAATAAATATTGATTTATTTATGTCCTTTATGCTTGCAGAACAAAATTGAAATAAATCGGCAAAAAATATGTTGAGCAGGCATTAGGATTCCGTAGCAATTTAGGACAAATAAGTTTAATTTGCACAATTAATTTTAAAAACAGTAAAAAATTAAATCTAAATATGATTTTTGTTTCTTATTTCTGGTTTTTGGTTACCAGCTTACATCTCTGTTCTTTTCACTTCGAAGGTAGGTGTAAAGACGACGGAATAAATTGTTGATGTACGGACAAACAGACAGACATGAGGAAACAAAAAAGAACCCTTATTCTGTTTTTGTCATTTCGGATACCTTTAAAATTATTATAGAAAGATATTGAAATAAAAGTCATAAATATTTATCACTATTACTTGTCTTGCGTGAAATTTTTCAACGAACCAATAAAAAATTAATTTTTTTTTTCATTCACACTCCGAAGGGGAACTGAAGTGGAGATATTGTGTATGTGTTTTTATGTACAAATATCTAATATTACCCACAGAATTACCCACTGTTTAAACTTATAATGTCTTAGTATAAAATCTAACTTTTACAATAGCCCAGTAAAATTACGAATAGAAAAAAAAATCGTAATGAGACATTTCCTTCTACAATCGTAAAATATATGTAATTTTAAGTTACTATAACATATTAATGAATTTACCCGGACATAACTTTGCCTACATATTTAAAAAAGTTATATTTATACAAATCTCATAAAAAAAGAACTACTATATACAACTGAAAAAGACTTTAAGCTATTACCATTTTTTATGCACACCATCTAATTGTTTAAACTTTATTTGAAAATAAAATGTTCAAAGTAAAATCAGTTTTTTAAAACATAACATTCCACTCAAAAATAGAAGTTCATTTGGTGCGTACTAAGGAGAAAAACTATTTTTACTAACAAAAAAATGTCTGCTATTTATTGTAATTTTCAAGAATTAAACTTTCATTTATTTATAAATGGAGGTGGATTCAATAAATCTTTAGTAACAATTAATTTGGTGGTTTAGTAACAATTAAACGCTGTAACTACTTCGTAGCATTATTTTGCTGTTACCAATATAAAAAAGGCGTATCAATTTGTACGAAACTATAAAAAATCGTACACAGTAATGTCCACTCTATTCTTTCAGAAGGCTCATGTATCGATGGCGTGGTCAGTCATAAACCCATCACAATATCATATTGACAGCTGAAAGCAGACTTTATACTTAACAAATACAATTTAAACAAACAGTTGGATGGATGAAGATTTTTATTTACTGGGGGCGTGACGGGCTTTTGATCATGAGGAACGTGCTAGAAAATTTCCAATAAAAAACGACATAGGAGTTATTTGGTTATAGACTTATAGTATTATAGGCGTAAGGCTACTATCGTTACTTGCGCCATTTTTAAACCAAATATTTTTTAGGGCTCCGTAGAAAAACGATACTCGTATGCATTCATTCAGGTATACGTCCGATAGTTCGTCTTTCGCAGTCAAATTTTCGAAAACCATTCAAACCTAAAATTTAGCGAAATATCATACATATCTTTTAAGCTGCATATGCACATTTCATTAGTTAACATATAAATTTTATGGAGATAAATCAGTAGATACATATCTTAACGTTAATATTTACAAACATAAAACTAAGCATTGTCTTAAATAATAGACTTCCTCCAAGTTGCAGCTTAGAAAGCTGTCATTGCTTAGAGTGCTCAGCAGATTGACAGCGTTACCTGTTTAAATAGCCAAACTGGTTCGTTGGCGGAAGAAGCTGCCAGCCTGACGGTCTCCCGAAGCCTCGACCAATGACTTCAAGCCTTATCTGAAACCAGTCGAAGGGCTTTGGGGAAATAAATAAATATAATAAAAGAAATCGTTTCGAAAATAATTTTATAAATACCATATGAAACCCTTTGCACGCTATTTTTTTTATAAGTTTATATATATTATCATATGTAATGTATCCTTGGATAAAACAGTCGCAGAGTAGATTATCACCAAAGAGTTTACTTTATAAGTTTATATTTACGGTCGAATTTCGACCACTGGGCGACCTCTAATAAATATTACTACGTATATATAATAATAATCTAATCTAAATTTTAAATATTAGATATTTGTGTAGACGAAGTATTAGTATTTTGTCATTATTTACTTTCATTTTACCGTTTATAAGTCCAATACTTTAAAATTTTAACAGCTCGACTAAATATAAAATTATAATCTAACATGAATTTTAAAGGTTCAGTTTCTTAACATTGCAGAAGTCGTAAAATTTTGTTCCACTTATTAAACCGAATAGAATTACGGCACCTATTCATTACAGAAACGACTTTATTACATCAAGTAACGCGTTACTATAATAACGTTATAACGTTACTAATAAGTAATAAAACAAATAACTCTATTAAAGATCAACAAAGAATAAAGAAAAACGATAATGATTCTACCGATTCGTTCCGCACGCCGCCATCACTCAGCTTCCGTTCTCGGATTCAAATTTTTCTTTCTTTTTTTTCTTTTTTTTTGGCTCTGTAATGGTTTTTGCGTCTTTTACCTTTTTTAACAGCCTGATATTATTGTTTTCGGAACTTATGAAGTTTAATGATGATTGTTTGATGTAATGTGGGCCTTATAATGAATTGGTATAAATCGCTAGCGATATTATTGGTCGATTAATGAAATTGGGTATTGGCCAGTGAACTTTTATTCACATTTTATTCATTTAAAAAAAATGCTTCAGCGCGAATTCTTGTACATACATAAACATACCCGTACACTTCTTAAAAACGGTAAATCTAAAATAGAGCTTCTGCTCTTTGCAATCCCTACATACCCCATATTAAGTATAGTTACCTAAGTATACAGTTAAATGTACAGTTATTTTTGTAGAATATATTTTAAAATATATAATTAATTTTTAGAAATCCAACTGCCATTTTGAAATGTGTGTTTAGATTACTCTACATCAAAAAACTTAGATGTAAATTGGTCCTGTCTATCCGTAAAATGTAAATCTCAATTTTGTATAAGGTTTCTTTGATTTTTTATGTCAAAAAGTTAACCAATCGTGTAATGCAACTGGCAAATTGAAGTCAACGAAACAAAGAATTAGGCTACTGAATATCCCTTTCGTATGTTTTGTAAACACATCAAAAAACCGGGTTCCCTGCCGTCAACATTTCCTATTCGTCATCTGAAACAATCGCGATGGATAAGACTTTTATAAACTATATATGTAACTATATACATACATATCCTGAATTTTTAAAACTAGGCCTACCGTACACTTTTCAAAACTGTAGGATTTATACATTTCCTCTGAGCTTATGGACCAGTTCAGACCGTTTCCTCGTATAACATACAAATGAGACAATAGATGCCAGAGCGAACTCAATTTATTTTTTTTTCTCAGTAAGCAACACCCTGATTGCTCAGTATAACGAGCGGTCATCCGGTCCCAATCATCAGCTTGTGGTTAGGCTTTGGTTAACTATATTGGTGCACTGTACCCTTTTGCCTAAAAAAATACATTCTCAAAACAGAAGTTGAATAAAATTTTGCTACGACGTGTTTATTACTTAAAGTTATTTACTATAAGTTTTTGTTTGTGACTTTATTCACATAAATTATAGAAATAACCAATCCACTGACATAACAAATAATTAATTAACTGCAAATTTAACCAATGCACAGCGATATTTATAAAATGGTTAATACATATATATATATATATATATATATACTCACGCTGTATCGCTAACGGGGTAGCTAGAGAGGATGAAGTGGCAAGCCTCGCGATCTTTACATATTTCTGCGTCCTCAAATCTCGTCGTTCTCCTCCCATGCTTTCGCCGAGATTTGCGAGTGCTTATGAACTTTCCGTCAACTAACGCTCAGGCTATTTCATCTTCGTAAAGCAGTTGTTCTTTCTTGGCTTCCGCCACCACTCAATTTCGCGTTTCAATTTTTTCAAGATTTTTTTGTCTCTCACCGCTCAATGTTTTTATGTATTTATAAAATGGTGAGCTTCTAAACATAATTTGTGTAAAAAGAGACGTATAAGGCGTACAACGTTTGTCATATTTTTCTTCTAAACTTTATATAAGGTTTTATATTCCCTCAACTTGACGTTCGTGGACCAGCTGTTTTGGATATGCGAAGGAGAAATCTTAAGATGAGATAATTATTAATTTTGACGACAGGGATCATGATTTTTCTAAGTGGTTACAAAACGTATTATAGAAGTGATATTTGGTAACCTGATTCATCATATCATCGACTTTGTTTTGTCATTCGCGATACATGATTGCTTAACTTTTTAGACAGAAAAAAAATATCGAAGTAACCTCTTTCATACAGAGATTTACGTTTTAGGGACAATCGAGACCAATGTATACCTCTAAATTTTCTACGTAAAATAAAAAAGTATATTTGTGCTCATGAATACACGTAAGAAGTTATACTTTTTTGACATTTTTAAGCAAAATTGGCCACATATAATAAAATAAAACTGGCCGCTTGAAATGAATGAATTAAAAAATAATATATTATGTGATTCGGTGCGCGCAACCTAATCACACGCTAAAAATACACTGATGTGTTTTTCCAAATGCGCCACAAGAGGTTTAACTTCTAATATAATCTAAACACACATTTCTAAATGCCAGTTCATTTTTTTTTAATCAATTACATTTTTTTTAATATGAACAAAAATAACTGTTTTTTCGTATACTTACGACCTTACGATATAAGCTAGCGCGCGTTTGTATGGAGTTTGTATGGGTTACGGGGCGCAGAAGCTATGTTTTAGATTAAACGTTTCATCACTGCGCCATCAACCAAAATTCGTTGTTGTTCTCGGCTGTAAAAATTGATTTCACATTGCTCACTATTGCAGACAGATCTATTCACATTGCTCAATATTATAGACAAAGCATCGTTAACTTCATTGGCAGCTGCCTTTGCTACCCATCGCGACCCCTGCCAGCCCTTTTCAGGACTGCAATTCCTCTCCTGTGCACATCATGCGGGACAACGAAAGCGATCACGATAGGGCGTCCCCCGAAAGCGACGTACACCGGTTTGACCCCGTTGGTGTGAGCAGAGGACCGTCAACCAACACTCTGTGCACCTTGCGGCGGGAAGAGGAGGGAGGAGTGCAAAACAGTTGCATAGCTGTAGTTTGAAGGATTTGATGAAAGAGAGATATAAGCTGCAGAAAGCAGAGACGAAGGCATTAGTGAAAGAGAAGCGTGAAAGGTGTAGGGTGTTAAACGAAAGAAGCTGGCAAAAGGGAGAGATTTCGGAGGACAGGCACACCGCAGTCATAGTGCCTCTCTTTGAAGGGAAAGGTTCCTATTTAGACTGCACGTGCTGTAGGGCCGTCAGCTTGGTCAGCTTAACAAGTAAAGTCCATAATATAGTATTGACTGAACGTGTGAAAGGCATTTCTGAAAGACATTTGTGGGAGGTACAAAATGGTTTTAGGAACAGTAGGGGTTGTATGCATCAGATTTTCTCGCTCCGCGGTATCGTGGAGTAGTTTCTGGCCATAGGTCAGAAAGTTTACTGCGCTTTTGTGGATTTGATAGAGTAGTGCGAAAGAAATTATGGAGGTTTCTGCCTGACTATGATGTGGAGGGCTCCTATTACAAGCTGTAATTTTATTATATTGAAGCCACAGAGCCGGTGTAAGGATATATGGTGACTTGTCGCCCTGGTTCAAAGTCTGTTCAGGCGTCAGACAGGGCTGCGTGATGTCTGCCTGGCTATTTGTGCTGTATTTGGACAGTTGCATCCAGACATTAAAAGTTAGTATGAGTATGTGATGGTACAGTGGTAAACTGGCTTTTCTACGATGCTGTGTATATAGTACCATCAGAAGCGGAGTTGCAGACACTAGTTACGTGCATGAAAGGAGACTGTGATGTGAAAGTATGTAATATGAATGTGAACAAAACTAAGGTTCTGGTGTTTGCAAGGGAAGATGTGCAGACAAAGTCTGAAATATGAATAAATAGAAAATTTCTAGAACAAGTGATGGAAATTGTATATCTGGAGAGTGCGTTTTTAGGTGATGGAAGATGTGAGTTGGGTAGAAGATGGGTTGGAGAGACGGGTAGCAGCTGGCAATAAACGGTGCTATGTCCGCATTAGTAGGTAGTGTAAATATATCTAACTCAGCCAAAATGGCCATACACAATGCGGTGTTAATGCCAACTTTATCGCACGGTAATGAGGCCTGGATATGGCCAATACGAGGGAAAGTAAGATAAAAGCAGTAGAAATGCGATCTCTTAAAAATATGTGCGGTGTCACCCTTGCGGACAAAATAAGCAATGAAGAGATACGTAGTATAACAGGGTTGCACGACAGTGTTATTGTAAAAATGAAAAGAGGAATGATTAGATGGTTCAGGCACATGGAAAAATGGGTGATAAAAAACTGACGAAGAAAATCTACAGAGCAAAAACGAGTGGTAAAAGAGGCCAGGGAAGACCAAGGCTGACTTATGAAGATCAAATAACCAGAGTGGTAACAAACGGTAATGTCAAAAGCATTTGCATACCTAGGCGAAAATGTGTGAGAAGAATGATGAGAATTTAGGAAGCGAAAGAAATATGTAACGACCGCGACGCTTGGCGCTTCGTACTCTCCGACTACAGCGTTAGGAAGACAGTGTGAAGATATGTATATATGTACGTATGTATGCTACCCTACTCTTTACATCTAACTCACATCTTTCATCCCTCGCAAACGCACTTCCCAGATATACAATTTCATTCACTTGTTCTAGACATTTTCAATTTAACCACGTTTCACACTTTATCTGTACATCTTCTCTTTCAAAAACCAAACTCTTAGTTTTGCTCACATTAATATTCAATCCTTTCACTTCACATGCTTATTCCATGGACGTGAGAAAAGAATTTCCGCGTCGCACACTTCAAAAGTGAAGCAATTTACACAAAACACCCGATCAGTCGCCATTCCGCTAGAAAACACCCACAAATATATAAATTACTTAGTGCAAAAAAATTAACGACTATGCATGTAGGTACTGGATATTTTTTTAATTTTTTAACAACCTGATTAAAGATGTGTTTACTACCTAATCATGAACAAAACAAAAAAAAACATTCGAAAAAGTGATAAAATAAGAGTCATTCGCTATTAAATTCATGTAGTAAGAATAGGGTGGGGATAAGCTCTTAGTTTCTGTTCACACAATGAATGGAATAAGCCACTCGATTTCATAATACTAACTAAAATACAATCAAATGAAAATACATTATTACTACAATGAAAAACATAAGACGAACTGTTATTAAACTCAACTAGCGGAAGCAGAGTGGCAATGAGTTCCGCCTCTGTCAGTGGGCAACGACACATTGACCTTGTGACGTCACAGTTCTGTAACGCCATCTCCGTTTAGCTTATCCCCACTCCGTCCCCACTACTGAAGTTTAAAACCCATTATCTTCTATTTTTTCAATTAACTTACTGTATTTCTTTTTCAGAATTGTTCAGTTTTTTTTATAAAATATATCAGTTTTAAGAGCAGTTATTTATATTTGTAGCCTATTATTATATTGGCATTAACTCTACATAAATATCTAATAGTTTCAATGCTGTCTGCATAAATAAACAATGAACATTGTCTTTTATATAACTTTGTTGAATAAGACACAATGAAAAGCGTCTTTAAAAATAACACAAAAGGTCGTGTGATGAAACGTCGAATATTTCAATTTCGCTCACCGATATTATTTTTTTGCTACATTTAATGGTTACATCACTACACTTTACGGGTGGATAGGTTTATGCGAGATGTTTACTTCGGAAAGACAATGGAAGTAAAGAAAGTACTGTAAGCGAAAAAATTTGTAGACGCTTTAATGAAAATTGATTCCATAGCAGTATAATAAAGAAGGTCTGTGTTTATTCATTGCATGCTCTACTGCCCGAACTAAAAGAATGCAAAAAATATGATAAGTAATTTTCCTTAATCTTAAAATTTCTGCCTATATTGAGTTGATAAGAATAAATTTTTTCTTTTGGCGCGTTTGGAAAAACAGATCAGTGTATTTTTAGCGTGTGGTGAAGTTGCACGCGCCGATGTAATGCATAATTTATAATTTTTTATTCAATTTTTTTTGTACAATTCTCTCTTGAGAGGAAAGACAAAGAAATCTATGCCATAACAGCCGATGTCTTTAGTAATGAAAAGATACATTCTTCATTTTATTTCTTTAAAATGTCGACGCAAAACATTTTAACGTTTCCTGGAATTTCTGGCGACAAATATATTTAGGCAGTCTTTCTAGTAAGTGGATCCCACCTGCTGAAGCATACTAAGCCACTAAAAATATCCCAACTTCACACTACTAAATAAGCATTTATTGCAACAATTCCAGAGAATGCACAACAGCTAGATACTTGGGACACAAAACTACGCCAATTTTACATCACAATATCCACTAGCAATACCCATAAAATCCCGCCAAAAACTTTTATTTCATTCATTTCAAGCGGCCAGTTTAATTTTTTTATAGTGTCCAGTTTAGTTTTCTTATATGTGGTCAGTTTTACTTAAAATCGTCAAAGATGTATAATTTTTTACGCGACTTTTTGGCGGGAACGGGAGAAGTGACGTTGTCATTTTATTTAGATTTTCTATTTTTTGCATTTTTGGGGGTTTTAAAGTACAATAGTGATAGTATATTGTGTTTTAAAGTTCTGTGTAAGTGACAAGAATGGAGGTGATCTAAATAAACATGTGTAGCTAAACTATTCACGCTCTTCCAAGAAGTCCTTTATAACTTCAGTAAAGCCTACTATCACTTTACTGGAGGAGTTTTACGCTAAGAAAAAACTGATTTACTTGTAATTCTACACTATGGATTCTACTTATTAATATGTGACATTGGAAAATACGCTAAACTGTGCGCCATGCCATAAAGGAAGAAGAAGAAAAGAAAAAGGGCGGGAAACTTCGTTTCCCTCTTTGACTCATATTGACTTGATCAATGGCTAAATGCAATCTGCGAAGCCAAAACAAAGAGAAAAAAAAAAAAAACTTTTTACGCAGCTTGTTGGCGGGAACAGCAGAAGTGAGGTCGTCATTTCATTTAGACTTTTATATTTTTTACATTTTTAGGAGTTTTAAAGTACAACAGTGATAGTATATCGTGTTTTAAAGTTCTGTGTGAGCGAAAATAATGGAGGAGATCTAAATAAACATGTGTAGCTGAAGTTTTCGCGTTCTTCCAAGAAGTCCTTTTTAACTTCAGTAAAGCCTTCTATCACTTTACTGAAGGAGTGTTAGTGACAGTTAATATTTCTCCAGAAGTTACGTCATTAAACTGATGGTCTGGTTACCAAAACCTTAAGAAATATAAATAAAATAATAAAGTGAGATTGTCATTTTATTTAAATTTTCTATTTTTTACATTTTTGGGAGTTTTAAAGTACAAAAATGATAGTAAATTGTGTTTTAAAGTTTTGTATTAGTGAAAAGAATGAAGTAGGTCTAAATACACATTTGTAGCTGAAGTTCTCACGCTCTTCCAAGAAGTCCTTTATAACTTCAGTAAAGTCTACTATCACTTTACTGTAAGTTTTAGGATAAGAAGAAAAAACTAATTTACTTCAAACATGCTTCGTGTGAATTCTACTTATTATTGTAATACGTAACATTGGCAAATGCGCCAATCTGTGCGCCGTGCCATGAAGAAAGAAAAAAAAAACTTCTTACGCGTATATTAGTACACACATATTTTTTTTATTCTTATCAACTGAATATAGGCTGTAATACGCGTAATATGCATTTACGTATAAATATTTTCAATCTTTGCGTTTTATATACTTTTCAGTAGCACGTCATTTGCAGCTTCCTTAAGAATAAATCGGATAACAATTCAAATATAAACGCAGTGAAATTGCATCATCTTTTTCAGATTCCGTCCTAAAAATGAAAATCAGAACTCTTATAAATGCGTATCTCTTTATGGCATTCTGTTACAGTCGATTTTTACAGAAACTTTTATATATAGCATATAAATTTGAAATTTGACACAGAGCTATACATCTTGTTTACTTATAAATCATATTATATTATTGTTACGAGTTGTAGATAACAAGCTGCTAAGATACCAAGATGCTTAGATGAATGAAGATGAAGGATGTAAAGAGTTTATTTTCATTTGTAAACACAGATGTCAAGAACACGCGAACTTAATTACGACGGTTCCTAGTCTTCGTGGTTGCTCCCGTGGTAGTCACCGAAGGTATACGCTTCACCCACGAACAACCTTCCCGAATCGTAGTAGTCTTCGATCCAGAGTAAGCAGTAGTCGTATTCTTCATAGCTCTTCTTCGTAATTCGCCTCAATATCGCCTTAATATATTGCTTAGATCAGAAATTGACTCACTCGATGGACGTGTCGCCACCACAAAAAAGTTGGCATGGAACTGTAATAATTGCCAATATTTCTTAAATGCTCCTAATTGCTCATCAATTGCTCAATTAAAATCCGCAATTGCTCACAGTATTAATTAATTATTTAATTAGTTATTAACAAATGAAAATACAAAACGTTTTTTCCATTTACGAGATAACCATTTAACTTTTCTTATAACTTTTTTATCTAATAAATTGCTCACTATTTGCTCATCTTATTTTTAAGCAAAATTTCAGTAAATTTCTTTTATTTATATTTAATTGCACGCTCGCTTCGCTCGCTCGGCTCGCGCGTTGTGGTTTATACACTTACCTAACCTAATGTAACCTACCCAAAGAGAGTGTTTTCATAAGGCGGATTCCATTCTGTATTAAATTCACTAATAACATAAAAAACATTGGCTGTAAAAGTATATAGTTCCTTTGCCTCCCAAAAATTAGACAATCGTAAAAAAAATATCGGCAATTATTACAGTTCCATGCCAACACCATTTTAAATCACAATAATTATTTTTAATGTAATGTAATGGTAATGGAGTACCAAAACTCGACCGCACCATTCTCTCCCTTTTAACTCTTCTTCTCTCCCTAACCTAGACTTGAAAATTTCAATGAATATGAAACTTTTCTTTGAGTTTACAAGAAAAATGTAATGAAAGTCCTAGGTCTTATACATAATTTACCTTTTATCAAATTTACCATGTTATAAATATTGTAATGAACCTTCTGTGCTGGAGTTGAACTACCACTTGATCATTTTTTTTAAATTGAGGCTTATGAATACTAAGTTCTTCATACCTACTTATAAGTTTCAACTTTAACAACAATAAAGTTCAATAATTTTCTTTAACTATAAAGTTTTTTACTGTGTTAGCTGATCTTCCAAAATCTTTTGATTTTATTGTTGTTGTAATAACGCAATAATTGCTCATGGGATGACATAATTTTTCGTGGATATTTTTAAAAGAATAATTTAAATAAAACATCGACCAATTCATATTATAGTTCTGAAGTTAGTGATATGATACTTGTATTCATTCATCATGTTATTTTTTGCAATGTAATATAAATCAATCGTTACATAATTTATTTTTTGTTATTATAATATATGTGTGGATTCCATTTTTCAGCGTGATTAAGGATTTTACAGAAATTTTAATTTTTTCTTGGTTCTATGTTGTACCGTAACACCGCCAATTGGGTAATAACTTGGCTGGTACATGATGTATCCTGCGAATTTTACCAGAATAGTTTTCAATCATTTGGAAGCGATTATTATTATTGACAATTTTTAAACCAAAAAGTAATAACAGACACGTACAAACAAACATCCCTTTATTCATACTAATCATTATTACTTAATTATACTATAAATTCGAGTCTTTGTCTATCTGTCTATTAATTTTTTAGGGCCAAACCGCTGAACAGATTTTGATGAATTTTTTATGGGGTTTTTTGTATGGAGATAGATTCAACTTTGGAGAAGAATTCAGGGGGCCTAGACAAATGGCTCAATTGTCGTAAACGCTAGTAGAATAGAATAAATACCACGTAATCAGTGGCGGTACCTTCGTACAAACCCAAAAGCCCGGTTTGCCTGAGTAAAATGCTCAGACAAGAACACAGAATGAATATCAACTTCAAATCATATCAAATCTGGGTATCAAACAGTTTTAAAAATTCCCGCGAATTACTTGTCAAACGAAAACAATGTAGGAATCTTAGAGAAAATCAGTGCGTCGGTCGATCGATACTAACGACCTCTCAAAGCATAATCAGAGCGAAAATCAAAATAATCAATCGTCTCAATCTCACGCGTTGGCTTGCAACGGGGCTTGCAACCTCTCTTTCTCTCTAATGGCAAAAGTCATTACAGCTGTAGCTTTTTTTACTAAGGTTTAAATAGCAATTAGTATGAAGCGAAAAGCCCGACTTTCATACTGAACTTCGTACAGATTGAGAGATACATCGTATCTATTCGTATCGTATCTGATACGATCAGTGGCGTGCATCCCATATGGGCACAGACAGAGACACTGGCTACCCTAACCGGACATGGCCAGTGTGTAGATGTCGTTAGTGTAGTGTGTCGAAGTGCCGACAGTGACAATACAAATTAAAAAATGCGTTGAATGAGTGTGGGTAGTTGCAAGAAACCGCACACTACGAAGATGACATTCATCCTCATCAGTCTGCCCGTGACCACGATCGGTGCAATCCGGCCGAAACGTCGGGATAAAATAGGTAATTAGCCTTAAAATATAAACGCGACATGGACCACTAATTAAATATTATAAGATGTGTAGAAGTCGTAAAAGTTTAAACAATAACTCACTGTTTCGTTATAACCTACGCCTGATTTGTGTATTACTCGACTAGCAAATTGCATAAAACACAATAAATTAGTGTAAAAACTTTTTAACTCATCGAATGTGTATTTCTCTAACTAGTAATTCTCATAAAAGATAATATATCAGTTTACGAAACTGACTGGAGTTTTGTTTGTTCTCCCATTTCTCATCAAGTTCTATGTACTTATTATTATCGGTGCTGTATATTTTATTTAAATGACGAAAATATTAATAGTTGAGAAAATATCTGGTTATGACGATTAAACAACTATTATGCTGGCGCGATAAAAGGCACATGGATTCACATAAACACATGAATATAGTGATTTCTTTTAGTAATTTAGATAAACAGCGAATTGAGACATATGAATATGTTAAGAACTGATAAACTATTTATGCCTGTAGATTTTTAATAGCAAGGTATAATGAAAATTGTTTTGTTGAAAAATAACTTGTCCACCGGTTGTTACAAAGTCATGATTAATTAGTAATCTATAATTTTAGCCTTCCCCATACTTTTAGAAAAACAGTGAAGAACATGTATGTCAGGCTTGCCCTATTCTGAAGTCCTAAGCACGCTACCGCACGTAATCTAGCGTAACGAATTTTAAATTGGTAGTCAAACATAATAACTTTTTATTACATCAAACGAAAAGTAAAGTCGCGTGAAAACCGCCGTATTAAATATAGCCAAGTGGCACTTTTGACTAGCAATATCGTCAGCAAGCGTTTCTATTGTACGAAGCCTTTACCACTTGTCTAGCTACTCAGTTATGCTTTTTCCACGTTAAACGGGTTTACTTGAATAAATTGATTTGACTTTGACTTTAACGGAAATTCCACGAACGGTTTTGGTGGCTAGCATATTTTTTCGTTGCTCTATTACGATTTCAGGGTTAAAACTGGAACTCATTTTGATGAAGGTTATGAAGATAGGTTGTATTTTGGGAGACGATATAAGTACTTTTTACCACTCACACATTACTCACATTTTTTACCACGTACGACAGTTTTGTGGAACCAACTTATAGCGGCGGTATTCCCGGACCGTTACAACTTAGGGACCTTCAAGAAACGAGCTTAGTCTTTCCCTAAAGGCCGGCAACGCACCCGTGATTCCCTGGACGTTGCGGGTGTCCATGGGCGGCGATGATCATTTTCCATCGGATGATACGCTTGCTCGTTTGGCCCCTCTGATATAAAAAAAAAACTTTTCTTATTTCTTTAAAATTGTTTTAAAAGTTCTGTTTAAAATTTAACTAGCCTGTTGGTGTAAATGAGATTGACTTCTTACCTCAAGGTCACCCTAAAAGTGCCTTGAGTTTGTCTCTCCAAGTTATCGAAGGAACTTACCTTAATTGTAATGAGAATCTTAATGTTACATACACACATGTCTTTACGCTGTATCCCCAACGGGGTAGTCAGAGGACGGAGCGCCAAGCGTCGCGGTTCTTACATACTTCTTTCGCTTCCTCAAATCTCATCATTCTCTTCACACATTTTCGTCTAGGTGTCGAGAGCTTTTGACATTTCTATCTGCTAATCTTGATGTTATTGAGTGTTTTTACAGTTTATTGAGTAGTGTTTGTAAACTCAGCAATGTATGTATGAAACTCGTTTTATAACTGCAGCCAAAGCTGAATCTTAGTATCTTAAAAGTTTCAGGCTGACTTATGAAAATCAAATAGCCAGAGCGTTACTTGACGGAAACGTCAAAAAAAACTGAAAAGTACAAAATACCTATCCTTTATTAATCAAAACTCAAGTACAATAAAAATAACTTTATAAGAACGATACACATACCTACATAATTAATTTTTAATTTAATTAAGTCTCTCTGTCTCTGTCTGTCTGTCTTCTTGGTTTTCACGGCTAAACCGCCGGGTCGATGAAATTTGATATTATAGATAGTTTGACACCAAGGGACGGACATAAGCTACTTTTTTTTTCAAAAACCTACCCATAAAAGGGTGAAAGAGGGGATGAGACTTTGTTCGAGAAATTCTAAATCGCTGAACCGATTAAGATGAAATTTGATACAGAGATAAACCTTTTCTATTAAAAAACATAGATTTCTTTTTTGTCAAAAATCTGCTCTTAATGGGGTGAAAAGGGGGATGAAACTTTATAGAGGAAATGCTAAAACGCTGAACCGATTATGATGAAATTTGGTACAGAGATAGTATGCGCCCTAAAACAAAAAGGGGTACTTTGTTTTTAAAAAATGATATGGTTTTTTGTATGTGTAACGTCATCATAAATCCAATGTGACGGATGTTCCACAATAGTAAATAACTTTTTTGTTCACCACCAACAATGTTTCTGAAAACGTGACGTCATCATAAATCCAATATGGCGGAAGTTCCATAGTAGAAAATTACTTTTTTGTACAACACCAACAATATGAGTATCTTAGGTAACCTCGGTAATCCGGAAAGATCCGGATCCGGAAGAAAGAGAAAAAAAATTTTCCACGCGGACGAAGGCGCGGGTACAGCAAGTTTCTCATAAATCGCAAGCGCTTGTTTTACACGCCGACAGCCCCGGTGCCCCACACCCGCTCTCAGCTGTTAATAAGCGTGTTTGTTTCCTTTTTTGTCAAGCGAACCCGGGGAATTAATACGATAAAATTTTACATGTATGTTTAGAACATATTAATAAACACAGACCTCACAGACGTTCTCATTCTTCTGTTCTAAAAGGACATACAGACAGACAGACAAAAATCTTAAAAATGGTAGAAACGAAGTCAGTGAGTCATAAAATGACTATATGTCACAAAATTTGATAGTAAAATTATAATTACAGACAGACGCTAGAGATTTATATAGTAGTATATAATTCTTCTTTACATAAAATATTTCGTTTTTTAGTTTATTGAAATAATAGCCTTTAAACTTAAAAACAGACTAATAGCTTTCGTTTATATTTTTCCTGTAATCTTTCAAGCGAGGTTTAACATTCTCTCGTTAAATTTTCTGAATTGTAAACTATAAGGTTTCATTATGCGGTTGGGGATTGTCATTCCACACGCTTATTGCGCTAAATCTACCGTAAAAAGTGCATTTTACAGTCAGGGCGCAATAGACGCGCAATCGTCATACATGATACCAATTTTACTAGTCGCGCAACAATCGCGTGGCTGTCGCTGCTATTTTTAATTTTCTTATGTGGATAAGTGGAACATGTTAAGACGTTTCACTAATCAAATTTAAATCTTGTATATAATAATGACTGACTCCCTGACATGGTGGCAGAGCATCTGTCTTCCATAGCGGGGACCCAGGTTCGATCCCCAATCAAGTCAATCCAGGAAATGAACCTTTCTAAATTGGCTTGGAGTATGGGTATCACTAGCAGCTCCCTCTGTTCGTTGTGTGGTGCCCGTAGTACGAGAATAGTGATTAGTTTGGGGTCACACAGTTCGTGTAATTGGCAGGAGTATTGTTTTTATTAATTCTTTCTGAGAATATTGATTACGACAGACGGACAAACAGACAGATGCATTATTAGTGACCTTATAAGAGTTTCGTTTTTCCTTATGCGTAGCGATTAAATTATTTAAGCTCTTATAAAAACAATGTATAAGTTTTTGATAGCATCTAATAACGTTGTGCATGTAATAAAACGCAAAAATATTTTCCATACATAGATATGAGAATATTCCAGGCCATAAAGAAGTTCTCTAATGCATTATCCGAAACTATAAGTTATAACGAAAGATAGCGTGTATGTAACGACAGGAAAAAAGTTCAATAAAAAATAATTTCCATTTTTATTTAAAACGGTGATGCTTAAATTTTTATGTTTTTATTTAACTATTTCTGCTTTGACATACATTATTATTATTATTTTATGTTTGACATGTTTCTATATTGATTTTTTTGATGATTCTTTTGTGCTTTTATTTATGGGTTTGACATATGATTATTCTAATTCATCATACATACATACATACATATCTTCACGCTGTATCCCTAACGGGGTAGTCAGAGAGGACGGAGCCCCAAGCGTCGCGGTTCTTACATACTTCTTTCGCTTCCTCGAATCTCATCATTCTCCTCACACATTATTCAAAATTGCAAATTTGCATTCGCATTCTTGCAAACAAATATTATTATTATTATTACTCGGTGGTCCGCGGACCACTAGTGACTCCTGAAAGCATCCAAAGGTCCATGACTTCGATTTTCGTCTAAACTATTAAAAATACTCCTATTTCACAAATATCATTACACTTATTTATACACGAATATGTATTATCATATTATGTAGCATCAATAATTAATTATAGTAAAAAATTGAACAATTAAACTCGCGTACAAAGGTTTTATACAGAACAAAATATGTTAAATTTTTTAAATTTAATTCCGATGATCTACAATACCATTTGTGATCAAAGACAATACCTTATATTTTCGCTACTCTTTTCCTTGAAATGTTGCAAATTCGAAGTCCGATATTTTCGGATAAAAGAGGGATGTGAATGATCACGACGAATTCGAGATCCCGCACGCTTATTACGTAACTTGCAGACAGCATGCGACAGCCAATATCGCGCGATATCTGCTGTCAAAACGAGAATTTGTCTAATGTAATTTGTATAGTGGCGCTAAATCAACCGCGAAAAGTGCATTGTACGGTCATAGAATAATGGATACGCATCATCATATCAATTTTTTATTACAATTAGTCACCGGTCGCGTAGTGATCGCGTGGCTGTCGTTGCTGCAAATTTTTAGGTAATAACTCCTCCGATTGGCCAATTCCTATTTTAAATTGGTAATAGTGCTTTTATTTTTTTATTTTTACACTACTAAGAAGACAAACGTCCGTGGACCGAGTGGCCCATAGACTTTTACAATATTAGGTCTAAGAATGACTCCATGTTGATAATGTGTTGTCGACCCTGAGGACTTGTTTTGTCTCTTGTGTCAGAAATTTCATCGGCTGCTTTTACTCCACACTAGAATAAAAGAGTGCAAGCACTGTTGTTTGACGGATTAGGGAGTCAGATGGTGGTAGAGATCTAAACCTCGATGGCGCAATGGTTTAGACGTTGTGTCCAAGCGCGGAAGATTCCGGGTTCGATTCCCGGTCGGTTCAATTTGGGAAACGAACTTTTCTAGATTGTCTCGGGTCTGTGAGTACTGGGAGACGCCCCCAGTAGTCGTCGTCTGGTTCTCATAGTACAGGGAAAAGACCCTAGTTAGAGATCAGATGGTTGGTATGTATTGTCGGACGCATTATTATTATTATACATCCATGTACTTTCTCAGAAAGTCGACTGTGACAGACAGACAAACAAACAATTCAATTGGATGCGTAACTGATTTAATTAGGGTGTTCCGTACCTTGTGAAGGTAAATAAGAAGTTGCTTAATGAAATTATCAATACATCCTACACATATAAATAAAATTGAAGTGTTTGTCTGTGATTTTGAAATAAAGGCTTTTTCTTAAGCTGACTGTCTGTTTGTTTGTCTGTCTGAAACGGCAGTACCAATTTTAAAGAGACTTTCATTGACCGGTAGAGGACTTTTCAGAGAGTAATCTAGGCAACTTTGTATACCGAAAAAAAAAATTTAATATGGGTGAAACCGCGAGGTACAACTGGTTACTCAATATGTTTTTAGCTTCTTATGTAAACATATGAGTAAGTAATGGGCGTCAAAAAAAAATGCTCCGCATCCCATGTCTAGTGTCTCCAGAGTTGCCATTGAATATTAAGAATTACTATGATATTTTTGTACATAATAATTTTACACATACATATCTACCTATCTATATACACAAACTCACAAACTTTACCTCTTTATAATATTAATTTAGATTAAAAAACATATCGTTTTAAATTTTTGGAGATAATATAATATATGTTTTTATATTAGCTAATTCATTATGATGACATATGAAGGATAAGATTCGCCTATTGATCTCAGGTTTATTATAACTAATTGAACTCACAATAATGATACCTGAGTATATTAAATTGCTTACAGAGTAATATTTTGGTGATTCATATTGATTACTGAGATTAAACTACTCTCACGTGGTTATCATAAAAGGGTAACACCAAAGACTTCTACATAGACCGACGTAGACTCGCCCTAATCTACGAAACGAATATTTCCTAAAACATTGACAATATTTACATTAGTGTAATTAGAATGCATTATCTATCTATCTATACATAGTACAAAACAAAGTCGCTTCCCACCGTCTGTCCCTCTGTACGCTTAGATCTTTTAAACTACGCAACGCATTTGAATGCGGTTTTCACCAATAGATAGAGCAATTCAAGAGGAAGGTTTATGCGTATAGTTTAATATTGTTTTGTGTTAATTTGTTGAAATATGACGATAATAGTCTAAGATGTCGGAAAAAATCAAGTCGACTGCGAGCTTTCATCGAAAATGCTGTTTTATTCCATAACAATGTATGATGGAATTGTTCCTCTTTATTAGGACTACAAAAAGCCAGCGATGGCACATATCTATATTATACGGATAGTTTTCTATAACCATTTCAATGTTTAAAAAAATTGATACAAATTAGGTGCAGTTTGGAAAGCTATTTTGACGTATACGAGGAATTAGTATCTACATCGCACCCGTGCGAAGCCGGGACGGGTCGCTCGTAATATTTAATTAAGAGCTAAAAACTGAGTATTTCCGGTTTTAAAATATTTATTTGTATTTTTTATCCAAACTGTACACAGCATCTTACACTACCGACCATTTTAAATGGTTATTGTATTCTTGGACAATTTTTGTCAAACAATTTTTGAATAAGCATAGATACACACTATGAAATAATAAAACAGTTAATAAAACTTTTACATCAATATTTATATTTATAAATCAGTGAAGTTAAATCATTACAAATTTACTTATTGTAAAATTTCTGAAAGCAACTCTACTGAACTACTACTAATCTGAAACTAAACTAAATTACTATTTACAAATTAAAAATATTAAAGAAAATTATATTTTTTATAGTTTCCCATTTAAAGCTTGCGCGGTAATAGAATGACATAACAGGTAGGCATAACAGACTGAAGATGAAAAATAAGTTCTGTGTAATTAAAACAGATAAGAATTTTTTCGAAAACGGTGTTATCTATTTTGTTTTAACTTGTTTTTTTAAATAGGTGACGTTCAACTTAATGGGAAAGCAATTTCTTTCTTACGGTTTGAATAAAGTATCACCACAAAGTACAGATACAGACAACTACATATTATTACCAGACTAGTATTTTTTTTATTTATACCGTGCAGTTTATTTGTTATGAAATGTATTCTCAGGCTCTGACAGTATAAGGGCATAAGTGCGATATGACTTCGGTTTTGCTATGGAGTAAACGTGCACATTTTATATGTGCTGGTAATCACGGATGTTAGAAAAATTGTCATAGACTGTACTAGATGTGTTAAAATAGAAATATATGGAGGAGTGCAACAAAAAACGGATACATCATGTCATAGTAAAACAATACGTTATCTCTAAAAATTCGACTTTACGCGTCTTGACATACGTTCGCATTTGAATCTTGATCTTGATCGTTATCTTGAATACATGGTATACTGTACTTGTAGGATACTTTTTATGTGGTATAAACACAGTTTAGTTGTTCGGTCGTTATTTGGCTGATGCGATATACTTGTTAATGTTTGTCAAAAGTATGAACCATAATTGATTACAACAGAATAATCAACTATAGCTTGAGATTTAGCTAATGAAAATACGAGCAATCGCTTGTCTCTACCACATCGGACGCGTGACTATTGATGGGATATTGATTAGGAGTCGGGACATCAGATCCATCAATTTGATACGCAGTGATCACAGACGGTCTGAAGAAGTATGTATATACACCAGTCAAGAAATTTTATAAAATATGCAGTTTAAATTTTATGAGGTTATAGGTTGAAATAATTGTTGAGGTTTAAAAAGCTGAAAGAGATATCTCAATAACGCTTAGAACCTCATTTTTTTTGTCTACTTTGTCAGTTTTACGGAGTGAAAATATGTATGCAAGGATGTAATTACTAAATCTGAATTGTTTATGTACATATGTCTTTTGTTATTCATCTATTCATATACTTTATTTATATATTTATTTACTCTCATACCTAGGCGAAAATGTGTGAGGAGAATGATGAGATTTGAGGAAGCGAAAGAAGTATGTAAGGACCGCGACGCTTGGCGCTCCGTCCTCTATGACTACCCTGTTGGGGATACAATTAGCATAAAATAGTATATTAAGATAAAATTATTATATTACGCACCACGAGAGGAAAGTTTGACATTACAATCTGTGGTTCAATCTTAATCTTAAATCTCCGATAATTTTGATACAACGTTACATTTAAATATTGTGTTATGTAAGCTATAAGTGATTATGCTCCTGCCGTATGAAAAGCCACAGAAAATACTATTGTTGGGATTATAACAATTGTAGTCAATAAATTAAATATTATGTCAATACATATGTATAATGTATTTTTATACCTCAATTATCTTATTACTAACGCAACTTCTAGTATTTTAGCATATCATTGTTTTCATACTTTAAGGTGCATGTACGCACACATATGAAACAGCGCATATTCAGTACACGGCACAAGAAAATCTCTAAAGTAGTTATAATAAAAAAAATATTGAAGAAATAAAATATTTCCAATAGCGGTGTCTTACAAATTGAATAAGAAAGGTTTGGTTCGTTTTAATTTTCGAAATTATTATGTATTTTTTTATTCGATTTATATTTTATAATCATCGCGTTTAGAAATATGGGCTTAAATTATGAAAATGTGATTTTGTTTGTATTGATATTTTATTCACTCCATGGAGTGTAGTTATGTTCGTATATTATCTATTGTCCTATTGATTAGCTCGGTGGTAATTATTTATTTATTCTAAATTATTTATTTATTTATTATAAATCAGACCAGAAAAATCCATCTTTGTTAATAATACAATACTTATAAAAAAAAAATGTTAGTAAAACTATGTCTACAAATGCCCAACCAGTTCGTTAATTTCTACTTATAGTGCAAACGAGTGCTTAGATTGTGATCATACAGTTGGTATATTATCTGAGAGTATTAATAACTTATTCTTTACCTTATATACATAGAGATCGTAGATGTCTGCGAAGTAATTCTTATAACGGTCTCCAGGATACTTCATTGAAAATTATGTTTTGACTGCCGTCTCTACAGATTTCAAAATCCACATGCACACATAAGTATAACACACATTCATACTACACCTGTATACACGTCTTCAGAATTATATATTTTTGTTGCTCTCATATATTTTTTACTCTTCAGTATTTTATATTTTTCCTATATATCCTGTCTACCTCTCTTCGTGTTTCTTATTCTTTTTACTTCTTGAGTTCTAGCAACGTACACTTACCTAGTACTTCCGAATGTCAGAGTCTTATACATCTTAGTAAAAATTCCTGATATACATATTATATTCACGCAGTATTGTTTTTCGGGTGACCAGAGCATCAAAGTAAACGGAATCACGCCTAGACGCTAATTTGAAGAACAAGTATTTATAATTTACTAGCTCTATCCGTGGCTTTGCTCACGTGGATTATGTACATATTGCTAATTTTTACAATGAGCTTTTATACTGTTATCCGTTCATCCGTTATTCATGTTACAGTACACAACGTCTCTTTGTCTGTCTGTTTGTCCGATTATCCGTTTGTGCACTTATAACTTGATAATCAAATGCATACTAACATCGAGTGTGATACCGCATTTCTAAAAAAAAACTTTTTTCAAAATGAGCTTTTATTCCATAATTCAGTTCTACTAAAACGAAAATACTAATTTTATGCGAGGATTGTGCTGATGAATGTTATTTATATAGATGAATATAATAAAATAGATCGATCGAAATCGTCCATAAAACTATCTACTTATATAAGCACGATGTTAGGAGAATCAATAAATCTCCATAATCGTACCTAATATTCTATTACATCAAATAATTTCAAAAGCCAAAAATGGCTTGGTACTTGCCTAATATGTTTATTTAACTATAGTTTTATGTTTTGTTACCAGCGGTTTGAACTGTGCGGCGCTTTGAAATAACCTGAATTTACCAAGGATATATTCAGTAGTACCATGAACGAACTTCATATTTTCGTCGTATCTTTCAGAAGCCTCAGTAGCGCAGTAGGCAGCGCGTAAGTCTCATAATCTTAAGGTCGTGAGTTCGATCCTCACCTGGGGCATTTATTTTTCCTATTACAATATTTCAATGAAAAATTTCATGTTTTAAAAATGTTTATTGATTTTAATACGGAGTGAAATGTGGTATAAATGTTAGCGGGCGTCTGAAGCTACTCCCTTCAGGTTTGGCGTAAGTGCTATCTGTTTCTATACCAGCGGGTCGTCTCGACTTCGCTCGGGTTGAGTACGAAATAAGTGCAGCGGTTCCGTAGATTACCCTCCACATACACACAAACGCACAAAATCGCATTCTCTATCTATAATATTAATGTAGATAGGTACTGTTTCCACCGTATAAATCTGCCACAGAAAAAGAAAATATGTATCGAATCGTGAATGTGTATAGAAACTTTTTTCCCCGCGCGGACCATAAAAATAAAGCAAGGATTATATCTATATATATCTTATCTATATATATCTTATCTATATATATTTTATCTATATATATCTTATCTATATTTATATGTACATCGAGATCTGTACCAATATTACAAAGAGAAAAAAACTGATTGTTTGTTTGTAATGGATAAACTCAAAAACCACTCAACCGATTTCAAAAATCTTTCACTTATAGAAAGCTACATTATCAGTGAAAAACATAGGCTGTATGTTATTTTCAATAAAATTTGTACTTGTGCGAAGCCGGAGCGGATCGCTAGTGGGAAATAATTAATAGAGCAATGGAATTACTAATTCAAACTATAACTTACGGTACTTAAAAATAATACTTTTCACTATAGATTTACTATTAGATTCATATAAACTTCAAAATTAATACATACATTTGTATCTTCACGCTGTATCTTTAACGGAGTAGTAAGATAATTAATAGTTTCCACCATTTATTACTATAACTATATTGCAAACGTTAAATTTAACAGCTTTCGAAAAATTTTTTAACTGAAATCGTAAAAACCACGTGTTGGCGTACTCGGAAGGATAACAGAAAAACAAAATTAAAACTAGCTATTCCTCGCGGTTTCACCCGCGTTAAAGTTGACATTTCATAGGTATAAAAAGTAATCTGAAAAATCCTCTACCTGCCAATGAAAATCTCGTCAAAATCGGTGCCGTTTCGGAAATTAGTCCGCACAAAAAAACAGACAGACAAACGACCAGACTTAAAAATAATAAAACATGTTTGAGTTTGAGATGTTGATACATTTAACGGCACTTCAAAATTGATGAAAATATACACAAAATTGCTATGAATTACTAATAAAAAAATATAATGTCATACAATAAAATGTTACTCCTTCATTAAATAGATATTAGCTTTAAAACATTTTAAGACGACGTAAAATAATTATTCCCAACAAAAAAAATAAGCAATCATTTAAAATAATAGATTGTGCTATAAAAAATAACATTTTCTATAAACTAAATAAATAAACTTGACAAGCTGTCATCTTGACAATGCCGACACATCCGGCGTAGTGAATGGAGTTACATTCCTTGATGGAGTTAGATATTGTTTCAATTTGAAAATTTGGTTTTATATATGTATTTCTTTATTGTGTTGTATTATTGTAAAAATGAAGAAAGGAATGCTTAGGTGGTGCGGGCCCATGGAAAGATTGAATGATGAAAGACTGACGAAGAAAATCTACAAATCGAAAGCGAGTAGTGAAAGAAGTCAAGGAATACCAAGGCTGACTAACGAAGATCAAATAGCCAGAGTGTTAGCTAAAGGAAATGTCGTGGTAGGTGAAAATGTGTGAAGAGAATGATTAGATTTGAGGAAGCGATAGAGGTATGTAAGGACCGCGATGCTTGGCGCTCCGTCCTCTCTTACTACCCCATTAGGGATACAGCGTGAAGATATGTATGTATGTATATATATCTTTCAGTTAATATATTTTAATGAATCGGTAGCATGTTATTGCAGTCTTGTAATTAATTTATAGCGGTAAATAGCTTTTTATCATTACTTTTACAAATTTATAAAACCTTCAAATGCGTTCCTTGTTATTAGTTTAATAGGTGATAGGCGAACAATCCGCATATGTATCTAGTTTTGTTCGCCATTCCTAAATCTAGATATTTGTTGCTAGAAATTGTATTGAGGTATAATATCTACTGTCTCTGTCCGCCCTGAATAATAAATATTGTGAAATTAAGTTGTAAATAAGTACATGCTATAGAATGTATAGAGTATAACCTAAAAATTATTTTTGCGTCTATCTGATAAGCAATCCGGATATAAAATCAGCAATTTCATAACATATCAGCCATGATTGATCCATGTACTAGGTCGACCATCTAGTAGTTGACCATGTATACCGTTACTGAACCTCAGCGGTCATATTAAACGTTTTAGCATAACTGCGTTACGAATTATATTTATGTATTTTTTAATATAAGTTTATTTTTTATATACCAGAAAGTAATAATTTCCTGAAGACAGATTTTAAAAAAGAAATGCCATAAAAGTAGACGTCTTGCGTTATCATTTTTATATGTCCACCCTCCACCCTTTTAAGAACCCCCACCTCCCTAAATGCAAGCTCACACGCACACAAGCAAAGCCATCTATAAATGGGTTAAAGAAAAATGTGTCTACCTGAAAACGTACGATGCATGCACTTTTTTTATTCCTCTTACGTTTTCTTTGCTATCCGCGATTCTCATATCGGCGATATAAAACTGAAAAATACATTTTTATTCTGCATGCGATTCTCGACCTTAACGCTACACGATACCGTAACAAATATCTTGAGAACTATCAAAAAACAGCACACCCATACATGAAACTTTCACCAGTGTACACACGGAACCGCGCCGTTTAGAAAAAAAATAAAGCTCACACATATAAATTGCATGCAGTTCGAAAGGGATGCACTCAGAGTCATAAAACACGCACACGAACATAAAGCCCGACACATACACGCGCAAAACGTCTCGCGTCTCGATACACAGACACGTGTGTTGGCATAGCCAAACTCACACATGCGCTCAATACTGAAGAAAACTTTCCATGTGTTGTGAAAATGCTTTTCCTTGCAGCAACCTCTCGGGAAGAGTTTCATAGCGAATACCTCGCGGTAAAGACATCTAGACGTTCTCTAAAATTTAAACTCTAAAAAACTTTGAATAATTCAAAACAATAACGGAGTTATTTCGTAGCCAGCTTTAAAAGAAAAATCAAGTTTTTATTCAAAAATAACCCAGTAATCGATCGGACATGCTAGCCGTTCGAAATACAAAAGAAATTCTTCACCCGTTTCGCGGCGTAAAAACGCGTTCGAAAAATTTTAAAAACCGACAAAAACGCGCGAAAAGAAAACGAAAAAGCTGTGAAATCTAACGCGGCACTTTTCGCGCCAAAAGAGACATTTAGTGATTGACCGTAACTTTAGAAGATTAATTGATTATTGAAAGTTTTCGATTGCAGTCGTTAACGCGTTAATTTCCCCGTGACGCATGGTTGTTGTGTGCGCATTAGTGATGTAAACGTGTGAGTTAATGAGTGTGTAAATGTGTGCGTGAGCGTGTCGTCTTTGTGTAGATGATTTTCGTTAGCATGGTGGTAAAAATTTTGCGGTTTTTATTCCGACTGTAATTATCGTTATTATGTTCTTAACAAAGGAATTTATATGACATAGTGTGACTTATTTCATTCAATTTATGAACTCTTCTGTATTTAAATTGCACACGCTAATAATATGCAGAGAACTAACATAGTACTCTAACAACGAATTCATACATGTACTTAAGTTGCTATGAGATACCTCGCCTACAAAATTAATACATAATCACTTCACAAAGAATGTTAAATGTGAAATTTATTTTATTATATTTAAAAGACACCAAGAATATATATACACATAACATTCACAAACATAAGAGCACTGCTAGTTAGGATCAAGAAACATTCTTGGTCCTGGGCTTATAGCGTGATACATAAATGTATATATATATATAAACTAAAAGGTATGCACAGCTTTCTCATATGTAGCGGTATAGGCTATATAAAGAAGAAAGAAATACAATTAAAATTAAAAGGAACAGAACAGACACTGCGGAGGCCCTACCCTAAATATTGTAGCAATGTTGTATTTAAATCGTCATAAGTAAAAATGTTGTAAAACCAATGATCTTAATTCTAAATAAGTAGTGCTATATAAAAAAATCAGACATGTTAATTCAATTAACATAAATATTCTAATTGATAAAGAAGTGCTTTAGAAGTCATATACCGAGCGCCTGTCTCATTTCTTGATAATGTCTATTATTTCTAACCGAAAATTCAGAAAATTATGGTATCGTAGATGTATGTATTGTATACATGTATGTGTTGTATCCAATTATTCTTCATTTTTCCTTTTACAAAACATTTCCAAAATGTTTGTTTTCCATTTTTGTTACATTTCCATGAGACTAACGAAAATACATACTTCTCTGATCGGACGCGCCTCAATACATCAACACAGTATTCTTCACATTGTACATTCAAACACACAATTCTATTATACACAAAGGAATAATTTCTTTTTTGATATTGCTTTATGCATGAACATTGCACATAAGATTGTCAGAAGAAGAATAATAAGAAGAGGAATAAAACCACGATTACATTCATATACAAGGACCATATTATATTATTTATACAGATATAGGTTCACATGTGATAGGTTAGAAAATTGCCATGTAAGGAACTTCAAACCATGCGATGATTTCACTTTAAATCGCATTAATTTTGTAGATTGTTCATGGACATATTTATTCCTAGAGACACGATTTGTTCAATCAAATGTGATAAATAACAGTTTTATCACCGCCATTACTCAGTTATCGCAAAATGTGAGAGTTCACAGAAATATTTTTACTTCGTCGACCTAGATCCACAAATAGTAGGTACCTACGTACGTCTACCGTCCTAGACTATCGATTTTTATTTTATTGCTTTTATTTCTAGACTTCACTTAGATATATGACTCGTAACTTTACAATTCTGATATACAGTAAAACAGGAATAGGAAACATTAAAATAAGAGAAACAGTTATAATTAATTTTCATATCTTATAAGAAATAAGAGTAACAGTTATAATTCACTTTGAATCTAATAAGAAAACTGTAACTTACGTGAAAGGAACTGAGAAAAATTGCATTATAAAGCTGTTAAAATAAAAAAAATTGATATTCAATAGCAAAGATATTAGTAACAAAGACATTTTTGATAGGCTCCTTGAGAAGCTTCTCGCTTATGAAAATATTCAAAATGCCACAAAACGAATGAAGATAAAGAAGCATAGCGTAGATACTTAATCTAAGCTTATCTGAATTTGTTATTTTCTAGTTCTGGTCCAGCAACTCCTAACCCAACGATAGTTCCTAAAATTACCTAAATAACTTTAATTACGAAGAAATATTTATTTTATTTCAATATAATATAAACGACTAGTGTAATAGTGAGAAATATATTTGTAAAGCGAGTGTTTTAAATAAAAGTGTCAATAAAAAGAATGTCAGTGACATTGTCCAACGTATTTATAAAGAATCAAATGAATTTTCCCATGAAACGTGAATTTGAAGAGTTTAACAGCGAAGAAAATGACAAGAAGGATCAAAGCGATAGCAATATTTCTAGTGACGCTAATTCAGAAGCGAGCGATGTAGAGAACAGTGGTCCTAGCGATGATACCCATAATACGGCACTTGATTACACAGAGAACGCTTTATCGTTACACCCTGTAGCGAGTTTAATTAAAAAAGAATTTCTACCGGAATTCGATTTCAACAATCCGTTTAGAAATCAAAATTTAACTTTCAAAGATAGTTTCCAAAATCCGCGTTCGCCGTTCCTTTTACCTACGCAGTTATATAAAAATTTTCTCGCTAATCTCAGTAAGAGGAGGCGAAATGTTGCTGATTGTTATTCATTGTATCCTAGAAATATTTTATTTTCAAATGGCTTTGGTTTGGAAACATCTGATGATGAAAACAATGCTGACAGGACTACCGAATCTCCGGATGAGGTAAATAAGACGATGTATCCCAAGACTGATTCTATTTTACATTGCCAGATAATTTTATTCTGTTAAATATAATAAATACTGATGTATTTATTGCTGTATTATTAATAGCAGCTCGGTAGAATTTAATTTAGTATTAAAGGTTCTTATTAAGTAGTCTTTACCCGACTGCTCCAGAAGGAAGGTAATGTTTTTCTGATGTATGTATGTCTATCGCTTGGGCGCATTCTGTAGCTTGATGAACTTAGATTCGTCTGCATCGGGGGAGTGCTACAGAATATTTAATTAATTTACTAAGATTAATATTATGCATGTAGTACATTTCTTTAAATACTCTTATTATTAAAAATATGTTTTTAATGCAATTCGGTGTTGTTCTAGAAGGCGGGGGCGTCGTCAGCGTTTGTGTGGAGTGGAGGGGGGGTGACAGGAGGAGGGGGGCAAGAACAAGCAGCAGCGCAGCCCGCCGCCGTGCCTACTGGTGAGATCTTATTTCTTTTTCTTGCCTCGGTTTCTTCTCTTCTTCCTTCATAGTACTTCATTTATGCACGGTAGTGTTGTTAAAGTTATTTTCAAAGTTTGTTTACATCAGTGAACTAATGTTATAGTTAACCAGCTCAGAAATTTTAGCTTTTATGAAATTCTTATTGGAACAATACCGTGTTCCTGATAGACTTCCTTAAAATGTATCCCATAAGGCTAAACTGATTGTTGTTCTAATTGGAAAATCTTATGTTCTTGTAAGATTCCATATTGTATAAGATTGTTTCTTGAATGAAATTCTTTGATCTTTAACTAAATATAGACCACTTGTTTGTCTCACTTGAAACATAAGCAACCATCAACCATTTGGCTGACTAGATAAGTCTGAATTCATTCACATGTTTTGAATTTGAGAAGTCATAATTTACACTATTAGAGACATTTTATAATTTATATAATTTTAAATAAGCAATGAAGAGATATGCAGTATCACAGGGTTGCACGATAGTGTTATTATAAAAATGAAGAAAGGAATACTAAGATGGTTTGGGCACATGGAAAGAATGAGTGATGAAAGACTGACGAAGAAAATCTATAGAGCGAAAGTTAGTGGTAAAAGAAGCCAAGCAAGACCAACGCTGACTTATGACGATCAAATAGCTAGAGTGTTAGCCGACGGAAATGTCAAAAGCACTCGCATACCTAGGCGAAAATGTGTGAGGAGAATAATGAGATTTGAGGAAGCAAAAGAAGTATGTAAGGACCGCGACGCTTGGCGGTCCGTCCTCTCTGACTACCCCGTTGGGGATACAACGTGAAGATATGTATGTATGTATAAAATTTTCTTTAAATTGACTTATCTGGCAATTTAGAAAATAACCGTGAATTATAAAAAATGTTATGTGAAACGAAGCATAATATCTGTTATAATGCAATGTGCTCTCTACAGAAAGAAGAGAATATAAGACTATTATTCTTGCAGAATTTTTGAAATGGCGTGCATAACTGGTATCATACAAAGTCAGTTTTTTTGTTTATCAGCTAAAAGGCAATTCAGTGGTAGGTAAGTGATGGCTTCTGGACGATAAGTAGATTCATTGGGGCTACTTGCAGGCACGACTGGCGGCGGCGGTGCTCAAGGTCTCGTGCACTGGATGTCGGTGATGGCAGAGCACATGGGAGGGGGCCACCACGACCCCTCCCACTACGCGCTCCCACCATGGAACAACGGTGGCGTGGATGTAAGTACCCACTAATGTGTAATCGTAATCGATTACAATGGAAATTATCTGCAAAATGTTAGCTTTTATTTAATTTAACTGACTACCCCGTCTTCGCACGGGTAGACTTTTTTTTAATCTAAATATGCCCCGTGCTACTCGCTGATAATGTAACTTTCTATAGGTGGAAGAATTTTTAAAATCGGTTATATAGTTATTGAGTTATCCTCTACAAACTATTACATTTTTCTCTTCATAATATTACTAGCGACGCGCCCCGGCTTCGCATGGGTAGATATTTTTTAAAAATAAAATACAACCCGTGTTACTCGCTGATAATGTAGCTTTCTATAGATGAAATAATTTTTGAAATCGGTTGAGTACTTTATCCATTACAAACAAACAATCAAATTTCTCTTTATAATATTAATCTATATCTATATATAGATTAATATTAGAATAGATATAGGTGCTACTTATAACTCCTAAATGATCGATTAAGCAGCAAACCGGCTAACAAGCGTATCGTTTCTGCTCTGACGCTTCAAATTCGCGTAATAATTTTATTATTGCCATCTTTTACAGTTCAATTGTAAAAAAATATTTAATATCGAAAGTTTTATCGTTTCTCTATCCAGAAAAGTTATTTTTTACGTATGTTAGTTTTGGTTTTACTGTTTCGCAAATCAATAGATTTCAAAGAATCTGTAATTAAGATAACGTTAATGTTAGTGTACCCTTAAAGTCTTTGGGGTCTTGATTGACATTTTAATCTATAGGTACTAATATTATAAAGGAGAGAGCGGATCTTGTAAGTTCGTTTATATGTGGAGGGTAATCTCTTGAACCATTGTACCTATTTGAATAATTATTTCACCATTTGAATGGTACATTATTCCAGATCTCGGTACGGGCCTCAATTATTTATGAAATTTTAAAAGTTACTATTTCGTAGTTTTTCTACTGTTTACGTAAAATATCACAAATACTAACGAAGAACTAATTTCAGAATCTAACGCTTCATATTTGTCATATATATCTTATTTACATGGGCTTATGAGAACTGTACTATTTTTTTTTATGACGAAGATTTAAAGATCGTTGATATCCGATTTTCTTAATGTCTACTGTAATGTGTATCTCGTATTAACTCAATCAATATTTGATTACAATAACGTAATTAGCTTAATAATCTAATATTAAAGTAATATTTAAATTTAGCACTTAATTCAAATGCAAATGTCACAACTGCGTGAGTGTTATGTTACGACTTAATATACAATCTCCAATCTCACCAACTTTATTAGCAATTCAGAAGTCTGCGTTTAATCGTCTCTAACTTAAGTTACCAACTTACTAATGTAACGTTATGCAAACTGTTCTGTGTAATTACAACAATTACTTGCAGTCGGCTGCTATTTCAATATTTCGTAAGTTTCTCACAGGGGTTGTTCAACTAAATGTCTGTTCAATTCCTAAAAAAACAATAAATTTATGAAGATAAAATATCACTTGACAAAACTTTTAAGATTTTAAAGTAAAATTTATTTGCCGCTGGCACTTATTCAATATTTTCACTGAGACTGATATCATTGTTTTATTTTGTACAGTTCTTTTAATTTATTGTACATAACATGGAGATGAGTAGGTACGCAAAAAAAGAATAAAATAATCGCTTTTAAACCTACCAAGGTATAAAAAGGTGTTAAATCGAGAGCTTAAAAAGCAATTTTTACATATATTCTAGGATAAAAAGTGTTTACGGCAGTATCTGCAACAACATTGGTATATGCCATACACTATATGGTATAATCAAATTACTGTTACTAGAATTTATATTTTTGATATCGTGTTTATCCACACATTCCTTCAATTAAGAACTTTAAAATTAAATGTTTGTTATATGCCTTAATAGAGATCTTTGATTATTTATTATCTTCAAATCAAATCAAATCAAATCAATTTATTCAAGTAAACCCAATCACAAGGTATTTTTGAACGTCAAATCTACTTTAATTCGGTTCAAAGAGAAGAGAAAAGAAAACCTGGACACTGAGAAGAACCGACAAGAAACTCAGTCAGGTATAATTTTTTCAACATCCTTTTACAAAAGGTTTATTAAAATACAATATTCAGAGAGCCAGTAAATGCATGTGCAGAGAAAATCATTTCCAGACTATTGTTTTATCTTCAACGAAATCGTTTATTTTATAGTATGATTGTCTAATCAATGTACGTTTTATAACTAATCTAAATATATTTTCTGTTAATTGAGTGACTTCTTGAGGAACTTTATTATAAAAATCTTCTTAATTTTATGTTTTTTTTTATTTTCTACAAAAATTGTGTATGTTACCTTTTTGTCAAATTATCGCGAAGGTTATTAATAAAAAACGTTACCAACATTTTTTTCTCACGACACTCCATTTGCATACAGGTCCCTACACTCCTAGATCATTTATTATTAGACAAATGAAAGAAGAAAAGAATTCGCGCATCGTATACTAAATAGACAAAACCCGTTTACCATTCCGAACGCATCATTACCAGTTTTTCAAACAAAATGTTACGTGCTACTCAATTCACTTTTATTTAACTGAATATAAGATTCGAAATTCGTTTTTGGATAAGCATTACATTTTGTTCGTGGCTGCGTTCCCAAAGCACTTGATCAATGAAATTTTCAACGCCCGCAGCGTTGTAAAAATATGCAAATATTTTTTGGACAACCCCATCTTTTTGTCGCTGAATGTGAGTCGATTTTGCAGCTTTTGCGTTTAGATTTAAAATTCATTTTCAATTATCTCCTTCATGAGTATTTGCAAGGTATAATTCTATATCATATTTTATTACTATTACGTCACATTTATTTTGATTGTGTAGTTTTATAGATACGTTTAAAATGACGGATTAGGTAAATGTAGCGAGACACTCGAAGGAATTAGGGATATTTTTTGATTAATCATTGCCTACATATCATAAGATCTAAACGGGAACTTTTAGTTTTGTTCTCACAGAAAGATTTTTGCATAAGTAGTTGACTATGTTTATGGGAAGAATTTGAATGAGTTTGTCATTAATTTAGCACATTTTTTTAAATAATAATCTCGTGAGAAGCGAAATCTGTTTTCAGTTTCGCTGTTACTGATTTGTTACTAGTATTTAGTTCGTATTATAACGTGTTATACCACGGACTAGTACTAGTACATATAACATATTATAACGTACGTTCTAATACTAAGTACTAGTACTTAAAAGATCAGTAAGAGCGGAGTTGAAAACAGATTTCGCTTCTCAATTTCTTCTTGTCTCTATTGATAACAAATGAAAAAAATAGTATGATGGTTAAGGCGACGCATTGGAAATTTTGATGACAGGGATCCCAATTTTTCTAAGTGACTATAAAACGTACGAAAGTGATATAATTGGTAATCTGATTTTTCATTTCATTGACTTTATTTTACCAGTTGCGATACAAGATTGGTTAAGGCGACGCATTAAAGATTTTGTCGGCAGAAATCTCAATTTTTCTAAGTGACTACAAAACGTGTGAAATGATATTTGGTTACCTGATTTTTCATTTCATTGACTTTATTTTGCCAGTTGCGATACACGATTGGTTAACTTTTGTAACACACCAAAAAAATATCACAGAAACCTCTTTTAAAACAGAGATTTACATTTTTCGGAGTAACGGGACCGAATTATGTTTCTAAATTTTCTATATAATTTAATCTGAACCTATTCTTGAAATTGTAGGTTGGATTTTTTAAAATTAATTATAGTTTTTAAAATAAACGAAAATAACTGTTTTTAAGTATTTCTCGTATTTTTCGTAAGCTAGCGCGCGCACGTTTACATAGAGCAGATCAGAAGGTCTAATTTAAATTTAATTATTGTTTATCACTGCGTCGCGTTTACAATAGTAACAAAATTGTAAGTCTTAGTAGAAATTATCCTTTTGCATATGGCAACATTAAACTTGTGATGTCAATTTTTAATGTAGCAAAAACTCAGTTCTTAGCTAAGACTGTATCAAATGTGGTCAATATACTTCGTTGTTTCTTTGTAAGAACTCGTGGCAATTAAATATATAAGCGTATATAAGAATGTGTCGTATTATTTCGACTGAAGTTAAAGTTATAGAAAAATGGTTTTTTTTTTTGTATTGTACAATATTGAAACAGACAAAAAGGACGATGAATGAAAACTTCTTGCACGTGGATCTCATAAATTGAATCTAAAAGACGCAATGTTATACGCCTGTAATGAATATTATATTGTGTTAGCTATTGTCAACATTCGTGATCAACTGTTATAATCATAATCAATGACGGATGGCAACACTATTATTTTGAAGGTGTTGCTGCTTAATAATATCGTGGTATCTTTGAATGTCAAAAAATTAGTGAGTCGAAAAAAAAATGTGTGCGGTTGGGGGATCCCCGTCAGGAACCAAGTTCCTTAGCTGCAATTATATTTCTTAAAACTTAATTGCAATAATGAGACCAATAAAACTCACGTATGATTTAAAACCAAAAACAAAAGCCCCACGTGGCGCTTTTTCCTTACGTGACGATTTCTACAAACTCAAACGCATGCCGCGTTAAAGAACTTCGTTCTAAAATACACGAGCTAGCGAGAGAATATCTTTTCATTATAATAACATAGGTATCATATGTTTCCACCCACGTTGATATTCTAGAAAAACGAAAAGCTTCTAATTGTCTAAGACTCAGTTGTAACTTTGCGAAAATTCACCTCGAGTAATGAGGTCGTGTGGTTTATGGCTACCTACCGCTCAAAGTTTTCAACTTGTTGGTCAACACATATTCCGTGTCTCGACTAAGCATCTACAGGAAATTTTAGATATCAGACTGAGTTTGAGTTCTGAAACTCGACTTGTGAATATTCTCCAAATTGTCGATGTTGGGTAGCTAACAAATCTGATCTATGAAATTTCCTGAAGGTGCTTCTTGAAAGGCAAAACACGTGTCGATGAACGTGTTTGAAACTTTGAGTGGAAGATAACCAAAAAACAACGTTATTACGTCTTGCTCTCACTAGATTTTATAGCATCAATCTATCTCTTATAAATAATAATAAGAATAATACTGCAGATAATTACACAGATTGTGTGACTCCAAACTAAGCAGTAAGCTTGTACTATGGGTACCACACAACGAACTCTGGGGGAGTTCCCAGTAACACCCATACTCCAAGCCAATTCAGAAAAGTTCGTTTTCCTAAATTGACCTGACCGGGGATCGAACCCGAGACCCTACCTTGGAAACCAGATGCATATGCCACTGTGCCAACGGGCCAGTCAATAATAATAAAGCTGGTGTTTCACACACAACGTAAGTACTGATGCATGAGTAGCGTGTCCTTCTTACAAGTAATATTATTGAATTAATTAACAAGTAGTCACAACAGAAGTCAAGCACTTACTTTAGAAACACACAATTAGTGTGATTGTCTCGAGATTATTTAAAAAAAAATATGCCGTAACAACATTTTACGCATTGAGTGCGGTCGAGTGAGATCGCTATCGGTTATCAAATCGGTCGAGCGGACTCGCCCATGTATTTTTATCAATACACGCAAGAATTTTCGCATGGTTTCACGCGAATGACTCGAGAAAGTGCCGTTCGTACACACCGTTTAGCGTTTATTAAATTTGTTTTCATTTGTTTCATTTATAACATGTTACTTCATGTGATTAGTAACGTAACGATGTTTTAAAAAAATATGGAAAATATGTTCTTCTTTTTCATTTCGGACCTGGGAAGGCAAGAAAAACAGAATGTACTACTCGCAAAAGTCGACTCGCAAAATAGACTTGTGTAGGCGATAAGCTAAAAACTAGGCATTACATAATATGATTGCCCTTAGCCGTGTGTACGCTAAAGATGCGTATATTAAATCTTTTGAAAGAAATCGTTTTGTTCAGAAGATATGGATACATGTGTATGTATCCATATCATACATATGTATCTTCCCTAACGGGATAGTCAGAGAGGGCGGAGCGCCCACCGTCGCGGTCCTTACATACTTCTTTCACTTCCTTAAATCTCATCATTCTCCTCACACATTTTCGCCCTGGTATGCGAGTGATTTTGACATTTCTGTCCGCTAACACTCTGGCTATTTGCTCTTCGTAAGTAAGCCTTGGTATTCCTTGGCTTCTGCTACGACTCACCTTTCACTTACTTACGCACTCACTTTTGCTCTGTAGATTTTCTTCGTCAGTCTCTCATCACTCGTTCTCTCTATGTGCCCGAACCATCTAAGCACTCCTTTCTTCATTTTTACAATAACACTGTCGTGCAACCCTGTCATACTGCGTATCTCTTCATTGCTTATTTTGTCCACAAGGGTGACTGTTGAATATTTCAAGGGGTCCCATTTCTACTGCCTTTATCTTATTTTCACTCGATTTCAGACATATCCAGATATAATCACTCATATGAATCGTTAAATCCCGAATATTTCAACAATCCAAAAGATAAAATTATATTCACAATATCGATATATGTATCTTATGTATCTTTAGTCTATTTTGAGTGAGTTTGATTCGAACATTAGATGCACAATGAAACAATTCTTTTACTTAGAGTTCGATAAAAAAGAAACGATTAAACTAGTACATAATAATTTCTTTCCAATAATTTAATTTGAGTTAGTTTTTGGTTTTTAGCTAGCTTAATAATATACGATACTCCTGATTTTCCATCACGCATACACTTACTTTTCCTGTAATCCTCTGTCTCTTTTTGATTCATTAATTCGTGCGACTGTCGACAGTCTATATATTTTATTGCCTCGATCAGTTTTAAATAAATCTTACTGGCAACAATTTGTAAGATGTAATTCGGAAACATGTGATTCACTGATTTAATCACTCTTTTCGACGGACGTATGTCCTTTTTATCAATCACTCCTGAGTTACACCTGTGTATTGTGTACGTCCAAATAATTACTGTTTAAATTAACAGACTTGATAATCGGGTCGCCTGAATAGGAAATGGCGGGAATTTGAAGGAGACCACTGGACATCAAACATGGGACCCTTAACTGATAAAGCAGAAGCAATAACATTTGCACTTACTATATAGTCAATGAATTTTATATAAACTTTTTTTATGAGCATGTCGTTATTTAATTGATTAATTATTACATTCCTTTTCTTCGCAACAATAACGTTACATTCACACTAAGAAACATAAAAAAACGACAACTAAATAACAATACCACATTGATACATCAAAACACAATAAAAATGGTATAGGTGTCGGGATAGGTCGACTTTTTGAGTTATGGCAAAAAAATTGCCAATATAAATATATCGGTATGTTCCCCTGCTAACGATATTTTGATGACTGCCTCTGAATACGTAGAATAATGAAATAATAAAAGAGACAAAAAAGAGAAACTTATAACACTACTATGTCTGCACACTGGGGCGAGCTTAAAAGCTGGCCAAAAAACAGTCTCGATGTTCATGACAATAGCTGTCGGTTACCTACGTATTCTTTTTTATTTATATTTAAATAACGGTTCATTTAAGTAAATAAAAAATAAGGAAAGTTCTATCCTAGTCTTCTTAAATAATTTAAAATGGTATCGTAAAAACAAAATATATCTGTAGATTTGTTAGGTGACTATAAAATAATACAATCTAATAACTCAAATAAAAATTTAAAATCCCCTATACAAAAAACAAAGAAATTGGATTAATGTTGACTAAACATAGCTAAGAACATTCTTTAAATTGGTTTAAGAGCTACAAAACAAGCACACTGACAGACACAGCCAGATAACACGTACAACAATAACAGCGTCAACAGCGGCGTCAATATGAAACGCCTTTCTTTTACACGAAGGGTTATTTTCCCTTATTGCTCATTTTCCCGTGCAGGTCATAAAACCCTGGCTACGAGGCAGGGCTTATCATAATGTCATTAGATGATTGACTAGCAATTCCAGTAAACAGTATGATAAATAGGACATGGAATGATTCTCACGTTTTAAAACATGTTATTATTTACACTATTGATATGGAAACATATTGTTATTTATATTTGTACATTTTCATAAAGCGCCATATAAATCTTCGTCAATCAAATTCAAATTCTATAAACTAAAAACGAACAATTAATCGCAATAATTAATAAATACACTTTCTCATGAGGATAAGTTATTGCCAATCAGTCAAGCGTCTTGAATCGATTATTACAATCGATTATATACTACAATTCAAATTAACCATTTGTGAGTTATCAATGACGACTTAATTACAGTACGTCAAAATCAATTATGCACGAAAGAATATTTGAATAAGATGCATTTCTTAATCATTTATCAAAATCGCTTTAGGGCTGAGAAACAAAGTTCGCTATTGTTATATTCACCCCTTTTTTGTCTACAAAATCATGAATCGGACCACTGTTTGCGAATCCATTGCTAGTTCTTTATTAGACGTTTTGGTTTTTTACATATAGACAAAGTAATGGAATGAGCATTCTTTATATTTTTATTAAAACAGGGTGTGATACATAAATCCCATTTGTCTCGGATTTTATGCTTGATTACGCCGAATCTTTTTCTGTTCGCTATATTAATTATTTTTTTCTAACCAGGTGCGTCGTTACGGGTACGATTTTTCACTTTTCATATCGCGTTAGTTTTACAGTTGCTTGAAGCGATTATTTATAAAGATTGAGTGCAAAATATAGACAAAATAAATAACAATTTCAAGGTTCTATTTCAAAATAACACGTATTTTTCTAATATTTATTACGTGTAATTTAAATATTTCCAATAGTTACAATACTTATGAGTATTTCTGTAGATTTAATTTAACGATACTCAAAGAATCTTATTTAGGTCGTTATCGATTAAATTGAAAGCTATGGATACGATGAGCCAATTTTTTACACGTAAGTATAGCACACATATGCACATATCTTCACGCTCTCCATAATGGGATAGTCAAGGAGGATGGATTGGCAAACATAGTGGTCCTTACATACTTCTTTCGGAACCTCAAATCTCATCATTCTCCTCGCACATTTTCGCTTAAATATGAGAGTGCTTTTGATATTTCCGTCAGCTAACACTCTGGCTATTTGTTTTTCATAAGGCAGCCTTAGTCGTAAGTACATGATTTCAAAAAGATGTTTTATATCTTTCAAACGGCATACTGTTTATATGTTCTTGAATCTAATTCGTTCAAAAATCAATGTTAGTTCGTTCGTATTTTATGCGCTGCAATTTGATCCTGAGGAAGGACATAGGTTATTTTAATAATAAAAAACGCGGACGAAGTCGCGGGCATTAGCGAGTATTAAATAAAATTTTCTTTAAAGAAAATATCATTACCTATGGAGAGCGAAATATCGACTAAGATATAAAGATTTTCAGTGTTTCATTCCAAAATTGGAAATGTGGGTCACTCATCACCTTGGTGTCTGTCGCAATCGCGTTTTTAAAGACTATTTGACCTAAACAGCTGCATAATTTGGTATAATCGTAGTAAGTAGCAACCCAAATAGAGACGGAAACTTTAAAAGTACTGTTTCAACTTTAAGGGTTAGTTGGAGAGGAATGATTAGGAATGATGAGATTTGTAAGGACCGTGACGCTTGTAATTCCGTCCTCTCTCAAAAACAGAATTATTCTCGTAAAGTTACTTATTAAATGATATTTATGCCTAAACGGCGAGTTGGACTCTATGGGGACCAAGAGCTTGCATTTAGAAACACTTCTTTATGACAATTGGGTTTTATTTTTTACGTCGACGATCTATCGTCGCATTTTGGCACTTTCTTTATGATGACGCTGCGATCACACTATTCACACGTTGAAACACCGACGGATTTATATTCCTTTTCCAATAACCTTGTAAATGTAAATAGGAAGTATTTTTTTTTGCATCATCATGGCTATTAAATAAAAAGTCTTGTATCTGTATAATTCGTTAATTTGAGTTAATTTTCTCCACATTTTAGGAAAAACCTATAATTTGTATTGACCCTCCCTTATCATTGAAAGTATAGGTATAGTACAATCTGAAAAAAATCATGAACACGTCGAAAACTTTATAAATAACCGCGACGCCGTGTCCGAGCAGCAACGGTGCAAATCAGATAAGCTGATTCTCCTGTATATACGACACACATATGTATATTATCAGATAAACAGATCGGCCGCCATTTCGCTGGAAAACAGCACCCACACATCTACATTGTATTTGGTTTTATTGGCCTCTTTTCTAAGTTCGGGATAGGCCGTCTGGAGTAGGTCGAATTACCGGAGTTCTGGAGTGTTATTATGTGGAATTAACATTCCAAATAGTGTGATTGATAAAAATTATAAGGATTACATAATACTAACGACACCCACTTCGTGCGATGCGATGTGCGATGCGTGCGATGTTGAATGTTTGAAACACACTGAATTTTTTTATTCAAATTTTCGTTCAAAAATACCATCCGAATTTTAGAACTTTTCGGTGGATTTTCTCAAAATTTTCTTTCATACAAACTTTGTCCTGACAATTACAAACACAAGAAAAATACTGGTCCAGCCTTTTTCAAATGATGGTCTTTCATACATGCAGCAATTGATTTTTATTCATATAGATTAGGTTTTTTAAATACAGTTCTACGACAAATTTTATTTTCGATTCAAATTTTGTACGACTCGTAACAACTGACAGTATGAAAATTAGACTTCATACATTTTTGATGGCAAAAAAGGGCAATACAAGATCGTTCAAGCATTTATTTTTGCATTTTGCAATAGCACTTGGATGCAGAAACGAATGCTCAGATATTTCTAGCAGATAAAAACAATGAGAGACGAAAAATTGGCGAAAAAAATTTACAATTTGAAAGTTGAGTGTTAGTAGAAATCAAGGAAGCCTAAGGCTGACTTATAAAGATCAAATAGCCAAAGTGTTAGCTGACGGATATGTTAAATGCACTCGCATACCTTGGTGAAAGTGTGTTAGGATAATGATGAGATTTAAACGGAGCCGCGAGTAATGTGAAAGGATCACAATGCTTGGTACTCCATCCTCTCTGACTACCCCGTTAGGGATACAACGTGAGGTTTTGAAAAGGTTAAGCCATACTGCATTACAGCACGAAGTGGACCGGTTCACCCGGTAAAATACTACCCTCTCACAGAATATCGGCGTGAAATAACAGCAGCATCTATTGCTGTTGTGTTTCGTTCAGTGAGTAAGAGTGCCGGTGGCCCATCTCCTCCCTCCCCCTTCTTTCCCTATTTCCCTAAAGGCCGGCAACGCACCCGTGATTCTCCGGACGTTGCGGGTGTCCATGGGCGGTGGTGGTCACTCTCCATCAGGTGACCCGCTTGCTCGTTTGCCCCCTCTTTTACATTAAAAAAAAATGTGCGTATGATGAATTATATTTTTTTATTTTTTCACGATTTTAGTTATTTTTTATTTTTTTCAGTTTAGAATATGTTAAAACGTTAATATATGATAAATCTTAGAGAATTTTTCGCACAAACTACCCCTATGCGAGAATGTGAGAGCAACGTGACTGTGCCAATTAATTATTGTGAACATTGCCTCAGAAAATCTATTTTTATAATTTCAATTAGCATATAATTCAAAGGAAAAAAAAAATACAACCGTATAAAATTGAAAAATTGTTAATTTCACAGAATTACTTATTTTTTGTATCGACTGTACCAAACTGTAGCTAACACTTTGTTTCCAAAAGTTTAATTAATGTCAATTTAATCAAGTGTCAAATTGGAAATTAATAAGAAACAACTTTTTAAACACTTTTTCAATAGGGTAAAAGAAAAAAGCTTCAGGCAGGCAGTAATTAAATATTTCTACACTAATTTTTCGTAATTTAGTCCTTCGATTTTATTTTCATTTCGCGCTTTTTAGGGTGCCCACCCATTCATTTTCATGAACTAATTAGGTCTTGTTAATTATTCTACTAAGTTATTCAATTTCTGTAATGGCTATTGATACTCGTGTAGCGATGTTATAGCAATAGCCGGGACCAACGGTTTGATTCAATATGAATAACAAAATTACAATAGGAATGCCACTACATCACCCATCCAATGGCCGACTATGCGGACGCTACTTAATCTCATTGATCATATCAAACATTTTAGCACCTACATTATATGTATCTTATTTAATTGACAAGAAAAAAATTATTGCGTAGTTCTTGAACTGAATCTCATAATTGAAACACTGGCCCTATAAAGAAACTTGAGAGTCCTAGAATAAAAAAACAATTGCTAATTTGACTTAGAATTTGAATGTAATGACGTATAATATCCATAGTTTTTATGTTAAAGTCGTATTTATTTTAAATATTAAAAAAAAAGTATGCAGATTTTAATTAATATTCGACTATGTTTCTTGATGGTTCTAATTAAAAAACTAAAAGCCCGACTTTTTAGCCTTTGCCCCGTTTCATATTTTAATCCATGTAACATTATTATGTTATGATAATATAAGAACTACTCCAATGCTTTCTTTACTTTGGAGAGGTTACCTAAAATACAGATAATATCACAGTTCTCACACTGAAGCTTATAATTGAAAGACTGACTTTACAAAGAAAGCCGAAAGTCCTATTAAAAAATAACTTGCTATTTGGCTTACACTTTGAGCATTACAAGTATTCCAGCGAGCTGTATCATACCCACAGCAAAAGCTATTTTTATTAAGAATCTGAGTTTATTATATTGAAATCGTGTTGGTTTGAAAAACGGTGAAAACAAGTGCGAATTTGACTCGTAGAGATCTCCGTATGAAATGTATAGAACGGTTTTTTGTACCTAATAAGAGATATATGTACGACAGGTACATACACATACATAGCTTTATAATATATAGCGACACGGCCCGGCTTCGTACGGGTAGAAATTACTTTGAAAATAAAATACAGCCCATGTTACTCGCTGAAAATGTAACTTTCAATGGGTGAAAGAATTTTTGAAATCGGTTCAGTAGTTTTTGAGTTTATCCATTACATACAAATAAACACAGTTTACCTCTTTATAAAACTAGTATAGACTTTGAACTTCAAGAATTTTTGTAATATTTTTCGTGTAAACTTTATATGAGGCCGTACATTCTCCGAAACGCTAAAAATTTCAAGTCTTGTAGTTTTGAGAAAAGAATGGGAAGAGAAAGAAACTCAAGTTCGAATAAGCGATTTTCAATGTACAATATTTTTGCATTTCAAACTCAGACTATACAAAAAGAAGAGAAATTTGGTTAATGTTATCGCAACAGATTTCGTGTTCAATTTTTATGTATTTTCATTTCATTACAAAAATACATAGACTTCAATAACTGATAATGGCACTTCTTCTGCTCCAAGATCTCTTTTCGACCACGTCGTGCGCTGCTATTACTTTCGTTCTTCTCACACGCGCTTTACATCCAGCGAATACCTTCATTGACCTCAAGAGGTTAAAATGGGGAAAGCGAGTCTTTACAATAACTATATCATTTAATTTCCTTAAGCATCAACAGTCACCGAAAACAAAAGCCAAACCTCACAAACAATGGCATACAATAAACTCACATATCTATCGCACAACGGTGCCCACAATTTTGACAGCAGAGAGACCGGTCCGGGAAGATTAATGGTCGCTCTACTCATCGCGGTAATGACGCCCCGTCCTCCCCGCTCGGTCTAATGACATCCAGTGTAGGGTGACGCGGGGATAAGGAGCACGCGGTTTTAGGATTGATATGTTTTCCAAATCCGTTCGACGCACACCAGTTTCAATATATCGATCATTAAATTTTAAAAAAGAAACATCCTTAAACTACTAATTTAACACACATATTCATGATTTTTCTTCCATATTGTATGCTGATTATAAAAAAAATACTCAGTATTTTTATTTATTAAAATCATAATCTCTTTTCGCTAGAAAATACAATTGAAAATCGACTGTAACTAATCGTAAAACATAGATGTATACAAAAATGTAGAGATATGTATTGTTACTCACCTTTGATTTCATTTATAGCACTGGGTCTCACTGATATAAACTTTGAATAAGTACCAGCTTCTCGTTAGTTCTCATGTATTTTATGTTGATGTAATATTGTTATAAATTTTTTTTTGTATCAAAAGTAAAATTTGACGTGAAGTGATTACTAAAGTGATCTGTTTGACTCTTTCTTAACAACGTAAATAAGAGTAATCATTAACTAAAGTGCGAAGAACATTCAACACAAATACAATGACAAATATAATATCCCTTTATAAACTCGAATAGTGAAAATTGAGTGAGTATAAGTTCTCTCTCTGTCACTCCTAGCGCTGGGCAATAACACTGCGAGTTTGTGATGTCGCAGCTCTGTAGCGCCATCTTCTAACTAATCCCCACTGTGCCCACAACATTGAAGCTTAAAAGCCAAGAACTCCCATTTTCACAATGAGTTTTAAGTAGCAATTTTTTTTTCATTTGTATTCAAGATTTTTGATTATTTTAATAATGTAAAGTAAATAATAAATATGGAATATATTAGTTTTAACAGCAATCAACTAGTTTATTGTTAAATAAGTATGAAAATAGTATTTATTATTTTGGTAAAATGAAGCATTTTTAAATATGAAAAATATGAAAACTGTTCTACGAATGTAATCTTTTTTAAAAAATGCGAACGCATCGTCACCCTCCTAGCATCCTTGGTTAATGTCTTCGCTGTAACGAAAAAAAAGTCTGGCATGTTTATCTTGGCCAAGACGCGGAGTCGTTGCGAATTGCCCCGGTGAATTTCGGGACGCCCCTAATCGATTTTACTTCGGAACCGTCCAATTTGGCGGATTAATCGTGGACACCCTTGTGTACGGCTAATTTCCTTGTTTATGAGATATGATGATTGTGTTACACGTACTGTTATTGTTTTTTTCTCAATGAATAAAATATTCTTCCTAATTACTAAAACTTCACTGCATTATTCTATACGTAATATTTATAGAGTGTGTATATTAGGTATAAGAGTGGTTAAAAATTTGATTTCATTTTATTGATTTGTGTATATTATTTAATAAGTTTCCCGTTTGTGTAAGAAAAAAACAAATAGGGTATGGGCCATCTACTTACCTTCTTCTACAACAGCAGTAAAGTTTGTACAAGGGTTAGGACTTATAATATGTAGGAGAGGCTAGCAACGTTTCACTGTGTAATGCTACGAGGCTCTGTCCACCTATCTGTGGTTATATCTATGGTCCATTGTGATAGAAAAATGAAGTGATGTATATATATGTGTTATGTGAAAAGTCATCAAAATTATTATTTTTTACATATGGAATATTTTTATTTGGAATCTCTGTAAATGTTAACAGTCTTAAAATGTAGAGTCAGACAGTTTTCCAAGCTTTGTTTCCGCAGCAATAAATATTCGTTCAATACAATATTATGATGTTCAATACAATGGTACGGTACATAACACACCGTATTATTGGGCACATAAATTTTCTTACTAAACTCTTTAAGAAACATTTGGTGAGGGGCGAGATATTTTAACCTGTGGGGTTGAAAGGTAGCGCGAATTAACGTTAGAAATGAGTTAGATGCATTGGTTTTGATACTAACATATTTTTGTACGCGTTAACTTCGTGTAGCTAATTTGATTACAAATCCGATAAAACATTTAAATTGAAAAAGAAAACAGTTTAATAAAATTATTAATGATGATACAACGTTATAATTCATATCTATATACCATCAACTTGATAATATACTGACAACAGTTGCATTAAAACATAATATGGATAAAAAAAAATTATAGGAAGGATTTTTTTTTCTCATTTTATCAGTAATAAAATATTACGCGTATTAAAAATTAAGCTATAATTATAATATTATTTTATTTACAAAATTAATCTAAATTTAATAATAGTTACATGCAAAGATGATTGAAATTAAAAAAAACAGCTCGACATAGAATACTAAACATTTTTTTGAACATTACAGCTTTCGAATATAATACAACGTGCAAATCGATTTATACGATCATAAAATATGTATAAATGAAAGTAGCCTTTTTTTCTATTAGAGATTAAAGAGACGTTAAAGATTCTTTTTCACTGTGATTGAATATCATGAAGTAAACAGTGCGTCTATTGTAAATATTAAAACTTTTTGAATGGCCTTACAACCTACATTAAATAAAAATAAAAAACACTTTAACCTTTTAAACAAGTTTCAAAAATAACTAGATATAATATCAACAACAATTGATCCAACTATACCACTAACTCATTCATTTCTCATGACGACAACATAATTTTAAAATACCAAAGGGTTATCTAACCGCTACATTTTTTCAATTTTACTTTTTTTTTAGCAACTATATTTGTCATCGTCTTTTTATAAAGCGTCTCATGGAGACATTATTTTTTTGAAGCATTAAAAAGATTTAGGAGTTTAGTCTTTGTCAGCTTTCTCAATTAAAAAAAATGATGATGCTCGAACAGTCAATGGTTTAGCGGATTAAGTTTTGTATTAACGCTCATTGCACTTCAGAGTAGGCATGGAAAACATTTTTTTTAATGTGTTTGCTAACTAGGCAGGTGTTTCTCACGTATTACTTAACTTAATCTACGTCAAGTATTTCAGTTAAAAAAATCCAATCGTTTTATGTTTTCGTTCAGAGAATCGACAAGAAAATCTAGACATTTCATCATAGACAACATTGGACTAATTTTGACTTTTATTTGTAAGAATTTACGTCGGTAACTTAGACCATGCTATGCATAGGATCTAGGATCCAATTCCCACTAAAGTCTATTTAGAAAACATAATAAAAAAGTTATTATTTTTTGGTCTGTAGTATTTACTTCAGACAATGACATCATCTGTTTAACTTCAGATAAAACTGTAGACTTCTATAGAGAGTATCACACAACGAATTAGTGTTCGAACAACGAACGAGCTCAGTAAAACTTAACTTCCAACACAGCAATTTAGGATAATTTTCTTCGAACCCAGCACGAAGCCCTCTGTTTGGAAAGCAAACACACTAATCGCCAACGAGCCAGTCAATCAAATTAATCAAATAACAACATCAAATATATTAAGTATTAACAAAATTAAAGAATTAAAACTTCTCGACATAAGACTAAAAGCGTAAAAAATTCTGGAAAAAACTACAAACCTATAAACCTGTATAGTTAAGAAGGTATCTAAACAAACTTTTATTATTATGATTCAAAGCTGAAGTTCTTGAGGATGACTAAACCCATTGATTTCCACTAGTTTTAAGAATACTCGAAAACTACAGCAATGCAAAATACGGTCAGTCGATGGCTTTCCAAATTTAAATGCCCATTTTCTTCGTCGGGTATTAAAAACTGTCATTGAAACTTAAACGGTGTACTCTAGTATAATTTCCCTCGTAACATTGTAAGCTACTAAGCTATCTACAGCTATAGTATTTACGCATAAAGACTGTTACACATGAAACGAATTAACGAGATGAGTCGCCCACCATGAGTTGGTCTGTCGCCGCCCTAAGATGGATGGTGGTGCAAGAGACTTAAGCTGCAGACTTGCTACGTTGAATATTTAATAAAAACCGCTCTCTTTATCAAAGCGTTTACATTTTTATAATGCAATAACATAATATAACGTTCGCACAGCGAAGTAGTTAGAGGAAATTAATTATAATATTTTTATTTATAATGTCTGTAATATAATACGATTTATTGAACGAGCCCAAAATTTGTCTAATATTAAGCTACATGTTTGTATAATATCAACGCAATAAATGTAAAATAAAAATATAATTTATGCTAATTTTTATTCGATTCTTCTTTTAGAAAAACTGCCATTTTACGTTTTAATCTCATTGATGAGCATTTCAGATATTATATACTTATTGTTATATATCTTAAATAATAAATGAATTGTTTTATTTTTGAGTAATATGTACCTGTAGAATAAATCAAGCAGTAAAATAGTATTGTTCAAATTATACAAAATAGTAATCGCTATATACAATTCATTGGCAAATTACAAACAAGACAAATAAGACAAACAAGATGGTGAAAGGTCTGGCACAGATGGCTGACACGAGAAGCACAATATCATAGTCCTCAGGGTTTTCCAACCCGTTTCGTACTTTCTTAGCCCTGATATTGTGTCCATAGGTATCAGTCCATTTGCCACCAGATGTCTTCTTAGTACTGTAAAAAAATGGCATAAAGTAATAATTCTGAAACCTACCAGAATTTTAACATTTAATTTTGTTAATAATATTTAATTTTCTAGACGTTTATTCCCTTCGTGAGCTTATAGTTTAATTTGTCTTACAATTAGATTTCTATTTTAGTAATTTTCTTAGTAAAGCATGTTTATGTACACGAAATTATAATCTAACCTAAACAATAATAAATGATAATTTTAATTTGGCTAGAGAATATCTTTACAAAGTTTATGCGCTACTAATCTACATACTTCATAATTATTGTAATGCCTTTAGTTGTAAATAACGAAAAATGGTGGGTGTCAGCTCTGACGTGCGACTGGAGTTTACTCCATAAGAGAACAGTAAGTTGAGTATAATGTGTATACTCAATTTAAAATATATTGCGCGCAGGAGCAACTTTTTGTAAGCCCTCAATTTTGTTCCCCATCTAATTTGTGTACCGCGGGCTAATCGATTACATCGATCGAAAAAAACGATTCTAAAAGAGTAAACTCCAAGAACTCCGAAAAGAGCTAATAATATTATGTCCAATATTTTTCTCATTGTCTTTGTAAAAGGAAAAACATTTTGTATTTGTCGTAGTAAGCCCGCACGCTCGTGGATAATTATTAGGTAGCATTTTCTAAGCAATTGGTTGCTTATTGTATCCCTGTCCACTTGTATACGAAACAGCTAATGACCTCATGCGTTTCCCTGTTTTCTTTTCTCGCATACAAGAATTGTCTTCAGTAAAATAGATATTATTTGAATAAGCTTGCAATTTAATAATCATAATAGACTGTTGACTGTTCCGTAACAGAAAGATGACTTAGTAAAACTATCATTTGCGCTTCAAAATTTTTCATAATATTTTCTGTACGTCTCTAAAAATCGTATATATCCCGTTTTATCTGATCTTGATAGCATGTGTGTCACGACTTCAGTCGTGACATTGACGGATAAACGACGAAGATTGTGGTCGGCTCGCTGACGGCTTGAATGGGATTATAAAGGGGGTAGGAGGGCGGTTAATAGAACACACGAACTATAGGGCCTACTTTAGCTAAACTTGAAAAAAAATACAGAGAATTACACTAACTAGAGGTCCCCGGTGGTCGAAATTCGACCGTAGATATAAATATAAACTTACAATATAAAGTTATAAACTCTTTGGTGACAATCTCTACTCTGTGCGGCTGTTTGATCCAAGGAGGAGGAGGAAACAAATAAAAAATACAGAGAATTACACTAACTAGAGGTCCCCCGGTGGTCGAAATTCAACCGTAGATATAAATATAAACTTACAATATAAAGTTATAAACTCTTTGGTGACAATTTCTACTCTGTGCGGCTGTTTGATCCAAGGAGGTTACATACATGTATATCACAATCTATTATGAGTTTGACATTGACAGTCTTTATGACATTAGCAGTATGTTTTTAAACTTTCACGACTTGTACACATCTTACAACTCTAAATTAAACTTGTCTATGTCGTGTTAATATTTCAAGGATAATACCTTTTTATCCCCACGTCTGGATCGGATTGCACAGATTGTGGTCACGGGCAAACTGTGTATTTGAAATATTAACACAACATAGACCCGTTTAAATAAGAATTGTAAGATTAGCAGTATGAACGTAAAGAACAAGTGTTTTATTTAATTCAGTTTAATGTTTTCTATCAAGTATTACATAAAAGTTTTAGTTTTCTGCGCTCCTTCTCCATATAAACTTTAATTATGCCAAATCTCACACTCCTCCGTGCGCGCAATACTCCTTTAATTATGCCAAATCTCCGTGCGCGCAATACTCTTAAAAAGGCATCCGAAGTTTTCGCTTCACATATTAAAATAATGATTTCGTAACTCCAAAATAAGCTACTGCTTATTTTGGGGTCATACAATCATTATTTGAACATACTCTAACGTTGCCAGAAGTAGCATACAAGAGAAACTGGCATTCGGGCATTTCAAACTTCAAAGTTATTTAAAGTTATTTCGAACGCATAGTAATTATCAAAATATACGTTGTTCATAAAATCATTACTGTTAATATAATCAAGTAACATTTTATGGGTTGTCCCCTAATCTATCTATCAGTATCACACAACTGCATCGACAGCGACACATCCGTCACCGTCACTAACAGGGTGACGCCTCTAAGAATCCCCGCTTTCACATTACGAGAGCGACAGACGAATTACTTTGCGAACATTTTTCTTAAGACGTTTGTCTCCGTACAAACGACCTTGGACCCTACTCTTGTTTAAAAACTCGAAATATCGGCTGATACTACTATTATTTATATTTATTATTATACTTTCGATGCACTGTGAGCTGTTCACAACGAACGAAAGACACCGAGATTCGAAATCAATTTAGAAAAGGTTTTTAACTGACTTCAAAAAAGGAAGAGATTCGGATTTCAATTCGTCTTGCATATTTACATATTTTTTAAATGTGAAATTTAATAAATTTTAAAAAATTTTAAATTTAAATGCGAAAATAGTGCCGGCGACAATTCACGAACACTGAACTTCGGCTGTGACACCGAAAGTGTGGCCGAAACTAGATTTTTGGCCGAAAGGCAACCAAATCTTCAATTGGTCTATAAAAAATATATAACATAATCTTGAGTTTACGGGAAAAATGATATATACGAAAGTCCCTATATATCCCCAGAATTTATAATTTATAGTTCTTATAGACCCCCAGAAATCAAGTCTATAAATTTACCGTTTTATAAATGTGGCACAGAGTATTCGTGCGCGAGTAAAATTAATATTTGACCGATTTTTTATAATTCGAACTATTATATGCCACAAATAGGCTATTACTTTGAGTATATCTATACTACTATATAAATCTGTCTGTAATTTCAATTTTTTTGTCAAATTTTGTAATAAATAGTCGTTTTGTGACTCACTCACTGACTTCGATTCTACCATTTTTAAAATTTTTGTCTGTTTATTTGTCTGTCTGTATGTCCTTTTCTTACTGAAGAACGGATTGACTGATCTTAACGAAAGTCGGTACGTAGTAAGATCATGTAATTGCGTTCATGATAGGCTACTTATTTTATAGAAAATCTGCCCCTAGAGGGATGAAAAGGGAGATGAAACTTTGTATGGGAAATGCTAAACCGGTGAACTGACTATGATGTAGCATGGATATAGTTATTGTTATTATTAGTTATGGTTATAGTTAGTGTTATTGTAAATATGAAGAAAGGAATGCTTAGATGGTTTGGGCACATAGAAAGAATGAGTGATGAAAGACTGACTAAGAAAATCTGCAGAGTTAACTGAGTGGTAAAAGAAGTCAAGGAAGACCAAGGCTGACTTATGAAGATCTAATAGCCAGAGTGTTAGTTGACGGAAATGTCAAAATCACTCGCATACCTAGGCGAAAATGTGTGAGGAGAATGATGAGATTTGGGGAAGCGAAAGAAGTATGTAAGGACCGCGATTCTTGGCGCTCCATCCTCTCTGACTACCCCATTAGGGATACAGTGTGAAGATATGTATGAATGTAGTTTGACACCTGGGAACGGACATAGGCTAAACTACCCTTAAGGAGGTCAAAAGGGGGGTGAAAGTTAGAGTGAGAAATGCTGAACAGCCGAAGCAATTATGATATTTGGTACAGAGATAGTATGTTCCCGAAGACAGACGTAGGCTAAACATAGGCTTTTTTTAAAAAAAATCTTTAACATACATATGCACATGTACTGTATATAATCTAACCTAATCGGGGAAAACCAATAAAAAAAATTCCGCTCAGACGAACTCGCGGGTACGAAGTCATACTATAAACTGGGGAGCAGCACTCCATATCCGGGGAATCAAATCCGAAACCTGACGAAATCAAATAAAACTATGCGAAGACAGCGATTCTTGGCACTCTCTGACTATGCCATCAGGGATACAGCGTGAGGTTATGTATCTATGTAAACAAACCCTGCCGCTAGGTACTTTTAAACCTCAAATCTGCTATTGGTTTGGCAACAAACCTTTTTTGGTGATACAGGGGAGACCTCAACACAGGGCCGGCCTGTTCATATAGGCGAACTAAGTGACGGCTTACGACACTCGTATTAGCGGGGAGGCAATCGGAAGCATCGAAATTGTAAAATAATGCAGCACATTTTTTTTATTTACAACTCGGATATACTCATTTTTACCCTTTTTTATACCAAAATATCTTTGGTTTGGCAACACTACTCGACAGCGCCATGCTTAAAAATAAGTCTTACTGAACCTAACGTTTTTTTTTTAGTTTTACTCTTTCATATTGCAAAAAAAAAGGTGTATATGTTATAGCCAACTAGCTTAATTAGTCTTTCAGTTAACATCCTAGCCTTTTAACCATCCAACTAGCGGCTTCAATGATATTCAGCCATTCAATCAAACAGCTAGGCAAATGACTTGGATCGATAACGTTTAACTACTTGCCTAGCCCAGATATTTTCCCACATACTTGGAATAGCCGTTTAATTACATGGCTATCTACTACTTGAATTGAACATCATTCGACTAAATGCCTAGTTTTGTAAAATTATACAAAGCTGTTATGAGGCGGACTCTGTTCAGGCGCTTCGCCGGCCGCTGCCGCGGCATGCTCGTTTCGCTCGCTTGCCTCACGCGTTGTGGTAAACATACTAACCTAACCTACCCAAAACAAGTTTATAAGGTTTTGTAAATGTTTGTAAAATAATATTTTTTGGCACTTTATTGCAATTCACTTAATTACCTGTTTAAGTTTGCAATTGTTTTGTACATTAAAGAATATAAAAATTCATTTTGTTTTTATTTTATAGGTCACCCTAGCAAAGCCACATACTTACATATGTACTTTGTTACTAAATTACGCTATTTGATCTCCTGATTACCATATAATAAATGACTGCTACTATTATTGTTGCAAATTGATTGTTAAATTAAAACAATAAGTTATATTTTAAAATAATTTACTTAAATAAACAATTACTAATGTCAGTTATTTAATCTTTTTTTTTCGTCACTTGGTCACCCTATAGTATACAGTATGCCTAAGCATCAGCCAGTCAGTTCACTTAATGTTGTATTAAACTCATTGGCTGAATATCATTCAGGTTGCTAGTTAAAAGGCATTGTTTAATAAAAAAAGCTAGGCTGTTAACTGAACGCCTAATTAAGCTAGTTGGCTGCGACATATACATTCAAACACTTTTCATTATGTAATAAATGCGAACTCTAATTTGGACTTTTTGCGGGAACGGGAGAAGTGAATTTGTCATTTTATTCAAATTTTCTATTTTTTACATTTTTGGGACTTTAAAGAACAAAAGTGATAGTATATTGTGTTTTAAAGTTCTATATAAATGAAAAGAATGGAGTAGGTCTAAATAAACATGTGTAGCTGAAGTTCTCGCGCCCTTCGCAGAAGTCCTTTATAACTTCAGTAAAGCCCACTATCGCTTCACCGGAGGAGTTTTACGATAAGAAAAAACTAATTTATTTCGATTCTACTTATTATTTACTTATACTACTTATATATTATATGTGACATTGGCAAATACGCTAATATGTGCGCCATGCCATAAAGAAACAAAAAAGGAAACGAAACCCTAATTTCTTGATTAAAAAGTACACAATCTATTTATATCACTGGCTTAATTTGACACGAATTTTCTTGAAAAAGCGCCGTTCCAGTCTTTTGCCTAGGGCGCCAGGAATTCCTTAACACAGGTACCCAGCCTCCTGGAGGTGAGTTATGTCTTATGTGGGACTCTTACCAACTAAAATTTTTGCGGTGATGTCCTTGGTGCGCTGTCGAGGGGCTCCGGGATTTTCTATGGAATGTACTGGAGCCTCTCTCAAGCTGTGCTGAAACGCTTTTCAATGACAACGCCCCCAGAGATATATTGTGCAGTTTTCGATATATTCGATAGTTTTCGATATGGGGCGGCCGCAGAAATAACTTTATTCTTGAGAAATACTATGAAATACAAAGTTATTTTTGGTGTCGATATTTAATAGTTTGCGTTCCGACTACGGAACCCTTCACGAACCCTGAACACTGTGTGTGGACAAGTAAGCAAATTTTTTTAGATTTTTCGGTGATACTTTTGGAGATGTGCGTTGAAAAAGTAATACGATGTTGTCCATTTTTGAATTCGTGATTTCTGAAAGAGATTTCATATTGAATCCCACATGTCGACCTCAAAAAAATGTTTCTTTAACTTTGTATTTAAGTCCCCAAATATGACCCTCGAGGTCTAAATTCGACTTATAAAGTTTTTATCTGTATTTAGGACACTGTTTACTGCAATTTTTCCTATCAGTTATTCAGGTCTAATTAGCCTCTTAGAACAACATCTATGACAAAGTGACAGACACTGACGCGATCCCTTGAGTAAGTTTTTCCAATGTTGATACAGAAATTTCATATATTAATGATGGTCTGAATTCGTCAAGTCGGAAGCAATAAAGAGTTGTTTCAAAACACGGGTTTGCAGCGAAATGGTGAATTGCCGTTATTGATTATCTATACAATGTTATTTCAGTACCCGACAGCATAATATTTTACTACCCAACGCGTGCACACATACATACCATCGGGTTTGTGTGCAACACACACTTGTGGTAAACACGCACACATAGCGGAGTTAAGAAAAACACCAGTGTCGCGAGTTTTTCTTGAGAACAGAAAATTATTGGAGTTCATTTATGCATAAAAAATATACAATTTTGAGTTGTTTGTGCTTTAAATAAAATAACTATTATACGATCAATATTTAATCATCGATTTGGATATTACAATATTATAGAGTAGGCAGAGAAAACGCAGCTCTAAACATCGTATTTGTTACGTATATACTTCTTTCGCCTCCTCACATCTCACACATCACACAATATATGTATAAATCGACTTAAATGTTTTTAATTTTGTTTTATTTAAAACAATATACATTAGCCATATTATAATAAACGTCACACCATTTCCCTTGCGGGTAGTCAGAGCAGGAATCACATCTTGAGACCTCTCTAAACAGTACCTAAATATTTCGGCTTACAAATATTATGTTGGAATCATATACTTACCGGTCGTTAGCTAATCGCCTGTCAGGTCCCTAAAAGGCACAGTACCTCGACAGAGATTGTTTCAACCGTTACGAATTGCGCGAAACAGTTGACCCATTCTATACTTTCCTTTTGGAATTGATTTAAAACAACGGTACAACAATATCCATAGTTGTTAGGGATTCAATAAGCAATAAAGTAAGCAAAAGCAAAATAAACAATAAAGAGATACGCAGTATGACAGGCTTGCACGGCAGTGTTATTGAAACAATAAAAAAAAAAGAAAGGCACATGGAAATAATGAGTGATGAAAGACTGACGAAGAAAATCTACAGAGCGAAACGAGTGGTAAAAGAAGCCAAGTAGACCAAGGCTGACTTATGAAGATCAAATAGCTAGAGTCTTAGCTGACGGAAATGTCAAAAGCACTCGCATACCTAGGCGAAAATGTGTGAGAAGAATGATGAGATTTGAGGAAGCGAAAGAAGTATGTAAAGATCGCGACGCTTGGCGCTCCGTCCTCTCTGACTACCTCGTTGGGGATACGGCGTGAAGATATGAGTTAGGGATTCAGTCAGCTAAATTAAAAATGATTAAAAATGTTTAAAAGTGTAAAAAAAACTGAAACAGATCTAAATTTTCAATTTAGAGCGCTGTATACTTTCAAATATTATATGTTTGAAATATAATTTAATTTTTTTTATTATAAACCTACTCCACGTCTCTGAAACTTTCCTTAACACATGCATACATATACATGTTCTCCAACGTCACACGTAGACGGCACCGTCCTTTTCACACATATCGCGACAGCGCGGGAGCCAAAGCAAGTTTAGGTCCAACATTTTATATGTTAGCCGGGTCATGGATATAAAAATCGTTTTGCCACATATATATACAGATACGTGTAATATTAGCGAAGTGTAACGACGCCGTGGAATAGCTTAGAAATCCTCAATAATAGAGAGTTATTGCTATTGTGCAGCGTTTTCAAAGAATTTATGTTTATGTACTTTAGAAATATGTTTGTGTATAAGTTAGGACGTATAATTATAATAAGCCAATATCGGTGTTAATATTGGTCACAGGCTTAAGGGCTAATAAATGAGGTGTAAATTAGATGACTCGCATTGCTTCATGTCCGAATCCGAAGCGATTTCGTTTTGGGGGTAGACCTTTTTTGGTTATGCAGGAGAAACCTGCAGGTCGAATTCTAGTACGCAATTTTTCCCTACCTCAATTTTCTCAGGAATATTGTAAAATGCATCCATGGATCCATGTGACGAATTCTTTTAATTTTTTGCTAACTTCCTTCCAAAGCAACAAAATTGTTTATTAACCCGTGTAGTTAATTAAGCATCACCAGCATCACGAAGCATATTACCGTGCTAACTAGCTAACCAAATCTGACCTGTGAAATTACTTATGGATGGTTCGTTAATTAGCATGGAATATTTCGGTGCTATAGCTAGCTGACCGAATTTGATCTCCGGAATTACCTAAGGATGTTTCGTTAACTAGCACCGAAATCTCGGGGCTCATTAGCTGACCGAATCTAATCTCTGGAATTAATGATGACGATTGTCGATTAACAAGATTGAGATTTCAGTCGGAAGATACAACAATTTGGCAATTTGGCCGATTTGCTAAATGTTTTTTTTACGTCCGTTATAGTCCGAGAAAGGTTATTATGGAAAGAAAAATTGGAAAAGTTGTCAGAAAAATGGAAAAGTCGGGGAAAAACTGAAAGTACTTTTTTCTATGGGATTTTTGTATGAACTTAAGGCCATAATACACGAAAAATAATATAATACCTACAAAGCCACAGCAACGCGTAGATAGTTTCATAATATAATCGAGTAGGTACCATCGAGATATTACACGTATCTACTTATCAATAAGGTAATATAAAGGATGTAAAATAAGACTTCGTTTGTCCAACAGCATTGCCAACAGAAGGATGGTCTGGAATATGCTGCGTGGTCTCGACCAAGAGGCGCCATGACTATCAAGCAAGGCTACGAGGTTGGTATTGTATGCCCAACTAGCAAAATCAAGGTTGAGACCAAATTGCCAGTGTTAAGTAGCAGTTATGTATACGTTGCATGATCCCAAATGAACCCAAACAGGTAATATTAGCAGTTGCATAACGGTCATGTTATAGTCGCGGTTGGAACAGTTAAAACATTTCTATATAACAGTTACAGAGTAAGTTGTATAAAGAAAATTTATGATTATAACCATTTTGCTAGTTGGTTGGTTCCGTCACCGTCGTGAATGTGTAGTAGTCAATGTCGTAGTATACATTATTTGTTTTGATATTATGTTAGTATTACATAGGTCTAGAATGCGCTTATATGATTTCGTTTTAAGAGATGACACATTTTTACTTACAAAATAAAAAAACTGGCCAAAGGTGTATCGACGGCCAGTGAAGGGTTCCGCGCAAAAATATTTAAGTTTGTATTTCATAGCGTGCTCAAATCTCATTATTCTCCTCGCATACTTTCGAGCTATGTGAACTTTGACATTGCCGTCAGCGAACACAAACTATTTGATCTCCATAAATTACCCTCGATCTCAGTATAAAACAAGTTAATTAACATATTGTATAGACTCAGGTAATACTTTGCGGAAATCTATTTCATGTGATGATTTCCTAAAATATTTTCCAGCTAACCGGCACTGAATCGATTCGATGCTGGTTACTTGGCCGAGTCCAATCTCTGGTATATCCTGAGGATGCTTTGTTGAGAGGCGAAACACGTGTCGATTGGTGGTTTTTGGAGTTTGAGCCGAAAATAGCTAAAGATTTTAGGAACTCATCACAAGTTAATTAAATTACATGTTGTACTTTTTTAGAGTATATTTGTCTATTTTATTAATTTTATTTATTCGTTTGAAATATCTGTAATTCGCTTAAAATTTCAACGCAGTGAAAACCTATCATTTATTTTTACTAGCGACCCTCCTGGGCTTCACGCGGAGACTTGATTATGAAACATCAATACAGTAATACCCCGAACTTACGCGATAGGTGAGACTGAGCGATAGCCGCGTAAGTCGAATTCGCGTAAGTCGGGGTATAATTTCGCATATAAATACATATAAATTATTTTTAATTGGGACCGGAAGCTAAAGAAAAAAATAATTTAGATAAAAAATGTTTAATCAAATCTTAGATTACTTTAAGGTTACATTCCAAAGATAAAGTTTTTCTTTTCTTTTTTGATGCAGAAGAATCAGTTTTACTTCGTTTGGATAACATTAGTAGTCTTTCAAATATTCGTAGATATAAAATAAAAAACACGGTATAAAAATGTAATAACAAACACGCACTCCATAGATAAGAAATAAATATTATGTACATAATACAAATTAAATTGTAGCTATTCGTTGATTCAGCGCGACAAGCCCCAACATGTACATTAACTGAGTAATAGTGTGGGGGGCAGTAAGTCTATAATCGATAATCGAGAGTTGTGTGACCCTAAACAAAAGACGAATCGACGAGATTTGAAAATCGCGTAACTCCGGGTTCGCGTAAGTCGGGGTAGCGTAAGTCGAGGTATTACTGTATTCCTTTACTTGTGTAGACTAAATGTGAATGGGTTACGCATAAATTATAACCTACATAGTCTTTAGATCTCGGACCAAGAAACATAATGGATGGAACAATAATAATTTGCCGCTCTTATGACCGGTTGTCAAACGTATTTTCGTCTCTCTTTCTATCTCATTGAGCGTAACCACGAGTAAAACAGTTAGCTATACTAAGTAAAGCAACCTCGCACTATGTGTATAATTCGTATCAGCTCATGAGTCAGTCATGAACTCATGAAATTTGACGACCTCCGTGGCGCAACGGTTAAGCGCGTCGGAAAGTAAACGGGGGTAGCGGGTTCGATTCCCGCCCCGAGTCTGGGTGTTTATGTATAATATGTATTTATTTAGTCCAATATTTAAAGTCCGAGCTTTAAATATTCTAAATAATGGCGAAAACTGATTAAAATCTTAGAATTTCAGAAATTACAAAGTGGCTACACAAATAAACGCGTAATAGATTTTGTTTTATGCTTTTTAGAGATTTATCGTATAAATAGCAAGCCCGGCCCGTTTCACTAGGCATTAGTTGAAGTTAAAATAAATTAAACAGTTTTTATAATTATTTTGATACTGCAAAAACAAAAAACAAAAAAAAAATTCTACTGATCCGATCGCTACCAAACTTTACAAGAACACCCGCTAGGTCAATCTGAAGATTCCCTGAAAATTTCATCGAAATCGGTCCAGCCGTTTCGTAGTCCATAAGGAACATACATACATACATCGCCTTTTATATATATAGACAGAAGAATTTGGTATGTAAACTGTTTTCCATACAAACATTAAAACGAATCACTGGCAAGTGTTTTTTCTTTGTTTGAAGCTGTACTTAGAGGGAGGGTGTCCACTCTCAGCTTTGACAAAAGACTGTCATTTGACACTGTCCCAAGCAGCGGTCACACCCTTGTGTTATGTAGATATATAAATACTTCGTTTCGTATAGTTTTGTGTTATGTTAATTTGCTTTTGAAATATTACGAAAAATAGCAAATTTTTTGATACAGATTTTAGTGTAAATAATGTTACTGTGTTCATTTTGGGGAGATTTATTTGCACGCTCCAAAGTGAGATATTTGCTTATAAAAAAGATGATGAATTAGTCGTAAAATCGTTTAATTGGTCAATTGTTTTTATTAGTTACTATAATACGACTAATTATAGAAGGGTTGAGCATTTCAAAAAAATTGTATAAGTACCACTGATTCGAAGCTTTTAGTCGTTATTCGGTGTTTAACAGATTTTAATATTTAGTCAACAGTATGTATAAGATTTTAATATTTAATTTATAATTTTCAAGGCCATGTCAAAACTACTGTCGCAGCATTAGTTCTGCAATTGCATAATTGTAATACAATGAAAAAGATTTATTTCCAAACAAGTGACATTTATTTTAATTTTACCGTATAAATATTATCAAATCATCGTATAATGTATTTCAAAGTTGAATATCTGTTTGAAATTAATGAGTGCAATTAAAAATTAAAATCGTTTGCCATTTAAATTTTGAAATTTTAACCAGAAAACGCTAACTAGCTGTAAACACTCCCGTTTATCACTTCCCAGACAGTTCGCGTCGACTTACCATTTACAGACGATAGATGGCGTTGTACTAAAGAATCTCAAAGACTTTCCTCGCCGTTTCGGCCGTTGACTCAAAATGTTTTTGTTTTACGACAGTTTGAATGCATTTTTATGGTTATTGTCAATTTATTAAGTAATCTTGATAGTCTATTAAAAACAAGATATGTATATAGTACTTATTAAACTAATATTTGGAATATTTGTACATAAGGAAATATTGTAGTAATGAAATTTATAGGTAAACTCTCCAATAAACATAATCATGTAAATAGTTTTATGAAGACAACACTATTCATTAATTGTTCATTATTAATCACATCATATATTATCAATAATTTTATTTTCGTAAGTGTATTTAAATATATTTTAGCTTCTTTAACGTAGAATTCGAAACGAAACGTTCATGTCATAATTTTTAGAGGTAGTTTAACTGGTAGTCTGCGAGTAGATTTTTAGCCTCCAGAAAGCTCTGGAAATAAATCGACGACTGCCGCAATTTGACAATAGTTGAAATCGATGACTTGCCATGGCTTCCATTGCATGGAAACGTTTGATAGAATACCACTAAGTTACCCATCGATTGAGTGCAATATTACTTAACCGCTCATATACCGAAACACCACGACATGGCCTCCTTTATATTACTAATGCAATATTTTTTTGTTTTTTATTTACGATCTTCCAAAAGTAAGAAATATTACGTAACGTTCTGCTCATCATCCCTTTCAAGTAGTAATAGTTAACCAAGAGACGGAACATATTAAAAGGAATTTGCATAAGTTATGGCATGACATACTGTAACTATTTCAATATGAGTGTACATAACTGAATTGTCTAGAAAATCGTGACTTAATAATTCTTTTTATAGATATAGAGTTAATAAATTAAGTTTTAATACACAGTTTTAAATATTTGTAAACAAGTTTGGTTTCATTTGTAATTAATAATAATTAATAATTCTATAAAATAAATGACGATTAATTCTATTAAACGTTGTATGACATATATAGTTTCGCTTTGCCCTGTAGACCTTACATATAAGCCCGGTTTCTAAAATTGACGTCAATATATTATTTTGTTGTTCTTGATGCTCTGTCTGGCTCTTAATGGGAAAAGTCGTGAGGTCATCTATGTCAGTGCTGCTATACTAACTTTAATTCAAAAGTGAAATTATTTGAAATCGAGTTTTTGTACATAGTATGCTTTGTTAATAGAAATTGTCATCTTTCTAGAAAAGTATGTTATTGAATCTGCAGTAGTAAAAAAGTCTGTAATAAAAATCGTACGATTTTATTTTAGCAACTATTAGATAACTGCAGATATAAACCTACATGTGGTCGATTGTACTACATTTAGCAATTAATAATAAAATTAAATTTCTAAACACGCTGTTATCTTTGCGATATTAATTCGAATACAGAAGGGAATGCAAGGGAGTCTAAACTGTGATATATGACTCTAAACGTTAGGAGGTGGTCTTGTATTAAAGTAATTACAACGTATGTATTTGTTTAAACTTTATTGACCCGTGTTCAACTCACACTTCAGAATACAACGAATAAGCATATTATAGGCAATGGTGAACGACCTTTATATCTTTATGTCATTTACTTTTGAAAATATTTGAGATGAGAAAAAAACCACATAAAGACGGGTTTCTAGCTTATTGCCTCCTTACGTAGGCTCCTTATTACTTGTCTAACTTTTGCAACCTGAGAGGGAAGATAATCAGTGTTAGTAAATTCTTTTTTTCTATCTAGAACTAGTGTAAAGTGTACTACACCTAATTCATCTAATCAAACAAACGCGTACTTATATATGAAAGAATTGAATAACTAAGTTTATCTAAACACACAACAAATCATTCCTAAGCAAAGGTGTCTAAATCGCAAATAATAAATTTCATATACAAAGGGGCCCTAAAATAGTGGTCACTTTGCCGCTAAATAGATGTGTAAGAGTTTCTTCGATAAGATGGCTACATAAATTATTAAAATGTGCTACACACGGTCTCTCAGTTTGTCTAATATGTTATATGTTGTTGTTATTTTCGTTTATTCCGGAGGAAAAGGCAACAATCTAAGATCATCCATTTTCGACTTAAAAATTCTTCGTTTTTCTTGTCCCTAAAAAGGACTTTTTGGAAGTGTGTGAAACTTCAGTTGCACAAGTTAATTCCGATTTTTAAATTTATGCACACATACACAGTACTATAAAGCATTGTGCAATATTTATATATAATGACAGTATATCGTATTTATTTACAATAGTTTATACTCCCAAAAGCACAAAACAGAAGTACAACATCCAAACAAAACGTAAATTTCACTTCGCCCGTTTCTCCGAAAAGTCTATCATATGTAAGACTTATATTTATCGCTTCCTAAAAGCAGATAATCATTCCTGAATTCAGTGTTGGTTTTATTCGTGGTTCATAACATTGACAGCGAGATCAAAACTACATGATGTAACTACAGACAGTGTTGGCAAAGCTATAGTATAGGTAATTTTCAATAACAAATTAATATGACTCAAATAAAAACCTCTGGAAGATTGTTTTATTAAGCGAAATTAAAAATTTAAAACAATGAATTATTTGTTTTCCTAGAATTGTACATCAAAACCAATAATATTATATTATTTACAAAAGAGATCAAAGCAGTAATCGAGGTGCTACGCGCTGGCAAAGCGGATCGCAAGGGCTTTGCGTAAATAAAAGCCAGTGCTATCGCGACGTCGCTCTGATTGGGCAAAACCCTCACGACGTTTTAATTTTACGCATAATAAAATAAGTTTAATTAATTAAAAATACATTTAAATGTATGCTTTGCAGTCTAATGTTACACTGCATCAATTTTTAAATTACTTAACATAAAATAAAATTAAAAACGTATTGACACAACACAAAATATATTAACTATAAAAAATACTTCAAATTAAAAAAAAGCAGTAATGTATAAGACATCTCTGTAATTTCTTGTTAAATAATTTTTTTTTTCGAAAACTGCGCAAGAATATTCAGTTTCTAAACTACCTAAGTTTCTAAAAACCTAAAATTACCTTGACAAATATTTTGTGAACTAAGCCACAGTGAGTATCGCATAGATGCTATACTTTATTCAGGACTTGCTTCGACACTTGACTTTTGTCACTAGCCCGGGGATGCTACGCAAAAACCAACCCACGTAATGGACACTCCAATCTTAGTTAAAACGAAATGTTTAAAGCTGTTAACACCTACTTGCACTAAATTACCAAATCAAAATCATTTTAATTAATAAAAAAGAAATAAATCCTCAACAATTTTATTGCAAAAAAATAAAATAGAATCAAATAGATTTTTTATAACATATTTTATTTATAATATACTTTTACAATTAGATGCAATCATGTTTATGGCTGAATGTTAGTTGGATAATAAACTGTATGTCATGGAATTGAAAAAATATTAAATGAAACTGTACAATTATAAAATAATTACAAAATTATAAGACATACTTATTTTAGCGGCTCAATTTATTTCTTATTTTCTGACCTAATTTCTAACAATCTTATAAATAACGTAAAAAAAAACTTAAAGAAAAAACTTAAAAACATTTGTAAGCCGATATGTAGCTTGAATAAAAGAAAACGATTTTTTTCTTGCATTTGCTGTTTAATAATGGTAACTTTTATAAATGATACAAGCATATAAGCCTAATATTTATATGTAAATAATAACTAATATTTTAGGAAATTAAATCATTTTCTAGCAACAGCTCTATATAAATCCGAAACTTCAAAATGAAGTCGCGTCAAAGGGCAGTCCAAAACTAATATTTTAGTGAAACTACCGAGAAACAATCGTAATTTAGTGTGACCACGCGGCAGGGACAAATCGAGCGTTATTAATGTGTCCCGGGCGTCCTTAGGTAAATTATTGAATTTTGGTCACCCTAACTGCGGGAGCTGTTAAATGTTCTATGATGTATTGCTGTAACATTATTAAAATTTAGATTGTAGATACAATTATCAATTTTCACAAACATGCGTAATATCGAGCTATTTTCCTCTCTAAGTGGACAGAAGCATCAAAGTACGTACAACCAAATCACATTTTACCACTTTTGGCAGTTTAGAGAGAAAGGGGTTACAGAAGACAAACAACCATATATTGATTAATTGTTAGTTCCTTGCCTACAAAAATTCCTTATAATAATCATAATAATCCCTATTGACCTATAGCGTCATGGTCTTACAACCTTTCTTCTTCTTTCTTTCAAATACTTTCATTGAGGTATGCTAATGCTATTTCCGTCCTCTAACTCTCTGGCACATCATATAGATATTTTTGTTTCTGTCCCAGAGCAATATTATTTTTACAAATGAATTTCATTTAATAGTCCACATACGAGATCATTATATAAATAAAACTGAAGTGCCTCTTTGTGTATTGCTTAAGTGACGCAAAATTAATACATTTTACGAGGAATTGCCTCAGACTATTTTCAGGCATTTTCTAGCTTTAATTAATCTTTAATATCATACTTGAAAATGGTAATATAAAAGCAAAAAAATAAGGGAAAAAATTACGCTATATCGCCAATAGAGGCTATCTAGTACAGTATATATGTAATATAAAGTCGGTACATTTTAACATTATTATTATTGTTATGTATCTGTGGGTTGAGTTGGAGACCGTGTTTGGGCAAACGCATAGGGAACGATGTCTACACCCCTTGCTAGAAGGTGCGACAACCTGTATTGAGTAACGTAGTCGTGTAGGAACTAAGGCAAAGATTTATAATAAGGCTTACCTTCGCAGTAAAGTTGAACTTAGACAAAAATCGAATTTATAGTCCGTTAAGTAGACCTTAGTGATAAGCTTAAGCATAGCAAAGGCTAAGTCGTCAATATCAGTGATTGACGAAAGACTTAGGCATTAACCGACTAAAAAGAGAGTAGAAAAGAGCGAGGTTACAGAAGAGTAGTACGTCCATGCAAATAGTATTCTGCGTTCTGCGTTGGCAACAGCGCGTTCCGTTTCAGACTACGGTTTCATCTAATAAATGAAGAAAATCGTTTCTCGGTACGAATAGCTATCTAATTCAAACTTCTTATTTCTTTCTAATAATAAATAAGTGATTGGTGTATAAGTAATAATTTAAAATAGGACAATAACTTCATTAATTCTAATAAAAGTAAAAGCATGTTGCTTCTTATAATGGAACGTCTATAGACCTGATCATATACAAAGTTTCACATAAGCTAAGTAGTCTTTTCGACAAGTTCCAAATGGTGTACATTCTTGATCAAGGTTCTAAAAATATGTGCGATAGCTCATTGGATTCGGAATGACGGAATGATGTATTTTAAGGATTTTACAGCACAAAAAATTGCAAAAAAGGTATTTAGTTTTTCGCCTATAATACATAAACTATTAATATTTAAGAAATTAAAAAAAAAGGATTCTTAAAGAGGAGGAAATTTCCTAAAAAAAAATTCCATCTCCCGGAACTCTACCTCCATTATTTATAATTTTAATTTAATGCTGAAAATAGGGCTCCGCGCGGCCGGCTAGGGCGCACCGCTGAAGAGAGTATACCACGTAAAATAATGTTTTTATAGTGTTAAATATCAATAATAAAATTTTAAAAAATATGGGGTCATAGAAAACTTCAAAAAATAAAGCCCCGTTGGAAAAAAAATGTATGTTGATTTTTCAAAAAGTTATACAATTGTTAACTAAATAATTTTTAACTTCGGTTTTCACAAAAGGCGACATAAAAGTTTAAACAAGCCTAAAAATTTTTTGCTTCTTAAAGCAAAAAATTTTTTTTTATATTCTTCATATATATTATATACTATACTTAAGAAGATCACGATATAGAAGTTCTTAAAAGTTTTATGTTTTGTGTATTATAATTTTTTAAAGTTGAAATGAAATGTCGACAAAATGTTGTTAAAAAAATTTTTTTATCAAATGTTATGTTATTGCTGTTTTGGCATCTAATAATCGCATAAGGTAACGTTGAGAAAATTTTTTTTACGCATTTGTTCATAATTGATATTTAATACTATAAAAAAAAAAAAATTTTACGTGGTATACTCTCTTCAGCGGTGCGCCCATGCCGGCCGCGCGAAGCTCTATTTTCTGCGTTAAATTAAAATTATAAACAATGGAAGTAGAGCTCTAGGAGATGGAATTTTTTTTGGAAATTTCCTCTTCTTTAAGAATCTTTTTTTCTAATTTCTTAAATGTTAATTGTTTATGCAGTATAGGAGAAAAACTAAATACCTTTTTTTGCAATTTTTTAGGTGCTATTGAATCCTTAAAATACATTTTTCTAGACGTCATTCCGAATTCAATAAGCTATCGCACATATTTTTAGGATAGTTATCAAAAATTCACACATTTTGAACTTGTCGAACAAGCTAAAGCTTTTGCTGAGCATATACTTAGCTCGTTTACGACTACAAATTCGACAGGTAAGTTTAAGCTAAGTAGGAACTCAGCAAAGTGCGTGAAGAGGAAAGCCCAAGGTAAGTGTAAGAACGCTCTGTAAATCTCAGCCTAAGAAGCGCAAGTGTGTAACTGTGTAGCCCAAGACAGGGCATGGACAGGCATACTTTGCGAGAGACCTATGCTTAGCAGTGGACGAACATTAGCTGATGTTAATGATGTAGATATGTATGTGTGTGAAAATGTGTAAATGTATGTTAGTGTCAATCCACGCGTGTGCGTATGTTTACTTTTGAGATTTATCATAACTGTTTAAAGAATTGTTTTCTGCCGCCCTTCACGCCTCTTCACGATCGGAAACATACCATGAAAATAATTTAATAATTTATTGAATGATTTCGTATTCGTTACAAATTTTTTACATTAAAAATGATTGGTGATAAAAGTTGAGATTGCCGATACAAATAGCGAATGATTGACGTTACCGTGACTATTAACACGTATTCGTTTTAAAAATGCAATTTCAAACATTTTCGTGACCACGTATTAAATTCTAACAACAAGTTCAAATCTGTCTACATTATTCAACAACAATAACATAGAGAAATAGACAGATATAAATCAGCTAAAGAATTTGTAGTTCAAACTATCAATTTCTATATTTAAACTTACTTAAAATTAATAACGTCAATTAATAACTACTAATTTTCTATTTCCAATTTAAATCATTTGCAACATAAAATTAATATTTTACGTAATAAAATTACTTCTAAACATTTTTTTTAACTTAGATCTAATAAATCACGCTTATAATTTTGGAAGAAGTTATAACAATCAAACACCTTTTTACCGTTATTGTTTAAATATTCTAAAAATGTATACTTAGTATACTTTTATACCTATAGATGTATATTACCTAAATATCTAAATCTTATTACATAACTAAATAACGTGTTATTAACTTTACATAATATTTCCTAATGTCTGTTTCAGGCCAAAATGAGCACAGGAGATGGCACAGTGGGAGGTCACCAGAAGACAGATGACAGACTTGGTCACCATCAGTCTATGAGTCAGATGTTGTACGGCGCTGGTCTAGGACCAGGACGGTCAGGTTGGTTAAATATGTATAAATACATATGTATACATGTTCAGATGCAAATAATTTTCATGGTTCTGTAGCGTAGTACTGCAGTACTGTACTGTACTGCACTGTACTGTAGTACTGCACTGTACAGTAGTACTGCACTGTACTGTGGTACTCCACTGTACTGTGGTACTCCACTGTACTATAGTACTGCACTGTACTGTAGTACTGCACTGCAGAGTAAAATGACAAAGCGAAACCCTTTTAGTTTCGTCATGTCTGCTTTATATGCTTTATATGTGTGCGAATATCAAGCCGATTCATTTACACTTATTGATCGGTTACGTCTAATGGGATGTAAATTGTTAACACATAACAAGTCTGGTGCTGTTATCTATGCCCAAACCACAAAAGGAAGGCAGAGGATCTAACCATCGCCAATAGCAGTAAGCAGTTAGACATTAGGATTGATACCAAATAGACGATTAAAATTACACTTTAATAAAACCTGCAATAAAAGAATAATCTGGTAACCAATTTCCATCAAACATTAGGCTAAGAATATTTTCAAAACTACAGCTATTACAAACGAATAAAACGCATGAAAATCGGTTCAGAGGTGATGTCAAAAAAAAATAACAAACAGATAACGGTGTCTTTGTAACACTATCGGCGGAGTTAAACAGTATAATATTTTCTAAGCGTATAACTTATTCCAGGGTCATCGTCGTCGTCACCAGTAGGGGGAGCCAACGGCAGCGGGTTGCTGGTTGTCCCCCAACCGCTGGGCAAGGGGCCGGCAAAACTGCAGCCGTTACATACACACGCGAGGAAATATCACTGCAAAATGTGTCCCCAGGTAAGATAATTTTAAGTGATACTTCTAGAGCCGCGTACAGCCCTGAATTGCAATTTTTGTAAGACATATATGCCGACGCAGTGAAATGGAACACGTGACAGGAGTTGTAAATAATACAAAGAGGAGTTAAACAGAACGGAGAAGACTTGGAACGGATGTCCGCTCTATTTTGGAGTCAGTCTCATATTATAGAATACTGCGAATACGTAATATGGATTTAGGTGGCTGGGTTGAAATCCGAACCTTAATCCTTTACAATATTTATTGAATTATACGTTATATTAGGATAGTAAATCAAAACAATAATCACGATGATACGCGCTGGCAGTGTGACGTGGGAAGTAGATCTATCTCCTCTAACGCGTTGCGCCTCGCTGTAAGTAAAGCGACACAGTGCTATTATTTCATAGCTCCGAATGGGCAAGTCCAGTTTAGTATACTACAATGGACTTGTCCACGATGTTTTAATTTTGCGTTCTATAGGAATCTAATATTAAATTGAGTATTAATTTTCTTTGTTACTTATCATAAAAGGATTACACATAGGTAATATTATTCAATTGTTTATTGCTTAGGGATCGTCCATTAATCACGTGATGTTTTTAGCAACTTCTTAACCCCCTCAAGCCCTCACCCCTGGTGATACGTGGTGAGGTTTAAGACTAACCCCCTCTCCCCCATCTATATATTTTTTTGTACAAAGTATCTTAAAAAATTTGAGAATATTAGCTTTAAATAAGGTAAGTATAATCTAATTTAATTCTGGAAAATTACGCCGCTTTTCGGTTCAGACATCGCGTGTTCAACGAAAAACTAAATACACGTGATATCTCACTACACCCCCCTCCCCTTGCGATATTTCGTGATTTTTTCCGAACCCCCCTTCGAGCCTCACGTGATTAACGGACGATCCCTTAATCATTGTAAGTACAAAACCAAGATTTGCTACGTTGTTTACAGCATAAGCATCGAAGTGCATGTGGAACTAGATGTGGCTCTCGAACCTCAAGTGAGTGGTAAATAGTGATGCTTTTCGTCGTTCAATCTAATACTACATAAATATCGTAGACAATATCACACTTTTTTTGATAAATCGAAAAAACCTTCGATAGGTACTCAGCTCGTCAGGTGTGAGACTGGATTGTGTGGCATTTATACTTACAATAACTCCAATGGTGATCATTCTTGGCACATGTCTAAACGCACCGGGATCTTCTATGAAACGCATCCGAACTGCAATAGCGCTGTGCTGAAGTATTTCTCAGGGATTAGAGCGGCTTTCCACCATCCTCGCAGTGCTGCGAGTAAGGAGCGCGTTGTTGTCCTCGTCGGAGAAAATATTGGACATTCTCAACGCTAACTGCCAACGCACCATCAGGCTCATCGACATCTCTTATAGTTAAAATAAGCGCATTGTCAGTACTGTGTAGCGTATAGTTGATACGCTATTGCTTAGTATTTGAGAATAGAAATGTCACGATACCATGAAAGCGATCTGCCACTAAACCACACGCAGAACAGAACTACACCGCTACAAAGTCAGAATTATACGGTACTCATTAATGATTAAACTTTTTCGTAAAGCGCATTCTCAAAATTCAAACACAACGGTCGGAAACGTCAAAGGGACAAATATGGCGGCGCGTCCGAGAACGATGGCAAAATGATAATGAGCGTCCGACGGCGACTGTCACTCATCAAAATTCAATTCGTCAGCCGCTTGTACAGATAGCAGATAAGTCTACGTGTGATACGTGTAATATTTGATAATTCTTTTATAAATACTTCGGACAACAATCTAATCGAATATTTTAAATCTGCTACATGTTATATATTCTATAAGCACAGTAAATAATACGTGTTTGAAACACACTACACACTAAACACTGTATTATAACACATAACATTATGTTAAAGCAAAAAAACAGCTACTGATTGCACTAGAGTACTTCTATTTAACAGCAGCATAGTGCTGGTTATTCGGACCGCAAATCAAAATAATAATAATACTCCAGACAATTACACAGATTGTGTGACCCAAACTAAGCAGTAAGCTTGTACTATGGGTACCACACAACGAACTCTGGGAGAGTTCCCAGTAACACCCAGACTCCAAGCCAATTTAGAAAAGTTCGTTTTCCTAAATTGACCTGACCGAGGATCGTACCCGGGACCGTAGCTTGGAAATCAGATGCATATGCCACTGCGCCAACGAGCCAGTCAAAATGGCCGAAGCTTTTACTCTAAGAGCGTGTCCGTTTTCTTTTGCCCTGGTTTCTAGACTTTTACTAATGTAAGTGACTAGGAAAGGCTCACAGTACAACAATAGACAGACAGTTTTGTATGTTAAATTGTTCATAAGCTGACACGAATTACATAGATATTGCGAGGTTGCCATGTTTATTTTAGCTAATTTTTTTTTCTCGTGGTCATGTTCAATGAGATAGAAAGAAATACGAAAGTTTGACACACGGTGACAACAGCGGCAACTCATTATGACTCCATCGATTTCGATTCTTAGTCCAAGGGTGGTTATGATTAAATTATCTCTGACTACCCCCATTCGACCAAATTGTATATGAGTGCTACTTGACAACTACTACACAAAAACTAAAGTCAGAATCTTATATACAGCCTTATTAACACCTAGGCAGCCTATCTTAATCAGACAATAACCATTAAAATGTTACAAAATTAAAACAGAGGGCTAATTGACGTGGTTAAAATATATACGTGGTTAAAATTGTAGAATTGTAAAATTGTACTTATGAAGATCTTTCTATATACATACATATATATCTTTACGCTGTATCCCCAATGGGGTAGTCAGAAAGGACGGAGCGCCAAACATCTTTCTATATGCACCTCAATATTTGTTTTTTTTGTTACCTGCAATTTCGTTAGCATAATCTTTTATTCACTAAATTAAATAATTTAAAAACCTTCCCGGGCGTACCCAGAACAACTCACTAAAGTTTAAACACATTCGGATGAATGAATTAGGAATGCATAGAAAACAAACATACAAAGAAACATTCATTTTATACTTACTAGCTGATGTCCGCGACTTCGTCCGCGTTTTTTATTTTTAAAATAGCCTACGTCCTTCCCCAGGATTCAATTTATCTCCATACCCATCGCAATCGGTTGAACGATACGGCAACCTTCAATCACAAATAAAGAACTAGATGCACGATCTCCTGTAAAATCTAGACAAATTATTGTCCGAATTGACGTATATCTTTTTAATAACGTATAGTATTATCTGTAACATTGTGTTCATCTAAGGTAGACCTTACTGCCAAACCATAAGATTATTGCATTACATTGTAAAAAAATATTCAAAATGCAATCTTACGTCTCTTGCGTAAAGATTAAATTAACATAATCTGTGATTCACTCAATGTGCACTCAAATATTTATTTGAGCGCACATTTGACTCGGTCATTTTTGGAGCGTTGATTGTATATCTAGTTTTTATTTGTGATCGAAGACGGCAACCCATAAAATGCGAACAAACAAACAAACATTTATTTTTATGTATTAGATGTAGATTACTAGCCGCGCGATTTGGGGACAATTTGTACTTTCCTGTATTCCCATGAAAGGAGTCAAGAGCGAAACAGTGTTTTTACATGTACAGCAAAAAAAAATATTTTTTTACCATCTAACTGCAAGTTTAAATTAAAAACAGTTATTGTTAATGTATGCGAATGTATATCTGTCCATTTAAAATAATGTCACTCATAAAGCCAGTAAATACATTTGCAGAGTGGATTGTTCCCAGACTATTATTTTATCTTCAATAGTGAACAGATCCGGCTTTGCACGGGGAGAAATGTTTTTGAGAATAAAATACAGCCCATGTTACTCGCTGATAATGTAGCTTTTTATAGGTGAAAGAATTTTTGAAACTAGTTAGGTAGTTTTTGAGTTTATCCATTACACACACCTCTTAACTCTCGTACCTCTTTATAATATTAGTATAGACATAAATTATGTCATTTCAAATGAAACAATTAGTGGGGCATCATATATAGCTATCACCCAGTAAAGACGCCATAACAATTGAAAACAGTCGTTTCCTAAACCTACCTGTTCGGGAATGAAACTCGGGACTCTCGCCTTCGAATTGATGCTCATCGTGCGAATAGATCATTAATGTTCATTAAACATCATTACTTACTTGGAAGAAGCATATTTTTCATTACTTACTTTAGTATAATTAAAAGTATACATGTATAAAAATTACATTTATTTAATTCTGTTTCACCCCTTCATAGAACCTCTCGTAGCAAAACAGAGATAAGTCACAAAAATTGTAATAAAATAATTTTATTACTTACGTAATGTTTTTTTTGCCGATGACACTTAAGACTGTACTGCAGAACTCGTAATTAATTCTCTATCAGGTGTTTTTGTCCGTCATAACACGCTTAGCAGCCGGCTAACGCATCTTTAACTAGCAATATGCAAACGGTTAATAATTTTGCTATTAGAATTTAATTGGATTTTACGACATTGTGGCGATATTGCCATTATAATGTATTATCATTATCATAACACAAAAAATTAAAAAATGATGAGCAGTTTTCATTTTAGTTACTTTTCGGTTAAGTTTTGCAAAAATTATAATTCAAATCCTTTATCAAAGGCTGTATATGAAAACGTGCTTTTTTATATATACGTAACGTCGAATATATCATACATTAACTTTTTTAATATACATATACATATATTTTTAATTTTAAGAAATAAACAAAATAAATTCACCACATAAAATATTGGTGCCAAAAAAAAATTAAAAAAGTCTTTCTAATCAAATCCAGTAGCAAAGAATGTCATCGCAAAAATTCTGAATACCACAGCGGGGCGGCGAGGACGAACGGACGGACGAACTGACAAAAAGTCGAATCAGTTAATACTTATTGCGTTTGTGTAAATTTTCGAATTCCCCACTTGGCATCCTTCTCTTTTGGTGTTCGCCGATTGTCAGAGGCCCGTAACATTTTTCAGTCATTATAATAATAATATTTTTTTCCACCTTAAAAATAATTTTACCACCAGTATTGCAAATGTCAAAACTATCTACATTTATCAACGTAAAAGTCAGATATCTACGTACATACTAGATTATTAATTTTTATTTATAACATTAGTTATTATTGCTTATTATTTTAAATATCTTTATTATAAATACAAAAGAAAATAAAAATCTACAACAATATTGCATGAACCTACTTTTGTAATACAAGCAGTTTAAACATAAATATACTATTTAATTTATTTACTATTTTTTAATATACGTACTTATAATACTTACGTATTATATTAAATAAATAATACTTTTTTTTAATCACGACATTTCACTCACTGATCAGTCGAGGTCACAACGCACGCTCTTAGATAAGGTTGGTCGTTTCTGACTTCAAACGTAGCCGCCTGACGCTAAAATTGTTAACCCTAGAATGTCTTCTAACGGTTAATAATTGCAATCTGAAATACTTGTATTAGGAAAGATCAAGAGCGAATAGAGCGATCACACCCTTGGAATTAATTCTACTAAAATAATATAACGGATTTTTCACGAATGCATGTGTAAATATTCTTACGATATGTAGCTAATGTGGAGGGCAGATAGGTAAGTTTATATTGTATCTAAGTAGGTTATGTTTAATATTACCACTCAAAATTCTGAAATTTTGAATTAGGCGAGTTTCATTCTAAGGGTGCGATATATTCTGCTCGAAAATGTATTGACAGAATATTTAAAAACACTTAATATCTTATCTCATTTGTGAGAACTTATGTCTGTTGCTGAAACAAGAAAGACAAGATTTCAGTGATAGTAAACGAACCATCTACAAAACTGAAAAGCAGATAAAAACTCCCCTCAGATATTCCCTTAAAGGAAACCGACATATGACCGGAAGCAGGATGCGATTTTCATTTCGTGAAAAATAGGCTGCTATAAGTGACCACGACGAATGCTCAAATCACACCTTGACTGAACCAAATAATACACAACTCTGTACGTAGGGCTCTAAGGTTGAAATTTGTGTAAAAACTTAAGTCAATACTTGAACGTCTGTAGCTGACGAGCAAGTAATATTTGCAATGAATCCAGTTCTTATTCCAATCAGCATAAAATCGATTTTTCTTTGTTTTGTCTTTGTAAATGATTGGCACAAAAATACAGACCGTTTGAGAAAATTATGGGAATTCGTGTGATGGTTAGTCGTACGTTATTGCTCGCTTTTCTGAGTACATTATTTTTCTTTAGTATTACACTATCCTCTGCCTATCCATTTGTCCTTATTGATATAACTTATCGATATAACTCATTAGTATGAAAAAAATTGAGAAAGCGACAAGAAGTCTGAAATATAGAAAGGCTGCGGGAAATGATGAAGTGACTGCTGAGATGATCAAGTATGGTGGTTTTAGGGTCTGGGATACATTCTATAAACTGTGCAATCCTTGCTGGCAGAAGAGAGAGGTTCCGGTAGACTGGCGCACCGCAGTCATAGTGCCTCTCTATGAAGGGAAAGGTTCCCATTTAAACTGCGCGTGCTATAGGGCCATCAGCTTGATCAGCTTAGCAAGTAAAGTCTATACCAAGCTATTAACTAATCGTATGAAAGCCATTTCTGAGAGCCTGTGTAAGAATAGATGACTTGACTTGTCTTGTCGCCCTGGTTCGAAGTCTGTTCAGGCGTCAGACAGGGCTGCGTGATGTTTTTCTGGCTGTTCGTGCTGTATTTGGACAGTTGCCTCCAGACATTGAAAGTTAGTATAATATTTAATGATACAGTAGTAAACTGTCTCTTGTACGCTGACAATGCTGTGCTTATAGCACCATCAGAAGCGGAGTTACGTGCATGAAAGAAGACTATGAAAAATAAAGCATTGAATATGAATGCAAACCAAACTAAAGTTCTAGTATTTGAAAGGGAAGATGTATAGACAAAGTGTGAAATATGAGTAAACGGAAAATGTCTAGAACAAGTGAACGAAATTGTATTGAACTGGGGAGTGCGTTTTCGACGTATGGAAGATGTGAGTTAGATGTAAAGAGACGGGTAGCAGCTGGCAATAAAGTAAACGGTGCTCTATTCCCTTTAGTAGCCAGTGTGAATATATCTAACTCAGACAAAATGGTCATACACAATGCGGTGTTGGTTCCAACTTTATTGTACGGTTGTGAGGCCTGGATATGCCCGAAATCGAGTGAAAGTAAAATGAATGCAGTTGAAACGCGATCTCTTAGAATTATGTAGGTACAGTGTCACCTTGCAGACAAAATAAGCAATAAATAAAGATACGCAGTATGACAGGGTTGCACGACAGTGTTATTGTAGAAGTGAATAAAGGAATGCTTAGTTGGTTTGTGCACATAGAAAGAATGAGGGATGAAAGGCTAACGAAGAAAATCTACAGAGCGAAAGCGAGTGGTAAAAGAGGCCAGAGGAAGACCAAGGCTGACTTATGAAGATCAAATAGCCAGAGTGTTAACAGACGGAGTCTTAGCTGACGGAAATGTCAAAAGCACTTGCATACCTAGGCGAAAATGTGTGAGGAGAATGATGAGATTTGAGGAAGTGAAAGAAATATGTAAGGGCCGCGACGCTTGGCGCTCCATCCTATCTTTTTATATACGTCTTATTTACGTCTATACTACGTGTGCCTTCCACAAGCCTCCGCATCAAAAGTCGGTAGGTAGCTCGAGAGCGGCCATCACGGGAAGTAAGTCCCACGTACACAATTTCACCTAAATAATGGGTTCTTTTTGAAGGTTTCTCCCGCGTCTCCCTCTCTGCCAGATAGACAGACAGACAAACGGGCCGACGGACGGGTAGACAATGAAATTGTAAAATAGTCTATTGGTGTATAAAATTGAAATAGAAGTCAATATAATTTATTTTCTTTAAATCCTTACATTAGAAGTCGATTATAAAGCCATATAATTCAGTAAGAATGTTACTTCTATTTTAAACCATTTAAAATTGCTTAAAAAATTATTTGATGTAATGTTAAGTAACACGGTGTCGGTGCGAGCTGCTCGGCAGGTGACTTGTATAATTAAAACTTGTCGTGAAACGGTCACTGATAGTTATTACTGGTGGAGCCATGAAACACTAAATCATGCGTCGTATGACTGAGTTACAAAAAATTATGATTTACTACAAAATTGTAATTACAAAAAAAAGACATACTACGAACGTTATTAAAAATTAATAATTATACCGTTAGATACTTATACCATTATATGATTATGTGATTGATAATATTAGTCAATAGAGTTAAAACTTTTTTCCATTTTTTCATCGCTAATGACTTTCAACTCTGGCAATGATTAGGTGCTCTTACAATTAGTATATAACCCACATATTATATTTATGTGAATATATGAAAACTTTCATATTTGTACGATAAAGTAATGTTGCCACTAGTTAAAGCACATCAAATAGTATGATTATTTTAACAAAATACCTATATTATTATGTTTTATGGCTTTATTACTATATAATCCGCTTTTTACTATACAAGGTGTTACAAAAATACCCACACTACCGAAAGGGGGTTGACATACACATGAAACTGAACAACTCTTCCCAAGGAACATGGATCGAAATATTAAAAAAAATGTTGATCCTCTCATACAAAGCGAACGCTCAGCTGAGTATGAGAGGTCCAAAATTTTTTTTCATATTTCGACCCATGTTCCTTGGGGAAAGTTCTTCAGTTTCATGGGTACGTCAACCCCCTTTCGGTAGTGTCAGTACTTTTGTAACATCTTGTATATCTAATTTTTTTAATTAACTCAATGAAAGCAAAAAAACTGGCCCACAGCGTGATTTAAAAAAAATGAAAAAATGGTTTCCAAAGTACTGGCTTTGGGTTACCAATTTATACATACATACATACATTCATATCTTTACACTGGATCCCTAACGGCTGACCGTCAGTCAGCCTAAAAGCTGACTTATGTAGATCAAATAGCCAGATTGTTAACAGATGGAAATGTCAAAAGCACTCGTATACCTAGGCGAAAATGTGTGAGGAGAATGATGAGATTTTAGGAAGCAAAAGAGGTATGTAAGGACCGCGATGCTTGGCGCTCCGTCCTCTCTGACTACCCCATTAGGGATACCAATTAATGTCTCTGTTAAACTTTCTACTCAGAAACGTTGACGAAATAATTCCATTATGATATACAGTCCGACGTGAAGAAAATATGCCTAATGGTATTATGCCATTCCAGCTATATATATATATATATAGAGTCGTATAACTCATGTGATAATAAGATTCGTAGGTATTTATCAAGCCATACGTAATATCTAATTATGTATAAATTTTCAAAGAAGCGAAAGAAATATATTCTTTTGTGTAAGGTCATAAAATTAAGTCAATAACGCAGCTAATAACCTACGGATCGCTGGTTTTATGGCCGAACGTGGCACACGCGAGCGTTAGACCAAGCGTGCAATTTTTATATTTAAACTACGTACCAACATTTACGACCGTTAAACAGTTGACGCCTATCAGCGAGTCCTATTATAGGTTATAACACGAACGTAGTTAAGTTCATATAACATTATTTTAAACTTAGAACGAGGGAAATGCGATAATTGTGAAAATATTTAATAAATGTTGGTTTTTTATTAGATCGTAATTAGCTGCAGATATTTAAGAAGTTCGTTTGCAATTTCTTTCATAAAAAAGCAGATAATATACATTGACAATTATAAATAAATATATTAAAGCATATTAGAATAACAGAATAAATAATATTAGAATAGCAACATAACATGTTAGAAGCTTATACATTTAAAATTTTGTATTTTTTCTGTAAAATCTTCAAACAAACAAAACAAATTCGTGGATTCGAAATAAAACATTATATTAAAAATATATTATACATGCCCCACGATAATCTATGGGAATACTCAGTAACATAGACTTTCATCTTTTGTGTTGCATTATAAAATATCTAAAAAATGGTCGTGGTCTTAAGTAAACTGTCCAAGCAATGAACAGTTTGGACTTTTTGGCGGCTTGACATTTTATTTAGATTTTCTATTTTTTACATTTTTGGGAGTCTTAAAGTACACAAATGATAGCATATTGTGTTTTAAAGCTTTGTATAAGTGAAGAGAATGGAGTTGGTCTAAATCTAAATAAACACGCGTAGCTGAAGTTCTCGCGCTCTTCCAAGAAGTCCTTTATAACTTCAGTAAAGCTTACTATCACTTTACTGGAGGAGTTTTACGATAAGAAAAAACTAATATATTGTATAGACTCAGGTGTTACTTTGCGGAAATCCATTTCATGTGATAAATTCCCAAAATCTTTAGCTATTTTCCGCTCAAACTCCAAAAACCACCAATCGATACGTGTTTCGCCTCTCAACAGAGCATCCTCAGGATATACCAGAGATAGGATTCGGTCAGCTAACCAGCACCGAATCATTCGGTAATATAGATATTATTTATTAATACGTGACATTGGCAAATGCGCTAAACTGTGCGCCATGCCATAAAAAAAGAAAAAAAATGAACACTGCTTGAGACCATGGCCGATGCAACTCGGCCGAAACGTCAAATCAAAATAAAAGATAATCCCGTTAATTTCGTTTTTTAGAAATTTTGTACTCAGTAACACCTAGATTCTAAAACAATTTTGAAATATTTGTTTTTAAATTAACCAGCCAGCTCAGCAAGGCTAAAATATTAAAATTCGACTCGATTCGATAATTTTGTTACGATATTAAATTCATGAAATGGTATATATATGTATCTAAACATGTATTATGTAATATGTAGGTATGTAGAGAGTGCATAATATATTATTACATATTATATTATACATTATTATGAATAGTATGTGTATTTTTTATTATTTATTTATTTATTAGTATTTTATTATTATAATGTTTTTTTAATGTAAGTACATATTCATGTCAATATCAATTTTGCACCGCCTACCGTAAATGTACTCTAAAGCTTTCTGTTACCCAAAGGTTGCCTGGAAGGAGGTCGCCCAAATTGTACATCTCTTATTTTTTTATTTATGTATTTGTATAAAAGAGTATTATATAAATTTACTTCCTGACAAGACAATCTATGAAATCTAGTAGGTACTCTCGACACATTTTTCCTGTAAAATTTGATAAGATTATAATCCCTTATTTTTTTTAAATATTATTTCAATAACATTTGAAACCCATGTATTTCGCAATAGTTGTGTACAAAATGTTCTAGCAGAGTGGGTACTAACTCGATTTGATCATCCCTCCTCATCACCGAAACTACTGGGCTGGAATTATTCAATTTTAGAATAATTGAAAACGTTGTTTTAAGTACAGGACAAGAATTAGTGTTCGCGCGATTCTTTCTACCCTTTTTAAGGTTCTGTAAACAAGCAAACCGGTTTGCTACCAGATAAATCGTTGTTTTAGGATAAGTGAAAAGTATTCAAGACAGCAGTAAGACGTAGTTAAAAGAAAAACTGTCACGGCTATAGACTTTACAAGTTAATAGTCTAGCATTTTATAACATGTACTTGGATAAATAAAAATTTCGTAGCATACATACATACATATCTTCACGCTGTATCTCAAACGGGGTAGTCAGAGCGGACGGGGCTTTGCGCCAAGCATCGCGATCCTTACATACTTCTTTCGCCTTTTTTAATCGTCATTCTACTCACGCATTTACTCTTAGGTATGCAGGTGCTTTTGACGTTTCCGTCGGCTAAAACTGGCTATTTGATAAATCTGCGATTAATCTTCATGAGTCAGCCTTGGTCTCGCTTGGCCTTTGCTCCACTCACTTTCGCTCTGTAGATTTTCTTCGTCAGTCTTTCATCACTCATTCTTTCCATATGCTCGAACCATCGAAGCATTCCTTTCTTCATTTTTACAGTAACACTGTCGTGCAATCCTGTCATACTGCGTTTCCCTTCATTACTTATTTTGTCCGCAAGGGTGACACCGCACATATAAAAGATTGCATTTCTACTGCATTTATCTTACTTTCACTCGATTTCGGGCATATCCAAGCCTCACCACTGTACAGTAAAATTGGCACCAACACCGTATTGTGGAGTCATTTTGGCCGACCTAGATACACTCACACTGCCCACTAGCCAGAGCAGTTTATTTATTGCCAGCTACTATCCCTCTCTCCACATCCAATTCACATCTTCCATCCTTAGAAAACAACGTAGTACTTCCGAAGAAGATGACTTAGATGCCGTTTAGCCAATAAATTAAAACTAAAAACATTATGACTTTCTAATATTATAGTAAATGTAAAAAATGAACAATTTATGACGAAAATTACAGATTAACTCGAACCTCGAACTCTATTATCAAAAAGCACCCCTCTAATAACGATATTGTGATGGAAAACTACACAGCGCATGGCCCGACACACACTTGACCGATTAGTTAGGCTTATATCTTGAGTGTAAATTATATAATATATTGTACATTGAATTGTCTATTTATACATAAAACCTCAGAAAATGAAGGGAAAATAAACACACCTTTCTAAGCTGCCTAAGTTTACGTGTGGTTTCCAAGACACAAAATGATATGTTTGTAGACTCTCTGTACAACGGGACGCGACCACAAAGAGCTTAGCGGTTACCAAGAAAAGGATCACAAAATACCGTTCAAGTTAGGGCTGTCACGTTCTTAAAATGTATTTAAAAATAAAGCCATTTATACACTTTACACTTTGTAAAACAAATATACAAATCGCACGATTGACAGTACTTGGGTAGCATAATTATACGTTTGTAAGGAATTAGATCTAATATTTCACTATTTTATTTCGTACTCGTATCTAATAATTCACAGAACTATGACCCGAAAAGAAAAGCGGGACCTTTGTAAAACTACTGATGCGTCCGGCCAACTCTTTGTATTTATGACGGCACAATAAATCAGAATTCATAGGTGGTAAAAATTAAACATTTCATAACTAACATTTAATAACTCATCTTTTTACTCCATATACACTTGCTGTTCTAGTTAACGTTTCAAACTGTTTATGGGAGAAAGAAAGAGAACTAAATAAGAGGTAAAATTGCTTATTCAAACACGACTTCATCGCAACCCCGTTATCTCTGGAAGCTACTGATTGTAATAGGAAAAATATCATGAAAGATTTATAGCCCAATAAAAATACGATTTAAATGTATTATATCATTTTAACCGACTTCAAAAAAAGGAGGAGGTTCTTTGTTCGTCTGTCGGTACATTTTTTTTATGTATGTTCACCAAAAACTTCGTCAATTGTAGACCGATTTCGAAAATTATTTTTTAGTTTAAACTTCGAAAATGCTCCTAATAACGCTAACTGCTTGTAAGCTTTATTTATATTGATGATTCTCTTGCATGGCATTGCGCTTCTTTACAAATAATTTAATTGTAGACTTACCCTAGATATTTATTTAGGCCAAGGTCATTCAAAAGGGAGAAATAAAAAATTTTAAGAAAAAAATTAAACCGACTTCAAAAATATTACTGAAAAGTACAAAATAACTATCCTTTACTAATCAAAACTCAAATACAAAAATAACTTTATAAATACAATACAAATACCTATTTGACAGTTATTGAAGTCAGTGCTAATTCAATGGGGAACAACAGAAAGTTAGTTTGATAGGCTTGGCACGGACTTCAGTAACTATCAAATTTAATTATATTAGTATTTTTGTATTGTATTTATAAAGTCATTGTTGTATTTGAGTTTCGATTAGTAAGGGATAGTTATTTTGTACTTTCCAGTGTTTTTTTTGAAGTCGGTTTAATTTTTTTCTTAAATTTTTTTATAAGATAACTATATTTCTAAATCGACACATATAAAGACATATGGACGTATATGGCCCTACATACGATGTAAAAAGTTAGGTAGTTTTACGCAAATATAATTTTTTATTTGGCGGATTCACAAAATTTAATTTCATAAAAAAAGAACGATGGATAACGGATATTAAGCTAGTACCATTTTTTGTTCGTACGTAGTCAATTCGTAAGGTTAAAATTTGAAAAATAAAATTTTCTTTTTTAAACGGTTTTTTCAAAACATATTCCGTTTAAAAATATTGGTTTATTTAATGTTTATATCAGAGAGAGATAGTATTTTTACGAACTAAAAAAATATTCTATTGATAAACCATTTTTTTTATAATTTTTAAGAATTAAAGTACTTTCATTTATTTAATTTAAAATATTTCCGTGTATTTTTTTAGGTGGATTCAGTAAATATTAAGTACAATTAATTTGATCCTTCAACCCTAACGATAAAGTAACGATAATAGAATTTTTGCATTTCACCGTTATGTAACGATGAGTGTCTATACTGGATTGCTATAGGACCTATAGATCTTAAGAAATTAAGTTTGAAATTATAAAATCTCATAAAAATCGCATTCCCCTGATTGAGTCAAACTCACATTTGGTTAATTTTTGCTTTTTAAAAAGAAGAATACAAAAAAGCTTTCAATAAGTTTACTCCCAACACCAATTTTAATTTTGTAACTTCCTGCGTCGGACGTCGACCAAATTACTTACCAAACTACTTACGCACGTAATACCTTATAATGCACCCAATCTCATTCCGGGCATGCACCAAATCTTTCAGCTGCAAAAAATATGTGAAGGGTACAGGTTAAACACAAAATCTAAATGACAATACGTTTGTAGCTAATAGGCGTTGCGGTGCGAAACTTCCTTTGTGACTTCTCTTTAAGGGAGATAATCCATCATAATGATGCTTAAGATTGTTAGGGTTGTGCCTAGTTATCTATGTCGATAAAATTAAAGAAAATTTTGCGGTTCGTTTTTGATGTCGTATGATTTTAAGTTATGCAATACTTCGCATTTTTTTTTGTTTTTATTGTTGTTGATATTAACTATGCTTTGTAATATAATGTATACCAATTTTCAAACAATTGTGAAATTCGAAATAGCCGATTAATATACTATTTACAAGCTTGGTTTATTTGCAATATCGCCATTTTACCTTTAAAGTAGTTTAAAAACTAATCATTAAGCTTAAACATAATATGTACACATTCTGCTCCTATAAATTCGAGACAAATACAGATACAAAAACATATTACTGATCTGAATACTATTTACAAATGTTAAGGTATATGATAAAAAACAAATCATAAGTTTTTTCTCTTATATGATAAATATTTTAATTGAAAAAAGTTTTACATCGATAAAAAGTTATCGATAGTATCTTACAAGGTACAAACGACACTAAAATAAATCAAACATAGATTGATGGTATTATACCAACATGAACAATCACATTGCACATTATTTTGCATAATAATCGTTGCGCTTGTCAATAATTGAATAAAACATTACCTTCTAATAAGAGCAGATGGTTCCGTACATTTGTATGTGAGAACGAGTGTTAGGAACTAGGAAGTAATTTGTCATTGCCAAATCTTAAGATGCGGCAGGAATTTTATGGAAATCTGAAGGATTAGGAGCGATTTGCATTCTATAGTGGTTGGGAACATAAAATACCGCTCTGATTCTTTACATAACTATATCTACACGTTTATATCTTCAGGCCACACGTAATAAAATAGAGGAGAAGCAAGTAATACCTAATACATAATATTTGGCAGTTTAAATATTATAAAGTTAGGATTGACTTATTATACAAAATGACGATTAATCATAAATATATATAAAACACATTTTAGATAAAGGAAATAGAAATTTGGACACTGTTATCCACTATATAATACGAGCAATATTTATATATATCTATATACATATGTTTGTAATTGCGTTCTCGAAAATGACTAACTATTTCGATGTTTACAATATAGGGGTTGACGGGGGCGAAAAATAGATCGAGCTAGGTCTGAATTCGGAGAAAAATCGTTTTCCGTGTTTTCACACTCTTAAAACTTCTGAAATCTAAACTTTTAAATTATTTTTATTTCGCAATAGAGATTATCTTCTCAATAGCACAGTGACTAGAGTTTAGGTCTACCACACCGAAGTGCGGAGGTTTTGCAATGTGGTCACTTTTTTGTTTTTTCTTAAATACAATCAACGAGCAAAGCTCGGTCGCCCAGGTACTTACAATAAAACTATCAACATGGAATAGTTCGATTTTGCGTGCCTATTGAGTTTGTATCTATATAAAAATTACTCGGACGATGAGTAGCAGAACGCGGTGTGAGTTATGAGGCGCGGGCAGGAAAGGTCAGCACATAGTTCGCCTACATTCTATATATACCTAGTCTTGCCATAAATATTATTACAAGGAAAACATTGTTTTTTTTTCTATCATATAATACGTTTATTACTGTAGTGTGCGTTAGTTTCAACATTAATATAATAGAAATTTAAAAATATAAAGCTCGTTCAAAATGATCTCCAATGGCCTTAATACAATCGTTTAAACGTTGCGGCCAGTTATCCATTGAAACATACACTTTCTCCATGGAAAAATTTATTACTCCCAATGTTATGGAATGTTTTAGGGACTACAAATTATCATGGCGTTTAGAGCATACCATACTTTCTAAAAGAGACCATAAATCATAATCAAGTGGACTAAGATTGGGACTAGATGACGGCCAGTTTTTAGCTATGATGAAGTCAGAAACGTTTCTTTATCACCCACGCTTGTGCGGATCGATGACCTGGAACTGTCATGTTGAAAGGACCATTATTGGTAATGGGACATGGTGATGTTAAGAAGCTTAACTACCTTCTCAAGAACCGTATCTTGATACACCTGGGCCGATGGTTTGATACCTTCACAAAAATATGGCTCAGTCACTCCTTGATTGCTAACACCCCACCAAAATTAAAATTCTGTGTGCTGTATTCATATCTCTAGATAAAATCTTTTGCTTTCGGACAGGATCTCTTCGGATTCTTTCCTTCATTGCTTCGATAGACTACATGGACGGCCAATCCTTTCGCTCTCATAACCAGAGAACGTTTCATTATACCTATGAACTATGAATTCAAACATTCGACTAACACCAAACGGATGGAGAATTTAAAAGAATTGCATTTGGCTTTATACCTAATTTGTATAATTCTATCACAGCAATTCGGTTCTCTTTATCACCCTACTCCATTTAATTATCACAAGAATATTTAACAAAGATTGGCGTGAAAATGAGAAAACACTATGAATATTCATATGACAATGACAGGTTCCAAATTTAAATGAAATAAAATTGTTGTTTATTTTATTGATACAGTATTTATGGCCAGACTGTATAAAATGAATGTTTTTTTGTATGTTTGTCCTGTATGCATTTGTAAACCATTTATCCGATTATAATGAAACTTTGGTGAGTTGTTTTAATTACGTCCGCGAAGTTTTGTGATTTTTTTAGTTTAGAAAGTAAAAGAACACGCAAACGAAGTCACAGGCAAAAACCAGTATTTAATAAATATGTTATATATTTTGGAGATTTTTTATGGAAATTGAAGGTAGTATTTTATAAATTAGTATGTTCCTGAGCAGAATCTTAGAGCAGCAATATATGGATAATTTTGAATTCAAATAATGAAGTAGCTCAATGAATGTGAGTTTTCTTCTCAGCTGTACAGCCTCTGATGATGATGAAATGATGTTTTAAAGTTTTATTAGATAAGATGAGATAAGATAAGAAGCTACTAGTCAGACGGTCTTCCGAAATCTCGATCAGTTGCTTATTTTCAGAAACCAGTCGAGGGGCTTCGGGTCTCTAAGGTCCAAAGTGTCGACTGCAAAAGAAATAAATAAATATAAAACTCTCAGATTGAATCGCATACTTACGTTCGCTTCAAATACTCAACAGCTTTGGCCGCAGCACCAGCGGACTTGGAAGTCGCCAGGACATTAGGAACAGAAAGTATATCGATACATGTGCCGTCCCACATCAACAGTCTTCCAAGTTTCCATAGAATGATGAAACGTCAAATCGTCCGCTTTCCTGCCGTCGCCACGCACAAAACGCACAGGCTCTAATGCCTTGATTACACTTAACGAGTGCTCAACAGCAAGATAGCAAGATGTCACTAGGCCGAGAGATTAATGTGGATAAGTGAGTGTTTACACGTATTTTTTAACTTTGGGTCAGTCAGTCAAGAACTTGTACTAAAAAAAACGCAAGAAAAGCAGTCAACGACAAGGCAAATACAAAGTGCCGTATTGCGAGTGCGTGTTTAAACCTGCCGAGTACACCAGCGAGCCAGTGCGGGGAAGCGTGGGCATAGAATAGGGTCCGAGGAACTGTCTCGCCCATTTACTCGGCCGGGCGCTCGGCTGAGTATTCGGCCATGTATGTATTTATACATACCGAGCACTCGGCCGAGCGCACTGTCTCGCACCCGTACTCGTTACGTGTAATCAAAGCATAAGACTGCAGGAATGCCGCCAGCGACGTAAATGGTCACGTAAATTAATGTAATGCTTTTTTAAATGAAATGTAAATTATATAATTAAGGACCAATAAATTGTGTCTCACTGATACAATGTCTATGTAAGTCTTCTTACCGATACCTATCAAAAAGCTTAATACTTCATCACTACAGTGTTATGCAAAGTAATCAACCGACGTATACCAATAGCGAAAATTTAAAATGTTAACAAGAAGCACTTGAATCCTTTCGCGCCCTCCACAATAGATCAATACCCAATAATCTCATAATAGGAACTATAAAGAGTTCAGGGGTGAAGACAGACAGATAGACAACAAAGAATATAATGTATTGAATACAATCGAAGGGTTAGGTATGTGAAGAATTAAATGAAAGCGGATCAACGAGACAGCTGTTTAGCAAAGAGAATTGTCTATAGCATAGGTGTCCGTAATAATTTAAGTAGGTATAGGTACATAAAAGAATATAATGAAAGTTTGAATTACCATACTTCAGTTAATTGTAGTATTTTTTCTTTAAAATTTATTCTCGTTAAACATTGTCAGAGATTCACGAATTAAATTCTGTAAATAAATAATTAAATTACACAATATCAACGACAATTAATGTGTACTTACGTACGTACGTACAGGATATGAAAATAATATATACATTTGTATTGTCCTATGGTATAAGTAGAGAGAAGTGCAATTTGCTGCGTCCGAATTTTTAACAAATAAAATGTCGTTGGAACTCACTGAGAAACCTGGATAAATAACTGAATATAAATCACGATTTGAACAAAAGCTTTGTAAATGAAACTGTTCACGGAGACAGAGCAATTAAAAACAAAACGAACACAGTAGCCACCAATCTATAACGAATCGAGCCAACAATTCGATCCACTATTAAAATCTTAAACAAACCGAACGCTCGATAAAATACAAATAGAGAAAGAACTTAAAATAAATGCAGCCGCCGCGCTTACTAAGAAAACTGTTTTTCAAACCCGTGACAAAAACTATACAGGTTTCAAACAGAATCATCGATCTATAGATCATTATCTGCGCACGCGTCAATGTCAACTATTGCGATCGATGAAGAAATCAATAATGCAGTTATGATTTCCGTTTACTAACCCTCTGTAATAAGCTATTGGTGAAATATAATATTATTACGTAAGGGTTACTTTATTGTAATGTAACTTTGCGTGTGGCGTACCGTATGCCGTTTGTATAAGCAATTGTGTTATATTGTGTTTTAATTGAAAATTTATTACAACATTATTATCAATAAAATAGGGAATTAGATCATGAATATCAAGGTTTTGTTAAAATAATGAGTCGTATTATTCCGGCATCTACAGGAGAGCAGAAATAATTGAAGCGCATTACCTAAATATGTACAGGTACTCGTAATTCACATACGGTACATCACAAATTATCCAAAAATTATTAAAAGTAAAATAAATACCACACTTTTCTCTTAATATGCGCTTATCGACTAACTTGTATCGTTTTATTTTTTATTCTTTCACACTCTTTACATGAAAAAAATTGACATTAATTTTTTCAAATATGAGTCAATCAATTTTCCATAAATTTTTCTCTTTGTTAGTATTAATTTAATTTGTCCCAACAATAAAGGTGACCATAACATACTTTGTTTTCACTAAAAATAATTTTGTAAAATATTTCAGAAATACTGAGCTTATGGTAAAAACTGTAACATCGCTTGATTAGTCATTAGTACATGTTGAAAGAGATTGAGACAGTGATAAGAAGTCTAAAATGTGGAAAGGCTGCGGGAAATGATGAAGTGACTGCTGAGATTATCAAGTATGGTGGTTCTGGGGTCTGGGATACTTTCTGTGCAATGTGCAACGTTTGTTGGCAGAAAGAGGGGGTTCCAGAAGATTGGCGCACTGCAGTCATAGCACTTCTCAATAAAAGGAAAGGTTCTCATTTAGACTATGCGTGCTATAGGGCCATCAGCTAGGTCAGCTTAGCAAGTAAAGTCTATACCAAAGTATTGACTGAACGTATGAAAGACATTTCTGAAAGATTTTTTGGGAGACGCAAGGTGGTTTTAGGAACGGTAGGGGTTATATGGATGAGATTTTCTCGCTCCACGTTATCATGGGGAGGTTTCTACCCATAGGTCAGAAGCTTTTCTGCCCTTTCATGGAACTAGAAAAAACATTCGATAGAGTAGTGCGAAAGAAATTGTGGAGTCTTTTGACTGAATATGCTCAGCTCACTCGCATATCTAGGCGAAAATGTGTAAAGAGAATCATGAGATTTGAGGAAGTGGAAGAAGTATGTAAAGACGACGCTTGGTGCTCTGTGTTCTCTGACTACTCCGTTAGGGATACAGCGTGAAGATATGTATGTATGTAAGTATTATTATCGCAACTGACTTATTTATATTAAATACAGTATTTTAATACAATATGTCGTTTTCCATGACACCATTAACAATAAATCTCACGTTATGAACAATTGAAAAATATTATTTAAACAGATTATTATTTACAATCTAACCGACACAAAAATCGTAAATATTATAAAATATTATAAAAAGAAATATGTAACGGTAACGGTTTGCAAAAAAAACTACTTATACAATAAAGTATATCTAACAGTAGGTTAATTAATGCGGACTTCCTTAACCCCGCGTTCTCACGATTTTTTTTAATTACGACCAAGCAGATGTTTTGTTCCACGTTAAAAAATAAAGAGCCCGAAATCAGAGTCCATAGTAAAAAACTACACTACAAATATTCATCAGACAATAAAGAATAATTCGGGATGACTAGCAAACTAAAACCGGAATTCAATTAGCGATACAAAAGAAAACAGGGACAAACTTCTTACATACAATTTTAATTATTCACCTTACCTTAATAAAGAATCATCTTCCGCAAAACTCTCACACGATAGCAAAAGCGTCACTAATGACAACGACAATACAAGCACAATACTAAATAAAAAACCTGACCCTATAGACTCGAATGAAATTAAAAAATCCACTGTCCTTAAAATAAAGCTGAAAGTAAACATATGCACTCAAAGAGATAGTCTTAAACTTTAATATGCAAAACAGCACATGCAAACCGAGGGTCACCCGAACTGGCTATGCAAATCTCCGTGCGAAGTTAAACGTGAAAAACAAATAGTGAAAAAACCGCTTGTATGGGAGACTGATAAACATAAAAACAATTTTTTCATTGTCTACACTTGCATATATTAAAAATTTGGGGCCGAATATCATCCCTGAGGTACACCTTTCTCACAGACTTCAGTATGCAAATTGTAGACAGTGCGTAATCTTTTATTTTAATGGCATCTTATTGTGTTAAGTCTATTCATTTTTTGTGGGGTGAGTGAGGAAAAAAAGAAATTAATGATTGGACGTATGCAAATCGAGATCTCAGACTAAAACTGTGGGAATCTCCTTTTTTCTGGAACCAGATTTTCTGGGGTGACTCCGAAGCCGTTACCCGCTAGTTTTTTGTCTTTTAACGTCTTAAATAAAAACTCATAGGTACAAGAAATAAATGCAAATTATTCTCTCCGACAAAAAAAAAAAAACTTTCGTAGCGGTCTTTAATAGATTGTTCTACTTGTAGGTATTAAAGGTGTCGATTAAAACTTATTTGCATTAAATATTTCTATAATTCGTCAAAACAAAATGATGAAGACCTTTGACACATTTCAATTATAGACCTGAAGGTACGAAGAACCTTTTAGTAGTAAAACTTAGTTTTTAAGTAAATTCTTTATACCGTAACATATATTTAAGAAATAAGGATGAACTATATGAAAATTACAGTGTGTCAGGATATTTATGTATAAAGTATCGAATGATTCAATTACAAAACTATTTATAATGGGTATTTTATATAGGTACAAAATATTTAATCTCTATTTTCTGTTTCAGGTACGTAATTAAAATATTCAAAGCTGAAACTTTAGGTAAGGTTGTAATTGGACATCAACACTTACTAATTAGTAATTTTAAAACAGTATTTCAATAATACTGTAATTATAAGCCCCAGTGCATTCATTGCGCTACATATACAAATATTGACCTAAAAAATTTAAATCATAAACATTACAAAGTACCCTAATTTCAATAGTGAATTTATTATAGATCATAACGTTTAACACGCCTGTATACGCCATCTGTCCGCAGAGATTGAAACCATTAATTAGTTCGAGTGATCATTACTAGATGGCGTCACTTCCTTAGTTAGATTTAAACTTTTCTTTTTAATTTATGCGGTTTTGTAGCTTAATTATTTAAATAGTACTAGATTTCTTTCACTAAAAAAAATAATTGGAACAGATGAATAAAATTCTTACATTTTTGATATAAATTTCTAATTATGTTGTTTATTATGTTATCATATTTTGAACTCACCCCTGACTTTATTATTAGAAGATATTAGGTTTCATGAGATTAGAATAATATATTTTGTGTTGTAATATTATTTTTTTCTCGATTGCTTCAGTTTTTTTCTAATATTGAAGTACCTAGGTATGATAAAGCTTCAACAGCTTACTTCTAAACGATATTTTTATAAGCGATTGTATTTTGTACAAAGATCTTATCGTTAGTTTTTTTTAACTTCTGACTTACTAATTAACAATATTTTTCCTCTACAGTCACAATTACTATTGTACCACTCTCTTACAAATCTCAATCAACATCTATTTATTTGACAGTTTATTTTTTTTTATTTCGTATTCATTAAATTGATTTTAACTTAATCGATTTTCAATTTAGCAACAAATTGTTAACCAATCGATTGTATTCGTTAACGTGATTAATAAAGTTTATACGGTTGTACCTAATAGTTAAAATCATCGATTGACGAACACATTTAAGATTGAAAATGAGCTGTGGGGAAGGGCGTAGATATATGACTCTAAAGCAAGTAGGCAAGTAGGTATATGACTATATATTTCCGTAGCCTTATGTATTATGGCCTACTACTGTGGGGATCAGCGGCGCATATGAATTTCCTTACCCTCGTTGTACATTTATGAAAACATAATGTACAATAGAAAAAATATAGATCTATTTCAAAGGAAAGGTGTTATGAATGGTGTGGAAACTCGTGGTCGTGATCAGCTAGTTACTGCTAAATTTAAATTACAAAAGTAAAGTTGGTCATTTTTGGGCAACAGTGTTCGTTTTTATAATAAAATTCCTAAAGAAATTATTCAATTAACGGAAAAGCAATTTAAACTTGTTATTAAACGCACACTGATTGGAAAAGCATACAACAAAGTTAGCGATTTCATTGTAGAAAAAACAATAGTCTGGAAATAATCTCTGCACACGCATTTACTGGCTTTATGAATATTGTATTTTAAATAACTATTGTAGAATGATGTTGAAAAAATGTTACCTGACTGAGTTCCTTGTCGGTTCTTCTCAGTGTTCAGTTTTTCTTTTCGAACCAAACTAAAGTAGATTTGACGTTCAAAAATACCTTGAATTGGTTTTACTTGAATAAATTGATTTGACTTAGACTTGGACTTTGTAAGCGACGTCAACTAGGTAAATATTTAGAGGGTTCCGTACACTTATCGAAAAGGAAAACCTTCATTACTTGTTACTCTTTATCAATTATGCGCTCGTACTCTGTTCGTCTTGTAACGGACTTTATGAGGAATAATGGAAAAAAGTTACCAAAAGAACAATATCAAAAAGCGTAACAAAAATTTACAAATATTTTTAATTATATTCTAAATGAAAAATGATATAAAAATAAAAAATATGAAAAATCTGTTGAAATCGTTTTTTTAGAAATTACTGTGACACATAGTCTGTAAATTAGTTAACATTTTAAATTATTGATGAATATAATTAAAGAACAGGCAAAGTGGGTACTAGAATCCTTTCCCCTTTACCTTCGAAAGTTTTGGACTTCCAAAATTTTAAATGTTTTTTAATTTTCTAAAATTTTAGGGAATATAAAACCTTATCTAAAGAAGTTATCTAAAGCAAAGCATACAGATAAGATCTGTATAATTTTGAAAAATGAAATTTAGAAAAGAGAATGTATGTATGACGTCCATTCCAAAAACAATTAATTGCAGCTCTATGAGCGATAACAGAAATTGTTTTCACCAAGTTCTTTAATTCGTAGGTACTAAGATAGCATTGCTGTATTGGAGATAAAAAAGTTCATATAACCAAGGTGAAAGAGTTTCCTTTGCTATACTATGCATTTTTGGTTAAGATTTGGATTACACGTGCCAACTGATTCAGTGACTTGTTATCTTTAGGACATACATGACTTAGTATAGCAATATCCCATAATGTATACTACAGTCCTTTTTCGGGACTTTGCTACCTATTCTCTTTTACCATTTTAGAAATATCGTACTATGCACGAGTCTTACTCGCATTTAATGATTTTTTTGTTTCTTTAAACAAGCCCACTGACTAAGAATCCGCTGCTTTACATAACCACTAGTTGTTTTACAAAACTACTCCGTTACGTATAACAGCTAAATAACGTTCAACTAGATTGTCATTGTGGTACGTTGCTACGCACGTTTAGGCGTGATTTAAAATAGCGTAGAACATAACCGATTAAGTAATAAAATGGCTGCTTTTATAACTTACCGTTTAACGTTTTTATCGGCACGTTTAAACCAACCACGGTACAATGGGGAAGCAAAATGTATGCAGATGTATGGAAACGCTTTTATATTTCCGTGTACGATATAGTCGTGCCCTGGATGTTGAAAAAGCGTATCTTTATTGACGATATAATAGGGAAGCATTTTGCTTACCTAATGTATTTCGGACGGTAAAAACGTTACGTTAAAAACGCGCAACGATAAATTATAAAAACTCCCAATGGGGACGCTTCTGTTTTCTTATAATAAATTATTTATTGAAATGCATATGCACATCGAACTAGAGTGTCACTTTACACTGGACTTTATAAGGGGGACGTCTAGAACACCCTCCCCCCTCTTTGCATATGCTTATGTACTGCGAGCTACCTTTTGTATCCGTAAAAATAAAATATTGCACAATTGTACATGTTTATGTAATTTACATTTCATTGATTTTATTAACGCTAAGAATTCTGATTCTTCACTGTCTTTTCATGCGATGAATTCACAGGTAAAACTAGTTTTCCTTATACATTATTGGACCCTTCATGTGAAAGCTGTAGGTAGCTACTACATCCGTGGCATTTTGAGCTGCAAAGAACATTTCTCAAAACATTACACATTTATTTCTATGTCTACTTTCTGTCTTGAACGTTATCGTTGTTGTTATGACTATGCAGAGCCGTGAGCGGAAAAAATCGAAACTTTTCATTTCAGCTATTTCGCGAAACCGCTAAACTTTGTGCTACCGCTACATTTATAAGCTAAGCTAAGATAAGCTAAGCTAAGCATAAGCATAAGAATTCTGCGTATTAAAGTAATGCAGTTATTTATAAAAATGCTCAATTAGCTGTTATTCTATAACTAAGCTATTTTGGAAAACAACTAGTGGTTACGTGAAGCAACAGATTCTACAATCTCACTGCGACACACAATATCACGTAATTTTATGTACAGTAGACAAGCAAGGCACTACCAAAGAATTTGATGTCATTTATTTCAATAGTATTACAGATGGCTTAGTGAAATCAGATAGTGGTGTGTTGCTGGCCCATCATCAAACAAATGTTCCTTCTAATTAACCCAACATTTTCGCAGATTTTTTTATGTTATGGGTGTTAGAACTTAGCGCAGAGTCCATCCGGCTAAGTACCATCTTCGTAATCACTAATGCTGCCGCCAAACAGCGATGTTTATGCTGTTATGCTCCGTTGTGGAGACGATAAGACAGTGAAAATGGCACAAAAGGCACAATCATCCTCAGGGTTGCCAACGCATTCAGATTGCCAAGCCATTAATAATTAAAAATAAAGTAGGAATTAAACTTCCTTCAAAAAATAAATATATTATACATTAATTTATTATTCTAAAAGCTCAATATAGCGAATTAACTTAACAAAAATAAAATATGTCACCCTTGCGTGCAGGACAAGCAATGAAGAGATACGCAGTATGGCAGGGTTGTACGACAGTGTTATTGTAAAAATGAAGAAAAGTATGCTTAGATGGTTCGGGCACATATAAAGAATGAGTGACGAAGGACTGACGAAGAAAATCTACGAGCAAAAGCCAGTGGTAAAAGAAGCCAAGGAAGACCAAGGTCGACTTAGGAAGATCAAATAACCAGAGTGTTAGATGACGGAAATGGGAAAAGCACTCGCATACCTATAGACGCAAATTTATGAGGAGAATGAGAGGAGAAGAAGCGAAAGAAGTATCTAAGCACCGTGAAGCTTGGTGCTCCATCCTCTGTGACTACCCCGTCAGGGAAAGGAATCTCAAAAAATTATTTTAATTAAATTTTCTCTTGCAATTTCTCGTACTTTTTAGCTTTGAAATTGGAAATGTCTGTGGGCCTCAGTCCAATTATCATCTGTGGATTGTTTGCTCGTTGGTTTTTCATGGTATAAAAAAATAGCCGGCTCCAAAGATTTATTGGCTCATTCTATATTTCTACTTTCTCTCCCAAATAGCCAAGGAAGCAATGCCAAATTTGTACGCAAATACCGCTTTAGAATGAAAGTGGCCTAATTCAAAATTTCAGAATTTTAAGTTATGATAATAAACTTAACCAACCTGCTATCTACATATAGTATAAATTTACCTATCTGTCCGTCCCATTAGCTATATATCGCCAGAATATTTAAACAAGTATTTGTGAAAAATTCATTTATTACCTTAAGCGATTACGTTGTAGTAAATCGCCAAAACAAAATCACGAAATTTTGAGTTGTCACTTTTATTCTAAAGATTCGATAAGTATCTTCACGAAGTAAGTGATACGTTAGAGATAAGAATATCTAACGAAGAGTTGGCAGAAAAGACGAAGCGTGAAGCATCGCTGTTCTTACACACTTCATACACTTTCCCCAAGATATGCTACTGTTTTTGACAAACTGTCAGCTAACACTCTGACTATTAAATAACCAGATCGAAGTTTAATATTCACAAATAAATTTTGATCTTCTTTAGTTTCTGCTGCTACAACTCAATTTCGCTCTTTAAGGGTGGTTTGCACCAACTTATTAATAGTTGGTACAAGCGAAGCCACCCTTAGTGTTATCGCGATCGGTGACGCTGTAAAAGCCAGTAGGGCTAACAGCAAAGGGGTTTTTTTAATCGGTTCGAGTCCGACACTACTCAGTCGGCGTAGAGTCCGGCTGAGTGTCCGTGGGGATTTCTTTGCCTCTCAGAAACCAAAAAAAAAAAACTTAGTTTTCTTCGTCAAACCTTCTTCACTTGACTTCACGTATTCTCTCTACGTACTTGAACCATCTACGCATTCCTCATGTATTCCTTTTTTCATGTTAACAGTAATATTTTCATCCGCACCTCCATATTGCGTATTTCTTCATTATTCATTCAAAGTTAGTATTTTTTTAATTTTAGACATTATTTGTCGAAATTTTTAGGGGACTATTAACGTTTTGAACTTTTAAAGGTCTTATTCTATTATATTATAGTATATAGGTACGTAAAAAATCTAGTCTATTTTAATGCTACTAACAAACCAGTAGCAATTTGAATTTGTGCTAAACTCGTTATTTTGCGACCTATATTATAAAAGTAATGTTTTATCTGACAAAAAAACCAGACTAAAATACATATTTAACGGTTAGCAGGTTATGGATAAATAAATAAACAGAGATTTCATTATAAATAAACTAGATTTTCCTGTGTTTTTGCGCATTGACTCACGCTTCTTTAAATAACAGTGAAAACTGCATTGAAATGTGTCTAGCAGCATTTTACAAATATGATATGCAAAAACAAAGATGTTTTTTTGCTCGAGGCAAAAAAGATGAGTTTTATAAATAAGCACTCTGTTTGTCTTCTTTGTGTTTGTGCGTGTCTGTGAATAGTAGCTCTCGAACGAATGGCCAATTAGTATATGGCTTTTTTTTTTCGTAAGTTGCAAATTCAGAAAATGCTCAAAGCTATGTTTAACATAAGCTCAAGCCTCCATCCAAGCCAGGATCTTCAGCCTGTACCTTAATAGTCGAGTAATCTTAGGTAATTACTTGCGTATTATTTATATATAGGGAATTTTAATTTTTTTTTACAGTAAAACTATATTACCTACATAAAAATGTATCCGTTTTTCTTAGAATTGCATTTAAGATAACTAAAACTTTGTCGGAAATTCTTACGGGTCGTTAATTTTAATACATATTCGAGACGCTGTTGGCAGTTGTGATGTCGTTTGTAGAGTTGGGTTGAAGAGTATTAGAAAAGAAAAATATATGAACTGCAGTGTCAATTAAATTCAAATACATCAAAATTTTTTAAAGTGTAGAAAATTCTCGAGATACTCAAAATTTTGTAAGAGGTGTTATATAAATTTCGCTTTTCATACCGGTTTTGGTCAGCTCAAACCGATGTAGAATCTGCTTTTGTCGTCATTATTTAAATAATTAACATAAATGTAATTTCACGTCATTGTTGAAAAACATGTTTTTTTATTACCACGAGCCAAGGACTAATATGCATATCAGTCAAAACCGTTCAAGACGACATCGTTTAAGACAACATATTATTGGTTATATCGACCAAAACCATTGGTCCCGGCTGAATGCTATACGACTGCCTAATAAAGAACATCGCTTTTAACAACATAGTATACTTTGATTGTAACTATCAGTCTGCCATTAAAATATCGTAAGAAGAGGTAAAATCATATTATGTAACTAGATTTTAAAATTTAAAAAAGTCCGCCCGACACCAATGTTATAAATTTTTAACTTTCACGACTTGTACACATCTTACAATATTTACGCACGGGTCTTTGTCGCGTTTATACCACCACGATCGGTGCAATCCGGTCGAAACGTCGGGATAAAATAGGTAATTAGCCTTAAAGTATAAACGCCACATAGATCCGTTAGTAAATATTGTAAGACGAACGTTATAATCAACCGATTTCCACCAAACAGGGAACATTCTTGAAAAGTGGATCTTTTACACAAAGAAAATCTGGTGCAAATCCATTCGTCGGTGCGAGATATACAGAACCGCAGACAAATACACATAATTATGGATTCAGACAACGGCGACGAACTAACTATAACATTTCTTTTTTTCATTAAGGGTTGAAAAGGAAACGCAGGTGCAAACTTTTGATAATTTTTTTTATTGAGTTTCTTTTCAATATACTTACTTCCACGTTAATTGAGAAGAAAAAAAAAATAGAAAATACCAACTCCTTATCGATCTGCACAAATCGGAAAGGGTGGTCAAAGAATAACATTAAAATTATAGACAATTCAGTTTATTTAACCAAGTTACAATCACACTTTTCAATATCAAATCTACCATTGGTAAAATTCCAGCACCCATTTTTATCGAAAAATTACTTGCACAAAGACAAACCGTCATGTTTAGCAAGTATGATATTTCAAACATACCATAATTTTCAATTGTTGTCAATGTACTTGTTAAATACATATTTTAAGACAAGCGTGTACAACAATGCCGAAATAGTTGAAAGATTTTAAACTTTAACCTAGGTATGTGCATAATTTTCATATATTAATTAATAGTAATGGTAAGTTTACCAAATGTGTCAATTATTGAAATTTGGTGCGGACTTTAAGAAAAAAAACGTTACTGGTTATTCTCTGAGCAGACTGCGCGGTGCGTAATTCTGTGTATCTATGAAGTAAACGATTGGCGTTATTTAACCGTTGATTGTAAAGCCATATTTTATTAAGTATTCCACACTAATGCTATTTTGCAAAATTAAAAATAAATATACTATGCGATTCTATACATTGCTGTCATTATAATATCTAATGTAGTCAACTGGTTATTTCTTTCAAGTTGGAATCATTATACTGGTTAAAAACAAAAGTTTTTTGTTAAAAATCTGTGACGTAAATTTATTTTTAGTGTTAATGTATTATTATTTCGTATTTTAACAATACTTATTTTAAAATCAATTAACATTTTGTTGCCATCAACATTGAAAAGACATAGAAAGGTTGTGTAGAGCGTCGCAAGAACAGTAGCACACACATAAAACTTGCACAGATATACGACGCATACATACTTGAAGCTGACGCACACAAATGCGTCGCCGATGAAAAATGACTCGCGGGCCATGTGGTAGTTCGTTGTCGAGTATTTTGACGAATTCCGAATAGTTAGGTGTTCATAATGCCAGCAAGGTCTGTAAGTTGTTTGAAGTTTTTTTTAAATATTGCATATCGTTCTGTTATTTTCATTTTATTATCTAGATTTAGAAAACTTACTATTAAATCTATTATTATGAGCTAAAGCATTTTACACAAAGTTTAGATAACACAATATATATACACAAGTTCTAAATACAATGTTCTTCTTATAAAATTATTTGTTACACCAAAAACTGTTTAAAATATTATCACTGTTTAATTTGCAGTTGTATATACAAGATGTGTATTAGTTGCTGCTAAATTCCTGTCTTGTAGACGTGATTAAAACTTAGATAGGTAACTACTAAATAGCTGATACCTACCTTATTTGAGTTTTTGTATTATTATACCTAAATATATTTCATGTTTGCAGTTTTAAAATAAATATTTTTATTGTTTCTCGAGCTACTTAATTAAGTTTATATCGACATTTCATGTCCCTTTCGTGCAATATGCACGTGAAATAAAATAGAATAGTATATATATAACAGGGAATAATATTGAATAGTAACAACCACTCTCATATTAAAAGTGGCATTTGTTGTTTTATCTACATGATTCATAACTCATAAACGTCTCAATTCCTAGAATTCCGAGAAATTTTCCAATATTTAAGATTAGGTAGTGTTTTTCATCAGTTAATTTCTAATAATTCCAAAAATAAGTAATAATAGTTTGCGTAGATTCGTACGTTACTTCGCGGAAATCAATTTCATGTGAGAACTATATTATATTTTTTTAGCTCCCTTACGGCCAAAATCTCAAACCTGTTAATCAAAATTAAAAATAATAATGTTAATAAAATTGGTGCTAGTTATGTCAATATCTGACCGAATCTGCATTTGGGAATTTTCTGACAATATCTTGTTCAAAATGTTAAGATAAAATATTTAAAACATTTAACTATCACATGTAATGAATTCGTTATCAAAGTTTCCGCAATCTCATTGAAATTATGTAGATCCATAATTTTCTTTTATGTAGTGACTGAGAAAATTATAAATATAAACTAAAATACGCAATTAGTCTCTTTATAGAGATACATAGACGTAATATAGACACATACACCCTGTATTAATGGAGACGCAAAAAAGTTAAAAACATTATTTAGTTTACTTATTTATTTATTTATTTATTTATTTGATCAATAGATACTCCAACAGCATTATCACAAAATTACACCAACTAAAGTATCGAAAACATCTTAAACAGTGTGAAACACTTTTACAGGAGTATACAGCACTTACAATTATTATACAGTGAGAGTGATACCAACTATACTACACTAACAAAGCATTACAATTTTTGAATTTTGTAGATACAATAAAATAAAACAAAACAATAAAACAAAACATGGCAAAATGAGACAAAATATAGCTAACTTATCACAATATAGCAATAATTTTTTTTCGAAATTTGTTGAGGGGTTCATGAAAAATGTCAACATTCTCTGGATACAGATCATTATAGGTACGCATAGTTCTATTCAAAGGAGAGAATTTTCCTACATTTGTTCTGAACTGAGGTATTGAGAAGCATTTAAGCATAGAAGTTTACGTAACAATACTGCGTCTTTGTGAAAATGTAATTTACACCTCATTATTTATTCACGAGAACACAAAAACGGTCACAAATTATCATAAATCATGTATTAAGCAAATAAATTAAAAATAAGAATTGAGATAGCAGTGCCGACATAACGCACGGCGCCTCCATGACGCTGCTCATGCGCACGGCTGCCGGAGCGCGCGCGGCGCGGGGGGACAAACCTGATTTTCGGTCTATGGTGACCTTGTGGCGGACACGTATTACATCACAGTATTTTATAATGCCTTATTTCGTAATCCACGTTACTCTATTATAAACTATGTTGTTTTAAAATATGATTGATTTTTGTTTGAATGTTTATGATGGCGTTTGCTACTTTTTGCTACGTGTCGGTATATTCGTGATCTGACGCATGCTCTTCGCGAAGAGATTGCTACCTACACGCCAGGTTTTTCCGGCTAAGTCTTTCCGCGTTTGTTGTGTTAACACTTAAAAGTTGTTGAATTTTCTTCAATGTTTATTTTGATTTTTTTTATCGATTCAACAAAAATTATTGCGTCAACAGGAACTATAATGATAAAACGCTAAAAATAGAAAAACTCAATAATCAAAATAAGAATCGAAGTTTAAAATTGAGTAAAAATATGGAAATATCCAGATTGAAAAAACTATCTACATATAAAAAATGTGTATAAGATTTGCCTTAATCTACCCTTCTTACAATAGAGATAGCATAATAATGTATAACCCTTTAAATAATTAGAACCCTAGCCTTTCAAATAATCCTACACGTATTTAATTAGTCATTTTAAGCGGTATACTTACCCGAAAAAATAAAAATCCAAATGGACATTATCCACTCGTAATATGTATTTGTAATATATGTAAATTAATTACGAGACAATCCTCTACTCGTATAGCGACCACAGTACAAAGTTATTGAAACTGCATGGTGGCATATATGGAATTTTGAGTGGTTCGATGAGTATGGCGCAGTAGTTAAAAGGAGCAAGGTACAGGGATCCTTTGTTAAACCAGCTAGGACAGCGTTAATGAACTGCAGCTCATTCCCAGCTACATAAAAGCATGAAAGTACAAAACAAAATAACAAAACAACCGCATAAAGAAAGTAACCAGATTGAACATTTAATAAAATTTAAAAAAGCACTGAAATCTAATTTTTCTTTAATTGTAGATACGAAATTCCGTGATAAGATTTGTTCCTTATAACCTATTTACTACACTACCAATTACCGCAATGAAAAAACTTGCGAATGTTGAGATGGTTCGGGCACATGGAAAACATGAGTGATGAGACTGACGAAGAAAATCTATTGAGCAAAAATGAATGGTAAAAGAAGCCAAGGAAGACTAAGGCTAACTCATGAAGATCAAAGACGGAAATATCAAAAGCACTCGCATACCTAGGCGAAAATGTGTGATGAGAATGATGAAATTTGAGGAAGCGAAAGAAGTATATAAGAACCGTGACGCTTGACCCTCCGTCGTCTCTGACTACCCCGTTAGGGATACGGATAAAAAACTTGCGATCGAAAATGACTAGGCTCACTTTCCGAATTTTTTGAAACTCTCATGCAACTTTTCCTAATGAAATTCGACGATATAATATGTACCAATGTTTTAAAATGTTTATACACCGACCCTTATTATTGGGTCACTTGTATGTAATTATTTTCAGAAATAAATGAAATTGAAGTGTATGTTTATGATTTCAAAATAAGTTCTTTTCTCAAGTTCATGTAAATCCTCACATACGTTTTTAAAATTTTTGTCTGTCTGTCTGTTTGTATGTGATAATCTCTGAAATGGCTACGCCGATTTTGGCAAAATTTTCATTAGCAGGTAGAGGACTTTTTATATTTATGAGAGAAATCTAGGCTACTTTTATCCCAGAAAAAATCTAATTTACCACTAAGTCTAAGTACACATAGTTACTTATAACTAAAATTAAGAATGTATAAATCGCCGTAAAAAATAATCTTGGATTATTTCCACTAACCATAATTAAGAACATTCTAGAAAGCTACAGCTATCAAAGAAGAAGAAAAACAGATCATCATCCATCCGTTCCGGAGCTACGATGTCACAGACAGACAGATAGACACCGGTGCCAAACTTATTGACCCCCTCTATTCCATCGTGGCTTAAAAACTGGTATTATTTTTTTGATATGGGTATAAAAAAATAAAATTAATGCGTGTTTGTTATTTTCTGCGTACAAAATTTCTATGAAATATTCTAGTTGTCTAATAGTCAATAGTATCTTGATGCTTCCACGTCCAAACCTGAAATTGTTCAAACAGGTTGTGATAAGGCGTTCGGCAGTTTTTATGCAACTAACAACTCACAATTAGTAGATGAAACGCGTTCCTTATCTAATACTTATTTAAGTTCTTAAATATTCATATCTAATTAATTTATGTTGGAACAAAAAGCTACCTAGAAACTATTTTTACTTTGCATATAACAACATTGTAACCGGCAAATCAATATATGGTTGAATAGATTCTTCGGTGTTTGATATATACATACATATTTTCACGTTCTTTGTTCACTCTTGTTTCTACCTTTTTCAGCCTTTTCATTCTCCACGATTCAAGCTATCTTCATACAAAATTCCGTCGAAATCGGTTTAGTTGTTCAGCCATGAAAACATAACAAACATACAGACACATTCGTATTGAAAATATTTAGTATGGGCTTATAATATTTGAATATATATATTTGAAGAAATTACAGAATATAAACCAAAGAGCTCTTATATTGTAGACAAATTGCGGTAATATTTTTGTTTTGTTTGAAAAAGTATTAAATCGTTATAATTACATTTATGTTTTGTTTAAACAAAGATATTGCCGAAATTTACAATATATACACGGTTGACAAAACTATCACGAATATATCCTTTATATGTAAATAAAAGTCAGCACAAAAATCATCATTATTTGGCGAAGTAACTCCATGTACAGTGAATCGATGATGTCCAAATAAAACCTGAATAATAATAATACTCATAATAATACTCAGACATTTCACACAGCGCCATCTAGTCCCAAAGTAAGCTGCATAGCGCTTGTGCTATGGGTACTAGACAATTGATATACTACTTATATACTTTTCTTTTGTAAATATATAAATATTATACATAAACACCCAGACTCGGGACGGGAATCGAACCCGCAACCCCCGTTTTACTTTCCGACGCGCTAAACCGTTGCGTCACGGAGGTCGTCATATCGTCATCGTCATAAGTTTGGCATCGTCATGAATGGAACACAAATAAATAAAAAGCATTTTAATTTTCTACAATGTTCTATTTTCAAATTAGTTCTTCACGAACGCCATAAATAAAAAGCAATAGTACCAATACACGTCAACGTAGTGCAATTGTGAAATGTTTGTCAAGCGCAAATTCGCAATCCGCATTCTCACTACGCCGCGTGAAGCCGTTAACTTTCGTCATTACTTTATATCCACTATCCAGTATTAGGTATATTAAACGAACAATATTTCTAAGCTCGCATTATCGCTTTCTCGAAAACGGCCGTAGCGATTTTGATAAAATTTACAATATAAGGATTGAGGGGGGCAAGAAATCGATGTAGATCTAAAATCGTTTTCTTCGTCTTTCACAAACTTAAAACTTCCAAACTCTGAACTTCTAAACTTTTTTAACTTCGCAGCAGTTTGCCTTCTCAATAGCACAGTGGCTGAGTGTAGGTCTACCAGGCCAAGGTTCGAATCCTGCAATGTGGTCGGACCCTTATTCATTTTTTTTTAATAAGTTGAAATAATATGTCTAAGTTCAGTTTGCAACAAGTACCTATTAAAAACACATATCACTTTAATAATGTACTTATAATAAGGAAATAAAACGAAAAATAATGATAAAAGCATAGACTTCATAACGTCAGCATTCAGTTATGTATAAGGTCTATAGCTAAAAGTCATGGAAAAATCTATTATTTATTTTCCTGAACAATGAATTTAATGTAAAATTTCATGGACTTCCTTTAAGACACTATGTTATTTGAAGGAGTAGTATTACACAAACTGTATTTGTATATTTATAACCACGTTCTTGAAAACGGCTCTAACGATTTCGATGAAATTTACAATATAGAGCTTTACGGTGGTCAAAAATTGATCTAGCTAAGGTCTAATTCTGAGAAAATTCGTTTTCTCTATGTTTTCACACACTTAAAACTCCTAAAATCTAAACTCTTCTGATTTCGCAACAGAGTTTACCTTCTCAGTACTACAGTGGCTAGAGGGTAGATTTACCAAGCTTAAATACGCGGGTTAAAATCGTGCAATGTGGTCAGACTTTTTTTTTATTTTTTTTGTAAGACTGATTAAAGCTCGATCGCCCATATAGTGTTTATTAACGTCCATCGATAATCAATTGAAATTATAGTGAAATAAAAATTAGATATATTATGCGTACGTACAAAATGTACATACATAAGGTCACGCCTTTTCCCATTATGGGTGACAGGTATCAAAGCGAAAAAAAGTCACACTATGTCGTCATTTGGCAGTATTACTCTTATCGTTTGCGATAAGTAATGGAGTTTGCAGATGACAAAATGGAGTAGATTATGACAGGACTGAGTACTGGTTAATTCACCGCATGAGATAAACTACACTTGAGTGCATACATATCATCACGCTGTATCCCCAACGGGGTAGTCAAAGAGCACGGAGCGCCAAGCTTCGCGGTTCCTACATACTTCTTTCGCTATAATCTCATCATTCTCCTCACACATTCTCGCCTAGGTATGCGAGTGATTTTTACATTTCCGTCAGCTAACACTTAAGTATATATAATATTACGGGGAAATACATAAATATATATATCTTCACGCTGTTTCTCTAACGGGGTATGGTCATGGAGGACGAACCGCCAAGCTTCGCGGTCCTTACATACTTCTTTCGCCTCCTTAAATCTCGTCATTCTCCTCACATTTTCGCTGAGCTATGAGAGTGCTATTGACATTTCTGTCAGCTAACACTCTGGCTAAATAGTAAAATATAAATAAGCAACGGAATTAGTGATTCAAGCGACAACTTGTTATATTTAAAACGATTTCCAGAATAAATTTTCTACTTTTGATCATTATTTGTTGTAAACTTTAAAATTATAGCTTAAACTATTTTTTAGTTAAATTATATAAACCATGGATAAATATCATTCTTAGGATGACAGCAATATTTATAACATTCCCACCCAGATGCCACGAAAAGGGAATGGATAAAATAAATTTTGAAATACTTTGGAAATTTTAAAAATAAAATTCTTTTTGAAAAGGAAAATATTATACTGAAATTTATCAACAAAAAATACTAATTTTATAAATAAAAAAAAAACAGAAAAGTGTAAAAAGTGGGTGTGACGGTGTGGTGTGGAGTTTATCAAATTAAATATAAATGCCTTTTACTTTCACCTTTTAAATTATAATTTACATATGATTAAAAAAACACTTTAACCATCTCGAACGATATCTTCAAATTTTAAGTAAACTATTCATAATTCTTTAATTTTTCACATAATCAACACTATATTAGATATGTCTCGGCGAGGTGGCAAAATAAACATATATACTGTTTTAATTGTATATATTTACCATTCTTGATTATGGAATCTTTGCGTTGATTATTTTCTTCAAATCATGTTAATTTTTGTCGACTTTTACTGAACTATAATTTGTTCGTAACATCGTCTTTGTTTTTATAATAAAATAGAATATAATCTAGAGGAAAAAAATCTTGTCCTCACTCCATCATATCCTTCCTTCTCTCCTCGCTTTTGTTTTCTTTTTATTCTTCAAAAATTCTCTTCTATTCTTCCAAAAAACATATTTAAATTTTTAACTCGCCAGTTCTACAATTAATTTCTCTGACAACCTCTAAGCTCATAAAAAAGGTAGAATAGGAAAAAATGTTACATATTGCAGAAGTTATTGATGACCTCGATGGCGCAGTGGTTTGGACGTTGTATCAAGCGCGGGAGTTTCCGGGTTCGAGTCCTGGTCGGGTCAATTTATGAAATGAACTTTTCTAGATTGTCTCGGGTCTGGGTGTACTGGGAGACGCCCCCAATAGTCGTCGTCTGGTTCTCATAGCACAGGGAATAGCCTAGTTTGAGATCAGATGATCCTAGTTTGAGATCAGATGATTGGTGTGTATCATCTGGCGCATTTTTATTATTATTTAAAAAGTTGTACATAGAGTCATATTTTAATAGTATAATTATTTTATGTCGTTACCATCTTATATTTAAAACTTTCAATTATTTTATAACATTGTTCTATTATATTTTTTCAAGTAATATTTTATTCCAGTGGATTAATTTTTTTTATAGCGTTAAATAGAATTTATATTGTAATTTTTACTAAATATGAAGTGTTTTTAAATGCATCCCTATTATGTGTCAAATTGTGAGTTATCTTCATATTTAAAAGTATCTCCCTTCTAATATGTAAATTCTACTACCCTTTGAATGTCTTAACAGCCGTCGAGGGAAGATAAGAAACTTTTTTATCTAAACTAGTATATATTCTATATTTTATTTTGCTCCAAGATCAGCGCGGAAGATCGATAAATTAGACAAGTCAACCTGCTGGTGCCTTCTACATTTGGTTGCAAATTAACAGATATTTGACATAAATCTCCTTAGTAGGTAGGATGCTTTAACAAACATGCTCACCATATCCAGTGTTTTAGATCCGGTTAAAACACTATCTTATATAAGACAAGCATAAATAATACTCAGTTATTTAAATCTTGTAAATTAATAGAAAAGTACTGTTCATACAATAAATTAATTATTTATGTTCAAAAAAATTGGAAATAGTTAATGTTGGTATCAAACTTAACTTTTATGAATTAATAGCATGTTTCATAAAAGTTTCAAATTATTGTAGAATTGCTCATTTTCTATGACATCAGCAATATTAAATTAGGTAATAAACAACAAACTTAGGAGATGAAATCAGACAAAGAATTTAGAACAATATTCTTAAATTACTTATTGGAATCGGTCATAGAAAAACATAGAAAAAATATTATTGATCCCATTTTAACATTTAAATATGCGAGAAACAAAAAGTTGAACTACTGCGTTACGCGATACTTTTTGCTGGCATATCCGACAGTTTTATAGGCAAAAAAGATTACTTTCGTTATCATCACCATAACACACACATAGACCGTTTAACAGACAAAAACAACAATTCATTTCACATTGTATTCTTTTTTCAAACGCGCGTCTTAATCCGCCATCTTGTTTTTTGTTTTAAAGCGCGAAAAAAACGACGTTTATGTCGTAAAAAAACGAAACTGTGTTGGATTGTTTTTATAAAACGTTTTTTCTTACAAAATACTGGGTCACTGTGTTTCTGTTTGTCCTTTAACAGGTTTCGGAGACAATTTTTATTCAAATTCGTCACTTCTGACTCATATCAAACGGTTAACTATGCCTAATTTATATTACCTACTACGCTTTGTGACCTTTTAACATATTCATGTATTATCGGTTTAGGGCTGTACGTGGATTTTATATTGTGTTTACATTTTTTGCTAGTTTTTTTTCTGACCTTGTGTCATTGACACCATTTGGACGGGTTACAGTTTTATTTTGTTTTAATCTTTTTATAATTTGGTGAATAAATAATCATTAATCGACTTCATCAATCATAAAAACTTGGACAAAAAATTCTCGTTAATGGAAATGTTGCAAATAGGGAAAAAAGAAAAAACGTCAAATAACTATTTAGTTAACTCTATTCCACTAAAAGATTTGTTGTTTTTTATTTTGTTTGTAATTAAATTTCCAAAGATTATAACGTCAGTAATCGATAATTTTCAGAAAATTACAATTACGTTATGAGAATAACAAAGTTAAAATGAGAAAAGAAAATTGTCGTTAAAAATTTTTTCAATTCAGCCAACTTCATAATATTTGAAAAACTTTCTAAATTAATTGCGTCCATAATATAACATAATGTTTACATTACATAGTGTAAAAATTATGAAATGTATGTGCTAGTGGTTCTTTGGTTATACGATTTCATCGCTGAAAATTCAGTAATAAATTTTTAATTATATTGGTACAGTCAAGGTCAAAAATTTTATATAGCAAACAGATTATAATTTATAATTTACCTAACTGGATAATAATTGAATGTTTCTTACCGTAAATGCAGCGTATAACAAATCATAGCTACGCAGTAGAAACATTTTGACAATACTATTTAATTGAGTAAAGACATGAAAGTATTACAACGATTTTCGTTTTCCAAAAATTTTCATGAATTGTGTGACCTCTTACTATTCGTTACGCTTAAAATAAACTTTCATTCTCTTAGATGATTTGATAGAGAATCGCAGCCGATAATCTAGGCTTGGTAGGCAAATGCTCTAGTTACTAATCTAATAACTACACAAACCAGCCAATCATTATTTTGATTTAGAAGAGGTCTATCTGTAATATTATATTACCAAACAACTGTAACTAGTTCTTTTATATATTACGGTAATATTTAATATTATTAGGTACCTGACCTAACTTTAGAATACAATAATATAACAGAGACAAATCTATTCGTATTATAATGAAAAATAATTGAAAAGACAACTTGGTTACCTATATCTAAATATTCATCAGCGTAAAAATTAATAGGCAATATCAGCCATACTGGTTTTAGCGTGACGTCATAATTTATCACTTATATCATAATTTACAAAAAAAACGACATACTTAATTTACAAAAAAACGTCTTAATGTCATCAGTGCCCATTTTCATATTTGTTTTGTCCAAATCAATTAAAAGATTTAAACTGTAAGTTAGATAAGTACTAGTCTTGCCATAAATATTGTCAAAGGAAAAACTTTATTTTTTTTCTATTACATAAAACGTTTATTACTGTACATTAACATATTAGCACTTTAAAAATATTAAGCTCATTCAATATTATCTCTTTGGGCCTTAATACAATTCCTTAAACATTGTGGTTAGTTATCGATTAAAACACATACTTTCTCCATGGGAAAATGTTCAGAATGTTTTAGGGAATTATCATGGCATTTAGAACATGCTATATTCTCTAAAAATACCATAAATCGTAATCAAGTGGATTACGATCGGGACTAGATGACGGCCAGTCTTTAACTTCGATGAAGTCAGAAACGTTCCTTTCCAGCCACGCTTGTGTGGATCGAGCTTGACCGATGATGATGATGATGACCGGTGCTGAGTCTTGTCGAAAAGACCATTCATGACTATGGAACATTGTGTTGTTAAGAGGCTTAAGTACCTTCTCAAGAATCTGAGCTTGATACATCTGGGACGATGTTTTGATATCTTTTTCACAAAAATATGGCTCAGTCGCTTCTTGATAGCTAACAGCCCAACAAACCATCACTGAAGTCGGATAATGGCCACGTGCTACCCCACTGACTCATTGAGGAGCTTCTCTAAAGCTTTGAGATAAACTCGGTCATTCTGCTTATTAAAATGTTGCTCGATAGTAAAAAAATTCTCGTCAGTAAATAACATTTTTCTGTGACCTCCGTTTGCGTACCGCCTAAGAAAGTGTTTTAATTTTACCACTTTAAATTATCGGTTAAGTAATGACCAGTGCGTCTCTTATGAGCTGCAAGTTCTAAGTCATCTTTTAAAATACGCGACATGGTTCTGGGTGCTATATTGATTTTTCTAGACAAAATCTTTTGCTTTCGGACAGGATTTCTTCGGATTCTTTCCTTCACTACTTTGAAGGAAATATGAATACTACGTGGACGGCCAGATCTTTTTCTGTCACAAAAAAGACATTTCATTATACCTATCTATTGACATTTCATTATACCTATCTATTGATAGGTATAATGAAATGTCTTTTTTCACAAACATTCGTCTAATACCAAGCGGATGGAGTGTCAAAAATTGCATTTGGCTCCGTAGTACCATATCTACTTTGTGTAATACTATCGCAGCAATTCGGTTTTCGTTATCACCCCACTCCATTTTTAACCGACTTCAAAAAAAGGAGGAGGTTCTCAATTCGACTGTTGTTTTTTTTTGTCTTTTTTTTTGTATGTTTGTTACCTCATAGCTCCGTCATTTATGAACCGATTTTAAAAATTTTTTATAGTTAAATTTGTCAGTTATTGAAGTCGGTGCCAAATCAATGTGCAACAACAGAAAGTCTATTAGTTTGGTAGGCTTGGGACCGACTTCAGTAACTGTCAAATTTAACTATACAGGTATGTGTATCGTATATAAGAAGTTATTTTAATTGTACCTGAGTTTCGTTTAGTAAAGGATAGTTATTTTGTACTTTTCAGTGTTTTTTTTTGAAGGCGGTTTAATTTTTTTTCATAAAAATGTTTTTAATATCACAAGAACATTTAACAAAGATTAGCGGGAAAATAGGAAAACTCTATGAATATGAGAAGAAAGGTTCCAAATTCAAATGTAATATCATTGTTTTTTTTCTATTGTAACAGTATTTATGGTCAGACTGTATAATTTAAAAATATATAAAATAAGTCTAAAATTTGGCTTATAAACTATAGCTCAAATAACAAATAAAGTTAAAAAATTAAAACTAACTTGTTCGAAAATGTGTAAACTACATTAAAATAAACAGGTGGAAGATAGCTCAAAGATTGTAAGTAATATCTTACGTACTTCTTATATACAAAAATTCGTTGATAAAAATGTGTTTCATTGTATGTTTGTCTATGCGTTCCTAAACCAATGATATTGAAACTTTGGTGAGCTTTTCTGTGTACGTCCGAGGCTTCTGAATTACTTAATTTAATAAGTAAAAAACCTGCACGCGCAAAGTCGCGGGCAACACTTAATACAGATATAAAATAATTCACTCTTTTTTGTTTCTTAGTTTAATAATATCGAATATAATTATTTGCAATTTGCAAATGGTAACAAAAAACTCTTTTTAGAGTTCCATTCTCAGCTCAGGATATTATGTTCATTCTGTTTGCGGCCTCACATTTTTATTTGATCTGAGGTTCACGGCTAAAAAAATCACAACTTTTGAAGGTGTGCGGCGGGCTTTTGAAGGGGCTCGTTCACATGTTTGTTATTACGTTGACACTTTTACGTGACAAAATTTAAAAAATTTAAGATTTTATAATGAAAAGAAATGGGTAAGATGATGAGAATTAAAATAGTAAATCTTAAGTTTCTAAGGGTTTCCGATAATTCTGGGTTATGTAACAAGTATTTGAAGTAAATAATCTGAAATCTCTATACAATGCTTCAATTAAATTATCTCTTGCACTACCTAAAAGTACGTGACAGGCTTAGAATAGAGGCTGAATTTTTGTTCTGAGGTAACGATGGGTAATTTTCCGTAATTTTTTAAAACATGGAAAAATTTGCGAAAATTTTCAAAAATGGAAAAATATCGGAAAAATAATTGAAAAATATGAAAAATTTCAATGAGCCATCATTATTCTGAGGTGACAGATGTTAGACTGCTGCGTCACCTAGCGGACCAATTTTCAGCAAACTATCTACTTATACATACAGATCTTCACGCTGTATCCCTAACCGAGTAGTCAGAGAGGACGGACGTCTATCTACTTATACATTATAAGGAAATTAAGTAAATAAGTAAATTGGTGAAAAGTTGGTGCGACTACAGAATTCTATTATGTAATCTCAACACATTCTTGTCCTATTTTTTACTAAACATAGCAACATCGTTTAATTTTAACATAAAGCACATTAGCAAACATGTACCACTAGTTATGTAATAATAACAAAATTGTTGAGCAATAACTAGGCGCAAAAAATTGAGCAATATGAAATCATTAAAAAATGTTAGTTTTATTTCTTACTTACGCAAAAAATTATATTTCAATTACCACGTTATAACTTATATCTAGTTTCTTACTCCTCACGTAAAAGAGGGGTGTTATAGTTTTGATTTTGATGTGTTTGTTTCTGACATCTTAGCACTCAAACGGATGAACCAATTGGCACACGTTTTTTTTATTTTAAAGCCGCCGCTAAGCCACTAGAATTTTCTTAGCTATGCGTGATTGAAATATATCCAGATTATTTTTTGTGTCGAGGATTTATACATTATTAATTTAAGTATACATAATTAGATGGTGTTCATAACGCGGTGGTTCCATGTTTAATGTGACCACAAAGGTTCTTAGCTGTTTAGTGATATTCTGTATAACTATTCGATTTTTTAGGGTTCCATATTCAAATGGCAAAAAAAGACCACTTAATTTCGTACTGTCCGTTTATGCCTCTGACTGTCCGTTTGCACAGGCATTTTACTCAAACACTGTCGGCACTACATAGACAAAATGTCAAATTATTGTTAATGGTCTAAACTCATAATAAACTCCTAATTCTCATAAACTCATAAAACTCATAATAGGTACTAAACTCTTACTTAAGGCGCTTCCCCTAGTCAAATATTGTTTTTTTGCTAGTTTTAGAGGCTATCTTCTCGTTATTTAAAAATGTATAAAAAGTAATAAAAATATTGTAATAATCTTCGATATTTTAACAACAATTTTGCCGTCTCATATTTTTCAGTTATATATAAAATACATATAAAATATGTATTCAAAAGAAAGCCTAAAATTAGAAATACGTGTATCTACGTCATAAATAGAAGTTGTATTTACTTGCGATATGCACTAATGTATAGATAATTTTATGATATAAAACTTGACCATTGAAATTTTTTCAAAAGACCCTTTTTTTATAAGTGAAATCAATAATTATTATTAGATTACATGAAGAATTTTACGAACTCTAGTATGAGGTGCTCTATATGTTTGCCTGTTTACCTGGAGGAGCGCCTTAACAATGAGGGTCTAGTTACTAGATCCTTATTTAACAGCAATGGCAAGGTGGAGTTAGAGATTGTCAATCCTGGGAAAATTCCCTAAATTAGGAAAATTAGCTAGTAAATTCCCATAAATATTCCTAGATACCGGAAATTTTCCCAATACCAAATTTCCACTTTTGGTTTTTATCTCCGTTGGGAATTTTGCAATTAGTTCAACAAATTTTCTAAATTGGGAAAATTAGCTAGTAAATTCCCAGAAATATTCTTAGATAACGGGAATTTCTAGATATATTTCCAGTTTTGCTTATTATCCCCGTTGGGAATTTTTCCATTGGTACTTCTATAGATGAACCCTACTAGATGGGTGACAATGGTATCTGTATCAAAGATTTCCCTTCTTCAAAAATCAGGCTAATTTATTTATCTCATCTACTGTGAACTGTGCAGTTGTTAAACTAGGTTAGAGCCTCAAAAACTGCCAATAAATATGTCGGCTTAGTAACGAACCATCCAGAATACTCACTGAGCCTGCGTGTACAGCCTGTCTTTTATCACCTCATTTATTAGCAGCCTTTTTGTGACGCGAGAGGGTTTTGTGGGGAAACCTTTACAAGGTTTTCCCAGCCCGAGGACAAACTGTAATTAAACTTTTACCCACAAAAACTCCCACGGTCGCCGTCCTCAGCGAAGTCGAGACTCTTCGTGATATCTACAGAACGCACCTAAGTCTGTGCCAGAGTCGCCATTAACAATATGTTGAAGCACGTCTCAAGCAAAGACTTCTTTTTAAACTGAGGTAAACATACCTTACGCACCAAATTCTTTCCGTACCGTTACCGAAACGTTCCTTTTTTACGTTGTACGTCGCGTGATTTTAGAAAAACCGTTATATATAAAATTATTAAAAGCTTTTAATGTTATCTTATTATATTCTCGTTATCTTCATATATATTGCTTTTTAATTAAACTTACATAAATATAACTTATTTGTATGTGTAATAGTTAATATTTGAATTGGAAGACTGCATAAAAATGTTTGGTTTTTGGTCTTCATCAGTCTATAAAGATTTGGGCTCAGATTTTGTCCGACATGCTATCGACTTCGACAAATTGCGCCTATTAGATTTTGGCATAGTTTCGATTTCGTCAGCAAACCTGTCAAAATCATAACCTAAGCCGAAACTATATTCCTGGATTTCTGTTCTGTCTTCGATGGTAATCGATGTAGTGGAGAGTTATTTCCTAAGGGAAGTATTTTTCTTAGAGCAACGAAACTGTTAATTTATCATATAACTGCTTCATGAGCATAAACATGTATTTGCAATCAGATAAAACACGAAAATTTTAAGATATACAAAACCTTTCAGCCGAAACTAGTCGGACACTAGTCCCGAAGAGTTGCCGTCATGAAGTCCTGAACCTATAGAGACGAAATATCGGACCATCTTATTCACCACTGCTCAGTTTATTTACACTAACAAATATCAACTCTCGCTCGCATTAAGCAGTACATAACCAATACTGGACCTGTGCGTACATCTCTGTATATTCGTACAGATATTTAAATATTTATGTAATGGCTCGTTGTTGTATACGGTGGTGTGGCAAAAACAGCAAAAAATCAAACTATAAAACAGAACGCCGTAATCGCAACAGTATTTAGACGTAAATTATTTTCATACAAAATAAATGATATTGCCACTCTATAGGTTGAGTGCTCCAGGGTTTCCGTTCTGCTCGGAGTCGCCTGATCACATCGATAACCCGCAACTTGAAGGCATCTCGAAGACGAAGTATATCCCAGCCCATGAAAACCTAAATATTAGATTTCTATGGCCCAGCCATATTCTACTAGTCTCGAGTTACAGATATACTTGTGTATGTAGTTTTTTTTCGTCTGTAATGATCTTGTATACACTCTCACGTAGGACTATGAAAGGCAAATTAATTACGCGGGTAAAACAAAAATGCTAATCGTTATTTCTATTGCCAATTATACCCTCGACACCACTAAGTACAAACGTTGTGAATATGAATTATGAACAGACGTTTTTGTCAGACCAATCGAAATGATTGACGCGCAAGCATTAGACGTAATACGTGCTTCTATGCTATCCGTAGTAGAGTCCCCATGATTTTTTGTATTTAAATGATAAGTCTTTAGTCTTTATTGCGAATGAAACTTTTCGAGATAAAATTAATGTAATCATAGAAGATAATTAGTTATAATTACTTTGTTTTAATAGCCAACAATGACTGGTACGAATGAATAATTATTTATAAAATTATATAAGTACTGTTAAAAACATATTTATGCAAATTATATTTAAAATTTATTTATTTCGCCTAACGTGGTAAACTAGTTTTTTAAATATTATTATATTACATAATAATCACCAGAGTTTTAGTTGACGAAGATGTCGAAATTACTTGTATGCCTTGGCGGAAGTGTGTAAGAACAAGTGCGTAAATTATTAGGACAAGTCCTGTGTCTATCCCGTTACGTCGTGAGGATATGTATATCGTGAATAACATTTATACTTGTTTCTTAATTAAGTCTTTATTTATAATTACAAAGAAATACTTTTCTTACTTACTTAACTTGAACTACAATAGTGTAAAACAATAATGGTTCCGTCTGTTCGTACACACATATAACATAACATAACATAACTTCACGCTGTATCCCCAACGGGGTAGTCAGAGAGGACGGAGCGCCAGGAGTCGCGGTCCTTACACACCTCTTTCGCTTCCTCAAATCTCATCATTCTCCTCACACATTTTCGCCTAGGTATGCGAGTGCTTTTGACATTTCCGTCTGCTAACACTCTGGCTATTTGATCTTCATAAGTCAGCCTTGGTCTTCCTTGGCTTCTTTTACCACTCACTTTCGCTCTGTATATTTTCTTCGTCAGTCTTTCATCACTCATTCTTTCCATGTGCCCGAACCATCTAAGCATTCCTTTCTTCATTTTTACAATAACACTATTGTGCAACCCTGTCATACTGCGTATCTCATCATTGCTTATCCTGTCCGCAAGCGTGACACCGCACATATTTCTGAGAGACCGCATCTCCACAGCATTTATCATACTTTCATACACACATATCTTCATGAATTTATCTTTGTTGGTAAAACATCAAGGCACATTGAAATTATACGTTAACATCACTTTCAGCTATGAGCAACGTATTTAGAAATGCTATAAAAGCGTAATTCAGAACAATTATAGCTGAAAAACACGGTACCAAGTGTCTGATTGAAATACTCCAAAACACGAAAGGTCGTAAATTAAACAGTCAACTTTTAAACCCACACGATCTTTACTCAACTGTAGCCTGGCGTTTAAAACAAAGTCAACGGTGACTGTATGCCCAGCACACGTGATCACTGATCACGTGATCGCACGGGAAAGTGATAGTAAGCGAGAATGTTTTTATGCATTACTACGCATCGCAACACAACTTATTATTAATTATTTTAAAAGCATATATACGAGTTCATCTGCATTGTATTTACAAGTTTGATGTGTTATATCACCTTAGAGAGTAATTAAATTATTTAGTCTGTGTCTTGTAGAATTTAATAAAGAATATTATTTTTTCTTTATCAAACAGCACAGAGGAGCTCATAATTATTTACTCTTTCAAAATACTTTTTATTAACATATTGCTGGGATCTGGTTTTTCTGCTTGTTTGTTTTTATTAACTGTAGCTAGGTCTATTTATTCTACACTTTTTGAGAAATATCGATTTAGAATCACTGCAAGATTTCAGTGTTCAATTAAATAACATGCGATGCCTCTACAACAAGAATAGATTTGTTCATTTTCAAAATATATTGCATATAATGAGCACACCCTATGGCAATAGGTGGTAACCAGTCATCTTCTCTTCTTTCTAGGCAAACTGCTTTAATCCACTGTAATCACCGAAGCTCATTTTTGGTAAAATTAAAGGAATAAATTTTTAAGATCCAATTCAGTAAAGAGCATTCCTATACTTAGTCAAAAATATAATAAACATAACTTATGTACTAAAAACTGGTTGGCTACTAGTTGCATAATACAGATTACAATATTTTAATGGTATAATTAATTTCATGTAAAATTATTTTATATGATATGTTTATGTATCATGACTTCTTTCTGTTTTTTACACCACTTCACCACACAGGAGGTCATTTTTAATTTACATTTCGTTAGTTTTCACGTCAACAAACCAATTTTATTTGCGACGGCTGACTGTCACTGAGCGCACGGTAGACTAAGTAGCGCGTTAATTGTGGTTTTTAGCCCCACCCACTTGATTGGGGTTTGCGTTGTGTCATATTTTTAAATGAATGCAAGTTCCATAGTATTTCCGAATTCGTTGGCTATGAGTATTTAGTCTTACGGTGTAAAAAATGATAAAATATTGAAGTGTTAGTAGCTCGTCGCCTTTACAAGCTCTCGATCTAGGCCAGCCATTCCCAAAGTGGGCGATAACGCCCCCTTGTGGGCGCTGCAGGCCTAAAGGGCCTAAAGGGTAAGAGACCCAGAAAAAAAATAGGGGCGTTGTGTAGAGGCCTGGGGGGTGATTTGTAATTTCATTTAGCTAGGAGGCATCTTAGACAACGACTGCATGAGCTCTCGACTCAGTAGACAAAATAAGTTTGGGAACCAGTGATCTAGGCTCTAACTCCATCCAGCCATTTTACACTTCATTCGTAGTTGTTACACTATCTAACAGGAAGTCTGTACTGCATCTGCACAATCACTGTCTCCACTCCAACTCATTTGCTAGAACGAATATTTAGTTTTCAGTACTACTACTACTACATGATCAGCCTGTTGTTGCTTCCGCTTGTTAACGATTAAAGCTATGCCGAAATATATATATCCATAATTATATAAAATATGTAAGTACAGGTATGCAATACACTTGCCTTCGCCATACAATTCTTAACGGGATAGGTAGGAAGAATGTTATCTTCTGTAAAAAAATCTCATCTATCGCTTTAAAAACTAACAATGAAGGATATATATATATTGGAAGTTCCTATAGAATTTGGCATTACAATCTGAAATGAATTATTAAAATAACATTTTTGCTTATGAATTTGTTGTTGCATTCAAGTCTATTTATAAAAATTAAACGTCTTGTTTGAGAATATTTTTGATTATAAAAACGGCATAAAAAAACTACATTTAAACTAGTATAAAATTAAACAAATAAATATCTTTTTAGATTAGATTGATTATTCAGAATAAAATTATGTAAGTAATGAATAATGAGCGTTTAATATCAATTTATAAAAATCCAATATTTTAAATGTCATCATGGCCACCCTATCAACAGGTTTTTGGCTAAGCACGGCTTGGACCTGACCTCACGATCTTTGGAAAATAATTCTAAATAATACTTCTAAGCATCAAGTGTCTGTCATCATTCGCTTGACTTCTTAAATGTTTACCTTCTATCACACCGAAACATAACTAAATTTAAAATCAAAACATTCTTATAGAAACACAAACCTGGAAAAATCACGCAGATGCGCTTTATAAATATACCAACCAAAAAATCGACAAGAAGCGAATCGGGCACGATAAAACGGTTACGGTTAAACATGTATACCATATGGGATCATGATCTGATACTTAAATATCTTTTCTAATGTCTGCTTTTAATTTACCGTCTTTGTGTCAAATTTTTGGATCAGTAGGTGTATAAATGATGGAATCAACAGACTGCCCATACAAACAGACGTACTGAGACAACGAAACTGTAATTTTTTATAATAAAAACGTCAATTTTTTGAACAAAATTTGAAATGGATAGCGACAGACTATGAATATCTCACTGCGTATATTGCATTTTCTGCACATGTCGAGAGGAGTGAAATCATTGACTAAAAGTTACTCATTGTTCTCAGTCTCTTTGGCTGCGAAAACTGCAGATCACTGCAGAAAACAGAGAACGGATACATAGAGAACAAAGCGTAACGTGTGATATGAGAAATCAATACTATGCGATGAATTTCCAGAATCACTAATCGACTCATGTTTCGCCTCTTAACGAAAGATCGTCAGGGTATTCCACAGATCAGACTCGGTCAGCTAACCAGCACCGAATGTACGAATGAGTCATGAGTTTTATTTTATTTTGGTAATGCAATTTTGGGCGGAAGATAGCTAAATTTTATACGAATTTATCATTTGAAATGGATTTCTGCAAAGTAACACCTGAATCTACACAATATATTAATGTCAATACTAAGTATTTACTTTTAAAGAACATTGTAACATCGAACTGTGACAAAGATGGCAAATAAGGATGTGGCCCGCCTGATGTTAATGGTTTCATAGCCTACATACGCCTCCAACGCCAGGAGTATCACTTGCCCTTTGCAGGCCCTGTGAAAACCTTTTCACGCCTTTTTAAAGAATCCATGCTGTAGTCTCCTGGGAAGATCTTGACAGGGAGTTCATTTCACAACCTCGGTGTTCGAGGTAGAAAGCTTCTTTGGAACTGCACTGTGAACAACCATTTTGGTTCCAAAGTGAGAGGATGAATTGTCCGCAGCGTTCGTGCGATAGCAGAAAGTGGCCGTGGGCATCATGTCACACAATCCATAGAATGCAATCTGTACAAGTGATAGAACACACACAGGGTTCGAGTTGACTTGTAAGTAATATTTTTTTAAAAAGGATATTACTATGATAACATTTTTCACCTATTATTAGAAAAAAACGTAACGGTGTAATAAAAAGCCACGCTAATATTTTATTAAACATTTCCATAAGTCGAGATGGAAGCGTTTAAATCATAAAAGTAATAATTCAAGATTCGACATGACATCATCCAGCGAAATACATGTACATTGTACATACCTACTTATTAGATGACTGCTTTGCTACTAGTAACAATTACAGATTCGTTGTCATTTTAGAACATATACTTAGATGTTCAAAAATGACAACGAATACAAAATGGTCATGGAATAATCGATACATTTAAGTTTTAACTCACTAAGCTACAACTAATAATTAAAAATGTAAATTAATTATAAGTAAAAACCCTTACCCGAAAAATTAAAATGTAAAAAGACGTGCTTCAAAATCCCAAGCGACAATTTCTTGTGTTAGTTGTGTTAAGTTACTAGTGTCACGAAAGAATATTGCGGATAAGATTCGTTTGCGAGATAAAAATCAATATATTAATAATAGAAAATAATTTATTATAATTATTTTGCTTTGCAAGCCGATGATAAATGGTATGAATGAATAAAATTATTATTTATAATTATGTAACAACTGTTAAAGCCGCACATTTATGCAAATGTTTGAAATATTTAGATTTGAATTTGATACATTTATTTATTACGCCTAACATGAGAAACAAGTTATTTAAATGTTGTGATACTGAATTAAATTTCAAATAATTTTAATACTTTAATTGTAATTGATATAAGCTATTCTTAATGTTAAAAAAGGCCGGATTACAGAAATTTTATAAAATACACCAATATAAATGCTGAAATTTTATAAATACACCAATATAAATGCTGACGGGGATTTGACGCCTTGTGACTTCTGCAGTATCTCTGGCAAGTAGATCCATGCATTTCAAGCGTCATAACATCGATAAATGATATAGTGACGACGGAAGGCGGCTAGACAAGTGTTCAACATGTGTGCAACAATCACAAACGATGACATTTTACTCGCTTAATTATTTGCTTGCTTCAGTTAAAGATTTAAAACTTACATATTTTCTACGGTACAAATATTATGTGTTTGGAATAGTATTTATACATAACGTTGTTTCAGTTCCAGGGTGGACAGATCAAGATGTAATAAAATTATGTGTTAATGCTACCTTTAGCTAGGCTTTTAGATACCAAATTAAAACCTTCGTTTATAGGTATAAATCCCTTAGCCTAATATGACCTGCGCCTTCTACAAGAGAGCCTATAATTTTAATAAGCAAAGCGGCGAATTTTGAGTCGGACTCGCGCACCAAAAGAAAATATGTCGGATTCAAAAACAAAGTTAAAAGACACGTTCTCCCATACTCACCAATGCAAACGTAAGTTTATCATGGCATTAAAATGTGATGTATTCACAAAATACAACATTTTTGGACTTTTTCCTTTTATTATGCTTTGAGACCTTACTTCTCGCCTTTCATGATACTAAGTCAACGGGGAGTACCCTACCGGTTTTTATTTGAATACATAAACGGCCGTATCTTTTGATTGCATTGACTTAGAAGCTTGAATTTTTCACACCTCCAAGGGACTATAGACCTTAATGTTTGACATAAATCCATCTTCCCGGTTGAAATTATGGTATTTCTTGATTAGCACTTGGCACGAGAGGCGGTTGAAATCAAAAAATACCATATTTTCAACCGGGAAGATGGATACCGCTTATCAACATCATGGAATCCTGTCATCAGTGAATGTGTCCGGAGCCGGACAACTGGACGTCGCCAGTGTGTAGATGTCGTTAGTGTAGTGTGTCGAAGTACCGACAGTGACAATAACAAAAATTAAGAAATGCGTTGAATGAGTGTGGGCAGCTGCAAAAAACCGCACGCTACAAAGACGTCATTCATCCTCAGCAGTCTGCCCGTGACCACGATCGGTGCAATCCGGTCGAAACGTCGGGATAAAATAGGTAATTAGCCTTAAAGCATAAACGCGACATAGACCCGTTAGTAAATATTGTAAAAAAAAAGAAAGTCGATTTAGAAAAGTTCATTTTCTGAAATTGACCTGGCTGGATCGAATCTCGGCTTCAAAGGCAGATGTGCTGCCACCGCGTCAACGGGCCAGTCAATCTTTGCAAATTAAAATTCCCTACCTACTTAATGTTTTAAAATATTCTGCAAATAACTTTTTAACTAAATATGTACATCCATACATACATATCTTCACGCTGTATTCCTAACAGACTGTCAGAGAGGACGGAGCGCCAAGCGTCGCGGTCCTTACATACTTCTTTCGCTTCCTCAAATCTCATCATTCTCCTCACATATTTTCGCCTAGGTATGCGAGCGCTTTTGAAACAAATAATCTAAATATGTATACAAATAACTTTAAATCATGTGGAAGACAAATTTCAATGCTCAAACTCTTTTAACTTAGACAGGTTACAGGGAGGGTGAGGAGATCCTCCCCCTCCCTTAACTTATGATCTCAAAGACCTACAATTTTAAAAAATTTGGGAAATATGAAGCCGTACTAAGGATCTAAAATAAAAATGCATTGATCTTCAGAAATTAATAAAACTAATACCTTACGGAACCCTTCGTACACGAGTTGAACTCTTGTTTTATCAATTTCATTCAAGTCACAACATAAAATTGAAAATGAAGCTACTATAATCCAGGAAAATCTTATACGCGCCACTTACATGTGTTTTACTTAAAACACACAAATTTTCAAATAAAAATGTCCGTATTCATTTGTTTGTTCAAACTCGGAAAACCAGAGTATTCGAACTCCTTGTTTTTGTTTAATTATTTCGTTGCTGGCAACCCTTCACATCTTTCTAGGCGGCCGTGGTCTCGACGTACTTACTTTCTTCTTTCGGTTCGGTTCTTTTTATCATCCCTTTTTATGAAAACGAGGAAACTTTTCCGCGACTTATAATATGTTGTTTTCAGGTTTTTCATATTTACGGTCTTAAACCAGACTAAAAAGTTAACAGAAAATGTAATTTACGAGACGATTTTTAAATTATATACCTAAAATTAAATTGAAAATGAAACCCGTAATTTAAAGGAAAAAATACAGTTCTGCAAGATGTCTTAATAATATTTTGTTTACGGGCTCCTCGTTTGATTTTAGGGTATTTGCGGACCATTCTTAGGTGGTAAATCTTTTGACGTTGCCAACACTGATTTTGAAACTGAGGCAGATAATATGGTAGGTCCGGCGTCAACTTATCTCCCCACGCCGATCAATTCGTCGCAGTCATTTGAGGGCCTCCGTCAGAAGGGGCCTAATTGGCTATATCCCCCATCAAGTTATTTGATCTTATTAATTAAATTCAAATGTATAATATTTAATTCCAGCAAATCTCATTACAACATATTTGAAAGTCAAATATACTATTAGTTTAAAAAAACCTGCTCAGAAAAACTGGCAAGAAGTTTAATCAAACGACAAAATTTTAAGAAAGGCTTTGTTGGGGATTCAACGCTGCCATTTTATAATATAAAAATATAAATATATTACGTAATAAATATCACGACCTACACGTGTGTTCAATTAATTATAGTCTGATGTAGGTATATTGTGTTTTTCTTACATAATATTATGCCTATGAGACATATGATGACATATCCAACTGCTTTCGCGGCGATAAAATATTAAAAATGGATATTCTACAACCGTTTTGTATTTCACGCACTGAATAAACTTATTAATTTAAATAAGTCAAGTATGGTCATACGTTTTCTTGCACTATGATGAACAACTTTAATTAGCATCATAATCTAATGCGTTAGTTTAATCTTGACCTATGACATAACTTTACATATAATAAATGTGACGTATAAAATTTAAATTTCAAATAATACTCATTATCTCGGATGGAAATTGCGTAATGTCCCATTCTTTCAACAAGAAAATGTTGTTTTTTTTATCCTCAGCGATTACACTTTTTAAGCTTTAAAAATCTTTCCCATCGACCCTCGAGCATATCAACTCCCCTAGGATTAAAAAATCAGTCAAAAAAATCCCACACTCGCAACACCTGTTGCGCCTACGCATCCGCTGCTAAGAAACTGCGCCATCTTGCCCGCTCGCAACATGGCCGACGACCATCTGTCAAAATTTACATTTCGAATTAATTATGAGCATAAAAACTGTTCTAAAAACAGTAATTAAGATGAGCAATTAACATCACCTTGTAAGGTTTCTACGCAGATAATGCAGTTTAAATTAAATTTATGTATTCAAAATAATAGTAGAGTAAGATTGATGGATATTACGTATGTAAATATAAGAAGCTGTAATTAAAATAACAAATCAGATAATATTTTTAAATATAAAGGTATTATGTCATACTTATTTTACAAAAAGAATTTGCATTTGAACAAAAAATGAGTGGTGAAAAATTACACTGACAGTATTTCTATTACTAAAATAAAATAATATATACATGCATATTCTAATTCACAATAAAACGTGTTTCGCATGTACAATCTTATAATGTACATATAATGTATCTTCACGCTACATCCCTAACGGGGATGTAATGTATAAAATTAAAATCACAATACGCACATGATAGCCTGGAAGTGAAAGACAAATACACGTAACTATAATATCTGTATTCTGAGAATATTTGTATAATTTGCCAGATGCTTATTGTATAATAATACATAGCAAAAATAAATGTTCACTTAGGATAATCAAATAGTCCCAATGTTAGCAAACGAAAATGTCAAAGCTTTTACATACCTCGGTTAAAATATATGACAATAAGGTTCGTTCCAAAGAGTCAAGTAAGAACTCCAATGTTCAACATTCCTTCCTCTGTCCACCCTGTTAGAGACATAGTGCGAAGATAGGTATGTATGTATAATGTGAATATGAAATAAAAAACCAGTCAAATGCTGAATGCGACTCACTTAGCAAGGGTTCTGTATCACCACACAATATGTACGTATATTATTTATGTCATATATGTACCTATTTACCTATGTGTTAGCAGACGGAAATGTCAAAAGCACTCGTATACGTAGGCGAAAATGTGTGAGGAGAATGATGAGATTTGAGGAAGCGAAAGAGGTATGTAAGGACCGCGACTCCTGGCGCTCCGTCCTTTCTGACTACCCCGTTAGGGATACAGCGTGAAGATATGTATGTATGTATGTAATTATTTACCAAAAAAATTGTATTTTTCTTTCATTAATTTCGGGATCTTTAACGACAAACCGACTCACACATAACCGGTTATTATTATTTGTTTAATTTAGAGTTTGCAATATAATCACACTAAGTTTGCCGCCTGTATGTTTTTACGATAGAACAAAAATAAAAAACGTTGGAAAAAACACGTTTAGTTATTGAACTGTTTTAATTTATTGAGACCAGAGATCGCTTGTGGTCGAAATTCGACCGTAAGTATAAACTTATTATAAATTCTTTGGCGACAGTCTACTCTGTGCGACTGTTTGATCCATGGAGGTTACATTACATAATTATGATCACAAATTATTATGAGTTTGACATTGACAGTCTTTTTGACATTTCCAGTATGAATGTAAACAATGAGCGTTTTATTTAATTTAATTTAATGTACTTATTCGTAACACATGTTACTTACATAAAAATTTTAGCTTTCTCCGGTCCTTCTCCATATAAAACTTTAAGTGTACCAAATGTCACATTCCTCCGTGTGCGCAATGTGCTTAAGAAGTGGTACAAAGTTTTCTCTTCACGTATTCACATATAAATATCTGCTATAATAACACATGTTTTATGAAAATTTCAACCACTTGCCAATAACTCTTAAAAATATACAGCTATCACGCAGCCTTTTAAAAGTATAGGCTAGCCATAGGGTCCCATTAGCGCACTTTTGATATTACTTGAAAACGGAATTCTTGAAAGACTTAATTTATGATAAACAAAGGATATCAAAGTGATTTCACAAGGTTCTCTTTATCCAAGCAGTGAATATAACTTTAATTAAGGCATAGCTTTAGAAGATTATTCATGTGGTATGGGTTGGGTATGAGTCAGACATTTGTATGTTGTTCATTAACACCATCACTGCTCTCATATGTTAGTGTCAGATGTATCAAGTGTAATGTACGGCCAAAATCACAGTTTCGTTCAACTTGATGGATTTGGTTGCGTTTCAGACTTAAGTTATTTATTCTCATTTATATAAAAGCCTGGGCAGTGCATCAAAGCGTAACAAAATCACACGTTGGCGCTATATCTACTTAGCAATATGTACATAATTGGGTTTGCTAACCTAACAACTAAAAGAGCGCGACAATGTCAAGTTGCTATCTCAATGCCTGAGAGAACTTGAGTCTTAGGTTGCTAGTCTAACGACTGAAAGAACTCAAAATTGTCTGGCTGCTATCCAATGCCTAAAAGAACTCTATAGCATCACGTTGCTAGCCCAAAGCGTAAAAGAACCTGACAGCGTCAGTTTCCTAGACCACCTACTAAAAATACCTGACAGTGTCAGGTTGCTAGCACAGTGCTTAAAAGAACTCGACAAAGAAAGATTGCTAGCTCAGTGCCTAAAAGAACTCCACAGGGTCAGGTTGCTAGCTCAACGGAATGAGTTACTAGCCCAACGCCTGACAGAGCCAGATAATGGCAGGTTGCTAGCCCAACACCGAAAAGAAGTGAAAAGGAATAGGTTGATTAACGAATGCCTAAAAGAACTAATAACGACAGATTTCTAGCCCAACCTGTACAAAAAAACTCTAATTAACTTATTTGAAATTTTCAAATAAAAACTGTTTCAAATTACTAATTTACTGTAGATTAATAAAGTCAGCTATGAAATAGGGCTTACTATAAGGAAATAGTGTAGGCCAGGGTCTAATAACCTGTCTATAATTATTGTCAGAATTAGAGCAAGGAAATTATTATGTCGGACCTTCAAGTTTTATCCACTGTGAACGTGAAACGTCCTTGAAGTTATCGAAATAAAGTGAGTTTTTTCAAAATAATAATAATAATAATGATCCTCCAGACAATTACACAGATTGTGTGACCCCAAACTAAGCAGTAAGCTTGTACTATGAGTACTACACAACGAACTCTGGGGAGTTCTCAGTAACACCCAGACTCCAAGCCAATTTAGAAAAGTTTGTTTCCTAAATTGACCTGACCGGGGATCGAACCCGGGACCCTATAGCTTGGAAAGCAGATGCATATGCCACTGCGCCAACGGGCCAGTCAAAAAAATAGTGTCATCCAAAGAAGACCCGCTTCTTCATATCGTTGTTACACAATCAAAATCGAAAATAAACGTAAATAAAAACGAAATGACTTAACACTCCCGTAGAAGGGCAAAAAGTCCTAACGGATCCTTGAGTATACGGGTACCATCCAAAAAATTTCGTCTTTTTTCCATCGCGAGATTGAAGCAAAAAGGCCGCGTACAAAAAGTTCACAATGACTGTTTTTGCAAATGCGAGAATAAACTTTTTCTAAGCACGCGTCTGAATTTTAAACTGTGTTTTTGTGTTTGCTTGTTTTTATGTCGATCGAATGTTGGGATAGGTCAAGAAACGGAGTGATTTACATTCGTGAAAAAGAGTCGTAGCTAAATACTTTTTTGTTCTAAAAGGCAAGTAAACAATGACGCATGCGTTAATAGGATTCTATGGCCCAAATAACAAGAGTATACTTATACTTACCTCGTATATGTCAGTTCAACTGTCTGTCCCACCGATCTGTACAAAATATCTATTTCGTCAGCTTCACATCTATTGAAAACTAGAAATGAGGAAAATAAATAATCAATAATTGTTTTAGATCAATTCTTAATACTTTTTTAATACAATTTGTAAATATTTCAATTTATTTTAATTTTTAATTTGTGTGTTTATCCCACTCCTACAAATCCCGAAGAAGTGTAATTGTTTCTTCAAGATTTCTCAAGATCTGCACATTCATAAAAATATATAGAATGTCTTAGACCATAACAATGTTTGAATCGAAATGTATACTTACGTGTATAAGCGTCCAATGCGGCTAGCACTTGAAACGACGTAAGAATGTGATGCTCTCTAAGAGTTTCATATTTACGCCCTATGCAGTCGAAATTTTGGGTTTCTGAGGCCCTGAAACCCATCGACTGGTTCTTGATATTTGTAAGCGACTGGTCGAATTTTCGCGAGACTGTCGGCTGACAGCTTCTTCCGCCAACAAAACAACCTATTCAATGAGCTAATGCTGTCAATCCGCTGGGCACTCCCGAAAACAGCTTTCTTTGCAGTAACTTTGAGGAAGTCTATTAAGATAATACTTCGTTTTAAGTTTGTAAATATTAACGTTGAGATATGCATGTACTGATTTATTTCATTAAAAATACAAGTCCATTTATATCTAGTAAATAAAACAAAATTATCGGGAAATAGATTCACTACCTTCTATAATTATTTAGAATGAAGTTTTAGATGTAAGATAACTATACATGAATACTTGTATATAATTCTACTTCTACTATTGGTAATTAGCAGAGATACAAATATATGTCTCTGGTAATAATTAGCGACCTCAATTAATGGTTTAATTATTGTAAGAATATCAACAATTACATTATATACATCCACACGATGCGTAGTGAAATATTAAGTAGGTACGTAATTTAAATTTCAATGCCAAAATAGCTTCTGAGGAACAAAGAAATACTGATGGATTTAATAATGTTAAATATATGTTACCTCATACTTAAATAATTAAATAACAATTAGTTGGCTATCAGTTTGGTTATTCAAAGAGGTAATTCTGCCAGCCTGCTAGGCACCTTAAGCAATGATAACTTTCTAAGCGACAACTGTAAGTCTATTATTTAAGGTATATACATACATATCTTCTCGCCGTATCCCCAACGGGTTAGCTAGAGAGGACTGAGCGCCAAGCGTCGCGGTCCTTACATACTTCTTTCGCTTACTCAAATCTCATCATTCTCCTCGCACATTTTCGCCTAGGTATACGAGTGTTTATGACATTTCCGTTGGCTAACACTCTAGCTATTTGATGTTCATAAGTCAGCCTTGGTCTTGCTTGGCTTCTTTTACCACTCACTTTTGCTCTATGGATTTTCTTCGTCAGTCTTTTATCACTCATTCTTTCCATGTGCCCGAACCATCTTAGCATTCCTTTCTTCATTTTTACAATAACACTGTCATCCAACCCTATCATACTGCGTTTCTTCATTGCTTTTTTTGTACGCAAGGATGACACCGCACACATTTCGAAGACATCGCATTTCTACTGCATTTATCTTACTTTCACTCGACTTCTATTATTTAAGATGTGTACTTTTAAGTTTGTAAATATTAAAGTTAGGATATGTATGTACTTTTTTGTTATTAACAAAGTAGATGAAATGTTATTGTAAAAAATAACAACTTATAAGTACATAAAATTACTTCGTTTATAAATGTTCATACCTTTTTAAGTTCCGTTCTTTCAAAGCTAATAACGGAACTCTCGTTTACTTATCTGTCTGTCCGTCGGTCCCAGACCTAGGATCTTTTGCAGAATTTCATTTGCAAAACTCCATTTATGTATATTGCGAGTTGTGACCCATATCCTCGGTATGTTTTATTTCAATTATTTTTTTAATAATTACTAAAGGTAAGTTTGAATGATTTTATAGTTAATTCATTTTTGTGCCTGTTATATTTTACACATTAAAAGTGTTCATTTTATACGTTATTAATTATTATTCTTATTAATCTGTGGTTATTTATTTACATTCTTAAAATTCTGGTGTAACAGATAATTTCTGGTAGCAATAAAATTAATAATTGTTTTTATACGGAATTATTTATATCGGAACAGTAAAAACAAATTGTATCGAATCTTTCTGGCTATATTTTGAAATTTTAATTTATATTTTAATTTTAATGAAGTGTTACTTTTACATGTCATTTGAATAAATACTAACGAAAGTAAATGATTTAATTAAATTAGTGTAATTAAATGTGTAATAGTAACGAAATTAGTAATAGTATATTATGTATTACAATATTATATATAGTATTATATATAATATTATATATAATAAGATTGAGAGTGAAACAATCGCTATGTTCCACTTAACTCAGGCTCGGGGACCACACCTACATCACTTTCAATTAGTCGCTTGTGCAGTGAACAATGTAACATATAAGCGCATTTTATTTCATTTCATATTTAAACACATTTGTAATACTTTTGCAAAAAGTTATTAAAATATTTATGCTCGGTTTAATACGAGTATTAGACTGCATTAAAATGGTTTTAAAAGAATTACACTTATTTTATTACACATAAAAGCAAAACGTTTGTTAACATATTTAGCCCATTCGGAGCGAAATACAATGTACGAAAAATGAGCGAAATACGCGTCGATTGGTTGTATTTCGAGTTTGTGCGGAAAGAAGAAGATTGACGACTGAAGACTGAAGATTTGAGGAATTGAAGACTGAAGATGATATGAATTCATCACATGTTACAAATTTGAACATTTTAGTAAATGTGGAGCCTTATAGCCCTTATAGTACCACAATACACAAAGGTCCTAGGTCTTACCAGTCTCCTGAAATTAAATTCAGACATTTCCCATTTTACTCAATGAGAGAATGAACAATAAAAGACTGACGAAGAAAATGTACAGAGCGTAAGCGAGTTATAGCAGAAACGAAGGAAGACCGAGACTGACTTATGAAGATAAAATGGCCAGAGTGTTATCTAATGGAAAAGTCTAAAACATTCCTGTGACTAGGCGAAAGTGTGTGAAGAGAATGATGAGATTTGAGGAGGCGAAAGAAGTGATGATTCGCGCTCCGTCCTCTCCGACTACTCCATTAGAAATACAGTGTAAGGATATGTTATGATAAGTTATCATTTTTTATAATGTGATATGAGCTCTCTGTGCGTTAGTTGGAACTCACGCTAGACCAATTTTAATATTTCTACTTATTTAGTTCTTATTTTTATATACTTAAAACGCCATTCATATGCTTTTGAAGTTCCACATCCTGAACATCAAAAAGACATATTTCAAATTCCGTACCCCGTTCCTAGTGTCAAAATAAGGAAAAAAAAATTGTAAACATTACAAAAACTAGCACCTTACATTAATATAGCAAGTGAAATTCCTGTAAAAAATCTAGCAAAAAGCCCCCCATTACAATGAACTGGTTGGTGATACGAAATTTTTTCTCGTTCCAAATTCAAAAATGTTAGAATCTGCGCATGAGTACAACGTCAGGTAAAAATTTCGGGATCGCAGGTAGAAAAAATTTTTGGTGGATGTTAAAAAAAAGGTTGCTTTTATGCGACCCACCCTCTGAATATACGCCTACAATCTACCATTTGTTACCCCTGATGGAATAAATAATATTGATACTTGACCTTCATTTATAATCCAATTAGTACACAATATATTTATGCACATATTATCCTGACGAATTTCACTACTTATACTGCAATATCCTTAAGAGAATGAAAAGAAATATCCCATATTCATTTAATTTACCTATATCACTTTTGTCATTTAATGTATAATGGCCTATTATAAATTTAATAAAAAATAGCAAAAATATTTATATGTAGGTTCCAGATACGGGCACAGGCCTCTTCTTATAATTGATATGAGGAGACTAGTCGTGCATACATGGGCTTACAGCAAAGTTTGTTTGTCGAAGGTCGGTTCGTGCCAGTCTATCAATTTTCAACTAACCCAGGGTATCTGATCTTTTTTTGGTATCGAAGGAAAAGCAAGAACACAGGTATCCAGCTGCAGGTGAGAGTAATTTTTACATAAATTTTACCAACAAAAACTACCGCCGTCATCCTCGACACGTTCGAGATCTCCAAGGGAACCAAAGCTGGCATTGGCTGAAGCTCGTCTAGGGGGAAGGACAGGTAACAGTACCATAGCCTTCCATGCTACGGCGGCTACAAAGTTGAACTTCTCTAACCTGATGTAACGTCAATTAATGAAAGTTGGGACCTACCAGAGTACGAAAACGCTTGATATAAATACCATTATTATTAGATCATCCTATTTGGATATTATAGGCATGTTAACTTCAGAGACAACACCAAAACAAAATTATATTTACAACGTAGCGTTCGACTAACAATTTTTCCCACACATTAGTACTATATTTCACTTTTAAAAGTGTCGTTCACGTTAGAGAATACATATATACATAGTTACATCAACGATTGATACATGGTCAACAAATCGACTGTTTCCTTCTTTTAATAAAAAGCATATTAGTGTTATTTTAATTAAAACTTTTAGATATATACACATATAAATTGTGTTTTTTTGTTTTAATTTATATTAATTAAAACAAAAAAACACAATTTATTCTCTTCACTTGACTTCAAAAATAACTCCAGACGCGTTCCAGCAGTAACGGTTAAGCACTCATCTGTATATACGACACACACTTATTATCAGACAAGCTAATCAGTCGCCATTTCCTTAGAAAATAGCATCCAAACATATATCATTTCATTTTTAGTACGAGACAAGCTGTCTGGAGTTGTAAAGTCTACGCCTATTCTTTTAACAAAATGAACACATTAACGAGTGTTTCCTTCGTCAACGAACTTCTTCGTCGATGTTATTGAAGTAGCCGAAAAAAACAAACTAGTTTTTCGACTAATCGACGACTCAAAATACCACTTCTTATCGCGCTAACACGAACGCTATATTACATTAAACGCTACATACATACTATATTCTATTATCCAGATTCTTGTTCCGCAAAAAGTATCAAGACACGTTACTCCTTGCGGGGGAGGAATTGTTACTTTGAAACCGTGCGCACACGCATTGGCTTACTCACACATACATAGCTTGTCTATTTCACACTAATATGGAGATTTATCGCTGTTAACACAATGTGTTGAGTTGCAACTTGCAAGACTGATGGAGATTACACACAAAATGTGATTTTAGTCACAGATTTTAGTAAACTGAATCTTCCATGTTGGTCTGGGAGAGATTTTTCTCAAGCAAATGGCTCATTTACGACAAAAAAGACAAAAGAAAACGGGATGTTAGAGATAATTCCGCAGTAAGGTTAAACAGTAATCAGAGTCCGCTGTCAAAAAATGTTTTTTAATTAGATGTCAAAATAAGAGCGTGACAGCAGATGTAGCATCGCTTAGCGTCTTAGTTTTAAATAATATAATACGCTTAGTGATACAGAATGTATTATTTGTACAAGTTGATGTAAGGTGACTCGGAGATCTGTTATTCTTCCTAAAATTCATAATTTTAAAATGTATCCGTTGTTTCGCATGAAAGAGTAGTCAAAACCTTGTCATTTAAAATTTTCTAATTGCACTCTTATAAAATAAGCCTGTTATCAATTATGTCGTTATCGCAAATGAGCGAAATATATAATTTTCCAGTTGATTATCCTGTAACAAAATTGGCAAAAAGATAAGATTTATAAACCGATATAGGTGAGACGAGCTAGCAATATTTAGCTCTGATTCCGCCTTGCAACCTACATATTATACATATGAATAAATACATATTGATATTGTATAGACTCAGGTGTTACTTTGCGGAAATCTATTTCATGTGATAAATTCCCAAAATCTTTAGCTATTTTCGGCTCAAACTCCAAAAACCACCAATCGACACGTGTTTCGCCTCTCAACGAAGCATCCTCAGGATATACTAGAGATAAGATTCGGTCAGTTAACCAGCACCGAATCAAACAAATCACATATACAATCATGTATATGTGATTTGTTTGATTCGGTACAATACGAATCCATTGATTCGGTGCTGGTTAGCTGACCGATTCCTATCTCTGGTATATCCTGAGGATGCTTCGTTGAGAGGCGAAACACGTGTCGATTGGTGGTTTTTGGAGTTTGAGCGGAAAATAGCTAAAGATTTTGGGAATCTATCACATGAAATACATATTGGTAAAAATGTCAAAATATGACTTTATTGCAGTTTGATGCTTTATCCATCCTAAATGAAGAACGGCATAATTGTACAAAATATTTTTTACATAAAAACTTTTATAATACATGCTTTATTATCAAATGCTTTGTTACAATTTCGCATTATTTTCAATGCATGCACAGCATCATAACTATTGTACAACCGAATCACAGTGTCGAAGTGTTGTAACCACGTAGTTATAACTTATTACCCACACAATGATTGCTCTATTACAACCCGGCACAAAAATGGAGTAACTGAATGTTATTAAAGGCTGCGAACCGTTTGAGTAAAGAAATTCATAGGAGGATATTATTATTACTGTTATCTAATATTAAAGTAAAAATAATTTCAAGGCAATCAGTTTCATTGTATTGTATTATATCCCCAGACTGAAAACTATCCAAACGAGTTATTTTATCCGGGATATTATTTTAATTTTCGAAACTTTTCTTCAATATTTCACTATAATCTAATAATTATCACAATATTTACTATCTATTATTGGAAGCCTAAAAAATTCAGTTTAGGTTTTTAATAATAGTAAGTACTTATTAAAATATATACATATCTATTTCTCAAAAAAGTGCATGCAATATTTCTATTTTATTTCCTAATTATATATTTACTTATTTAAAATATAATTCTTGTGGAATTTCATACATATTTTTTATCTTACGGTATTCCAGCAGAACGGAATATCATTTGTGTATCAAAATTTCAAATAAAAAATCTCTGAATAATATATAAAAAAGTCGTCTACAACGTTTATTTATGTATTCGCTTATATAATCTAAACTACTTTGTAATTTCTATGCACCATCATTTAGAACATTCAACAAGGAATATTTATATACATAACGCATACAATCTACATTCAATCTATGTAAGTAGAGAAATATTATTAAAAATTAATCCGTTACCGTGTGAAGCCGGGTGGGTCACTATTGACCTGTATTTTAAAACTAAATCCACACGAGCTAAGCAGTATCAATATCGTAATATTTTGAATTCAGAACGATCGTTTAACCCGATAAATTTACATTAACAATCAAACTTGAAAAAAATAATGTATTATTTATGGGTTCATCGATTTTGTTACCATGTTGCAGCGCTCGAGACATACGAACCAGTTTTTGTTGTTCGCATGAAAGTCACGGTCATTGCCTAATAGTATACCTATAACTACTAACTAGAAGTGTACAATTTACATGCTCGCTTATATTAGCAACGTTTCCTATTTTATTACTTCATACAATACTACATACGATAATCAAATTCGAAGCGTTAGGTCAGTAGTATCTTATTATGACTGGTCTGATGGCGTGCTGGTACTTAAAGGTTATAGCGCATCTGCGTACCAAGGCCAGGGTTCCTGGTTCGATGTTCAATCGATGTTAGTTTCCGGCCTTTAGGTAACGAACTTTTATAAATTTTTAATCTGTGTGCAATTAGGTGCTTGTTTGATATTCATAGTACAAATCTAGTATAGTAATACCCCGACTTACGCTACCCCTCTTACGTGAATCGCAGTTAGGCGTCAATTGTAAGAGGTTACGCGACACTTATCATATGTTCGGACGTGTTGTATCCAGAAGACTTAATAGATTCTACTATATCGCCAGAAATGAAGTAAAACTGTTTTGTTGCATCAAACAAGGAAAGAATACTTTATATATCTGTCGCTCGTCAGACGAGTGTTAGATGTTATGAAGCCTTCTACGTGAAAATAACTTCGGTTTACATTTTTACAAAACGATAGAAGTTGGATAATCTTAGATTTTGTTGCACTTTTTTCTTTCAAATTATTGTTTTCTGTAGTCCCTAGTCTTAATTAAACGTTACATAATAATTTACAAAGTTGTACACAAATACTCGAATATACACGAATTCGACCAACATGGTTATCGTTCGGTTTCACCCAACGCGTAAGTTATGGTTATTATGTAGTTAATTTGGCTTTTTGCGGTACACAGTTGGCGTAAATATCTGGAGATTATAATATATACGTACAAATATTTACGTACATGTGTATTATGATAGGTATAGGTTAAGTAGTTAATCCTGACACTTGCTATAATACAATAGAGGTACTTATTAAGTCAGATTTAATAAATTAACGAAACGTCATAGAAACATTTTCATTGAGAGCAGAAATACTAATTACTTATGTACACATAAGTTTAGGCCTTCAGGCCCTCGGTCGATCATGGGCTTCTGTCATATTAGTACTGCGGGGGTGCTGGGAGAACGTTTTGCAACGAATCATGCTTGCATAGCGAAAGAGGGGCTCTTGTGCAGGAGATCCCGGAGCCAAAGCTCCTCGACAGCCCCTCCATACCTAGTCTGAGTCAGTACAGAAGCTTAAAATGATTAAAATTCTTGCAAATAACTCTTGAGAACACTGTCAGTAGACTGACTTCACCAAGTCATACACTTTATTAGGATCCAGTTATCCAGTTATTAGAATTTAGTTAGTTAATATGTCCCGTCTCCTCTAATGTTCTAGAAAAGGCTACGAAACTCCTGGTCGATATTTTTTGGAATTATGTCGAATATTGTTTACAAAATAATGAAATATCAAATTATATGCACATACAACTGAATAAAAACTCCAAGAAAACAACTACACTTGGAAATACCCACATAAATTTGAAACACTACACTGGATTATTTAAGATGAAATCAACGCTCAACTTAATTAAACTGTCATATTTAAATATAATGCTAAATTCATCATCTCAGTGGTTTACAGGATTCCCCAGCCAAAATATAGCAAAAATGAAATACTCATAGTGTCATTATTACTGTCTGTCAGTTTGTATGTCTGTCTACCTGCACTGGAAAAATACTTTAGTCGCTTTTACAAACGTTTTACTAGACTTACAGGTTATTTTCGGACTAACACACGGACATTATTGGTTTCACTAAACTTAAAATGCTGACTTATGAAGATCAAATAGCCAGAGTGTTAGCAGACGGAAATGTCAAAAGCTCTCGCACACCTAGGCAAAAATGTGTGAGGAGAATGATATTTGAGGAAGCGAAAGAAGTATGTAAGAACCGCGACGCTTGGCGCTCCGTCCTCTCTGACTACTCCATCAGGGATACAGCGTGAGGATATGTATGTATGTATGCATGTAAAATGCTGAAATATTTACAAAACTATTTTATACTGGCAATCTTACAGCAGTCCTTCAAAATTAATATATAAAGATAATTTATTACATTCCGAAGTTGGCTGTCAACAAGGTGATCCTCTCGGACCAGCTATTTTCAGTTTGGCTATCCATCCTGCGATTTGTAATTTAAATTCCAAATTTAATATTTGGTACCTTGACGACGGAACAATAGGAGGTAAAGCAATTACTGTTTTAGAAGACCTTAAAACCCTCATTCAAAGGTTTAAAGATATTGGCTTAGATTAAAATTTTTCTAAATGTGAACTCTTTGTTTCCGATTCTGTTCCAATTATTACAAAAAATGAAAAAATTAATAAATTTAACAATCTGGCACCAAATATTAAAGTCTTGTCGAAAGAATCACTGTACCTCCTAGGTGCTCCCGTTTTAGATGACTCCATACCCTGCTTTATCAATGATCAAATACAAAAATTTAGCCAGTCTTCAGACAAACTTTTGAAAATTAATTCCCACATGGCTCTCCTCATTGTCCGCTTTTGCCTTTTTGTTCCAAAATTTACATATGCTCTTCGCTGTTCTCAGCTTTTTAAATTTCAAACGCTTTTAAAATCTGTAGACAATATTCTAAAAAATACATTATCTAAAATATTAAATTGCTCCTTTGTTGATGACAGGGTCTGGAATCAAGCCTCGCTTCCTATCTGTTATGGAGGCCTGGGCATACGCAAAATCTCGAGTGTGTCACTGCCTGCTTTTCTTTCGTCAGCCTACAGCACGGAAAACCTTTTCCTATCTGTTATTCGCCCTTCCTTAGGATCGGTTAAGGTGCCGTGCTTGACTGATGCTCGAAATGCTTGGTTAAGTGTTTGTCCGAGTACTAACCTACCTACCTCGACCTTTTCTCAGAAACACTGGGATGAGCCTCTATGCAAAAATGTTAATTTACAACTTTTAGATTCTTGTAGTACCGAAACAGATCGGTCTCGCCTCCTAGCTGTTTCTGAGAAGGAGTCAGGACACTGGTTGAAGGTAATACCTTCAAAAAACTTAGGAACCTTAATCGACAATACCACGCTTTCTCTCATAGTATCCCTTCGTCTGGGGGCCAGGACTAACCTTCCTCACCGTTTGCCGCTGTGGTGATCTCGTCGATGTACATCGACGTCACCACGGTTTATCCTGTTTACGTAGTGCGGGCCGCATGTCACGCTGCCTTGAATGACGTCATTCGGCGGGCTCTTGTCGCCGCTGGCGTTCCTGCAGTCTTAGAGCCTGTAGGTATTGCGTGAAGCGACGGCAGGAGACCGGATGGTTTGACGCTCATTCCTTGGAAACTTGGAAGATCGCTGGTGTGGGATGCCACTTGTGTCGATACACTTGCTGTTTCCCATGTGCCGGCGACTTCCAAGTCAGCAGGTGCCGCGGCCAGCGCTGCCGAGAACTTGAAGCGGCGTAAGTATGCGACTCTCTCTGAGAGTTTCATATTTACGCCCTTTGCAGTCGAAACTTTGGGTCCCTGGGGCCCCGAAGCCCATCGACTGGTTTCTGATATTTGTAAGAGACTGGTCGAGGCTTCCGGAGACCGCCGGGCTGGCAGCTTCTTCCGCCAACGAATCAGTTTGGCTATTCAAAGAGGCAATGCTGCCAGTCTGCTGGGTACCTTGAGCAATGACAGCTTTCTAAGCGGCAACTTTGAGGAAGTTTATTGTTTAAGATAATGTGTAGTTTTAAGTTTGTAAATATTAACATATGTATGTACTTTTTGTTAATGTAAATAAAACTATTTTATGTAATTAACAAATTCGTTAAGTAATATGTGCTAAGGTAGGTCCGATGCACACCATCAACGTACTCTTAAACTATTTAACTCTAACAAATTTAATATAAAATTTTATAAATTTTATTATGTTAGAACGTGTAACTTAATCATTTTATTTTGTTAAGTGAACACTCGTGACATTAAAATACTTAATACTTTAGTGAACTTTGGTTGGTTTTTCGAAACCACAGATCAACCCTCGAGATTCTCTAAAAGTATTTTTTCAGTGTACCTACTAAGTTGTTTTGTATTACATCGTAAAATGATTTAACTAATCCAAACCTAGAAAGGAAAAAAATAGATAACTATTTTTTTAATTTAACTCTCGCTTTGTCCGAAATTGCAACTTAACTCTAAGTTAATGCATATCTGATACGTTTTAATCGTTTTTTATGGAATTAGTTACCTAATCAAACAAGTTACATAATATGCTACATATAGCTGAAAGGCCGCAGACCCAGAACTCAGAACCTCTCGACAACGCGCCATGGATGACTTCTTAAAAATGTCAAAATGTCAATGTCAACGTACTATTCAGTGACACGGGTACTAAAGATGGATATTCGACAAATATTTTAGCGTAAATTAAGGGGGGGGGGGGGGGGGGGGGGGGGGTGTCGAACCCTCTAAATACCCTCCTTATATATGTCTTTGAATACAGCTGTACTAGATAAATTATTCCATGTGTTTCCAATTCAAATTTAAACACGGAACACTAACAAAATTTTTATTATTATTACAATACTGTTATTATTTTCTTCTCATATTTATTTATCGATTGAATTTGTAAAACTTTAATTAAAATATGTAAGTCACATGAATCTTCCTCATTACCTACCAAGTTGCCCGGTACCTGCACAGGTTATAAAAATTGTATAAGGGATAGAGGACTCTAATATTCGCGACCTGTGACGCTGTAAAAGCCACTAGGGCTAACAGCAAAGAGGGCTTTTGTTTAGTCGGTCAAGTCCGACACTACTCAGTCGGCGTAGTGTCCGGCTGTGTGTCCGTGGGGATTTCATTTAAGACTCTAATAGGTGATGAACTAGCAATGTATTACCATCCATAAATCATCACTTGCATCACCTCGTAGAAATATTCTTCATAAAAAAAAGAATTAAAAATACATTATCATACACCTCGCAACCAACTAAATTCTTTGTAATAATATGCAAATTAAAATTCATCACTATTGTGTTTTCCTTAAAGACGTTTCATTAAAACAAGAAAAAATTTGCAGTAGCTTGTATCGCAACAAATATCGTTGAAATCTGTTACACGGACGCGAGCGTTTGACGTATATACATAGCAATAATTACGTTCGAAAACAAAAACAGACTGCCTACATAGTGATTCAATGAGCAAAGTATCACTTGAAGGTCACCGAGGCTCAAGTTTTGAGGTTCACATCGGAGGAATTAATGTTAGCGATACGTAGGTACTAGTAGTTAACGAACACTTAACTCTACATATTTTAGAAGGCTTGTATGATGATTTTATTAACACTAGCATAATAACCTAAATAATTTAAAATATTCGGTACAGTATCATACCTATAAATAAAAATCTTGATCGTAAACTTAGAATTATCTTTCAATAAACTCCACTAATTTGTGATATTCCCAAAAAATAAATTTAAGCTTTAACAGTAGTCCAAAATCTTGAATATTCTTAGAGAAACACAATACCTATGATTCCAGACAATGATGTTTAATGAAAAGCAATAAAAATCCTGCAGACAAACGCACAACGACGCATGAAAAGAAAAAAACTGCATTACGCATCGTGGGAGATTTTTTTTTGTCATCAAAACTTCTTTTTTACTCAAAAAAGGGGACGTTTTTTCTTTGTCATGGCTCAGGTGGCCGTTTGTACGATGCGATGAATAGAACAGATTTTTGCTATAAAACAGAATGTGATGTAGAGGCGATTAGAAAAATTAAGATTTAACGTATTATAGCTGAGGAAATGAAGGTTAAAATTACTAGTTTTATGATACGGATGGCAACGAGAGTTAAGTAACTACCCAATGTATAAAGAACACACTATACTTTGCCTTCGGATAAATATTAAATAAATAAAGACTCTCTCAAACAGATTAAGGAAAAAGATAATGTTAATGCAAGGAAACCATAAAATTTGCTCATCAGACTCAGTCCAAAGCATAGTTTGTTTAAAGTCATTTCTTTTGTCACCAAAATCCTTAAAACTATGTATGGCGCCGCAGGATGCAGTCACTAAATTCTAATAAATTCCAAAACTACGAGAAACGCACATTTTCGTATGGTCCATAGCGAAATTCTATTCAAAATCGTTAGTTTTAAGCACAATAGCAATGACGTAAAATACAGAAATTGTCAATCAACAAGTTACCTTACGAAACGATCCCAAAAGCCAAAATTCTTTACATAATTAGGTTGTTATAAGCTATTGAAACTTAAGGGATGCTATTCAAGATACTGTCGACAACGTTTAAGCGATAAAAGGATTTTGTAATAATAATGACAACACAAAAACAACTGTAACACCTTACGATAAAGTTGAATATAAAATGAAAGGGATTTGTGACATAGGTTACTAAAGTGTACAGGGATGTTGGCAGGTAGAGAAATTTGAACATTTTGAGGGATGAAAGAAAAAACTGAGGGTCGGTTTTAAGATACAAAAGATGGTGTCGGCGTCAAGCTGAGCAATAGATGGACGGATGCAGTTTTAGATTTTAACGTAGATTTCGAAAATGACTTCGAGACAGTTAATTGAATGTGACCACTTGTGGAGTTATTTAAGGACATATTTATGGATGAACGACATATGTGAAAAGTGGATTTAGCAATAAACTGCAATATTAGCAGATAGAGATTCCCATAACTATGCATAGAAACAATTAATTTTACTAAATAATAGTATCTATAGATTAGTTAATGTGGCTTAGACCGGAGTTTTCCATTTGGTGGGTCGGCACCCGGCGCCTATATTATTGTTATAAGTAAATCATTTTTTTTATTATTGTAATACATACATAACTAGGTACTTCCATTATCAATTAATGTGTTTCATTTTACCTAATATACCAGAGGGTGAAAAACTCTTGAGTGGGTCACGAAGGGGGAGTATGAAAATTATCAGGCCATAGCAAAACAATGTTTGGGAAATGCTCGCTTAGATTATTAGTATATGCTTTAATTGGGTATGGTAATAGGTAGTCATGGAACGCAATAAGAATATAAAACATGTATAAAAATTTAAAAAAAAACGTGACATGACTTGTGTCCTAAAATACAAAAATAATATTTATCTCTTCAGAAGTGACCTTCTTTAAACAGGCTTAATATTAGTTTATGATGAACGTACGTATTTAGCCGTGAATTGAATTAAAATTATCGCAAAAATTTGGTATTTAAAGTTTCAGTTATAACAATGTTTATTTCTTCCACACTAGTCTGGGAGTGATAGAAAAATTTGAAGTATATTAGCGGGTTGTGCGAGCGGCAGAAGTAGCTCAAGGAATGACAATCTTGTAACCCAAGCCCGATAACGGTACAGTGATCCTCACCAGTTTGTAGTGAGAGACAACTAAGCGAACCTTCGAGATTGTGTCGTCCATCCATTAGATCCCGAGGAGGACAACAGAGTGTGTCATCTGCGATGTCGTACACTGCGAAGGCGCAGAGAGGGCTTTGTCACCGCCCCCAAGAAGTGTTTCAGCAGAACGAGAAGTTTTAGTGGACTAACCTGTACTCAGATTTCTCCTACGCTTCCAAAACAGAGGTCAAGGGACAATGTTCATGAGTAACAGGCAATGGACTAACAATCTGTCGCTAGTTCCACTTTGATGTGGTGCCACCTTTACACCCAAATAGTTACTATTGATGATGTCGCGTTACGATTTTATTGTATTTTAAATGTATATACACTTCGAAAGCGGAATTGCGAGAGTTTTCTGTACACAATTACACATTAATTTATTCGTAACGTAGCGTGGCTTGTTTTTTTCTAATTTGTCTACTTATTATATATTTATGGGCTTCGGAGACCGTCCGGGCTGGCGGTTTCTTTCGCAAAAGAATCAGTCAGGCTATTTAAAGAGGTAATGCTGCCGGTCTGCTGGGCACCCTACGCAATGACAGCTTTCTAAGCGGCAACTTTGAGAAACTCTATTATTTTGAAGTATTTTAAGTATTTTGTTCACTCCACTGAAGATACTGGGTCCTTACATATGAAATTAGCGTTTTGTCGTACTGACCACTTTGATCTGAAATATCTCCTCTTTGGTTAAGAATTCCAAATTCAAATTTATAAATTCATTTAGCTGGTACATTTGAGTTTTGAAAACAGTCATTCATTTATTTTTTTCCTCACTATTTTTTCTTTGGCGTCGCTTATTATCGCACAATGGAAAACATGAAATATCGGTATATTTACGAGTACGAGTTCTACCGTGGCACCAGTGCTGCAGAAACAGCTCGAAGGATTAATGATGTGTACGGCGCTGATGTCGCAAAAGAAAGCACGGTACGTTTTTGGTTTCAACGTTTTCGTTCTGGAAATTTCGACCTTCAGAACCAACCCCGTGGACAGTCGGAGACCAAAGTGGAAAATGAAGAATTAAAGGCTATTGTGGAAGTGGATCCATCACAAAGCACTTCAGAGATAGCTGCAGGCTTCGGGGTAAGTGACAAAACTGTATTAATCTACTTGAAGCAAATCGGGAAAGTAAAAAAACTTGAACGATGGGTACCTCATGAATTGAGTGAATCGAACTTGCAAACACGCGTCGACTGCTGTGTTACTTTGCTCAACCGACACAGTAATGAAGGGATTTTAAATCCAATCATTACTTGTGATGAAAAGTGGATACTGTACGATAATCGGAAGCGCTCGTCGCAATGGCTGAACCCTGGAGACCCAGCCAAATCCTGCCCTTAACGAAAATTGACTCAGAAAAAGTCACTTGTGAGTGTTTGGTGGACTAGCGCCGGTGTCGTTCACTACAGCTTTCTAAAATCTGGCCAAACGATTACGGCAGATATCTATTGTCAGCAACTGCAAACCATGCAGGAAGAACTAGCTGCTAAACAACCGAGATTGGTCAATCGCTCTAGGCCACAGCTGCTTCACGACAACGCAAGACCACACACTGCACAACAAACAACCACTAAGTTAGATTAGCTACAATTGGAATGTCTGCGACATCCACCGTACTCCCCGGACCTTGCTCCAACAGATTACCATTTTTTCCGGAATTTGGACAACTTCTTACAAGGAAAAAAATTCAACTCCGATGCGGCAGTCCAAACCGCCTTCAAAGAGTTTATTGATTCTCGCCCCCATGGTTTTTTTAGTAAAGGGATCAATGAACTACCTATGAGATGGCAAAAGTGCATAGAACAACGGTGCATACTTTGATTAATTAAATATATTTTACAAAAAAAATTGACTTTATATTCCTTCCGTACAAAACGCTAATTTCATATGTAAGGACCCAATACATATTGTATCCCTTTTTGAAGATGTGCTTATGCGTTGACATACGTTTAAATTCAAAACCGCTCATTCAAGTCAACTCAGTTTAAGCGTTTTTGAACATCAAATCTATTCTAAAAAGAATCAAAGAAAACAGTCAAACAAGAAAACAGAAAACAGTCTAGGCATCATTCATTTATGTCATGTAAAAACGTGAATCCTTAATCTCTAAATAGTAAAAAACAAATCGCGATCCTTGTTTGATAGTTTATAACTATTTAATCTTTAAGTGGATTTTATTGTAGTTTTTACTACCATTTAGAACACTTAACGAGGAAGATTTGTATTTACAACACATTCACATTTAGTCTGTAGGAGTAAAGAAATATTCATATTTCTTAAATTCGTATTCAAGTACTGGCGCGAAGCTTGAACGGGTCGCTTGTATTCTACAAAACTTAGTTGTATTATTCTTAATATTAAATAATGTCAAGTGTTTTCTATCTCTTGATAAATCAAACCACATAAAAACAAGTCATCTGCATAAAACAATCTATTCTGAATAAACACCGGCTCGAAGACTCGATAAAAACACATTGCGAGTGCGATCCCCGTTTTTAGAAAAAAGGCATTTTTAAGATCCTACGTTAACTTTATCACTTCGGGTTAAGGTTGAAATTAAGTTGATACACTTTTTTGGGAAATACAAAAAATGGCGCCCACATCTTCCGACAGGAAGAGGAACTTATTTGATTATAATAAACATTAGAGATCGAAATAAAAACCTCGAACCAGGTGCTTATATGGGAAGCTATTGTTTTTTTGATGCCAATATAACTTCTACTGTTTGTTTAGAAATTTTGGTTCTGACAACCCTTTCGTTACTCTCAAAAAAGAGTAATAAAAAGAGGCATTTTTTGACCACCCTCAGTTTTTACGGACGGTAGTCAAAAAGGCTTTATTGTCTGTAAAAAACTATTTGAAAAGTGAAAGCTATTTTTTATTATCCTTCATATAAAGTAAAGTGGTTAGTCAAATAAAATTGTTTTGCTTCCGCACTATTGTTAAGAATTTTTTAAACAACTAATTATTAAAGGCCTTCCATGCCCAGGGTCTTGGGTTCGATTCAGGGCCAAGTGAATATAGGAAAGTAATTGTACAATTGCAAACAATATTCTTAAAAAGGGATCCGAAGTTTTCGCTTCACGTCTTCACGTATTAATATAATGATTATTTAACATAACGATCTGTTTAAAACACTTGTAATAGGAAATGGTTCAAATGCAAACGTGAAAATCAAAAGTTGTATGGTATATCGTATTTTGCGAGTTTATATGCGTCATGTGTCTGCATGTTTCTGCGTCCGTCTGTCCGTCTATCACAGACAATTTTCTTAAAAAACATATGACCAGCCTACTCTTTCCTTAAAGGCCGGCAACGCACCCTTGATTCTCCGGACGTTGCGAGTGTTCATGGGCGGCGATGATCACTTTCCATCAGGGGACTCACTTGCTCGTTTGCCCCTCTGATATAAAAAAAATGACGATGTAGTACAAACTTGAAATTTGGCATAGTGATATTATTGTTAATCTAATATTGTACACTAGTTCATTTTCAAAATATTCAAAGTCAAATCAATTTATTGAAATAAACCCAATTACAATGTGTTTTTGAACGTTAAATCAGTTCGGTTCGAAAAGAAAACCTGGACACAGAAGAACCGAGAAGAAACGCAGTCGGGTAACATTTTTTCGACATCGTTTTGCAATAGATTTATTAAAGTACAATATTCAGAAAGCCAGTAAATGCATGTGCAGAAAAGATCATTTTCAGACTATTTTTTGTCTACAAAGAAATCGTTTATTTTATAGTATGATTGTCTAATCAATGTTCATAAAAGCATTAAAGAACTCCGAAATTACTGGGCCCGATTTGGACATTTCAAGTAATGTAAATTTTTGCCTAAAGTTTATAATAATACTCGACAATAACACCAATTGTGTGACTCCTAAACTAAACACTAGGCTAGTATTATGAGCATTGCAAATGGAAATGGAAGATCTCCCAGTAACAAGCCAATTGAAATAAATTCGTTTTCTAAATTTTCTTGACCGTAGATCGAACCCAGGACTCTGGCTTGGAAGGCAGATGCTCTGTCACCGTGCCAACGGGCCGGTCGTTTACAGGTATAACTAAAATCGTAGACCTTCAGTAACTGAGTTCAGAATTTTATGAATATAATTAAATTCGCGCTTGATTGATACTTTTTACCCGAACACAAAACTATCTTCACACTTTAAACAGACATAGGTAGTTCTATTACTGCTTTATAATAATATAGATAAGCACGATTTTTGAAATCACTTTTATTCGAGCTTGTCTTAAACCCAAATCCGGTTGTGAACATTTGCGTGATGGATGACCGAGCACTCGCACGCGTGTTCCCTTTACTACCTTACAATTTTTATCTGATTGTTTACCGTATAATTCTTCTACTTTGATATACAATGCTACTTTATCATCATTGGCATCATTCGAATTTCAAATCGAGCTAGCGATATCTACTTAATATTTTTTCCATCGTCCTCATTACAACGGTGTAGTCGTCATAGTAAGCTGCTGTAGATCGTGTAGATCAAAATGGCGGACTCCCAAAATACAGGTTCCGTGATGATGGAATACATAGGAAATTAGTTGAAGAATGTTGCTCTAATTCCTTTAGTATTTTTACTACGACGACTCCAAAACAAGGTTTAAATATTTTTCGAATTTCGAGATATATCTGATTTTTCATTAATCATATCTTTCTAACTGGTCTAAAAGAGATAGAAAAACATGAAGACCTTATTTTTGGTTTCAATTTGGAGAGTCCGATATCCACACCTAATAAAAAGGAATAGAACAAAACAACATGAAATAAATATAGTACACAAAACAACACATTTCACAGACACTCATAAAAATTGCCCAAAGAATTTGTATAGACGATGAGCAACTAATTACTAACTCGTATTGACGGTAGATTCCGAGTTATTTCAACAACGAGAGAATCAAATTCGTCAAAGACAAATCAATTTTTGCAAAGTAAATCCAATTACAGAGTATTTTTGAAAATCGATTCTAGCATAGAATCGAAAGAAAACTTGCATCGAGAAGAAACGATAAGAAATTCAACCTGGTATCAATTTCGACATTTTTCAATCGAGTAAACACAATCGATTAGACAACAAATAAAAAAAGCGCCACTTCTCACCACGTTTCCTCTCACATCGCTTCTTAATCCCATGGCACTTTTCTATCGACTCTGTTCGGCTCGCAATTGTTTCTATCGTTTCTTTCCAATCACTATCGATCGATTATTTCTTTCGATTCCTATGAGATGTTGAACGAAACTGTCGGGAATCATTGAGGTATTTTAATCTTTTTCTATACTGCCTCTAAGTCTTATTGATATTGCTAACTATTGCTAAAAATAGAGTCGAAATATAATTTGCAACATTGTGTCTGACCGCCCTGAATGGAAAAGATATAAAATGACAATACAATAAGATTGATATTAAGGAATTATTATTTTTTAGTGATAAATAGTTTTATTGCTATTTTTTTGCCTATTACAAAATACTTTTAAAGGCATTCCATGTAATAAAAGCCGGAGCAGTATGTCTTAAGAATCACGAGATCTTTGATTTGATCACCCATACAATTGATGACCGCGTCGCAATAATTGTATCGCACATGGAAGCAGCACTACGCTGGGACCGCGTATAACCCTATCACGTCCTCATGTCTTTAGAAGCGTAACTTTTTCAAAGAAGTATCTCCATTTTCAACGAGTTCTTACCAACTGTTCAATTATGTCGGCCATAGCAACAATGTATTTTATTAAATACTAGCTGGTTTCCGCGACTACGTCCGCGTTATTAATTTTTTTCCTCAAGATTCAAGCTATCTTCATACCAAATTTCATCACAATCGGCTGAACGGCTGATAAAAAAGCTCATAAAAACGAACAAACAAACAAACATTTATTATTAAATACTAGATATATGATTATGATTTAACTGACGGATCTGTTTATTAGGTACTCACAGTTATTATACCTAACTTACGTTAATTAGACTCCAATTTTGTTAACGGTAACAAAAATTACTTCCTTCTTGCATTACAATAATAATTATTATTAAAGTATCGATGAGCTCACAAGGAAGTGTTCTAATAAGGTATCACTTAAGTTTTTAACCAACTTCAATCAAAGAAGAGGTTCTTAGTTCCTCTTTATTTTTGTTTTTACTTTTTTATCTGTATATATTATACATCTTCGCCACGTGTGCTTCGATTTCGATTTTTTTATTTGAAAGAGTATATGAAAGATTTAGATATGAACATTGTTATGAAGTACTGCTTAAACAAAAGTACTTCTCAACGGCTTATACAAGGTACAAGGTATTTCAAAAGGATGGGTAAATATGTAAGGGTATAAAAGTACCCATGACAACGGAAAACTTGCATTCTACAACGTCGCCAAAGTCAATAGTTCTAGTGTAAAACCTCAAAGTTTAAACACAATTCCACAGTCACATATAAGTGCTGATTATTATGTAGTTACATACACCGTATGCAATTCCAGATTGATGTTGCAATATTTTTTATTTTTTTGTTAATCAACTAATATAATATTATTATGGCTAAGATTGTACTGATAGAGGGAGATGACTGATGCTTGAAATACAGGGCTTCCTAGTTTAAGCACCAGTAATATCGATTGTTACAAGCGACTTTAATAACAGCCATGTAATAACAATTTGTAATTTTACTTGTATTGTTATAACTATGTCTATGGCGTAAATAAATATATTATTATTATTAAACAAAAATAAATTTGAGGCAACCCTAATATCAGCGTTTTCCCGTCGCTAGCAAACATTCGGAATATAGGACATAATGATAGGGTTGTACATCGTCACAAATACGAAAATGTCTAAATCGCTTAATCGAACGTATTATAATGTCCATAGATGTCTAAATAATTTGAAGTATTCGAATCCAGTTATCATTTTTTAACATAACTACAAAAAAATAAATTTAGCAAACATGAAAAACTTATCTGCATACATTGTTTTTCATTATTATATACTAAATGTATAACTAAACGAGATGCTCTCCGCGTCTCACTCCCGACACAACAACCCTACGTATCCGGCTGAGAGTAACCTATTCCTTTACGCATGAGGCGGGAGAAGGCCTTCTTTTCATGATGCACATGCAAATTTTTCCCTGACTTGTCGTCAATACTTAACTGGTATAATTTTTTTTTTTACATTGAAATAAATCTTTATTTACATTAAACAAAAAAGTAAATATATACGTGAATATTTACAAACTTAAAACTACACATTATTTTAAATAATATACTTCTTCAAAGTTACTGCTATAAATAATATCAATATAATGCAAAAAAAATTTTTGAAAATTTCGATTTTTATTTTTTTTATTTTAGTACCTACAGTCCTATATATACAACATCATTCATATAGTCAATACATACGGAAGGACGCGTGCCTAGGATTGTTTTATGCTTGCCAGTGTTAAAAAAACAACATATTTACACGGTGTATCCCTAACGGGGTAGTAACAGAATATGGAAGGCCAAACATCGCAGTCCTTACATACTTTTTTCGCCTAGATAAGCGAGTGCTTTTGACATTTCCGTCAGCACACTTTGGATATTTAATGTAGTGAAATGTATAATTGCATAAATAATGAACCGTTGTTAGTGCATCTAATGAATAGTTTGGACTAATTTACAAAACATTTCGCATCGTTGTAGAATTGGTTTGCAGAAAACAGGAGAGCAAGGAAAAAGAAGAGGGAGACCTTTTCCGAACAGTGGTATGATTTACATAGATACAAATCTTCACGCTATATCCCTAACGGAGTAATCAGAGAGGACGGAGCGCCAAGCGTCGCGGTTCTTACACACTTCTTTCGCTCTCTCGCTTCCTCAAATCTTTCGTTCTCCTCACACATTTTCGCCTAGGTATGCGAGTGCTATTGACATTTCCGTCAGCTAACACTGGCTATTTGATCTTAAAATGTCAGCCTTTTTGAAATAACTATATAAAATATAAATATCCGATCGGCTTATAAAACAAACTGAATATGGCCGAAAAAACAGTATCGTTACGCTCATATTCGTTAGAATGGTGAATTATGACCAGTATCAAATTGACGTAAGTCGTAAACCGTATTATTTGTACTTACAATATAATGCACCTGTGCAATCATCGAATACTTATACGAATAATGAATTTTAATAAATCGATTTAATTCAGTTGCAAATTGAGCGCTTCCGTGAACCGATCAGGTGGGGGACAATTGTGAAAACAAATTTAAGACGTGCATCTCGTCAAAGCCAACACAACTGCATTTAATTACTCTACTTACTATATAATAAAAATTTGGGAAATACTGCAAGCTTGTTGTGTAATGCATAGTAATTTATAACCGTAGACAACCTGTTCCGTACTACGAAGTGAGGCAAATAAATCAAATAAAATATAGATGTGTGGGTGCTGTTTTCTAACGAAATGGGAGCCGATCAGCTTATCCGATAATATATGTGTGTCGTATGTACAGGCGAGTCAGGTTATCTGATTTTCCTCACCACTGCTGTACAGGACGTGGCGTCTGCAGTTATTCATAGAGTCTATGGCATATTGTATTTGATAATTAGGTATGTATAGGATATATTATCAGAAAAAACATTTCTCGAACAAAAAAATAATAATACGTATATACATACATATCTTCACGCTGCATCACCAACGGGGTAGTCATAGAGAACGGAGCGCCAAGCGTCGCGGTCCTTACATACTTCTTTTCCTTCCTTAAATCTCATCATTCTCTTCACACATTTTTGTCTAGGTATGCGAGTGCTTTTGACATTTCCGTCGGCTAACACTGGCTATTCGATCTTCACGCGTCACCCTTGGTCTTCCTTGGCTTCTTTTACCACTTCACCAAAAATAATATTAACATAACATAACATATCTTCACGCTGTATCCCCAACGAGGTAGTCAGAGAGGACGGAGCGCCAGGAGTCGCAGTCCTTACACACCTCTTTCGCTTCCTCAAATCTCATCATTCTCCTCACACATTTTCGCCTAGGTATGCGAGTGCTTTTGACATTTCCGTCTGCTAACACTCTGGCTATTTGATCTTCATAAGTCAGCCTTGGTCTTCCTTGGCTTCTTTTACCACTCACTTTCGCTCTGAATTAAAAATAATAATTCTCCAAATAATTACACAAATTGTATGATCCCAGACACACTAGGTTTATGCTATGGATACCTATTACACAACGAAGTGAGGGAACTCCCAGTAAGACTCAGTCTCCAAGACAATTTAAAAAATTCGTTTCATAAATTGACCTAATAAGGGATCAACCCGGGACCTCGACTTGAAATTTCTGAAAAATCATTAAAAAATATTACAATAAACGTTCGTTTTTTACACTTTTTCTATTTTTATACAAAGAAAAAGCGAAAGACTAAAAAAGTGGTAACATTATTTAAGATTTTGTCAAAAGAATTATGACGTAAATTTTTATTTTTTTGGTAATAAAAACTGCCATGGAAGGTACATGTTCTAATTACTAAGCTATTATGTTAAAGAACATCACACTGTCCTTAGTTACTTTTTTTAAATTTGTCACAAAAACAAAAAATCGTTTCGTCACAGCCAATGGATGGCTACTCTAATTTTTTACGCCATTTTTTTGTGACCTTCGCGTAAAAATCGAAAGTTATAGATACAGACGCCGCCGCCAACGAAATATAATTTTATTATACTGTAATTAACAAGTTTTGTCACAGAACACTATCTTTAGTTCAAAGCGCCCATTGTCACCTTTTGCGGTTGTAAAATTTTTAAAGAATTTGTGGATCCCTAAGACCGACGTACGCTATACACTCTTATTTCTATGTAGATATTAAGGGAGCAAATTTTATTGTTATGCAGTACTGTTCCTATTATTTACTCGTACAATAATTTTTGTTTCTGAAAATTTTCGTGAAGGGTTACATGATCTTTATTTGTTGTATCCACGTTCTATCCAACAAAACGGCCTTATCTACCCCTAATACTTAACAATAGAATCCCTAACTCTCTGCTAATAGATTGGTTATAATATGTAGTAGTACCTGCCTATAACCTCCTACATGAATAGAAAGACGGAAGAACCTGAGCGTTTAAAATTGCTCAGGTTCACATTTTTTTTTATTTTGTGTATTTAATTATAAGTAAAAAATTTTAAAGTACATGAATAATGTAAAATTGTATCCGAAAAATTAGTTAAGTGCGATTTTGACTCGTGCACAGCGGACTCCGTATATAAATTAAAAAATTTAATGAAATGGATACAATTTTGTTGTAAATTTTTATAATTAAATTTCTAGATATGTAAAACCCGACACGAGTACTACTTTTGTTGTATATTTATGGCGTTATATTATTTTAAGAAATATTTAACATGCTAAAGCTAAACATATAAGCTTGGCGCTCCGTCTTCTTCGACTACCACCTTAGGGATACAGCGTCAATATACGTATGTATATATGTATTTAACATGCATGTAGTTTTGAGGATGCATGTAAGAACACATTAAATTTAATAAAAACAACAATAAAAATGCTATTCATTGCTAGAAAAAAATACGCTTGTATCGTACTTAAAAATATACAAACACTTGTATATACCTCCACATAATTACCATTTCAATAAAAATTGAAACAGTACGTAATAATAATTTAAGAAAAAATGATATACGAAATTATATTTAAATAATTTTAATATAATTTCGTATATCATTTTTTCCAATATAATTTCTACCTCTGATCCTTACAAAGACTACCCGTCGTTTAAATGATTTAAGTTAACTGAAAAAATGTAATTTTTTAATTATACGCGATTGAAATTAGAGATTATATTTTTATGCAGAAACTATTAATTTTAAATATAGTAATTCCATAGAGTAAGTTGCAGTTTAAATTACTCATTATATACTCATATTGCTTCCCAAATTGTAATAAGTGCCTATTTCTTTATTAGTTTTAAATATTTTGCATAATTTTAATGAGTTGCAGTTTTGCAGCTAAAAATTCTATTCCTCTTTTGTATATTTGCCAAATATGGCAATTATTGATCTCTGTCAAAGTTATGAATACGACGACCGTTTGCGATTTATTCCAGTACTTTTCTATAATATTTTTTTCTTTTCGAATAATTCCTGTTTTTTCTATACGCCCACAAATAAGTGCCTATAAATATTATTTCTTACACCCTTTAAATAAGAAATTTGTAAAGAGAATATTATGCATTGACTTTTGTCCTCAATTAAAAATATCTACATAAAATTATTATACTGTATTCATAGTCTTAATCTAATATTAAAAAAACAATATAATTATAATACAGGTACTTTAAATTCTTGAATGTGTGAAGAAAAGGATCGCAGATCGAGTGGTTGGGAAGATCCTATGTCTTGAAATACTAACAAGAACATAGAACAATGAAACCAGAACAGCTTAAAAAACGGAGCGTTTTGGTCCAAAAAAGTGAGATAAAAAGTGGTCTAGTTATCTTCAATAAATCACCTCAGTAATTATTTAAAAATAAATTCCATACTTAATTAATAATATTGATTAATTAATTAATAATTATTTCCTGGAGCCTGAAATACAGATTTTTACCTAGTTCAGGTTTCGGACGCGTCAATACTTAAACTATAGTATAGTGATTAAGGATGTATGTAAGTAATACAAAATGTATATGTAATAATAGTAAATTAATAAATAATAAAAAATCACTTAAAGTGCATTAAAAATAATAAATAATTTAAAGTTAAAAATAATAAAAAATTTACAGTAAATTCAAGTGTCTGTTCTGGTTTGCAAGTATCAGCAATTTTCTAAGCTCTTTTGTACCTATGTTTATGCACAATACAAGAACCAATCGTCTTTAAAATTTCTGCCTTTTTCTTTCGAGAACAGTGGAATTTATTTGAATAGAGTTATCGTTAAAATGTAGATAAAGTATTTTGTAAAAAAGGACTTAGGTTACTTTAATGATTTCCGCGATAGTCACAGAAATTCCACATGGACGAAGTTCCAGACAATAAAAAAAATATGGAAAATTGTTATAGTAAATGATATACTTTGTAATTCTAAACGTTTTATTGAAAACCAAAAAAAAATGTAAAAAATATTTTTTTCGATGACAGAATTAGAATATTGTATAGAAGATTATGAAACACGTTTTTATGATCTCCCCTACCCTGCTAATAATACAACTACGGCTACATCTGCTTATAAAACGTCTATTGTACTCAATTGTACTTGTATGCATACATTTACTTTGTTGTCCATATTGATTAATAGTTTCATTATTTGTATCGCTGACCAACCGTTGATACGTGTACTTTAATAATATGTATTTTTGAGCATTTCGTTTATTTTTTAATATTTGTAATATCTACAATATTTTATTAACTACTGAATCTATAAAAGTAAATTTTAAAATAAGTTAGATTTTATTTTGTTTCATTAAATTAAAAAGTTGTTTCATTGGGGAAATATTTAATAATATAAAACATCTCCCTCTGATTAAAACTTTTCGTAACTCTCTGGCATGGGATATATTGACAGTAACAAAGGAGCGTTTGCGAGAAGGGTGTTCTAAAATTCAAATTTTTTTCCTTTAAGATAAGAAGCAATCGATTTCAGCCGGATCCTCCGCTGCATACAATTAACCACCCTCATTTACGCCTGGTCAATGACAGCCCTGTTTTAATCAATAACTTCTTTTTCACGCGGCGTCCTTGGTTTTTTTCCCGGCGGCGCGACTTTTTCTGCGCGTATTTCGTTTAATATGTGTCAATCGGTCCGCGGTTTTTTCTACATGACCGACGAGTCTATCGCGGCTTACCTCGTTTTCGTCGATTCTGCAAAAAGCTCAACAAAAAAGGCAAAAGCTCGTCCAAAAAATCGTCTACCGAACACTCCGAACAGTATCTGGTATCGCCGGTCTTGTAGCCATTTTAATTATTATTTAATACCGAGGGACGAGCACGTGGCGACTATTACTATCTCCCTCGGCCTCACATGATGAGTAGCGCCCAGCTCTCGCCGTCCCCTTCGCACCGAGCACACTTCCACACATAAAAATTGTGAATAATAAAAAAATGTGTACACATTTTTTTCGCTTAACCACTGTGCCGCTGTGTGCGTACGGCCTCACGCCGCGGAAGCGAGAGCCTGTCACTTATTAGAACGGTATAGACTACTCCCCACTCCGATTTTTTAAGCTCTGTTGTCGATGTTGACGTCCGTGTGATTTTTTTCATTTTTATGTGTTAGTGTACCCCTCGCCCGGTGTAGTTCACTTTTTCTACTATAGATCTGAATTTCAGTCTCGTTTTTGCCGCGCCGGTCTAAAGGCGGGTGAGCGGGTGTTTTGTATTGCATTTTTGTTGTCGACGCGAGTGCCTGGTGGCTGCTCGAAGCGTACTTTTTCTGAGCAACATTGCGTACTGAGAGGCCGGCTTTTTGTGCGAGCACATGTCGTCTTGAGAAGTTCTACACTCGCGCTACTGCAATCTGGTGCACGCGCGAATCGCCTAGTGCGAAAAGGACGGAGCATTACATCACGTGTGGATTTTATACCCACAACACCACATGTATAGCACACAAAAATATTGAGCACAAAAAATCTGGTAATTTGGATCCTAGTAACGACGCTCGGCATTCATAATTGTACCGCAGGGTCAAGAGCACGGCTCGGCGTTTTTTCTTCGCCGGCTTTTTTATTTAATTTTTAAATGTTTATTTGCCTGGAGCACGTGGACTTTTCGAAAAATTTTGGCGATAAAGCCTTGGACTGTTGCCTTTCGGACGTGTTGTGACATTAGTGTTACCTTTATTATGTGATATATATATTTTAGTGACTATTAGATAGAAACTAACTGTGATTTATTATGGTGATATAGTTGGTGGATTTGATGATTATTATTGGATAGTGACAGGTATTTACGGCATATTTTTTATTTTTGTGTTAATTAATTTGGAAGCCGATTTCGTGTTCCCCTAGGCGAGAAGGGAGGTCCACCCTGTGAGGGAGGGGGCATTTTTACGTAAGATCCCTCCCGAATGAGGTGGATGTTGTAATTGTGGGGCGAATCGGTCGCTGTCTGTCAAATGCGACCTTGAATCACGCCCGGACTATAAATACGGAAATATTTACGGACAGTGTGGCGTGTCGCTATTTTCAAATTAATTTGATTTGTGGCGGTCCGGCTTGTTTGTTTTGTTTAATAATTTTTAAAACAAATGTTTTCTTTAAAAAAAATACTAAATCTGCTCCCAAAAATAATTTTTCTTTCAAAGTTTTTAAGATTTAAAATGTTGTCTTTTTAAAACAGCTTTTTATTTTATACTACCAAATGGTGTTTGTCACAAGTATTGATGCTATCTACTGTATTTAATCATTTATTTTTATGGAAGCTTAAATCGCACCTTTAGAAATCTTTCGGAGATATTTTTTTCGACAAAATCTTAGAAACTAACTTCAACATCAGATAAGTTTTTATCGAACAACCTTGTAATGCACGCTTCAGTAACTACGAGAACTCCTATAAACGCACATTTTAAATAATACTCACCGATATTCAACAAAAAATACATCTAGCAACGTTATTGCTCGCAAAAAATATGTACCCAGTTGACAACATGAGGACGAAAAAACAAGTGTCGATATGTCACTGATAATTGCCGGAGACAGCACGAAATGTTACAAAAAAATTTTTGTTTTCATAATTTATTACTTGAAATATAATATAATCATTTAAAAACACCATAAAATATCAATTAAAATATCGAAAAAAACTCAATATTGTCTTTGCAGGATATTCATATTATATTATCATATGCCATAACTTATGCATACTGTTTTAAATCTAATCACATATATACACATAGACACCATAATATAAATATATAGTTAACAAAAACGTAATTACTTCTGTGAGCCACTTCCTTGGACCGAGTATTATCATTACGAATCTTGAACTCGATCAACCGTGAGGCCCTGTACCACATCACAATATAAATTTGCCCACTAGAAAAGTCATAAAAGTCCATATTACTGAACACATAGAGTCTAAATTTTAATACTTCATATCGAAGTTGTATGAATAGTAACTTGTTCTTCTATACGTGCAATTATATCTTTGACAGCCGTGTATGCTCGGCTCCACAGGTACAATCAAGAGCACAAGTGGAATTAAAGCGATTATAATATTTCAGCATCAGCTTATTAAATACTTTATTGTTGAATAATTTAACCTCAGAATATTATGTTATCGGTTCTGTATATTTTCTTTCTTTTCGACGATTTCTTATGCATAACTGCAGATATAAAAGTAAAATTACGAATTTTCATATGAAGCCAAAATGCCTGAAGCTTTATGAAAATATCAAAAATATAAAAATATTACAAAAAATGTTAATGAATACCCGGAGTTCTAAGTAAAGCTAATATATCTCTAATGACTAGTTAATGTCATAATTTTGTACACAAATTGTAGACGCGTCTGTACGAGCAATGTGATTATCGAAGCCTTATTCGATGCGGCATGTGGGCTAGAAGCTAGATCATTGACACAACCTACGCGGCTGCTCACTCGTCACCTGCTTACTTCTATAAAAAAAACCGCCAACTTTTTACACGTGAAATCTAACTTTAAATAAAGAACTCTGTCTGTAGCGACTTTATCTTCGATATAAATGAATTAAATTAAAGTTAGAGAAACTACAGATTTCCCACTCGACTGTACCTACATAAAATCTTGAAAAGACAACATTTTGGACTTAAAAATTCTAATAAAACTATCCAAAATCATTAAAAAAATATATTACTTTTACAGCTAAATCTCAACGGAGGATCTCAAAAAATTCCATGACACACGCTACGAAGGATAACGAACGCATAATAAGACGTTTGTATATTTTTATGAGGTAGTGCCAAATAACTGCATAATATTTTAGATAGACATAAAATTTAAATCAATCAAGATGATGGAAGGAAGGACCATTGATTACAGGCCGGACGGCGGTGGTCTAGATTACCACAACTCGCCTCTAATGGCCGAAATACCAGTAGATAATTACTCTCACATACACAGAAGTATAGAACACCTTAGATCGATAGCAGTGCCTCCTATAGATCCCCACAGGCATTTAGGTAACTTAACAGACTTAAGAAGATACGAACATCCAGACGAGATACCTGAAATCAAACCGTCCGTATTAAGATTATCCGAATTTAAAAGTGGTCTACAAGATATTAGAGCGCATAATGACCAAGAGAACGAAGCACACAGACAAATCAACTCTCAAGACGATGGTCCTAAGGGATACAGCGCGCCGTCTACTCCGTTGTCAGAAAACGGCGGGCAGTCCGTCCAGGAAGAGAAGGTTAGAGTTTTTTGTATTCCAATTACAATAATAAAGCAAATTAATCATATGCTTCATCCTTGAACACATCGGAAGTTTTCAGTGTGTTCCTTGACGTCATTAAGCTGGTAATATTCGGCGTTTTAACACATTGTTCGTTGAAGAGATCATTATATAGAATCACGATGCGTCTGTTCCGCGTACCAAACTATTAATCTTCCTATTCTCATATTATTTTATGTAATATATCTCATCTTGGGCTTAAATTATCATAATTACTTCACTTTCAGGCTTTATTTCGAAATGATTATGTAATATCAATTCCTGACTATTTTACGTCAATAAACGTCATTTACTTATTTAAAATTCATTTCAGTTATTTAAATTTTTCATAAATAACATAAAATATTCTAAACTTCAGGTTCAAGTATGTACAACTCCGAAAATTGCGGTTTTCAACTACGTATATACTAGCTATAAAATTATTTACTTTTGGATATACATGTTTCGTGGCGTTATCTAATATTTTTCTTGTGAAACAATGTTTGTACTAAATCTAATTTACCGTATTTACTGAATTCAATACTGCAGTGTCAGATTTTCCCAACTGAAATGAAACTTTATCATTTCTAATAATCACGAAATATTTTTACATTGTATTAGATTGCATTGATTTTATCAACGCTCTTTCTACTTCTTGTTAAACTGATACTAACCAATTTAAAAAATTGTAATTTCCTGCTATTATTTTTCAAAATTGTTTCCTATTGAATCTTATCTTGCAAAGTATCACTTAGTCTCATGAATCATTCATAAACGTTGAGTTATACTTATAAACCATTAATAAAAAGTATAAAATATAAAAAACACATACAAAACATACGTACTTTGGCGTTAATAGTTAAACAAAATTGATTTCCTCGTTACTTAGATACAATCAGATCATGAAATTTTTAACTGGTATTAAGCATTTTATTATCTACGTAATGATACTGTTGATCAGTATCTCTGACACCTGTTACTGCATATATCAGTTTCTTGTATGTTGTCTTCATTGTATTTAGAATTAGCGAAATGAGTATTTTGATCATTATCATTACTATGATGGTTCAATTCGGCAATTGCTCAAATGAAAGCCTCAAAGTGTCGGTAATCATTAGACGGCTGATGACTACGGATGCGCCTTGAACGTGAGCCAAGGTCAGGCCTCGGGTCGTTCTGAGGTTGTTTAGGACGATACCTATTGTCTGCTTGTTAGTTTTTTTTAATGCAATTACATAGATAACGAGCCGTGTGTGGTGTTAATGAATTTTGGATTCACCGTTTCGATGTTTTCCGGGACGATATGAATCTTGGTTTGCGAGATATTATTCAGTTTGAGTGTATTTTTATCTATGAGAACTTATTACTTGATATTTGTCCTCCAAGATTCTTAAATTTTTTTAATTTAAAAAAGAATTGAGGATCTTCTTTTTTTGAAATCGATTATTAAATATGAATAGCTACTTTTTTATCTGATTTCTGAGATTGTTACTTTTCCCAAAAACAATATTTTCTTATCGTAATGTTACACATTTCATAATAATATTATATATTCATAATATTCAGTTACTTAAACTAAATCACGTGTCAATGTGGACAGAATAGAGAAGGTTGCGTTTTTGTGCAAAGTACCTATGTACAAAAAAAACGATAACTCCATGACCCGGTAGAATTCCGAATGGTTACAAGGCCATTGATAAGTTCCCCTCAAGTTTTATATTATGTAAACATACTTTGTTATAGATAAAAAATTGTCTCACAAAATATACGTGTATCCACTTACTGAATTAAATATTCGATTGCATGAAAAATCGATCGTTTTACACTGTCATCCTTATCTCTCGGTGTAAATCTTGTCAAGGTTAAAATTTGAAGGTTAGCATAACACTTAGCATTTTACTTGAATGTATGTTCTCTGGTTAAAACATTCTAGCAATATTTGTTACATATACAAGAGAAATACCTAAAGTACAATTAACATTCAAATATAGCAAAAATCAATGTCGTTAAACGCCTATTTCAAATTTAAATACGAATTAATTTCCCCATAACTTAACGCTGTTTTCCTTGAAGGATCTGACCCAAAACACTTTATTTTCATCAAATTTGACTTTCAATGTGAATGTTTAACCTTCGATATCGAATTGAGCGAAAATTATCACAAATTTAAATCTATCTGCTTGTTACTTTTCGAGGAGTCTTCCTTTTTGCCAAAAAAAAAAGAAATTTAAATTTCTGATTCAGTGGGTCGATAATGAAAATCAGTATAAAGAAACTTCTAGAAGCTGTTCTGAATTTCAGCAACTTAAACATGACTTAAAGCAATTGAAATATTAAAAATATAGATGGCCAGTTCCTTTACTCAAAAACTACGGTTTTAATTTTTATCTGTGCTCTATTATACCTATAGTTCTGTTTGAATTACTGCATCCACGTGCTTGCGTTGTATTTTATGCATTCATTGATTCTCATATCCTTGAATAAGTCAGCACTATAAATAAAAATTGGTAATTCATTTCAATTTAAACGAAACGAACATATCGTGTCGCCTAATTTCAAAGAGAATTTAGTATTCTAGTTTTAATTAAATTTAAGCACTTGTTTATTCTACTTAGTAAAATGGATTGTCTATGAGTAGGTAGGTAGGTCTGTACTTATTACATAGAATAATAATGCTATAAAAGTAATCCCAATGATACTTTTATTGAGACGCTTATTACTATTAGATAAGTTGTTACTAGGATTGTTTTATTTATTATATGATAATTTTATAAAAATGTAACAAGATTATAACGACTATTATTAGTATTTATTTCTAATGCCAACAAACAATAACAGATAATTTTATATAATAGCTCTATATATTCAATTCAACGTATCAAATTCGATTTATCTATCTGCGAGTCTAATCTATCGATTATAAAAAACTCGATCTCGTTTCCCGCGCAAATCGCCCGCGCTCGACGTCCGTCGAGAAACCGAATTCGCTTCAAGGCCGCATTCCAATTTCAAAGCATTGTCAATGTCGCCTGCGAGTGCTGGCTGGTTGACGGATGTGTTTTCTTTGGACGCGTCCAGATTATGACAAAACAAGATATATTTTATTTTTTAACGTAATGACTAAAATAATCTATGTCATCTGTTATAATATGATAATTATGAAAAAACGTAAATTTATTTTAATATAAGAAAAATCAATACAATATTTAATTAGGTTTCAATCAAATCAATATATTTCGTTGTACTTTCTATTGATGCATTGTGTCTTATAATTAATATAAAGACAAAAAGCTATGAAGTTGCATATTCAAAATATTCAAAATCAATAAAGCTCAGAGCTAATAACTCATAACTTGTATAAGTAAACCAATGTAACCTGATCTCTCTTACCATACTTTCGATTCTGGTGCTCGGTGCTTATTAAATTAGATTGTTCTTAATGTTCGTCAAGTGAATAAAGATCTCTTATTTCTACTTGAAATGTTATGAATAAAGAGCTCAGGTTTAACTGGCAGTATTTCTATGACCGGACTTGAAACGGTCAATGTCAATATACAGGGTGATCTAAACACGTGTCATTTATGTCAAATATTTTTCGCTCGCAAGCTTGTAAGTATTTATTATTATTCTAGAGCAAACAACTTTTTAAGTTCATTGACTTTGCAAGTGAAAGGAATGTTGTAGTGTCTAATTAATTACTGTTAATCTGTAGATACATATTTTTATCGGATATATAACATTTTTATACTGTGTATGCCTATACATAGATTTCTATTTGCAATTTATATTAATTACAATCGAAGTTATTTCCAAGTATTTGAGTTTTTGGCGGAGTTTTATGGGGAGCGGTTGGGCGTTTTTGGGACAATTTGCAAATCATTAAAAAATGATTTGCAAATTGTTGGGCGTAGTTTGACGTCCCAAGTATCGAATTGTTGAAATAAATGCTTATTTATTTTTTTTGGTGAATTATTAGTCCGCTTCAGTGGATCCTACTAGAAAAACTGCCTCAATACATTTGTCGCTCGAAACTCCAAGAAACATTAAAATGTATTACGTCGACATTTTAATGAAATGAAATGAAGAATATATCACTGTATCACTGAAGACGTCGGCTGTTATGGACATAGATCCCTTTGCCTTCCCTCTCACGGGAGAATCGTATATACAAAAAAAAAGTACCTAGTATGTATATATGTATTTGAATATAACTGGACTGAACCTACGGTGCAATGCTTAGTGCATCTTTCCAACCTGAAGGTCTCAGGTTCGAGTTTAGGAAAATGAATTTCTTTAAATTATTTTGTAGATTAGGTGTTACTGGGTGCTCTCTCAGTTCGTGTACATAACATTAATTAGTCTTA